>OV656854.1:4800000-6000000 GCA_927399475.2 Acleris emargana | reverse complement strand
TTGACGTATCGGTGTTCTGCTTCCATTGGCTGATGAATTAGATCACGTGGGTTAGTTGTTTACATTTAGTTATTCACAGTCGACTACAAAGAAATGTATCCACCTTATTGGATTGTAATAAGGTCCAACAGTGAATACATCTCTTTGCAACTGTACCTAAAAGAATTAAGTATAAATAAGGTCAGATATAGTATGACGCAACCATAACCCTCTGCGACTGACGTGACGTCTATGAGACGTCGCTAAAAAAAATTGCTGTATATAGCTCTGTATCGCTCAGTACCTTCTTCTAACGAGTCGCGGCATTGTAAGTCAATCTTTGTGAAAAATACCAGATTTTTTTACCTTATTCAAGTAAATTACATATTTTTTTATTTAAAAGCTCAAGTTTTTTATTAATTTTGCATTAAAATTAAATAATCACACTATGTACTAAATAAACAATACTTATCATCAAAGAGCGGAATTCTTCATAGCAAAAATCAAACTGTCAGAGGGATTGACCTAACTGTTTTATCGACTTATCGATGTTATGGAATAATATCGCATTAGGTATCCATAATCAACTTAAAAGATTATTCTGTAACATTTGACCTGATATGCTGATTTTATAGAAAAAAGTGATTACAGCCAAAACACCGTTATCGAGTACTACAAATATGCTCCTGTTACTTCAACTGAGGTAGAACGCTCGTTTTCATCTTATAAATGGATCTACAATGAAAAAAGGAGTAATTTGAAAGGTGACAATGTTGAAAAAATAATGACTATTTTCTTTTACTACAGGGAAGATGAAGAAAACATATTTAGTACAGATTTAGATTTCGACTTTGTTATTTGTTTTTAATTTTTAATGATAAGTTTCATATAGAAAATTAAAAAAAAAGTATTTTCTGTTTTATTCTTTACTATTATACTAAAATACAGTGGCGGTCAGCTAATTAGGGACACCGTTAATTTGTTTGTATGTATATCCAAAAGCCTGATTTCATTACTTTAACTTTGTTTCGTTAAGTGACAAATATTTATCGATAAGTCGATAAAACAGTTAGGTCAATCCCTCTGACAGTTTGATTTTTGCTATGAAGAATTCCGCTCTTTGCTTATCATTGAACCATTCGTATTTTTTCTATATTTTATCAAAAATGACGTCTGACTGACTCCAACTCGTAGAATGTTTCTAAAAAAGTCACCACAGTTGCAGAGGGTTAAAGTAAATAACCTACCAGCATTTCGATAAAAAAAAATGGCTTGATTCAGTCGATCTTTAATTATCATACTTAACAGCAGGCCCTGCTCTGGCACAGCAACGACGAGTGGTGCGAGTACCCTGGCCGCTCACCACTGACGTTCGTCAACATTCCCCACTGACCATGGCCTGGCGCGCGCGCAGCTCCTGCAGGTTCACGTAGGCGAGCACGTAGACGGCGGCGACGAGCGCTGCGAGCGCCGCCTTGCGCGCGCGCCCCAGCCGCTCGCCCTCGAAGACCGTCTTCGGGGAGATCAGCCACAGGAACATGGACAACCAGTGCAGACCTGAACAAAATTAACGTAAAACCGATAAGACGACGAAAGTAAAAAAATACAATAAAATTTACTAAGGAACCTAGCTACAGATAGATACACAAAACAAACAAATATAGGCGATAAAATGATCACACTTGGAGGGGCGTTAAAAATCACTTGTTGTGATTATTAATTATGCGCGTTTGTAATTTATGATACAGCCATCAGTAGGAAAAGCTCATCGAAATGGCCGCTCGAACGAGCTCGCTGTCTCAAGCTTAACACTACCCCAAGCAACCAGTGGGGACCCTGGATGATTATCTTGAAATCGAACATTGGTTTCATATTGTAGGTACGCAATGTATGGCAAAGTTAAATAAGCTTTAAACTTTAAAGTTAACTTGTTGAAAAGGTGGCCACTTGTTTTCCGTTAAGTCTCACGCATAGGTCAATTGTTAATAAATTATATCATACACCTTATCCATTGTATATTCATTTGTTCAACAAAAAACCATTCTTCGATTTTAAGCCAACACTTTAGTTTATTAGGAAACACAATTATATTAATAAGCGCGCCATTAGCGCCACTGAACACTCTTCTGCCCTCCGAAGCTAATACGCAGTAAGTCAGATGAAATTCCTGTAGCAATATCAACCTTATTACTAAGAGAAGAGAACTAAAACTACTTTTTCTCAAAAATGACCGGAAAAGTTGACATTACTAACTCCATACTGAGACGCGAAGTACATAGTTTACAGACAGTTCCCAAATAAATAAATAAATACATTGCGTGCTTGCTACACAAGCCCGCACTGTTGCATACAAATTTCATTGTTATCTAATTTGTAACCTTTTTTAAAGTGAAAACGGCCATAATAAAATAAGGGCACAAGTCTTATACATCCATATTTTATTCGAAACGTAACTTTTTTATCTGTGTCTGGAATAGCTTCAGTTTTTTTTTCTTAAAAAGCTTGCGTTTCTCCTTGTCATAAACATAAAGGCGGTAAAGAGTGATGTTATTTCACGTGAAGTTTCTGTTTATATGCGATTTGTATCTTGCGATTCTTGAGAAAAGCACAATTGACAACATTTAAAAAAAAAAGCGTTATTTATTTTTCGCGTTTATAATAGCTGGTTAAAAATTAGACTACCCGTATTTCTCAGTTTTTCTTTATTTAACTTAAATTCGTCGTTAATAATTTATTAAAGAAATAGTCATTAAAAAGACCGTATATCCAAAGTTAGGAATACTGATGTCGTGATCTTAGTTTTACATAAAATAAAAAAAGTAACTTTAAACAGATACAGAAATGACTGTCATGTCATGTCACTCACTTGTCAATCATTCGCTGCCGTTCGTTCACAAATTTGTTATTTTGCGTAATTTAATTAATTACATAATTTGTAGACGCCATTAAAATAAATAAACTATTTTGCGTTTACTGCTTTGAGTTTCATTCGTCAGACAGATAAAAAATGAACATGACAGTTGTATTTTTTTTTTTAATAAATGGACTAAGGGCACTATAAGTGTATTCCTAACATTCACAATCCAACTTTTTTTACTGTTTTTCCTAAATATAAAAAAAAAACTACTGCATAAAAAATCCAAAGATATTTTTACTGTACTCAGCAGTGTAAAATCTAGAAACGGTATTTTATTTTACTACCTTAGCACAAAATGAATTGTTGTCAATTGCGGGCCTCGTATTTTTTAACGGACTCGCAAGCTCGTCCGTTTAAACACTTTAAACCAATTCTCAGCCCGCAATTGCCTGCTTCACTGCCTAGGCAATAATGCACTGTTGTTTTGTTACTGATTTTGGGATACTGCATATTTCCTTCGGAGGGCAGTCTTGTAGTTTTAATCAAGTAATACGGTTGTACAGTCAGCATCATAAATATAGTGACAGTCAATAATTCCAAATATACCGCACCATCCAAAATATCCATAAATACGTACTCATTCCAAGTGATCAAATTGTTCAGGCCATCCACTGTACATACGAATATACCGGAGCATCCACAACGCCATATACTTGGTAACATTCAACCCGCCGTTAGTACAGCAACGTCCAGAACGCCGAAGGTTTCTAAGCATCCAAAGTAGCCAAAAATACGGGACACATAAGAAAATTGGATGATGGGTTGGATGGTGCGGTATATTTGGAACTATTGACTGCCACTATATTTATGATGCTGACTGTACCTATAACTAAGAACACCCAATATTCGTAGACTAGAGCGTAGGCGGTGAGAGCGCAGATCCGCGCCGAAATAGTCCCCAACCGCCACAGGAACTGCAAACGGAAGATTTCACACAATTACAAAACGTGTCATAAGCTGTTCACCATGTTTTCTTGTTGCCACTTAGAACTTTATTTAATTGTAATAAGCTGGCAAAAGTGTGCGGGCGGTAACAGATGAGAATAACCACAAAAAACAATGAACCGCGTCTAAAAACAAGTCAGGTATCTTTTATTTTTTTGAAGCGGTTCATTACGTTTTTCTTTAAGATTTAAATTGAATTTTATACTGTGTCCCACTTCTCAAAGAATCAGAAAATTTAGAATACTTTAAGTCTGCCGCAAGCAACGCTGCGGAAATGTCATGGTGTGTATATGTATCACAGTCGCTTGACCATTGACTCTAGTATTGTACTATGGGTACTAGACAACGATATAAATACTTAATAGAGAAATATATACTTAAATACATAGTAAACATCCATGACTCAGGAACAAATATTTGCGCTCATCACACAAATATCTGCGCTTACCGGGATTTGAACCCAGGACCGCTAGCTTCGTAGGCAGGTCACTACCAACTAGGCCAGCGCGTCGTCAAGTCGTCAATTAAGGAATGATTTGTTACTCAAAATACCAATATAGCTATGTGTATTAAAGAATTCTCTAGGTTTCTCCAAGACCCCATCATAAGAACCTAGGATGTATACGTTCTGCAGCTGCACATTCTTACTAAAGCTGACCAGCGCCCAGCACATATAGACGGCCCTGCCACGCCTGCCTCACTGCCCTGTCTCCTCCCACTGCCCTGTCTTATCCCACTGCCCTGTCTCAACCTACAGCCCTATCTCATTCCACTGCCCTGTCCCGCCCCACTGACCTGTCCCGTGGCACTGCCCTGTCTCATCCCACTGCCCTGTCCTGCCCCACTGACCTGTCCCGTCCCACTGACCTGTCTCATCCCACTGCCCTGTTCCGCCACACTGACATGTCCCGTCCCACTGCCCTATCTCATCCCACTGCCCTGTCCCGCCCCACTGACCTGTCCCGTCCCACTGCCCTGTCTCATTCCACTGCCTGTCCCGTCCCACTGCCCTGTCCCGCCCCACTGACCTGTCCCGTCCCACTGCCCTGTCTCATTCCACTGCCTGTCCCGTCCCACTGCCCTGTCTCATCCCAATGCCCTGTCCTATCCCTCTACCCTGTCCCGCCCCACTGACCTGGAAGATGACTCCGAGCCAGGTGAGCACGAGCCGGTGCACGTTCTGCAGCCGCACGTTCTTGCTGAAGCTGGCCAGCGCCCAGCACACGGAGAAAAGAGATAAGGACGCCGATATCACGTTCAGTTCCGCGAACGTTCTATTCGCTAGAAATAACACAGGTTTAAGTTAATTTTTACGTGATTTTATTTTGTTTGCCAATTATTATTATTTTTTTATTGCATGGGAATACAAACGAGCACACAGGCCACCTGATGGTAAGTGGAAACTGTGACCCATAGACATTCGCATTCACAAGACTGAAAATGCGTTGCCAACCCTGAGGACTAAGATGGAATACCTCTATGCTAGTAATTTCACCGACTGTCTTATCCCCAAACCGGAACACAACAATGCAAACACTGCTGCTTGACGGTAGGTTAATGGATAAGATGGTGGTACCAACCCAGACGGACCCTGCACAAGGTCCTCCCACAAGTAAAAAACATCATTCACATCTTGTAATTTTGATCCAGTTCCCATAACCTCTATTCAGTAAGTTACAGTATTCAAATCAAAGGGTGATGAGCAATTTTGTATGTACCACATCCCCACCCTCCAACAGTCACGGGATGCATGTATATATGTTCATTAGGACCTAAAAAGACAAAATACCTGGGACATTTTTGCCCAACGTCCTTTAATAAAAATAAAAAATATAGTCGTACTATACCTAACTTATAGAATAAAGGCCTCCATTGCACCCACTTGCGGCATCGTGCCGAAAACACTCGCAGTGTTACTCCGCTGCACTGCGATGCACAGTTCCCGTTATTAAATTGCATTGAAATTGATGTGGTTATGACAAAAAAAACGAAGATCCATACAACATTATAAATGTGAAAGTGACCTTGTCTTTCACGGCTAAACCACTGAGCGGATATAAATGAAATTTGTTATGGAGATAGCTTGAACCCTAAGGAAAGATAAAGGGTACTTTTTACCGCATGTAGCGATGACAAACTTCTTCGCGAATGGAGCTGCGCAGGCTTGTTTCAAAAACCATACATTCTCTACAACATTAATACAGTATACAGGGTGACTGGAAATTCGCCGTATTCCTTGAAAGGGGTTATTCTACAGCTCATTTGTAACGATTTAAGTCCAGTCAACCAGGGGTCAAAACTCATTGGTTACCGACTTATTCAAGTTTTTAGAATTTTAAAAATACCCGCTTTTTGACCTAAAACTAGTCATTGTGTAAAAACTTCTTCATTTAGAAATAAAAATAAGCATTTTTCAAATAGCCAATGAGTTACTGTTTACGAAAAATAATAAAAAATGCCAAAGAAACGCAAAGTTTTGTAAATAAAAGGATTTGAAGTTAAAAGTTCTAGTGATTATTTTCCAAATTTTGTAACATTTTAAAGCATAACTAAAAAAAAAAGTACGACACTTCGCGTACAAATGACAGGAATAGTTTGCTCAATTCATAAGCTTTCTAATTTATGACATTTTAAAATTAATTTTCATTTATAAATGTACAATTAATAATAATAGCAGAAATGTTCACGGTTATGCTCCATCGTTTCAACCAAAACACGCGGGATCGTTAACGTTTTTAAATTCAGATAATCGTGTTCTTTAAAATTTGCTTTTTAAAAACATAAAGTGCGTTCCATTTTTAACCAAAAAACGCGGGAAGTGTTGTAGTAAAATGAATAGAACATCGTTCTCCTTTTTAAATTCAGCCAATGATGTTCTATTTTAAAATAAATTTGCTTTTTTAAAAAAAAGCGCGTTCCATTTTGAAATTTTGAGCATCTCAAAACTTTTTGAGTGACCTACGTAATCAGTTACTTTCAACTTTTTTTCCATTTCGGACGATATTGATAACTAAGCTTCTTTCTCAAATGCCTGCTTGCCAATTCGAAGAAAACGCAGATATCATTTATTGTTACGGATTCTGCGATGGAGACGCGGCTGCAGCTAGAAGGGAATACCAACGTCGTTACCCTAACCGCCGTTTACCTCACGCAAGCGTGTTTGGTTCATCGTACCGTCTTATTCGGGAAAGAGGATCAGTTCAACGCCGCGAAACTGACGCTGGAAAACCTCGACATGACACTGCTCAAGATGAAGAAATCCTTCAGTGTTTCCGGGCAGACGGCACTACTTCGTTTTGAGATGCTCGAAATTTCAAAATGGAACGCACTTTGTTTTTAAAAAGCAAATCTAAAAGAACACGATTAGCTGAATTTAAAAACGATAACGATCCCGCGTTTTTTGGTGGAAACGATGGAGCATACCGCGAACATTTCTGCTATTATTATTAATTGTACATTTTAAAATGAAAATTAATTTTAAAATGTCATAAATTGTACCTTTTTAGGAAGCTTATGAATTGAGCAAACTATTCCTGTCATTTGTACACGAAGTGTTGTACTTTTTTTTTAGTTATGCTTTAAAATGCTACAATATTTGGAAAATAATCACTAGAACTTTTAACTTCAAATCCTTTTATTTGCAAAACTTTGCATTTCTTTGGCATTTTTTATTATTTTTCGTAATCAGTAATTCATTGGCTATTTGAAAAATGCTTATTTTTATTTCTAAATGACGAAGTTTTTACACAATGACTACTTTTAGGTCGAAAAGCGGGTATTTTTTTAAAATTCTAAAAATGTGAATAACTCGGTAACCAATGAGTTTTGAGCCCTGGTTGACTGGACTTAAATCGTTACAAATGAGCTGTAGAATAACCCCTTTCAAGGAATACGGCGAATTTCCAGTCACCCTGTATAATGTTTAAATTTTCCCCCTCTCATCCCTGCAAGGCGTCGTACTTGACTGCCTTACTTTATGTAATAAATCGATAGGTATATCAGGACAGCACTTTTCCAGACAATGGCAGTTTGGTTTTCAAAGCTTGCTTTGTGTTACTCTTTTAGGTCTCTATTCTACGACTTAAAACAATGTTGCTTTTGACCTGTTACCGTATTGTCAACGGGTCCATAGTGTAGTGAAATATAAAAAAAATACAAGGTTTTTTTTCTTTTTAATGTTTCTTGTATTGTAAAAAATACGAAAAAATGGTCAAGTGTGAGTTGGGCTCACCTCGAAATCGAATTGAAATTGGAATATAGTAATACCCACTGTGCGGCGGTAAGGAACCCTCAGAGCGCGAGTCCGACTAGCACTTGACCGTTTTTTTTTTAAATGTTACCAGCGGGCTCGTCGGCGGAAGGCACGGGCTCGGCCGGCTCCTTGCACAGCACGTGCAGTTGCAGCAACAGCATCGGCGCCGCCTCGCAGAACGCGTGCACCAAGCGCAGCATGCCTGCAGATGGTACCGTGAAGCATGCGGGTGAGTCGGCCGGTTAAGTAACGCAAAAAAAAAAACATTTATTTTATACTAACATTAGGGGGCTATTCCGAAGGGGAGGGGTAAATGCGTCATTTAATATTTTTCAAGGGTACAAACAGCCACACACTTAACTGCCGATTAAAGACAGAAGTGTGAAGGTGTAGAGAGAGATGAATATAGATTTTACATAAGAATTTCATGTACACGATAGAGACAGTTTCTCTCTGTTTATCTTCATTGGTCACTCAGCTGTGTGGGCGATTGTATGTAACGATTTAAAATCATTTTTGCGAATAAGAGATGATTTCATTCATGATGTTACATACATACATGCAATCACGCCTCTTTCCCGTAGGGGTAGGCAGAGACCATTTCCTTCCACTAGCTTCAATCCAGACTAACTTCCCTCGCTTCCTTCACACTCATACGTTTCTAAATACACGTGCGTCGGTTTAGGATCTCCAGACCTGGCCCTTTCTTAATACGTCCCCCGATCAGATCGTGGAACGTTCGCCTTGGCCGCCCTCTTCCAACATTCCCATTTACTCTTGCCTCATATATCTGTTCAGTCAACCTCGTTTCGTCTATTCTCTCCACATGAATTATTCGAATATTCTAATCATTACGCGCTCCCCTTGCCATCTTCCTACGCCCTTCTTTGATAATCGAAGTTCGAAGTTACGTTAGCTTCAGCCATGTCATTCGATATTCGAGACTAATTGGAAGTCGAGAGAAAGGGATTAACGTCAGGGTACAAATAATAAAATAAATAAATATCAGGGTACAATCTCACACAAATTGACCTAGCCCCAAACTAAGTTCTAGGCTTGTACTATGGGTACTAGGCAATGATAAACTTACGTAAGTATATAGATAAATATATACTTAAATACATAGAAAACACCCAAGACTCAGGAACAAATAATCATGCTCATCACACAAATATTTGCCCGTACCGGGGATCGAACCCGGGACCGCTAGCTTCGTAGGCAGGGTCACTACCGACTAGGCTACCGCGTCGTCAACGTAACTTCGATTTTCAGAGTAGAGCCTCTGATCTATAGCGCTACACTCACAAAGGTCGCGCACTTGGTGCTTGACGCGTTTGCGCCTGAGCTCGAGCGGCGCGAGCAGGCGCGCGTAGCGCCACAGCACGCCCAGCTGCAGCGCGTGTAGGGCGCACACCAGCCACGGCGCGCGCCGCCGCTCCGCGCCCCACGCCGCCAGGTACCAGCGGAGCGACAGCACCTGCAACCAAGTTCTACCAATTACCGCCGCACTCAGAGACAAGAGGATTGTGAATCTAAAAAAAACAAAACGCGATAACGTTTCTCTCTCCTTAAAGGCCGAGCCACACCGGTGTGCGCGTAGACTTGCACATGCGCGTGAGCGTTCCACTGCGTATACTCGTATTATGTTCGTAAAATCCTCATACAATCACACCGGTTGCGTGACGTACGCGTGCACGTGTCACGGTGAGACACGGTGTCTGGCTCGGCCTAAACCTGCTAGGCGATTCCCGATCGCGATCGAGATGAATTCCTATTCAAGATTCCATAGAAGTGACGCTGCCATTCCAAGCAGATGCACGATGGAAATTCACCTCGCACGACCCGAGAATTGACATCCTAGTTCGAATTACAATTTTTGAATATGCTGTAAATAAATATGAAAAGCTAGGTCTACTTTTTCATATTTTTAAGATATTTTTCAGGGGGCGGGGGGGATTAGGACTCATGAAAATTTGCGCTTTATAGCTTAATATTTCATAAACGGATCCCTTTATGGAAAAATTGTTGTCACAAACCCGCAATATTTTTAAAACACCTATCCAACATCCCCACTTTACGTATAGGGGACACTACAAAAAAATAATGTTTTAAGCTTTTATTTTACGACTTTGATGGCCTGACTAATATGTATATTCATGCCAAATAAGAGCTTTCTAGTACCACGAGTCTCTGAGCTAGGCTGCGGACGGACGGACGGAAGGACATGGCGAAACTATAACGGTTCCTACTTTGACTACAGAATGCTAAAAAAATAAATGGTCACATGGAACAAAATGTCGGACGTGCACCAATATACCAGACAAAAAACTAATGAAAAATTGTCTGTTTTTAAACTGCCGTGCGAAGAGGAAATTTAAGAGTTATGGATTGAATTGGATTTTTGAAAATAAATATTTATTGTTCAGTTGAATTAAGTATCTAAAAACAGTTTTTAATCAAAGACTGAATTGAGCGACGCGATGCGATCTCAATCAGGACAATGGTCGCGTCGCATCGCTTTGAGCTGTCATAACATCGCGTCACTACGCTACGCGTTCGCATGCATTTACTTAAATAGCTAGCGTAGAAAATTGGGTAATACAAACCTGTGATATAAGAAGCGACGTTACTACAATGGATATGGCTGCCGCAAACATGCCCTTATAGCCGCGCTCAAGCAAAGCGTAGCTCATAACGACGTCGAACACCACGTCGCAGAAGTAGCCGGCCAGCGATATCACGTTGAACAGAACGTCGCAGAGAGGCAGGAATTCCGCCATTTCGTAACATGTCTCTTGATTATCTAGCTGTGGATGAGCACATAAAAAATGATGGAGCCGTATGATATTTTTCTAAAAACATTTTTTTACATATTTTTTTTACACGTTGTAACCAATGTTGTAACTAAAATCAATTTAAAAAAGTTAATGCCTGCATTGTATCGTATTGTGAGTGAGTTTTGTTTCAGATATATAACAAAAATACAAGTAATTCATATTTCTACCTAAAAAAATTAATCAATTTATTTAGTATTAACGTTAAATAAGTAGGAAATAAAACTTCAATTATTATTTAAATGCTATTTCAAAACCATTCGAGACCACTTCCGTACGTAAAGTGCACGATGCAACACAGACGAACGAAACGTAACTCAATTTATAATCTGTGTACTTTATTGGATTGTTGACGTTTCCAAAGTAGGTGTTTCATTTGTTTGTAAAATATAATACTTTTCGTGATTAAATACTAGAGTTATTTTAATATAAATAAATAAAATTAACAATGTCGAATTACCCTGATATCATTGGTAAAATCGGCAAGGACTCATCGCGGGCGGCTTGTAAAAAGTGTGGTTATGCTGGCCACTTAACTTTTCAGTGTAGAAATTTCATAAAAGTAAGTACCTATTCTTCTATTATTTTTAATCGACTTGTTAATTCACATACGCAATAATCTAAGCGATAAGTAATGTTTATTACTTATCGCAACCAACCTGGTTGTTAGAGAAGTGTTCATTTGCATTGCATTGCATAGGATGTTTTTGTTTTAATCAATAACTATGCATGACTATAAGGAATGGGAAGAATCTGAATAAAAACAACTACTAACGATTAGCGTAGGTTTTTACAAAGAGGCCTAGTTTGTTGACCACCAAGTCTAAACTTAACATGACCATCTTTTCCAGATTGACAAAGTACATCATATTACTTACCTGTATAGGTGTAGTAAATAATTATATGACACTGTATTTTGTTAGATAAGTTTTTCTAAATTGTATTTCTCTTGGTTTCTCAGTGTATTATGGAGAAGTCCAAGGGTTAAAGCCCTCAACCAATGAAGAGTAAAGTTCATTCTAGATTTTAACAATTTCGAGATTTGATTGTATTAGGCCTAATGGTCTTTCATCTTTCAGGTGGACCCAAACAAGGAAATAGTGCTGGACGTGAGTAGCACAAGCAGCGACAGTGAGCAGGACTATGCCACACCTCTCCAGAGCCTCCGGGAAATAGAGCTCCGGAAGAAGTTGGAAGAGAAACTGAAGAAAGCAAAGGAAAAGCTGAAGAGTAAAAAGAAAAGACACAGGTATGTAACTTTATCATGTTTGGTTTTATGTTGCTATGGTTTAATTGGTAAAGCATAACTGAATAAAGATTTCCAATTCTCTTCCACCAACTGGCATTTGTGTGTTATTTACAATGCATTCTGCTGATATGTTATAATGACAAAAGGTTTTGCAATTAACTTTGTAAATTTTTATGTATCATACTTTCAGTAGAACAAGGGCACAATGTTCTATATGACAAGGAGAGGAATTGTGTCCTTGTCGTACCGAAGGTGCGGCATGTATAAGTTTGTTTGTAATTATGTAAATCTTATTAGGTATACCTTCAATTTTCAATTAGGATATGAATAATTAATAGCTCAATTTGAAACAAAAAAAAAATAAAAAAAAATACAAAGTACATTCAAATCGGTACTGTACTAAGTTTACTTTGTAATGATTATTTGAACTGGTCCTTTAGCAAATTAGCTAATAGTTCCCATAGATGGTTCTAAAGTCATTTTATGTTTTCATTTATCATCAGATCATCAAGCTCATCATCATCAGATTCTGAAAGCAGTTCTGAAAGCAGTTCAGAAGAGGAAAAGCCCAAAAAGAAGAAGAAGAAATCTAAAAAATCTAAATCAAAGAAATCCCACAAAGAGAAAAAGAAGAGTAAAAAATGAGTGGTTTTTCAAAAAAGTGTACAAGTCAGTGTTGTATAAAATTAATGTTGCATCATGAAAATTAACTGTACTGTAAAGGATAAATGGTGGTATTTCAGACAAGTCCTGTAGCAAGTGCAACCATATTACTAACAGGTGAAGATTGACCATGCTTCGTTTATTGAATTTGCCGCCTATTGGCGTACAACTATTTTTTATGATGCAACTGACTAAAGATACCATTACCTAAACATGTACACTTAAAAATAAACGCCTGTCTGCTTCTCTTTAGATCAATACCTGTGTTTCAATCTATTATTAATAAGTAATTTAATTTTATATACAGCCTTTATTATCAGTGATGGCAAATAGGTGAGCTAAAATACCTATTCTTCGCGAGAGGACATAATATAGAGTGGTTACAACCGGATATTCGATATTCGATATTTGTTCTCTTCTTCTTATTGATATCTGTTCCGGGTATTCAATATTTATTCGGGTAATTATCGTAATGTAAAACATGACATGTTTTGTTTAAAGTACGGCATGTTTAATGTTAGTTTTTAGTAAAAAGGGCTAGAGAAAAGAAGGAATGTACAAGATTTCTAAAAAGTAGTAGCAGGACTAATAATATGGGTTTTCCCACGCATTGTTTGTTTATGACTTGCAAATGGGCGTTCACATTTTCGGATTACTTATAATTTTAACTTTATGGCAGGAATGTTACCATTTTTACTACAAACTTTACAAACATTCTATAAGGAAATGAATGTATGTTCAACATTACGGCTAGTATTCGCAGTGCCCGGATAAATATCAAATACCCGGAATCCAAAAAATATATACTTTTATCCGGTTGTAACCACTCCATATTATGTCCTCTCGCAAAGAATAGGTATTTTAGCTCACCTATTTCCCATCACTGTTTATTATAGCACTAAAGAAATTTTGTCTCCTGCAAAAAAGTAAAAAACAACTGTATGAATTCTTGCCCTTTTTAATTAGTAAAGGCATGGCTTACTGTGAGTCTAGTGGAAAATAATGTACTTATACAAGTAGTACTAGGCTGTAGGCTTATTACAAGTTGTAAATCCTATCCTTGTAGTACTATTAGGCGATGGGCTATGCAATCTGTCACTAATACGCTGTTGAACATCTTAGCCTTTTGTGCAGAATGTGGTTACAGAATTATCAACAAGTTTTTAAAGTTGTAGGTAATTCTGTAGCTCTGCCTACCCCACTCTGGGATTACAGGCGTGAAGGTATGTATGTATGTACGTAAATCCTATCCTAATCTTAGTTACTATAATATATTATCCAACATTGCGGTCAAAAATGTCTGACATGCTCTTATGCCTCTTGTAATAGAGATGTATCAGATAATTTTGTCCCTAAAGTTGGTTAATATAGTATTGCTGGTGAGTGCACTAGCCCAAAACACATTTCTCAAGAACAATTTATAGTTGTTGGTAATTCTTTAGCTCTGCCTACCCCAGTTTGGGAATGAAGACGTGAGTGTATGTAATTTATAGTTATAATATAAGTTAATAAACCATTTAAAATAGTGTTTGTGTACCTGTGGAACAATGGAAGTATGATTACAAATAAACAACAAAAAATAAGTTTTATAGGTTATTATAAGTTATAAGTTAAAGGCTGACTGACAATCTGATAAATTTGTACTTTTATTGATGATTAAACAATTTTTTTTCTTCTTTTTAAGTGATGTAATGTAATGAAATAAATAAGTTGTATTATGTTTATATTTTTCGTTTTCTTTACTAGAACTCAATTTGTAGCAGTGGTTGGTCTTACCAAAACTGTGTTACCTAACACATACATGTTTTACCTAACACATTATCCTCGTAAGTCCCCGCATACTTGTACAAGTACAAATTAATGACAGTAGTTCAGATCTGATTACTCACTACTGTAAACAATATTTTGAACTTTACATACATACATAAACTCACGCCTTCATTCCCAGAGTGGGGTAGGCAGAGCTAAAGAATTACCAACAAGTCTTAAATTTTGAACTTTAAAGCACAAAAATCAAAAGACTCTAAAGCACTATTCTTAATATGTTCTTGGTATAGTACATTTGGTACTTAGGACTACCGCTATTAAGAAAACACAGGACTTACGAGGCTAAGTATGTGTATCACTTAAAGCAATAACAGGTTATTTCTTATATATTTTGTAATGTACTGCATTGTACATTAAAAAATACCAAAATAATTAACAGATATTTATAATCCTTCGACTTTTTTGATCTATGCATTCTAATTTGGCAATATTAGAGAATGCAATTTAACCGGTTATCAGAAGTTTGTGTATAAAAATAGGTGAAAAAAAGTTAAGTTTATTTATTCATCAATGTAATATTACAATATAAATTGCATTGCATGTCAAAAAATACGAAATTATATTGAGACCAGTTATAACCGGTATTTTGCATTCCCTAGGTAAGATGTAGCATGATGTGATGTTTGTAGAATGAGTAAAATGTGGCTTTGTCAAAAACCACTAACAGCTAGGAGATAGAAGTACAATACTCTTTATATCTATTTAGTTAGAACCTCCTATCCTCCATGATCCTATTTTATTATGTTGGTGGAGACACCTCCATAAAATGATTTGCTTTCTTTTTCTTTCATAACAAAAAAAATTATTGTGAACTAAACTGTAAGAGTGGTAGTTTAAAAAGTAAATAAATTCAGTCTCTTGATTATGATTTAAACATAAAAATTGTGGTAATAAAATAAATTGAAATACAAAAAGACGTTGAAACGTAGGAACTGATTAGCGCACAAGAGTTTAAAGTTGCAATAAACGTGAGTGGAGGTTGTGCCGGGTATTCCTATTATAAAACGAAAAGTGTAGGTGGACCATATGGAAATGTGCCGTTTCTACTCTCAGTGCAATTGCAGCGTGACTTATTCAAGTAAATAATTTAAATATACATTTCTGTTTAACTGAGCTAAAGTAAAACGAACTTTGATTACCTACTTGTTATAGCGTTTATACATCATAAATTGACCATTTGCTAATGGCATTATTGTTTCTCATTTTATTCGAAAAAGCACAGGATATGGTAGTATTTGTAATATGGTATCCTTAATTCTTGTTTTAAATTTTATGAATTAAAAGTGCTAGTACCTAGATAACGATACCTTATTCCAAAATCCTGGCAAAACAAAGTATAGGGATTTATTGGTGAAAGGTGTATATTATTTTATTCATTATTCAATACAAATTCAAATACTTCCCGGTGGACCAGTATGAGAGAAGACCAAGGGGATGAATTTAACGTGTTTACAAATAACTTCATAAGAAAGTAGAAAGTTGATTAAGTAGGTTCTTTCCCGTAATTTTGACGATATAATAAAGAGTTGTAATGACTGAAACCTCAGTATGACTACTTTACATACGAGATTTGAATAAACTTGAAAATTAAGCCACTTACCTTTATGAAACTAAATTCTTTGAGTGACTAAGGTACATTATTTTCACCAGGATTTTTATTAACTTATCTAGGAGTTAAAACACGGACATGTCTCAGGCATTGTATTATAATTTGATTACAGTTTTTGTTCACTTCCCACGGTTATCACTATGCACATTCTGCAAAAAGCTTAGCTATGTATTTTGGTTAAGTTATTCTAAAAACTTTCAATCAAGTTCACGTCAAAAGTTCATAGACGGTAGCGCCATCTAGTTTGCGGTATGCTCGAGTCATGTGAAAGCTCGATACATCTTTGTGGGTGCGTTCCGAACAGATGCGTTCACTTAAAAACGAATTGAAACTACTTTGCTTTGATAAGTTGTGCATAACTTTGTTTAGTTAAGAAATGCTCGACAACAAGCTTTTTATCAGTCAGTCTTTGTAGGCGCTTCGGGGTGAAATTGGCATATTTTGTTGGACCTCTGAAACAAATCACTTGAATAATATAAACACTATAAATAATATTATAGGTAAGTACCAAAATAAATCTAAGCAACAAAATTAAGCCTTGCAGTTTAATAATACCCTAGCTTGGTCCGTTTCTTTCTCCGAGTGAGACGTTTATAAAAATAGCGGGAGTATTTACAAATTAAATCGTTCCTAGTAGGTACTAACCTTGAACAGTATACGTTGCACGCATTGAGCAGCCTCAGGAAGCCGGGTAAAGCGAATTCTAGGGATACCTTTTCCATGGCTAGAATCCTAATCAGTTGGATCGGATCGACATTCATGGCCGAAATATTGCAAATATTTCCCTGCGAAGGAAGGGTAGTTCTAAGAATTTATGATATCGGGCAAAAATATGTAGACACACGGCAGTGTCCGGACAAGTTCGAAGAGAAAAGCCGAGTGAAGCACTAGTGTGTATGTATTCGAACACATTCAGGCCCTATTTCGACTCTCATAATTCATTTCCAAGTTCAACTAGGAATTAGAAACTGTAAATTGACAGTTTTTTTTAACACCAAACAGATTACATGATGAATATTGTCACATACATACTAGAAATAAAAATAAAATCGCAATTCGAAAATTCCGTGTCCGTAAAGTATATAAGTAATTTGTTGGTAAATGCATTCATTTCCTGACGTAGTTTTAAAGTTATCGTAGTTTAGTTAGTAGTAAATTCGCCGGTAGTCTTTATCCTCGTACCGGAACACGACGATGAAACACTACTGCTTGGCGGTAGGTTAAAGAATAAGATGTAGGTAAAGATCCGCACGGGCCCCACAAGGTTGTATCACCACTAAAATGTTTTGTATTTCTGGTAGTATGTTACCCCCTTAATACTAGTACCAAATAATACCGAAGAGAGCGGCTAACTGCATTGTAATAGTATACCTAAGCATTTTAAATTTAATCTAGTTACTCATAGAGTACTAGCTTCTGCCCGCGACTTCGTCCGCGTAGATTTCGAATATCGTTAATCCCTCGGGAACTTAAATTTTCCGTGATGAAATGTAGTTTATGTGTTAATCCAGGGTATAAGTTATGTCCATTTCAAAATTCATCCAAATCCGTCCAGCCGTTGCAGTGTGAAAGAGTAATAAACATCCATACATCCATACATAGAAACTTTCGCGTTTGTAATATTAGTAAGTATAGAATGCTTCGACTATTACATTGCAGTTAGCCTTTTTTAGTATTACGGCGGTGTTATTAAATGACATACCTACCAATTACCTACTCTCCTGGTTTTTCCTTTCATAAAGCAATAGGTTTACCATAAACGGGAAAATATATATTTCTGAAATTTAAAAATGAGAAAGAAATGGAAAACTATGTCCCTATATGCTATATGGAGATATAAAATTTCATCAAAATCGGTTCTGCATTCATACATGCCTTCTCGCCTGTCTCCCAATTGGGTAGGCATAGACTATATAGAACGCCAGGTGCACCGGTCTAAAGGTTGAAGCACACCGTAACCGCTCGGCACCGGGTCGCCACCACCTCAACTCGAGCCGTGGAGTATTCTTTGTATGAAACTCCATACTGTAACGCACTTATCGGCAACGGAACGGCAACGCCTCGCCTCGGCACAAGCTAGCAGTCCACTGAAAAGTGTATCGTACTAGCACAAATCAAAGCTCACCTTTCAACGTCTCACTTTGATCCGGTGTCTAGCAGTTATGTCAACGCCAACCTTAAACATACAACTTTCGATTCCTCTAGGTTCATTCATCAATCGGTACTGCAAACTCGCGTTCGTATTTTGAATTTAACAGAGAATGGGGATGGTGTCAACCTGAATAAGATCCATGACGTCCTCTTTCAGCGACTCCAGCGCTAGTACGAGGCTCTTGCCGGTGACCTCGCAGCGCTGCCTGACGCGGCGCACGCAGCGCTGGTACATCAGTTTGGACGTGGCGTGACAGCTGTTCGCCAGCCCCCATGATGCTTTGGTAGCCTGGAGCAAAGGCGCGTCAGTCGTATCGAATATAGTATGAATCTTCCCAGGTGAATTTTTCGCCATTGTCTCTATTATCCCAAAGCCGCTAGCTACCGAGTTAGCACGTGCCACTACAACATTCATATTGAAAAACAAACGGTATCGTCATAGCATTAAGGTTCAAATTTAATGTCACATAATAGAAAACTACTGGACAATTTTAAGGTTCTTTTTTATTTAAAAATTCAGCAACATGTTACATACTTAAAAGTAAATTTATTTAATATAATATAGGTACTACAATTTACAGTTAAACCTAAAATTATTTAAATTGAAATAAAACGAAACTACTCAAATATTAATGATGTCAATAATAATCACCACTATAAAAAGAACACCCCCTCTAGCAGGTCCGCTCGTGGCATAGTCCCTATGACACTGGCTGCATTACCTCTCTGGATAGCTAGCCCAATCCTTAGGGAGAGGTAAGCACCAGCTCTAGGATCTTCGGAGGTGTCTATGAGCCGGGATGACAGGGCCTTAATAAAGCTTTTCATACCGGCTGACCAAGGTCCCATGGTCTCCACTGCAAGTGTTACAAATTCGGAGTTATATAATAATGATGAATATTTGCGGCGCTTGATGGTTAGGGCCTGATCAGCTGCTGCACCGGCCCGATTACGGGTTGAGTGGACGTGGGAAAGGGCGAATGTGTTACTGAATCGTAAATGCTTGCAAAATGTGTGCATTACGAATATGTTTAATGTCATGTCAATCGAGAGTAAACTTGTTGCATGATGTAAACCATATCAACAGAGATTAAACGGAAATTAATATCTCAATGTAGTTTCCCATCATATCAAACAGGGAGTTTTTCCGCGAGTGTAGTGTAAAATACATAATTACTGGCCTCTAAAATGCTAGTTACTGGCACCTAGTGATTGTTGAATTATCATCTCTATCACCTTACATATGTGCATGGCCCAACAATGGGGCAGTTGAGCCTAAATCAAAGTTAAGTATCAACAATTACCAAAGTGGAACACTGACCCACCATGAACTGTGTCTTGCTCTAACATATTACTGGTAAATGTTCCTATGTTCAGCAGTGCACGTTTTATGATGTTACCTCTTTCATTTGCTTGAGCACCCGAAGCGCCTTTCGATGGTAGGCCCTGTAGGATCCCAGCAGCTTCGTCCTCACTTGGAGCACCAGGTCGCGCTGCGTGGGTACTTCATACGCGCCAAAGTTCCGGGGCTTCTCCTCCTCAGGGCAGCCGGAGAGATCCAGCGGAGAGAGGGGTAACTTGGTGGTCGTAGGTGTGGGCCTCTATAACAGTGAAGCCGGAATAAGGATATGTATGGATTTTTAAATGGCATTTCTCAACAAACAAGTACGCACACTACACACACGTGCCATGCGAATAAAGGGCGAAGCCCTATTGCGTCGCAGGATACGTACGCACAATGCTAAGCCCGGTGTCCATTGCGCGGCAAAGCCTTGAACATATTTTCTCGCGCGGTTGCCGAGCGCGAATTGATATGGGGCGTGCGTATGCGTGCAGCGGGGTTAATTGTGCTAGGTGTGTCCAACTTTGAGCTTGAATTCCTTTTTTGTATACTCCGTGTTTTTCTTGATTTACGATAACTTCGGCATATTACTAGGTACATCCGTAGAAAGTAGATGGTAGATAAAAAAATTATATATTGCAAAAAAGAAAATGTTTTCTGTTTAGAACAAAATAATTAAATTTTGTATCTTTGGTCATTCTAATAGGACCTTTGGAGTTAACTAATAGATAATCAGTGTCAAATTATTATGTCAATGTTGGCGTGACATACTCGAACACACACCATTAGCCTTTTACACCAGTTCAACGTGATTAACTGATTAAATTTTAAAATGAAATATCTTTAAAACCGTAAGAGTTATCATTTGTCTGTCTTCGGGAAATTAACTTTATTTGACCTAAAGAACGTTCCCTTGAAGTTATCGTAAATAAAAAAAAACACGGTGTATAGTAGAGAAAAATATACAACTAACGACGATATAGACAACAACGAACTGAGACAAAACGCGAATGAATGAAATTCTTCAAAAGAAGGAAAGTTACTCATCTTTGTCATGCGCTTACTTAAGCACTCCAAATACGAACAATTACACTAATAATGAAAAGGAAAGTGTCTAAGAAAAGAACTGTTGACCGTAGAAAGAAGTGGCAGCGTAACATCCGGGAATAGACCGGAATCACAAGTGCCGAGGAGCTGTTCACCCTCGCGAAAGACTGGGAAAAGTATGTGGAGCTGACTGCCAACTTCCACAGAAAGAAGGAAAATAAAATAAAAATATATCGTACCACTGTCCTGTATTCGACGGTAACCTTTAAAAATCCGTTCGTGGCAGTCTGGTTAGTACTTGCGGGCACCAAGCTCTCAGCAACACCGATACTTGAATTCACCTGCCTCTTGATTTCCAATGAAACATTCGTTGATTTCTGACCAAGGGTGATATTGGTAATGGGGATTATCGAGCCTTCAGTAGTACCGACACTTTTATCAAGTCCTTCAAGCTCCGGTAAAGCATTCCCTGATTCCTGTTTGACGGTGATATTGCTTGCTGTTGATTTCATGGTAGTATCGACAATGTTACGTAGCTTTTCAACTTTCATCAAAGGATTCAATGAATCCTGATTGTTGATGTTATTGCTAATGGATGCAATTAAGTTTTCAGTAGTAGCAACACTTTTTCGGAGCCCTCCGGCTTTCAATAAAGAACTCCACGAATTCTGACTGACGTCGTCAACGCTACTGGCGGTCATTGAGCTTTCAGTAGTAGCACTATTTGCATTAAGCTTTTCAAGCTCCCTTAAAGGGTCCCAAGGCTCCTCATTGTCGATTTTATTTATGCTCGCATTTTTACTGATTTTCTCGAGCTCCAGGAAAGAATTCAATAGATATTGATTGACCATTTTATCACTTCTGGTTTTCATTGATCTCTTATTATTTAACACACGGTTCGCATGAAATGCCTGAACTTTTCGTAAAGCATTTATTTGATTCTGATAGACGGTTTCATAGCTACCGGTTTCCATTGAGTTTTTAGTTGTAGCGATGTGTATACTGAGCCTTTCAACCTCCGATTGCGTATTCGGGGGGTTCTGAAGGACGATTTCACCGCTACTGGAATTCATTGACCTCTCAGTCGCCTCTTTATTTACCTGTAGCCTCTCTACCTCCAGAAGAGCATTCAATGGATCCTGATAGCCGGTTTTATAACTTCTGCTTATCATAGAGTCTTCAGTAGAAGTAACACTTTTACTGAGCTTTCTGACTTCTAATGAAGCGTTCAATGGGTCATGAAAGAAGATTCTACCGGTGTCGGGCTTCATCGATCTCTCAGTCGCCTCTTTATTTACCTGTAGCCTCTCTACCTCCAGAAGAGCATTCAATGGATCCTGATAGACGGTTTTATAACTTCCGGCTATCATTGAGTTTTCAGTAGAAGTAACACTTTTACTGAGCTTTCCGACTTCTAATGAAGCGTTAAATGGGTCATGAAAGAAGATTCTACCGCTATCGGGTTTCATCGATCTCCCAGTCGCCTCTTTATTTACCTGTAGCCTCTCTACCTCCAGAAGAGCATTCAATGGATCCTGATAAACGGTTTTATAACTACTGGTTATCATTGAGTTTTCAGTAGACCGAACACTTTTTCTGAGCTTTCCGACTTCTAATGAAGCGTTCCATGGATCGTGAAAGAAGATTCCACGGCTATCCGGTTTTATCGATCTCTCAGTTGGCGCGGTATTTACATGAAGCCCCTGTAACTCCAGAGGATCATTCAATTGATTTCGATTGACGGTTTTATCCATATTGACCATCGTTGAGTTTTCTATAGTAGCGAGTCTTTTACTCAGCCTCCCGATGTCTAGTAAATGATTCCATGGATCCTGATTATCGGTTTCATCACTTCTAGTTTTCATTGTACTCATATTCAATAACAAGCCATTTGCATGGAGCCTCTGGACCTCCAGAAAAGCTTGTAATGGGTCCAGATGTACTTTTTCTTCGCTACTGGAATTTAGTGATCTTTCAATAAATGTGGTATTTGCATGCAGCCTCTCAACCTCTAGAAAAGTACTCAATGGATCCTGATTCACGGTTTCCTCGTTCCTGGTTCTTATTTTCCCATAAAACGCGTTGTTTGGTTCGGGTTCCCCATTCTCCAGTATAGCACTCCATTGATCATAGGTGAAGTCATTAATTGAGTTTTCAGTATTAGCGAGACTGTGACTGACCCCTCTGACCGCCGGTAAAGTATTCGATGGAATGACGGTTCTATCTGTACTGCTTTTAATTAGGTTCTTAATGAAAAAGGTACTTTTATTGAGTCTCTTGATTTCCAGTTCAGGATACTTCGGTACATGGGAGAGAGAATTGTCTGCAACGTCAGTTCCGAAGACATCGAGCAGTTCGAAGGAGTTGAGCTCCTTACTCGTGGCAAGACAGAGGACGAGCGGCAAATCTGGCGATGAAATAAACCGGTTAAGCGGGGGTTGGATTCGCGCACCGACGGTTCCGTACCGCCACACAGTAGGTATTATTATATTCCGAATGAATTCGATTTCGTCAGAAAGGGGCCATGAATACATTGCAAGAGTGCAAAGGTTAACGCTTAAAGTTTCATTTTTTAAGCCCATTCGATTTCCCACAAAGACATAAAATTGTTGGTGTATTATCGGTCCGGCAACTGTATATTTCACGGGTTTGCCTCTGGCAACACAGAGTCGCCATACCTGACGTGGAACTCCCAAGTACATTTGCTCATCGCAGACTAGGAAGCAGAAGGCCCTATAAAATATTTACTGGACCTCAACACAAAACGGCTTTCTTACGCAGACAACTTAATTTTTTAGGTCCTTTCTAGTACAACAAAATAAATGAACGCCTGCACATACACAACTGCTACGTTTAAAAATAGTGCTACTAAATGTGTTCAAACATTAGACTATGGCGAAACTGAAAATCTCTTCCACATAATTAAATAGAAAGATCCAACAATCCAGGTAATGACTTACTCTCTCCCTTACACAGCCAAACACACACCCACCCACACCTAACCCACACATACGCACAACCCACACACACACACATACACACACACATACACACATACCCACACATACACAAACATATACAGGGTGTAAGGGACGGCTTTGCCTCTGGCAATTATTATTATTATTATAGTACAGATTTTACTTAGTGCCACAGACAAGAAAGTTCTCATAGTAAAATTGGTTGTTATAATGCTGGTCATTTCCTACACTTTAACGCATTTTAGAGCACTAATGATATGTGCGTAGATAAAAAACTTAAACGCATTTCGTTTAGGTAGGTGTAAAAAGCTAAGTTTTGGGTTGATACGAGTATTATCGTCGGTGATTTTAGATGAGGAGCAAAATGCACCTTTTTTATAAATTAGAAATAAAATATGAAACAGTCTTTATAACAGGTTGTGAGAATAAGGAATATTTGTAATTTTCAATATAACTTTTTTTTCTGACTTGAGGTTTTTCTGATCCAGCACTTAAAGCAACATGAGTTCTAGTGTGAGATTGCAAATCTTTTTGAACGAAAAACGGAACAATCATTATTAAAGTAAGAAATAATACCTAGGTAATGTAATTCTGTTAAAATATTCTAGGTATGCCAATTCATATTTACTGAGAGGGCAGCTTACTAGGGTTGACATTATTTTTGGCTTTCATAAATAATTTAATTTTTTGGGTATTCTTATAACACGTTGTATACAGCTCAAAATACATAATGGGCTATAATTTTTGAATTTAATAATACCTACTGCACGGTGTTCCGGAACCCTCAGTACGCGAGTCCGACTCGCACTTGACCGTCCATACACTGTAACGTTAATTTGACTGGCAAGATGAAAACACTGAAACACAGGCTTCGTGGAGTGATTACACTAACTATACCGTTCTACGATTAAGCAAAAAAAAACATAGTATTGAAGTACAGTCGACTAGTTATAAAGAGGTGCATCCAGTTTTTAACCGTAGGGGAGAGGGGGGCAGCTATCACTGGAGGCAGCTTAGAACAAATGCGTTCAAAGACGTATTTTTAGTGCGATTATGGTCCTAATCCATTTTTTGGGCTCGCAACACTGACCCACACAACTGTCACTTGACAGATTTGACGTTTGACAGAACATTAACGACCCAGTAGCATATTTTGATTTCGATGTCATCCGTTACCGGATTTGCTCCCCGTGTGTAAGGATTTTCAGGCTGTATTTGAAGGAAGCGGTAAGTGAAACTTAATTTATTCGAAAGTACAATTTATTAGCTTTAGTGACAAAGAATAAACAATCAGAATTTGCTATTGTTTTGGAAGATATCGATGTTTATTTTTTTAAATAGGTGTTGGGGTAGTTTTGAAAAAAATATAGGAGGCAGTTTTGATTAGCAGTCTGTTCAAAACTACCCCGGCCATAAGAAATGTTCATATCTGCCCCGATATAAACTGCCATGTAGGCACGTAAACTAAAATAATATCTTAGTTATTTCAGTAAACGCTCATAATGCATATACCTGAATTAGTTAGTTTTGTACTTATTACGTTTAGTCTTGTTTGGTATTATATTTATGTCAATTATTTATCTACAATATTACTATATATAAATTTAATTAAATCGTTTTAATTTATTGGTTTATTTGTTTGCAGGTAAAAATGGTAAGGAATTACAAAAAAAAAGAGAATCCGAATTAAACGAAGAGGATGTAACTAATGCTGTACGTGAAGTGTTGAACGGCACCATGAAACTTAGACAGGCTGCTGTTGTGTATAATATAAGACCGAATACTTTACACTACCGAATAAAGAAACTTAAAGTGGGGTCAAAGCTCTAATCAGTGAATTTCACAACAAAATACACTGTCTCACAAGTTTTTACTAGAGATGAAGAAAAAATGCTTAAAGAATATGCAATTAAACGTTCAAAGATGCATTATGGGTTGACATATAAAATTTTTAGGTTACTGGCATTGGAATACGCTACAGCGCTGGGAAAGTGTCCAGAAAAGTAGACAGCAAATAAAGAAGCTGGGGTAGAATGGTTGAAGGGCTTCATGAAGCGTCACAAAGACCTTTCGCTTCGAAAACCTGAAAATACAAGTTTGTCACGGTCTACAAGCTTCAACAAACATAATGTCATAAAGTTTTATGACAATTACGAACACGTTCTTAAAAAATATAAATTTACACCTGACAGAATATTTAACCTTGACGAGACAAATATAATGACAGTAGTACAAGCACCAAATGTTATCGCTCGAACAGGTACAAAGCAAGTGGGACAAAGTGTTTCAGCTGAACGCGGACAACTAATTACCATGTGTGGAATAGGAAATGCCATAGGAAACTGCCTCCCACCTGTTTTTCTGTATTTCCCAGAGCCAGATTTCACGAGTCTATGCTAAACGGTGGACCAATTGGCTGTGTTGGTTTTGCCAACAGTCCGACTAGTGGTTGGATGACAGGACCGTTGTTCATAAAAGTGCTTGAACATATTAAAAAGCTTGTAAGATGCTCGAAGGATGACCCCATATTAATTTTGATGGATAATCACGAGAGTCATTGTACTATAGACGTAGTCAACTATTGTCGAGACAATGGAATGGTAGTGGTAACTATTCCGCCACATTGTACACATCGCATGCAACCGTTAGATGTAGCTGTCAATGGTCCTTTCAAACAAAAACTGGCGGTATCCCAAAATGATTGGTTGGTAAACCACCCTGGAAAAACCATTACAATTCACGACCTGGCAGGAATTGTGACACCAGCAATTAAAACATTTTATGTATTATTATTTAACAACAGCCAAAATATAATAAATACTGAATTATTATCCCCTGTTACATTGTTGGGGTAGTTTTGAACAATACTGTGTGCAAAACTGCCTCAAGGGGGCAGTTTTAGTAGGATTTCAATACTTTTCAAAAGTACCCCCCTGAGGCACCTTTGAACACTAAAAAAATACTTCTGTACAAAACTACCCCCTCTTAGTTATAACTGCAAATTATACGAGTAAAATGTTAATACGACCATTTCTAGTGACTAACTGTACTAAGTACAGGTAAAAAAAACACGTATATCTCGATATTGTTGCCTTACAACCCTTATTTCAAATCTGCCCCAAGTAAATTCAAAGCTACCCACGCTTGGGGCAGTATTGAACATTATTCCTTGAGTTGCAAAATTCTGAATTGTGCCGTTGTCTTTAGCTTTGGACATGTGCAAATGCGTTAACTACATAGGTTAATAACATACGTTGTTGTGTAGAGGCTCGAAACTGGTTTTTATGGGTAATATTTTGAAATACGTCAATGAGTGTAAAAAATGTACCAGGCTGCCCCCCTCTCCCCTATTACAATGCAATGAGGTGAAAAAGTGGATACATCTCTTTGTAATTCACTACTCTTTGCCACTGATCAAACTAAACGATCTTTCTTAAGTTCGAAAAACTTTTATCCGCTGTGGCGTTTGTCTGAAAATCTTTTTCTCTGAATACAATTTAACTTTTCTGGATTGTTATAAAACTAACCTAACTTAACCTACAGGTTCTGTTTATCTCTTTAAACATTTTGCAAAGTTAACGGGTTAATCTTAAGTGCCCGAAACCGACGTGCGTGCATGACTCGATGTATGAATGTTGAAGAAGCGAAAGAAGTTTGTCAAGATCTTAGCAGGTGGAAAGAAGTGGTCTCTGCCTACCCCCCTGGGAAACAGGCGTGATTGAATGAATGAATGAATGAACGGGTTCAGAGAAAAATGTTCTTCGGACAAATGAAAACTCCGGACAGGTTACCAACTAAACTCTTACCCCGTTACTTATAAACATGGAATAAGCTTGGAATAGTTTATGCCATGCTTTGTCTTTATCTGTAATTGAGACATTTGCATCTGACAGAAAGTGACAAAGCATGGCATAAACTATTCCAAGCTTATTCCACGTTTATAAGTAAGGGGGCTACACAATAAAACATGTTAACGTAATCTAGCAATAACGAAACGTTTGAGAATACTTACATTTAATCATGTTATCGCCGGCAAGTTGTTTAGTAGCTGAGCGAGTTGTGAGATCCGGTGCAGCGCAACGCAGGCACGCTTGAGCGAGTAGGTACCACTTATATAGCTAGTCGCGTCACTTGACTCTATCGTGAAACCATTAAAGCGCTAAGCGGTGAAAACAGACCGATTTTGTACACAATTGCAAAGTAAACTTGCTCTAAATGTCAGAACTTGAAACAATTTTATTCGTGGTTTAGACGACTATTCGATTAACGTCGACGTTAACGGACGGGTAATATAGAGGGAATGTCCTCGCCTCGACTTTAAACGATTGACCGAAAAGACCAAGGTGACAGTTTTTGTTATTTTTCTGTATTTGTTCTAATTTGGCTCTTATGTTTGGTAGTTATTTAGACTGTGGTAATTTAAGTATCGTTAGGTACCGTACTTAGTCTTCTTTTACATACATTAATATGGTAAATTATAACTTATAACTTGTTAATATTTAGTCAAAGGAACTACGGTCGGACTTTTTATTGTCTTTATTTAAGATGCCGTTTCAATCACGGAACGATTTTAAATGACCAAATTAAAGACGCACGCGATTTTAATACAATGAATTAATTATTTATTTTATAAGTGTTATAACGTTTGCTTACGTATACATTGATTTATTTTGACTAAAATACGTTGTGGAACCAACTCGCGGTTCCTTATTTACAAGTTGTAATGCCGGTGTTATCGTGTATTGGTTCACACGCGGCGTTCGGCTCGAGTGTGTCAACTACCAAGCGCTGTTTGTTCAACAATTGCTGTTATTTTCATAACTGCGATTGGTAACCACAGTCGTTGACTTTTTAATTTTCAGATAAAATATCAAAGTTTCGACTTTGATATTAGAAAATTAGAAAAAGTTGAACGACAGATATAAAATTTTCCGAAACTTATGTTACGTAATACGTATACATAAAGATGAAACCATAATCCGTGAAACAACTTTGTCACATGAAGGGTTACCAGGGCTAACTTCACAGCTAGGGTTTGCAATGCGGATCCATTTTGTATGGAAGATCCGGATCTGGATCCGAAATTATCCGGATCTTCCATACAAAATGGATCCGGATTGCAAACCCTATTCACAGCTTCAGCTTCAATTAAATGACTAGCAATTTCATCATCAGCACGTCAACCGAAAGACGTCCACTGCTGGACATAGGCCTCCCCCAAGGCTCTCCACTCAGACCGGTCTTGTGCTTTTCGCATCCACCACGTTCCCGCGATCCTTACAAGGTCGTCACTCCATCTTGTTGGAGGCCTACCTACAGCTCGTCTCCCGGTCCGCGGACGCCACTCAAGACCTTGTGGCCCCATCGGCCATCAGTCCTGCGAGCGATGTGCCCCGCCCACTGCCACTTCAGTTTAGCTATTCTACGGGCTATGTCAGGCTAGTAATTTACTAACGAGAAATGAGGAACGAGTTGTCAAAGTTGTCTAACGGATTATGGTTTCGACTTTAGGTTAAGTTAGGTTTGATTTATACGCGATATCAAAAAATAAAACCTTGTAAAATTATCAATCGTAAAATTATTATTGATTGTTTGACCTTTTTTACTTTTTGTATATTGTCGTCGGAAACTGATCAAATATTAGTTGTTTATTGGGTAGCACAGACGTCTGTCAAATCCTTATTTCACCAAATGCTTATCATGTCAAATGCTTATTTCGTCAAACTCTAGTTTTGTCCAGTCCTTGGTACGTCTATTCCTAGTATCGTCAAGTCCCTGTTTCGTAAAATACTTGTTCTGTCAGATGCTTATTTCGTCTAATTCTAGTTACGTCTAATCCTAGCTTCGTCGGATCCTTGTTTCGTCAAATCATTGTTTCGTCAAATGCTTAGTGAGTCAAATTCAGGTTTCGTATCTATCGTGTTTTGTTAATTCTGCATTGTACATGTAAGAACTAAAATACATACCAAAAATAAAACATTTTTTTTTGCAAACTAAGCAAGCACGTTTATTTAACCCACGATAGTTTCATCAAACATGTTTCTAAATTTATTTTTTCTGTTTGCAAATCCTCTATTATTTTTTCTATTTTTTTGTCCTTCAATATATCTCCTGTCCGCCTTTTAACTGTCGCGAAACCGACTTCTTCTTTTTTATGTACTTTTTATTATAATATATGGCTTCACTTTTTAATGTCTTAACAAAGTAAAATAAATTACCTTTTTCTCCTGACACTTTTAGTTTCAACGTTCGATGCCATCTTTCGATAGCATTGGTAGTGCGGTGTCGTTCTTGAGCACAACACCACATATCGGAATTAATTTTTTTGATCCATTGATCGGTGAAGTAGTTTATAATATAATATTATGTGATATTATGATTATGGATATTCTTTGTCCGAAATAAATATTTTCATTTTCATTTCATTTCATTTTCATAAATTTTTGACTTTCCTCGCATTCCGGTGCTTTTTGAACTATGGTTATCCACGCCTCCGGTATGTAACATTGGGGCAGCAGTGCGAGATTGGATGTCATATGCACCATTTTCATTAAAGACTTCTTTTTTTGCTTTTCATGGTTTTCATTTGTTGGTTCGAGCATTCCTAGTTCTTTGGCCTTCTTAAATAAAGCTTGTTTTAAATGAAAAAAACAGCCTTTTACTTGGACGCCCGGAAATACTTTTTTAACTGCATAATTACCGCGACTTCATAGTCGCATTTAAAAAATGTGATATTCAGCTTAAATTTTTCTTTTAGAATACTAAATAGTTTTTGGTACGTCGTTTGGTGTTTATTTGTCAGTAAGCAAAACAAGACCGGCATTACGGAAGTGGATTCTTTTGAGCATCCTGTATCTATATGCAAGGAATATAATTGATAGAACGGACGTGGCACTGACGAAAATGTGCCATCCCCAAGAATTAAATCCGTCCCTTGCATTATATCCAGACCCGATTTGGTACCAAATACGTAAAAATCGTTTTCATCACTTTTTTCGTAAAGTAAGAAATCTTCTGTCAAAATTTTCGGGAACTTGACCTTGTCTACCGAATCAAATTTACTGGGTGCTTTGAAAGCTGCTTTTCTTCTATTATAAAGAGCATCTGATTTTGACCGAAAATCGGGAATATCTGGTCCATCCGAATCCGACGTATCCAACACTTCAAAACACTCCTCATAAATTTTGGACACTGATTTAAATTCCGTGGTGACCCGTTTTTTACATGACTCGAGGCAAACGTCAACTTTATTCTTGAAAAAGTCCGGCACGCAGATATGTTGGCTTTCTCGAATGATGGTGTTAGAATTAGAGTTGATTGTGATCGAGCCTTAAACAATACCACAAATATTTAGTAGATAGTAATATGCATACACAAGTATTTATTAAATAACCAAATGCACTTACCATTACATATATCTCTCTTAACACATCTCCATATTGTAGACCCGTCGTTATTTTTCATGTTTAAATTGAACTGATGGCCAGCTCTTAGCAATTTTGGTTTTCCCCTCTTGCTTTCAATAAAAGTAAATTCATTTTGCCCCGCCGAACTCGATGCCATAACAAATAAGTATAAAGGAACTTATACTTATGTTAAATACTTATTAAGAGTGGTTTAAATAATTTCCGCGTTAATTACTTAGTCGCTTATTGAGATGATAGTAATGCTATGACGTGAGCGAGCATTATGACATTTCATTTATTTTTCCTCATTGCTAGTATATGGCTTTTTATAATATAGTACAGAATAGACCATAGAGGCTAAGATATATGTGTGTATATATATATTCACTTTTTATTTACCGAAATGAAATGTAAATGCTGTGTACAATCATTATTGTGTTGTTTACCATTTAAGTGTCATTTGTATAATCTTAATTTTTAATGCTTGGTGTTCAACATGTTATTGTACCTAATAAATAAATAAATAAATAAATAAATATATATATATATAGCCTGACCAGAGAAATAAAAAAACTAATGGGGCTCCACTAATACTTTTTTTATCTGTGTTTCGTGAATTGCAATAGAAATGACAATTCATATAATTTCCGCAATATGACGAAGTTTTTTATTTTTCTGGATAGGCTAGGTATATACGGAAAATTTGTCCCGTGTACTTACTTCATGTAAATCGGTGTTATTATTCATTATTTTTAATTGCAATATTTTTATATTTGATTGTACCAATGCTTGACTTAATCACGTTATTGACAAAATAAGCATTTGACGAAATAATGATTTGACTCACTAAGCATTTGACGAAACAATGATTTGACGAAACAAGGATCCGACGAAGCTAGGATTAGACGTAACTAGAATTAGACGAAATAAGCATCTGACAAAACAAGTATTTTACGAAACAGGGACTTGACGATACTAGGAATAGACGTACCAAGGATTGGACAAAACTAGAGTTTGACGAAATAAGCATTTGACATGATAAGCATTTGGTGAAATAAGGATTTGACAGACGTCTGTGCTACCGTTTATTGTTTTCTTTGATTATTTGAGTGTTATTTTTGTATTATTATTTGCAATGCAATTTATATTGAAACATTACATTCATGAATAATTACCCTCAACTAAACATACATACATAAACTCACGCCTTCATTCCCAAAGTGGGGTAGGCAGAGCTAAAGAATTACCAACAACTTTCAAAACTTGTTGATAATTCTGTAACCACACTTTGCACGCACAATTAGGCTAAGATGTAAACTAAACTATTAAAACATTATCATTCTCTTCTTCTTCTTCAGCGCTCATGCGCCCACCGTTCACACCGTTGGGCATACGCCTCTCCAATATTCCTCCACTGGGCCCGATTTGTGGTTCAAATCCCCCAGATTGGGCCAGCGGTCGAGCTGAGCTGAGCTTGCCAGAGGCCTGCCAACTCCTCTCTTTGAGCGAGGCTGCCACTCTAAAACGTTTTCTCCATGTTCATTTTCAACCCAATGTATAGAGGGATTCTCTTGGGTGTTTTGACAAGATGGTGTCGCTGTATTAGGTAATTGTTTTTTATTTTTTAGCATATTTTGTAATTGAATGGATAGTAATGATGTATTAATATGCAGTAAATTAACATTCAAATGTGCAGTATAATGAAGAATTCAAGTTTGAACACGTATCGCCTTTGGAAGGATTGCTCCAAGAAAATCCCATCTGGTCTTCGTAAAGTTATACCTACATCGCTTCACGGAGGCTAGAGGATCACCGTACAATGTTGCCTTTTGAGTTTTTTTTAATATGTATATACACACACTTTACATTGGCAGAAATGGTTGCTCGATAATGCGACCGGTTGCCATTAAATAAGTAAATGAATGAATGAATGTATAGAGATGCGTGGTGGAATTCTCGCAGCATTAGTTGCAGGTCCTGCAAGTTCCCTGCAATGATGATGATGTCGTCCGCGGAGCGCAGGAGGTTAAGATATGCACCGTCAACATTTATGCCCCTCCCATACTAGTTTGTCATTTTGAATACCTCCTCAAGGGCATTCGTAAAAAAAATCGGCGAGATTACGTCTCCTTGGCGTACTTCTCTCTTTATCGGTATGGGGTTCGAGTTTTCCTGTAGTTATACTGTCATTTTCATTTATTTTTTAACACATTTTACACGGCATTACAGCATTCCATTGCGCCGAGAAAACCAGATCGATACATTTACTTACTTTAACAGTCACAAAAGTAGAATACTATAACAAACAATAGTAACAATAATAAAAATACACACATACATACATACCTTCACGCCTTTATTCCCAGAGTGGGGTAGGCAGAGCTACAGAATTACCAACAACTCCAAAAACTTGTTGATAACTCTGTAACCACAATTTGCACAATTAGGCTAAGATGTTTAACAGTGTAGGTATATTAGTGACAGGTAGCAAGCCCATCGCCTAACAGTACTACAAGGCTTTATTCCCTTAGTCACCTCTTACGACTTCCACGGGAAGACATGGAGTGGCACAATTCTAAGCCGGCAACCACACGGCAAAATAATACACAGCATAATAAAAATAAATGAACAATAATAATCTGATATCAGTACTCGATTGCCTATCATCCATCTTCTCACAAAATCGCAAACATTCTCGGCACACAGCATTCCATCTCCAATCAAACAAGTCGCATTCGGGTGCCGATGCCAGGAGCGCGTTAAGGAGCGTCAGCGCTCGGAGTAGGGTAGCCCTCTTGCGGGCCACGGTGCGCGCCGCCGGGACCGCCAGCAGCGGCCGCGGCTTAGGGCGAAGACATATAGTGGGCACTTGCGGCACGTACAGCCTCACAACCCGCCCCACTAGCTCGGGACAATCGGACATAGTGACTGCCTTGTTTAAACTGCGGAGATTATTTATGTAGCGTTCATCTACAATGGCATCGCCGCAAGGATTGAGTTACGAAGCCGAACGCCTTCTCATAATCTACAAAAGCTAGATACAAAGGCCTTTATATTCATCATAATCATCATTCATCATTCCGAATGATGAAAATTTACAATTTTGGTCAATTTGGAATTATGACTCTTCGGAATTATGTAGTGTAGACACATACAGAAGGACATTACAAAGTTATAAGCGTTTCGGTTTGTCATTACTTAATTAGACTATGGAACGTAAAAACTTATTTGCCACTAGGTATCCCTAAGCAACCAATGCAACTCCATCAATCTAACTAGTTGTCATGGTTACCAACCTATTTGATCGATGTCATAACAAACTCTCAAATCTTCACTCACGGGTCTAAAATTGATGTCCAAATGGATAAGCCTCTCAACCCTGAGGACTTCGCAGCCATGGAAGGCCAGCTCCAGCACTGCGTGGAGGCCGACCGCCAGTACAAACGCGTGAATGACGTCAAATGCGACGCCATACACACCGCCAAGACGTACGAGGAGTTCGCGTGAGTTCAAACCCTAACCTATCCTACTAAAATTATAAATGCGAAAGTTTGTGTGTTTGTTTGTTGCTCCGTCACGCTGCAACTACTAGACGGATTTGGATATAATTTTCATTGAAGATAGTGTACTGTGTTGGTATTGGATGAATTCACTTGGCAGAGATGTATCCTAGGGCAAACGTTGCTGATTTAGCCCGGTAGCCATCAGCCACCCCCTGGCGGGTAGGGAGAGGGGTATTCAAAGTTACACGCCGCCGCGCTTCAGATAAATAAATGTCGGCTTCAGTTTACCTGTCACCTCGAGTGTGGTGTCATTTTCTGATAAACCATAGATGTGGCTTTCATTTTTGATATAATAATTACACATTTAAATTTGTTAAGATACATAAAAAAGTTTCACAACATCAGCTTATCCTTTTTATTTCAACACACATTTACTTTTTTACTACCTTTTTTTGGTGTCCCACTTCTGGGCGAAGGCCTCCCCTCTCTTTCGCCACTCGTCCCTATCCAGATCGCAAATGACCTTCTCCGCAATGATGGTCTTGTCCGAAGCGCTAGTAGATTCACTCCCTGTCACCGACGTGTAAAAGAGCCCTCATGTGGCCAATTCACTGAATAAATATTCTGGGTCTACCTCTGCTACGATGTCCATCGAGTGGCAGCCAATGGGTGGTATTTTTGACCCATCTCCCATCGCGCATGCAACACAATATTTTATAATATATGTACAACATCATATTTACAACAAATACGGTATAGGTACAGTACAATACATATGTTCCGTAATCAATAGTATAATAATTGATGTGTCTACATCGGCCAGGGACCGGAAAACCCCCGAAAAAAATCGGTCTAAAACCGAAGAATAGCTAAACTGAAGTGGCAGTGGGCGGGGCACATCGCTCGCAGGACTGATGGCCGATAGGGTCAGAAGGTTCTTGAGTGGCGTCCGCGGACCGGGAGACGAGCTGTAGGTAGGCCTCCAACAAGATGGAGTGACGACCTTGTAAGGATCGCGGGAACGCGGTGGATGCGAAAAGCACAAGACCGGTCTGAGTGGAGAGCCTTGGGGGAGGCCTATGTCCAGCAGTGAACGTCTTTCGGCTGTCATTTTTTCATTTTTTTTATTTTTATATAGAAACTAATACACGTGTCCAGCAACGTCTTCCTTTCCAAGCTCTACAATAATATTCTATTATTCACACAGAGACCGCGTGGCGGGAGCTCACCTACAGCCATTACATAAGGAAGATTTTAAGAAGAAGGCGAAAAGAGGATGGAACCAGTGCGTGTCCCAGGAGAGAGGGGACGAGTGATATCGAACGTGATAGATAAAGATAACAGATAACTTTAAGCTGAAATTCCACATCGGTGCACGCTATACACGCACACGTATACATTTAGTTCGTATCAAAATTGTACACTTAATTACTGAAAAAAATACTCGCCCACCCGTCTTTTCTTCTGCTCATCAACTGCTTAAACTAGAGAATAACTAAAAAGGCTTAACCAATTATTATGTAGTGGTAGTGTTTTGTTCCTCTCTACGCATATTGACGTATACGCTTTACGACCATTGCCCTCCTGACCAATGATTTCTATTTTTAATTCGAATATAACGGAGTCGATGGATCGCGGAGCTCTTTTTTCTGGGTGGTTCAGCCCTTCAGGCCTGCTGAACAACTAACATAACCTAAACCTATCTCATATGTACGTTTGGTCATTTTGCGACTGACCGCTCGTGTTGGCATTATACGTATACGGCAATTTGCGTATTGCAATGTGATTTATATTGGTAAATATGTTACTAGACCGTTTTGTTGCTAACTTAGGTCCAAAATGGCCACCAGACCTGTCAGAGACACCCTTTTGTTTGATACATGTGTATGGCATGTAGCGTGTTTGTGGAATTCTGGCTAGGTATATAATTGTTTCGCGTGCTTAGTGTAGTTACTGTTGACCGTTTAGTTGGAGACAATAAACAATAATTTTAATTACACTTTTTTTTACCTTGTAAGATTTAGAGTGCAGTATCTATAACTTTTAGGTTTTTTTTTATATATTACCGGTATATTAAAACAAGGGGCGTAAACAAGATGCATAATGTGTGGGTGTCATTCGCGATCCATAGTACCTTGTGTCCTAACGTTCGTTTGTCCTAAATTATTGCTTGCCCTAAACTGTTTTTCAGCTAAGTCAGATAACTTTTTAATCTTTCCAAAAATAACTGCGGTTAGGTTAGGTTAGAGTTGTCTTATAACAACCCTTAAAAGTTTCAAACATCAGGCGGAAATGACGATTATGACAAATGACTTTTAGGGATTCCAACATAGACCCATAATGTGTGAACCATTTTCAAGAGCTGTCAAAGATAGTCAAAATGCATGGACAAGCGCTCCATGCGACCAGATGGTAGCTTACTGTTATGACGGTGTAGTACTGTCTTACTTACTGTCGGTCTTTTTACCACTTTGGTACTGAACCCTAACCTTAATAAAATTTCAAGTTTTTGACTTGGGGGGGGGGGGGGGGGGGAGAGGTGTTAGCCGCCATCTTGAATCGAAGGTAACAAAATTGTTTTAGTATTTAATAATTCCTCAACATTTGACTACGACAAAAAATTCTATGAGAAGTATAAACAAGACAATATTGCGCATCGTTTGTGCATACATGTTTATTTATTTGTCTTCCCGAAAAAAAAATTACAACTTATTCCTCAATTCTAACTTAAAAACCGCTTAGGGTTTGCTTTTTCCAAAAGTTTCATCAAAAAAAAAAATTGACGTAGGTATGTAAATAATAATCGCACACCTTCATTCCCAGAGTCGGGTAAGCAGAGCAACAGAATTACCAATATATTAAATTAAAGTTTCAAAAAATATTTTAAATTATAATAAAATTAATAAATAAGGGAAAGCCTTTTTAAATTAGAACAAATTTTAATAACGCATCAAAAAAAATTTACATGGAATGTGATTTTTTATAAAACATATGACGCACAGACTTTTGATAAGTTAAATCGTAAGCATTTTTGTACTATTTTTGCGTTTTTCCCGCATATTTTAATTTTGTCACTTATGCTTGATTTACACTTTGCCAAGTGCAAGTGCGAACTTCACACTTGCACTCCACTTTGCAAAGTGTAAATCAGGACTTATCCGCCTTCTTGGGAGCGGCGGCCGTGGAGGATTTAGGGTTACTCATGCGGATAACGATTTCTATCTTGGTGGACGGGCTCTCTATCTTCGGTTTGTAGAAGCGGTAATCGTTTCGGTCGAAAGGCACCAAGGGCTTGATGTGCCAGCCATATCTGCAATTAGGACAAGGATCAGTACCTGCCTCGATAAACTTTTAAGAGGATAGTGAAGCTAAAAGATGTCATAGAAAATACGATAACATTTGTCGGCTTAAATGGGTATATAAGGATCAAAAAGTTGGACCATAGTTAAGCGCAGTTAACCATACAAACAAAGTCCAAAAAAGTTCCGTTGTGCGACGAAAAGTATCCCTACAAATTGTATGGCTAATTTTCATCTGACAACGGAAAAGTTTCATAGAAAATTTCTGTGGTCCCAGTGAAAAAGGATATAAGTCTTCTGAAGATCAAGTGAAAAAGGGTACAAGTCTAGTACTATCGGTTCATGTATATACCCTTTTTTATTACGAGTTAATTTGACTTGTACTCTTTTTCACTAAGACCCCAGATTTAATTGCGTGGGTTAGCGTGGCCAACTTTTTGGTCTTTACCCAAATCTAGTCCGATTTTTACGATTTTTAAATATGTATTAGATGTTATGGAAACTCTAACTCAGACTCAAAGTCATACATAATCAGATCTAGGAAGAATATACGGGGAAAAATTAAATGACAGCTAGGGATTGCCTATATCGATAAACGCAATTATCGATGTTTTTCCCACATACAGGTGATCCCTCCAATTATTTGTAGCTTTATTTGTAAAAATATTTTCCTCGTGATCGAAGTAATATAAGAAAAGGGTATCCCACAAGTAGAGGCATTTTCATACACAAAATTTGTCAAAGAGAAAACATCCAAAGAAAGTTAAACCAATGATTTGAATCGACCAATCAAGGCGATGTTAAATCTTTCAAATAAGCCGGGAGGCGTACTTTATCACTTGTATTCAATAATAAAGAGAGCGGGATAAGAACTTATAGAGAAAAAAATATTTCCAGTACTATCAATGTCACGGGAAGACGGCGATTCATAATATTATTGAAGAGGATGCTAAAAAATCGACATTTTAAATAGATTAATGGACGACAACGTACAGTTTCGACCGTTGAAAACATAAATAAGGTAAAAAACACGTTTCAGCAAGTGACATTTTACTACTAAAAAAACCGCATCCAAATCCACACACACACACTTACACGTTAAACTTATAGCACCTCTCTTTTTTGTGTCGAGGGTTAAAAAGTAAATAATATTAAAATAAAATGTTACTCCAACAATACATATATACATATTATTGTTATTATTAATTTATTTAAACTAATGTAAACTGACCTGTTTGATTGTTGACGTAAGTAGATAGATATGGTCATTATGTTAAACAGCAAAAAGATAAACTTAAACTTTCACTGCATTTATCCGTCGGTGGACTAGATTGGCTAAAACTGTAGGTTTGATATCTTGAAAAGCTGTGATGAGACAGACAGCAAATATAACCTTAAAAAAATTGGTTACAAAGTTGAAGTAGCGCCAGCTCGATAAAGTTTACTTCATTTTAACAATAAACTATTTCTGATGAACCAATAAACCTTGATTTTATTGCATTCTTTATGGTAAATATTTGTAACCTAATTATACAGGGTGTCCCAGAAACCGACGCCAACCCGCCTAGGGCTGATAGAGCAGCTCATAAGCTATCGATTTAACCCCCATGTATGTTCAGCAATTGTTATTAGTTTCCGAGATATTGATCACTTTAATCAGGTTTTTTGTCATTTTTCCTTATGTCCGTGCTACGAAAAACTAAACTAAATTTATATATTAATTCACATTTTTTTCTGTGATTTCTTGCATGATTAGAATCACTGTTAAATAAGGAAGTTTTTAAAGCTACATGCCAATTTTTTTTTCATTACAACTTTTTGAGTATATACACAAAGTTTGTTTTTCCATACTTGGTGAAAATCAAACGCGGGGTTCTCTTAGTATGGAGAAAGTAACTCTGTGCGTTTACTCGAACATTTGTAATAAAAAATAAATTGGCATGTAGCTTTAAAAACTTCCTTATTTCACAGTGATTCTAATCCTGCAAGAAAACACAAAAAAAAATATGAATTAATGCATGAATTTAGGGTTTTTTCGTACCACGGACATAAGGAAAAATGGCAAAAAATCTGATTAAAATGATCAATATCTCGGAAACTAATAACAATTGCTGAACATACATGGGGGTTAAATCGATAGCTTATGAGCTGCTCTATCAGCCCTAGGCGGGTTGGCGTCGGTTTCTGGGACACCCTGTATATTTACTTCTGGGATACCCTAGTATTTATGTCTGTGAAACGTACCCACAGTCCTATGCGCACGGAACTACTGACGCACCCGTCTGCAATTAACTGCATAGCTAACGTATATAGCACATGCCCTAAAGTTAGCTATGCAGCTGTAGACGCCGCCGCGGCTCGCTCAAAGCGGTGTCAACGAAGTGTGCATTACAACCCTTTGAAGTCGCATTGCAACCATTTGAACGAGAGAACTATAAACTATCGAACCATCGAGGACTATCTAATACATGGACAAAAATGCTTGGCCTAAACCCGAAACTAATCTTTTTTTTTTTCAAATTCAAAAGCTTTATCTTGTCTAAGGGACACCGTCGATGTAGGAAAACATATAATCTTATGTGGTCGCCTTGCACCGTCTTATAGACACATAAGTAGGTGTTCTTTTTTTCCTTTTTTCTCTCTCTCTCTCTCTTGCAAGATTTTGGTGTGTTTTCCTGCGGAAACTACGCAGGATATTTGTTTTTTTTTTAAATTTAATATTTATAAATTTATATAATTCTAGACTAAGTATACCATTGTAATATTAAATATATTTAAAAAATGACTGACTGCCGAGTTTCTTGCGGCGTTTCTTCTCAGCAGTGGTATCCTCTTGTGAAGCGCTAGTAGATTCTTGACGTGTTAAAGTGCCCTTGCGGCCTACTTACTGAATAAATGTATTTATCTTTATCTTTATCTTATGGAACTTACACCATGCTGGTCGTGGGGGGGTAGGGGTACTTAGCCTTAGGCCCCTGAGCCCGGGTCTGCGCTACATTATGCGCGTAGTTGTCCACTTTCTGCATCTGCTCTTGTGATTCGTCCTTGAGCTGGTCGTGCCGCGCGTAGAACTTCGTGGCGACCGGAATGGCTGTGGGTGGATACAATTAAATAAATGTCAGGGGACAATTGACAAGATTTCATTTTTCTCAAGGCTTTAATTGTATTAGTTTATTATTCATTTATAAAGTAGTTATTCTAAAAGGGCGTAACTCGAATTTTACGACACAATAGACAACATTACGTTAGTCTAGTCCATTTAAAAAAGTAAAGTAATGACATGTAACGTCTGACGTTGTCAAAATTTTGCCGTACGACTTGTGCGCGCGGTTTGGTTATGCGGTTTGGCAACTCTAAATAGGTATCTAAAATATATTTCTATCACGATTTTGGCAATAATAACGAATACTGATACTGGACTGGACATAAACAAGGATAAGTTCGCCTTTGTAGTTACATCCCTGTTACATTTCCGTCTTTTCCATAATTGTTATCTCTTTTGCTTGTACAATAGAGTGTTAACACTGTTAACATACATACATACATAAGTACTGACAACCGTCATTACACGATAGTAAATACTTTGATGACTATCAGAAGATAACAGTGTTTATTGTACGTCTACCCTTAGCCTTATGCTTAGACCAAACCAACACGTTCTGGGCATCGCATACTACAGCGCCCCGGGATCTGATAAGCGCCGCCTCAGCTTAAAGTGAGCCTTGATTTGTGTTAATACGATACATTTTTCAGTGTACATCTCGAGGCCCGCGCCTCAGCTGTTGTTTTTACTTTAACTTGAAAAATGTGTCGTATTTACATGAGTCAAAGGTCACTTTTAATGTTTCAATTTGAGCAGAGGCGGTGCTGACCTGGTGTCGCGTAGTGGTGTCCAATGACCAGACATAGGAATCCAAGAGGCAAAATCTCATGACAGGTAGGGAGTTCATGTGTCGATAAACTAAATTATCGATGCTTTTTCCATATACTAGTGATCGCCCCCAGCATTAAATGTATTTTTTTGGAAGTAGTATTGTTCTGAAGACGAGTTCGAAGGTTGCTGTGTAGCATATTAAAAAACAAATTATGTCCCTATTACCTCCACAGAAATTGAAAAGTTATTGGATTTATCAGCCAAGACGGAGAGGTTTAACGCTCGAAAATTTGGAACAAATTCTTTTATTTTAACATTAGCAGATTATGGGACAGTAGGTAATAAAGTTAAAAAATATGAGGAATAAAGTTTCAAAAATAGTTTTGAAAAAACGAAGTACGAATTACGTTATTATTAAAAATATGAAAAATACATACACAATCAATCGAACAATCATCGATATAGGAACTCCATAACTGTCAAAAAATGTACCCCTGGATTCATGACTGGCGGTGACCATTCAGCGTGCTTGTTGCGATGCAGTTGGGACGCCGGTCGCTACCGTACACGCCATCACGCGGACGCGGGCGGAACGCGTCGGTTTGGCCTTAGCCTAACTCCCTGCTGATTCACTAACATCCAAAGTTTGGCCTGTAGATTTTGTAGTTCCTGAAGTGCTTGACCTCTCGGTAGATGATCTCGTTCAGCATGTGGATGTCGATGGGCATCCTCGTGCCGAAGGTGCACTTGGCACCCGTGGCTTCGCCCGGCATCTTTGCGGCTTGTACTACCAAGGATTCAAGTTAATAGTTCTTTCCAATTCCAAAATTTAAGTACCCCTGAAAAATACGACCGATTAATAAGTTTTTTGCTAAGCAAGCATGCAGACCATAATGGTAAGTGGGATAGAGCTTGGAAGCTTAAGACTGCAGTAGCAAGTCTACGATCTTAAAGCGAGGTTTAGGCTAGCGGTAATAATTGCAAAGACGAAAATATTGTGCTTCCTGCTCTAGAACTGAAATTAAACTAGGTAATAGATAGCAATCATCATCATAATCAACATCATCATCATCACCATCATCATCATCATCATCATCATCATCATCATCATCATCATCATCATCATCATCAGCCGCAACACGTCCACTGCTGGACAAAGGCCTTCCCCAAGGTTTTCCACAACGATCGGTCCTCTGCTGCTGTCCTCCAGCGGTTTCCCGCGACCTTTATCAGATCGTCAGTCAGTCTACCGTGTGGAAGGCCGGCCGACACTTCGTCTCCCAGTTCGCGGTCGCCAATCTAGAACTTTCTCACTTTAACGGCCATCGGTTCTACGAGCAATGTACCCCGCCCACTGCCACTTAGGGTTTGCAATTCGGTGAGCTATGTCACTCAAAGGGCGATGGATAGAGCTATGCTGGGTGTCTCATTGCGAGATTGAATCAGGAATGAAGAGATCCGCAAACAGCAAAAAGCTAACCAACTTGAAATTGTTATAAATCCTAAATGATCATTCTTAATGAAAAATGGTGAAAGAAACCTAAGAAAGATGACTTTTATGTTGTTATAGTTAGTCGACTTGATTCTTTTCTTTTTTACAATATGGTGTCTGGTTGCCGCCATATTGAACTTTGATTATTAATATATCTTTAGTGACTCACAAGGTTAAGTTAAGACAAAGGGATTGACATAAGAACCATTATTATCGGTCCACGCGTTTAGTTTCTAGAGCGCCGCAAAGGAACAAACATATACCTATCCTCCTTCGGCAGTCGGGTAAAAAATAGGATTCCCCGACCCCATCCAAGACGCACTGGAGGAGCAGGCAGCAGGGGCAAAGTTGGCGCGACTCGAAGCCCGAGAAGCCAGACAAAGTCGCCGCGGACGCCCCCCGAGACCGGACCACCAACCCATCACCAACATCCGGTACCTAAGTCCAACCGCAGGATGGGACGGGAATTTTTCATTTCAAATCGCATCATTTGTCAAAATTAGGTACATTACATACATTTTCACAAATTGAGCCCAAAAAAATAAAAATTGACTGAGATGCTCAAATAGGTTAGGTTAGGGATCTGTATACGCCCGAAGGGCAAACCGCCCAGATATAGGGGCCCCGCGTAGCGGACATAGGGAACATAGGGCCATATATAGGGGCCATGTTTTTAAAATGTACGGCGTATTTTAATCTGTTACATTTGTGAAACAATATATTTGTGAAATACGTTCGTTGTGAAATTAACATTTGTGAATCAATTTTCGGAAAAACATTAGTGAACCGATTATGGTGTTGTAATGGTAAATAGGTCCGTTTGGTTTTGTTTACATCTTTTGACATCTATTGACCCCGACTGCACAGACAACTACAAAGACATGTGTACTACTTATTCACTTTAATATAGTTGGTGGAAAAAAATGCATTGACTTTGTATCAATGCAGCCGCAGTAGCCGTGAGCGCATACGACGCTCTGCCCTCATAAGGTAGTATCTCAAATTCAATAGCCAGAGCAGATTCAATCCTCTCCCGGTAGTAATTCCACTTGTTTTAGCAGAGCAGCGCGGGTCAAGTGTTGAAATTACCATTAAATTATCAAATCACTTACCTTATAATAGTTATTAGATAAATGTTTGTTTTGTGGCATACGTCATTTGTGTTGCCGCTATTATTTCGCCAAATAATAGTTATTATAGCAACGAAAAACTAAATTCCGCGCTGTGTATAAATGACATGACATTCAATAGTCACAATATGGAAATGCTAACTTGTCAAAAATCATGACATGGCCATAGTGATATCACAGGTGATATATTCTCTTTGTGAGAGGAGAGACGGAGTGAGGTTGATTGCGCTTTTAAGATTGTTGATTTCTGATGGACTTTACTTTTTTTCATGAATTGATACAAATAAAACATAATCAGCATTTTCGTATTCTTCCATCGTTAATTTAAATAGAGAACACCCCGCTTTCACACACTACTTTTGTTTGGACGTATATAGAGCTGTTATTGCTACATGTGGATTTTTAGAAACTACATTCATATACACTCAGGGGCAAAAATAACGGGTCATAGTGCGTTTTTCATACTAACGAGGATATTTCGTAGCCTTCGTTTCTTGCCAGGGGTTGTTTTCAGTGAGGTTTAATGGTGGACACTCCGAGGTTCAATAGAGGTCAAAAGTTCTTAAGATACCTAAATTATCGCATAATCAGTTAATACCACAGCGAGAGAGTTTGGGTCAGCATTTGGATTTCCTTACATTTTATTGCCATTTTAGATGTTTTTCTGAACATGCAAAATTCCGGCGTTAGCCGCAGATTCAATCAGTTGGGTATCCTAGGCACTCTGGAAGACCTATAGTCTATACCGAAGCTCGGAGTATCCATCATCAGATTTCACTAAAAGAATCCCCTGGCGAGGAACCAATGCTTCGAAATAGCCTCTTTAGTATGAAAAACGCACTCTAACCCGTTTTTTTTTCGTTGAGTGTATTTTTTTTAATGTACTTTTCAAAATCCCCGTTGCATCTATAACTCGGTCTTGAACCTCATTAAAATATTTACAATGAACACTTTTCTTCAAAACTTCAGCTTCTTTAAAAAAAAAATTATACAGGGTTACTGGTTAAGTCGACCTAGATCGTTTAAGGGGTTATAGTTTCTATGATTTCTGACCACTTTGACTAAGAAACACCATATCCTAAACTTAACCGTTTTCAAGATATTTAACTTTTAAGATAATTATTCTTAAATACCGATTTATTGTATATTGCAACATTTTTTTTTGAATCCTTTCATTTAATTTGTTTGTTTATCAAATAATTATGTAGTAGATAAGTTGCTTCAACGTTATCGACACTTGAATTGCCATTAACTGAACAAACCGAGTCGTAGAATATGAATGATAGCTAAAGAAGGAAATAAACTTTCACAAAATATTTTTTTCTTATACGAATATTTAAAAAAAAGTCTATGGCAGTAATACTGCAGACAATCTTAAAAATATCAACATTTCTTCAGCTATCCAACGAGGTATAGCAATTTTGGTTATTATCAGAACTAATTGAAAAATCTTAGTTGAAAGTCTCCGAGGTAGTAGTAAAATTTTAATGTGTTATGAGTGGATTGGGAGAGGTGGGCCCATACCATGGCCAGCTAGAAGTCCGGATCTAACCCCTAACCTAACCTCGTAATAAAGACATTAAAATTTTACTACTACCTGGGAGGACTTCGAGAGGTTAGGGGTTAGATCTACGACTCGGTTTGTTCAGTTAATGGCAATTCAAGTGTCGATAACGTTGAAGCAACTTATCTACTACATAATTATTTGATAAACAAACAAATTAAATGAAAGGATTCCAAAAAAAATGTTGCAATATACAATAAATCGGTATTTAAGAATAATTATCTTAAAAGTTGAATATCTTGAAAACGGTTAAGTTTAGGATATGGTGTTTCTTAGTCAAAGTGGTCAGAAATCATAGAAACTACAACCCCTTAAAGGATCTAGGTCGACTTAACCAGTAACCCTGTATACATAATAAACAATTTTCCGTGATTGGCTATTTCCATATGGAAATAAATTTCCATAAAATAGAAAACTAAATAAATAAGTAAGTGGTAGTTTTAACTGCTCTATATAAATCAATGAAAACAAAACGAGTGCACCCTTCACGTGATGGATCCCTACTAAGTCAATAAGATAATAGTCATTTTCTACTACACGAATCCTTCCGACTTCCAGCGAAACCCGAAGGATTTTCATATTTTAGTATCCGTTTGTAGTCTGTGGTCGTACTATATGAAGGGTCCACGGAAAGAACATGTCTAGTCAATTTTTTTTAAAATAAGTTTTGAATCTCAAAATGTAGAGGACGAAATGAACTATTACCTACCACTCAGATTCAGATATAAATCTCCATATAACTTGTACCTTTTCACTGTTAAAAAAACCTCTACACGAAAATTACGTACAAAATGACATGGTTCCTAACTTTCAAATCGCGATATCTCAAAAAGTTACTAATGTGGCTAGACATGTGCTTTCCGTGGACCCTTCATATTAAGTCGCCTACAAGAATTCCGATTTCAACAAATGTCATCAAATAAAGATTACATACATACATACATACATACATACATACATACATACATATCCTCACGCCTGTAATCCCAGAGTGGGGTAGGCAGAGTTACAGAATTACCTACAACTTCAAAAACTTGTTGATAATTCTGTGACCACATTCTGCACAAATAGGCTAAGATGTTTACCAGCGTATGTGACAGGTTGCAAGCCCATCGCCAAAGATTACATAAACTAATAAAATAATATTCATCATGTCAGTGTGATACTGTGCTAAAGTAACATTACTAACTCATGAACGAACCTTAACCAACCTCTACCGGTCTCTACTCTCAAACCAAAGACAATCTCCACCTCCTCAGCCTCCTCAACTTCGAGCTCGCAGTGGGTATCAACTTGATATCAATCAACTAGTATCAGAGAGTTAATTTTAATGGCCGGTTAAAGCGGTTAGCCCACCGGCGGCGACGGGAGATTACTCCGAAATTGCCCGCAGATTGAGTTACTTTTCACGGCCCTATCTTAAGGTCCTATGTTTCACACAGATTTCTGTATCTGTGTCTTCGTCCTTGTAGGCGTTTATTAAGTAATGCATTACACATAGGGTTACCAGATGAAAAAAATCAAAAGCCCGGAGAAAAGGCCTGATTTCCATGGAAAAGTCCTGAGATTTTACACAGTTTGAGATTTTAGTTCTGCAATTATTACCAAAGGAAGATTATTTTTAGTTTGTTTAACTATTTCATTAAAGAGATGTTTAAAATGTAAGTAAGTAAGTAAAACATTTATTCACAACAATAACACACAAAAAAAAAGTAGCAATAAAAATGAAGAAAACAAGAAAGCTGTGTTTTATTGAAAATCCTGAGATTTCATAAGATTTGCAAAATCCGGCCGCAATCCTGAGAAAAGTTGAAAAATCCTGAGATATGGTAACCCTAATTACACATGGGTGAATTTCAACAAGCGTCAAATTATACTAATTTAGGTGGTATTTTTTATTTTGTCAGTAGGGTTCACAATTTTAAGTGTAAGGGACGTCATTAGTCATAATTAAAACAGTGTTAAAATGGCCCTTCATTAAACCAAGTCGTTTTAAGATATATCGAATTTACTAATTATATACCACCAAAATTGCTATTATCCACCAAAATTACTTTTCTAAGAAAAACACACGATCAATAATGACATATCGGGATAGTTAAAATAATAATCGTTAGGGAATCATTCTTGTTATTTTTTAAAACCAACAACGTATTTTTTTTAATATAATAAATAGTTATTGTTTGGTGTTTATATAATTTTGGTGGAACAAGGAATTTTGTCAATTTTGGTGTCTTAGGAAAAGCCACCAAAATTGTATCACCAAAATTAGAACTTGTACTTTTTTATTTTATTTAACGTGAATATTTTAGTTTTATACAAATTTAACTTCATATAGTTAAAAAAACACCATTAACATACTCAAAATAATTTAAACACAATTGTTTTTTTTGCAAAATAACAAGTTATCTAAGTTATCACAATTATAAAAATGTATTTTGTACCACCAAAATTTGATTCTTATGTACTTAGAGGGAAGATGCAGCAAGACGGTATAAATCTTTCACCATCTAATCTATCGCTGGAACTGAACGAACGACTGACTCCATATTTGTTTGTTTAATCACTTTTCGTTCGATCATAAAATCAATTTTAATATTCACCACCAAAATTGACTATTTCGCAAGGACAGTTTTATTTACACTGTTCCCAGTTTCTTTTTATTTGCAAATGCATTAATTGTAATATTTTATAATTCCTTAACTAATAGGGAATAGAGGTAACTAAAATATCAATCTAGTTGAGGCTTAATAACTTTGTACCACGGTATATCAGTGTATGCGACAAGTACTGGACACGACACCAAAATTGATTTTGGACTGTTTTTTTTTTTACGATAAACATGTTAAGTTATTAACAATTTTAACATTATCTCAACATGGTACTTTGTGTAAGATTTTCTAGAAAATAAATAGTTTTCCAATAAATGTACTTTACACCCCAATTATCACGTCCGCCGCAAAAAAATGTGGTTGGGATAATTACCCACATGCTTAAATTCATCAGACGCTCAGGGAATAACAACCACAATGTTAAATTCCACTCATTATACTCTAATAATCAAGAAAACCAACTAAACCAGCACAGTTATTGACTATACGGCTCCCAACTTTATCGTTAATGGTTAAGAAACGACAAACAATCGCCCGTCCTTGTACAAATGCTTGAATTAATGGAGCTGTTAAATAACGCCGAGTGATCGACGCCGACGCCGGCGTCGGCTGCAGTGGCACCTGTTACGTCATTAGCGCGCTATAGTCACGTCGCTCTGGAATCTGGCAGGCCGGCCGCACACCGCCTCGGGCCGAGATTATACGAAGCAAAAACCATATTGTTTTTGACAAAATGTGAAGAAAGCATCGGAAATTTATAATAGCCTACCTAGAGACCTACAAGCAAAAAAAACTTATACTACTTTCATAAATAAACTAAAAATATTTTTAATTAAGAATTGTTACTTACTACACCTTGTCAGAATACCTAGAAACTTAATTCATGAAATAAATGTGTAAGAAAATATTCAACTACTCTAGTTAGCTAATGTAAATATATTAAAATTATAGTTGTATATAGAAAGTGAGCTTGATTTTATATTTTGTAACTTTTTAATGTAAGTATAAGTAAGTATTAACTTACTTTGTTATATTTAGGTTATTAAGCTACTGCATAGCTTCTATCGCGGGCCTTGAGCGCGGGGACCGAATCCAGAAATTCCGTAACGAAAAAACCTCACGCTCCCCACTCCGACGGGCAAGGAGGTGTGGCTTGAAGGCCGTGCATCGTCTAACGTCGTTTCAGTTCGGCAGTCTTCGACACGGCGTTGTGTGCGTTTGTACGACATGCAATAGCTTTACCGCGGCAGTCCCCGAGTGCCACACGTCTTTTTTTTAATTTAGTTTTAAGATTGTTATACCCTAATGCCCTTATTAATAAACGTGGAGTAACTGTGGGGTAGCTAAACCATGTTTTATCCTTATCTGTCATTGTGACATTTGAATATGACAGATAAGGACAAAGCATGGTTTAGCTACTCGACGGTTACTCCACGTTTATTAATAAGGGCATTATAGAGTACATGTTTAGCACTATATTACTCTGTAAGACCTTTGTAAATAATATGGATGCAATAAATTGAATATTGAATATCGAATATTAAATAACTGTCGTTATACAGGGTGCCTCTGACCTTGGAACTAATTTTGTTCTGCATTTTTTTTTTATGGCATTGGAATGCAATCGAGCACACCGGCCACCTGATGGTAAGTGGAAACTGTGACCCATAGACATTCGCATTCACAAGACTGCAAATGCACTACCAACCCTGGGGGCTAAGATGGAATGCCTCTATGCTAGTAATTTCACCGGCTGTCTTATCCCCAAACCGGAACACAACAATGCAAACACTGCTGCTTGGCGGTAGGTTAATGGATAAGATGGTGGTACCAACCCGGACGGACCTTGCACAAGGTCCCACAAGTAAAAAATAACTTATGTTTCGATAACTAATTGATTTAAAAGTCTAATTGTAAGCAGTGTATTAAATACTGGCCATATAATCACTATCTCATGGTACCTGTGACGCCGTTCTAACGTGGGTCGAGATTATTAGTTTTATTAGCTATCTGCATTTACACGTCACGTGCACAGCCTCTGGCCTTATTCCATCACGTTAAATTCTCATAAAATCCCCGAGTTTGTACCACACGTTTATGACTGATGAAGATTGACGATATGGTTGAACATCGCCAAAAACTGATGAACTTGGCGCGATGTAGCATCCATTGATGTTTTTCTGTGTAATTGGGCAGCCAGTGTATTTATTAACAATGATTATTAAAACTGTACCCAAACGAGAAGCTGTACTTTGTCATTTCGACCCCTTTTTAACTCCCAATAAAAAAGGAGAGGGTGTTATAAGTAGAGTTAGGACTTTCGGTGGCAAATCGTGGTTCTAGAATCCATGGAGTCGCTGTTTCCTATTTATTGTAATACATACCACTTTGATTTTGACCTTCAGTATTTTAATAATTTAAAATTCATTTATTCATCAAACCGCTAAACCAATTTAAATACATTTTGGTATGGAGATGTATTTCTCTGCTGTAAAAGAGTTACAAACAAGTAAATATGAGTAGGTATTGAATAACCGAACCAAAAATGTATTTAGTTCATTTTGAAACATGAACATATATGTGTCATGTTTTATAATAATTAGGAAATAGCGAGTCCATGGATTCTAAAACCACGATATGCCACCAAAATCCTAACCCTAGTTATAAGTTTAACCGCTAATGTGTCAGTGTTTGTGTGTGTCTGTCTGTGTGTCTGTCTGTGGCAGTGTAGGTTATACATGGGTGAACCGATTTGGATGCAGTTTTTTTTATTTGAAAGCATGTTTTCTAGCGGTGGTGTTTACCTAGTTTTCATGAAAATGGGTTCAGCCGTTTAAGAAATATCAGCTCTGAAAGAAGGGATTACCATTCTATCGGGGGTTTTTACCCGACTACGGTGTAGCAAAAGGATGTATGTTCATTTGTTCCCTCATAACTTTTAAATTACTTATAATAATAGACAAATGAGGTTTCATTGGAAGCGGCTATAAGATAGGTGACGTCAAATAATTATCTATCTAATAGTTTTACATGTTCTGTTTATTTTATAATTATTATTAAATAACGCCTGTTTCCGAGAGTGGTAGGTAGAGACCACTTCTTTCCACTTGCTACGATCTTGAGAAATCTTTCGCTTCTTCAACATTCATACATCGAGTCATGCACGCACGTCGGTTTCGGGTACTTAAGATTCGGCCCTTTTCCAGTATTACTTGTGCTGGGTCCGTCCGGGTTGGTACCATCGTCTTATTATTAACCTACCGCCAAGCAGCTGTGTTCGCATTGTTGTGTTCCGGTTTGGGGATAAGACAGCCGTAAAATGACTAGCATAGAGGCATTCCATCTTAGTCCTCAGGGTTGGCAACGCATTTGCAGTCTTAGGATTGCGGTCTTGTGAATGCGAATGTATATGGGTCTCAGTTTCCACTTACCATCCTATGCGATAAAAAACCAAAAAAATGACAATTTTTTACAATTTAATTATTTGCACTAAGGATTCTCGCACGTGTGAAACGCTAAGCTGCGGGCGCCCTAACCGCCCGAGGTGCGACTGGAGTGTTTGCGGCAATTCCAATTATACGTCTTATGAAATAGTTGTCCGCCGCTCGCGCAATATCTTCGATTGGAATTTTTAAGGCGCCGCGCGCGCCGGCCCCGGGGCTTTTTAATTTCTCAGCGGGACGTGTTTATTGAGATTTTCTGGAAGTTTTTATGCAAAATACGCGGTGTGTACAGCCTTGAGAGGATAGGTAGTAGAACGTATATTTGTCTTTGTCTAACCATGGTCCTCAGAGACATTCAACTCGGGAATTCTTTCGTCAAGCTTCGGGGAGGGAAGATGGCCGATCGAAAGATGTCGGGCGTTTACTTTTGATTTATTCTGTTAACTGATTTACTCTTAATTAGCCCATTGGTTGACTGGTAGAGAATTCCTTAAGGCATTAAGTTGCCATTTGTACCTACCTACTTTGTGTATTGTGCAATAAGGTTTAAATAAATAATACTTAAATCACGCGGAATGCCGCGGTGGAGCGCCATTTTTAAGAGAGAACCTCCTCCTTTTATGAAGTCTGTTAAAAAAAGAAGAAGTAGACATCGAATTTGATCCTTTTTCAAAATTGTTTATGAAAATCGTCACTAAGGATCTGGCTGGCTGTCTGTCTGTCACCAGGCTGTATCTTATGAGTCATGAACCGTGATAGCTAGACAATTGAAATTTTCACAGATGATTATATTTCTGTTGCCGCTATATCAAAAACAATAAAAACAAAAGAAAATAAATATTTAAGAAGGTCTCCATTGCAACAAACGTGATTTTTGCCGTTTTTTGCTCGATATTAATAATGGCAACACGCTTGAAATATTGACAGAATATTTAGTTGTATATTCACTTTAAAAATAAATAATAAATTTAAATAAAATAAATATTTAAAGGGAGCTCCCATACAACAAACATGATTTTTATAGATAATGGTACGGAACCCTTTGTGCGCGAGTCCGACTGACACTTGTCATTTTTTTTTAAATAAAATAAACTTAGGAAAGTGTTTTTAAAATATTACATCAGTCACAGTGTTAGCAAATATTATTATATCATAACAAGATATTACTTATTACAAACTTCAATATTGTCATCCAACTTTGCGAAAACTTAAAAAAGAAACAAGTTTGCAAATTAACTCAACAGTTTGCGAGGATCTTTCATGGTTTTGAGACGTAATTGGCTAAGTTCTCCTGTAAAGCAGACTCTTACACTTCATTATTTTATTTTCCAAAGGTCAGATGCTAACGTACTGGGCCTCTAATCCCGCCGGTTATAACGATATCGTCTTTGACCTGTTATGGTATTGTTTTGACGTCAGTCGCCATTACTGTCCAGTAAATAAGAGCTATCAAAACGGTAAAAACCATATCGTGCTTGAGCTGTTATCGTATTGTCACCGTCGGAAATAGAGGCCCGCAGGAAGGTTTTACATACATACGTACATAAACTCGCCTTCATTCACAGAGTGGGGTAGGCAGAGCTAAAGAATTAACAACAAGTCCTAAAACTTCTTGATAATTCTGTAACCACATTTTGCACAAGTAGGTAAGTAGATGTTTCCCAGTGTATTAGTGACAGGTTGCAAGCCCATCGCCTAACAGTACTACAAGCCTTTCTTCCCTTAGTCGCCTCTTACGACCTCCACGGGAGGACATGGAGTGGCACTATTCTAACTCGGCAACCATACGGCAATAGGAAGGATTTAATAATGGCAGGACCGTAGGGTTTAGTGGTAGTACAGATGTAGTCGCCTCTTACGACATCCACGGGAAGACATGGAGTGGCACTATGTTATGAACATTGTTTAAAATCAATGAAAAAAACACTTTTAAATAAAATTTCTGTAAAATATGAATAAATTATGATCGCTAATCGTAGCCATAAAATCCGCCATCTTTACGACGCCATTTCTGAATTCTTAGCGCTTTGTTCGACGCCCAGCGCGAACAGAATACCTTGAAAACGAAAACGATGTAAGACTGAATACAATCAGTCCTTAGTTTAACTTTATTTTCACCAGTCAAGATTCAAGTTTGAATGGCTATATTATGAAACTTATTTGCATTACTTGTGAACGTTTCAATAGTTCAGCGATGACGACTAACAAAAGCTTTTGTAATCTTAACGGGGTTCTTACGACCTGGAAACGGATTGTATGATGTAATTTTTACCATTTAAGACCTAAGCATTCGTTAAGAGGCCGTACACGTAATTTTGCCGATATCGCTGATTTACGTGATTTTCCAGACGTGATTTTACAGTTAAAATACTGTATTTCTACAAGTTTTAATACACAACACGAAAGATAAATTCTAATTTTATCGAATGTATGCGCTACTTTTCTGTTTTCATTATTTTATTTCGATTAATCGACCTGACACTGGCGACTGTTATGTGAATTTTGCTGGAAGAGGTTTAGAATGTCACATATTCATGAACCGTTTTGACGTTTAAACGGTATGAAAAATTTACAATGTATTGCTGTGAAAGTCGTCTAAAGAATGTATATAATTTGGAGTAAAAAAATAAATAAACTTGGTAATTTTTTATAGAAAACGGGCAAAAAATATTTTTTATTTCGGTTACTCAGAACTCTCGTTTATAAAATTAAAACAATAGAAATAAACTTTAGTTCATAATCAACCCATTACCTAAAAAAAAATCCAAAAAGTTCAAAAGAATTGGCAATAAATAATGTTTTAATTTTAAAACAACCTAAATCTCGCATTTTGATACTCGACAAAAATAAAAAAGTGGCTCATTTATTCGTAGCTCATTTATTCGATCATAACTTAAATGATATTTAATGTTGAGCATTAAAACGTATAGAAAAGTGGTATTTTAACTGTTAAATCACAAAAATAAGCAAAACGGTCAAAAAATCGTGTACGGCCTCTTAAATTTATATTAGGATGGCAATTTTCTTCATTAGTTTCCGGCCTATTCTTAGAGTAACAGGTGTGTCAAAATTAAGCTTGAAAATTCCCCTCTGCATGGCCATGGCCAGATGTGACTGTTTATGAAATTCGACTCTATTCTGTCCAATACAGAATTCAACAATATAATACAATTAAAAATTAAAACTAAAAGTATTTAAATTAAAATAAAACTAAGCTACTCAAATATTAAAGACATAAATAATAATCACGACGATAAAAAGAACACCCCTCTAGCAGGTCCGCTCGCTGCACTGGCTGCATTATCTCTCTGGATAGCTAGCCCAATCCTTTGGGAGCGGTAAACATCTGCTCTAAGATCTCCGGAGGAGTCTATGAACCGGAATGACGACGATAATAAAGCTTTTCATTTCAGTTGACCAAGGTCCCATGGTCTCCTGCAAGAAACACAAATTCGTAATTATTTAATAATGAATAATATTTGCGGCGCTTGATGGTTTGGGCCTGATCAGCTGCTGCACCGGCCTGATTACGGGTTGACTGGACTTGGAAAAGGGCAAATGTGTCAACACACATCGCGTCGCAAACCAGTGCCCTACCCAGTTTCCACGGCACCAATTTAGCTCCGTCTGGTCGCTTGCCGTCGTCTCTGTTAAATCAGGGAATATCAATGACTTTAACCAGGCTTTTTCTAGTATCAACATAGTCGAATGACCATGAAACCCAGTCACAATGAATGCGTCAATTCACGACAACCAAATAACGTCGAAACTAATCATTGGCTTTCTGCGGCAAGGTTCTATAGAAGCTCAACCCTATAAACTCGTAATTACCTCCGGTACTTCTGCAGATGTTTTAAAAGGGTTAAAGATGTAACCATTAGGAAGTTTTACAGTCGACTACAAAGAAATGTATCAAATTTTTCACCTAATTTCATTGTACTTATTGCATTCGACGACGCGTTGACGTAGTTGGTAGTGACACTCTGCCTACGAAGCTAGCGGTCCTGGGTTCAAATCCCGGTAAGAGCAGATATTTGTGAGTTGAATGCGAATATTCGTCCTGAGTCATGGATGTTTTCTATGTATTTAAGTATATATATATCTCAGTGTGGAAAAAACGTTGGACGGCCACTATCTCAAATATTGGAATTAGCAAGTTCTACGCAAACGAGACTTACTTTATATTATGAGAACAAAAAATACTGCATTATTGGATTTTTGAAAAAATCCTCTTCCATAACCGGGAATCAAACTGGTCGAATATGAAAAAAAAGAGTCGTGTTTTATGATACAGATCGAAAGATGGATAGTGATCATTTGTCTATGACACATAAGTACACCTTTAAATTAAATAAAGATCGTAAAACCCTTCTTTATTATTTTGTCATATTCGACTAGTTCGATTCCCGGTTAAGGAAGGCAAATTTTCAAAAATCCATAAGTTCAGTAATAATTGTTTGCAAAGATAATACTTATAAGTTTCCTTTGCGTAGAATTTGCTATTTCCAATATTTAAGGTAGTTGACGTCCATGTGGCTTTCGTTTTTTCCACCCTGTTTAAGTATTTATATCGTTGTCTAGTGCCCATAGTACCTAGAGCTTAATTTGGGACTAGGGCAATTAGTGTGACATTGGACCCGATTCTACAGTGGCCTCTAAACTTCCTAATTTTATTTAGGTGTCGCTAAAACACTTTGCTTTTCTATGAGCAGCTGTCATAATCAAATGACAGCGCCATGACAGCGGTAATTTGAATCTGACGTTTCTTATTTTAGGCGGTCTTATACATTGTCGGCTTGACATTCTGGAATAGCACTGGTTAAATCTGCCGTCTAAACTGTGTCTTAAAATTAGAAAATTTAGTTTTAGGCTATTTAAGCGATGTGCACGTAGAATCGGGTCCATTGTCCTCTAATATTTAGGTATATATTATATTTACTAAGGTTAAAAATGGATACATAGTTTTGTAGTTGACTGTATCAGAAACTGCGCAGATATATTTTTATGTGGCGCTATCGCTGCCCACGACACGGTAAACGGTTATTTTATGGTTTTAAGAATGTAACGACCACACAGGCCACTTGATCCAAATATATTTGAACTCTCTAGTCTAAAATGTAAAGACTACAATTGTAAAACCGTTGGTAACCCTGAGGACTAAGATAGATAGTATAGCTGGCCAACAAAATAAAAACCTCGCCACATTGCGAAAGTTACATGAACTGACATTTGTATTGCAATTCACGAAACACAGATAAAAAACCGGGCAAGAGCATGTCGGACCATGCTCAGTGTAGGGTTCCGAAGCCGTTACTACAAACATTTAGACCTCGCGACTCGCGTAGTCTTGGCTGTAAGGGGGGAAAGGACACTTGACTCTAACATAAATTATTTGCCCTTTAAAGCTTAATATTTCATAAACAGATACCTTAATCGAAAAATTGTTGTCACAAACTTGAATGTTTTTAAAAGACCTATCTAACGACACCCCCCACAAAGATGAAGACGAGAAAAAAAATACATCCCCACGTTACGCGTAGGGGAGGTACACAATTTTTTTTTTCAAGAGTTTTTTTACCAATATTGTTGGCGTGACTAATATGTATTTTTATGCCAAATTACAGCTTACTAGTACTAAGAGTCTCTGAGCTAGGTTGCGGACGGACGGACACGGCGAAACTATAAGGGTTCCTAGTTTAACCACGGAACCCTAAATAAGTGTTTGCGGCGACCCCATTAGAAGTTTTTTATTTTTCTGGTCAAGCTTTAATTTGACTGGTTGTATTATCATCAAAGAGCGGAATTCTTCATAGCAAAAATCAAACTGTCAGAGGGATTGACCTAACTGTTTTATCGACTTATCGATAAATATTTGTCACTTAACGAAACAAAGTTAAAGTGATGAAATCAGGCTTTTGGATATACATACAAACAAATTAACGGTGTCCCTAATTAGCTGACCGCCACTGTATTTTAGTATAATAGTAAAGAATAAAACAGAAAATATATATTTTTTAATTTTCTATATGAAACTTATCATTAAAAATTAAAAACAAATATTGCTAAGAGTAGGTAACTAATCTTCATTCAAAATAACAAAGTCAAAATCTAAATCTGTACTAAATATGTTTTCTTCATCTCCCCTGTAGTAAAAGAAAATAGTCATTATTTTTTCAAGATTGTCACCTTTCAAATTACTCCTTTTTTCATTGTAGATCCATTTATAAGATGAAAACGAGCGTTCTACCTCAGTTGAAGTAACAGGAGCATATTTGTAGTACTCGATAACGGTGTTTTGGCTGTAATCACTTTTTTCTATAAAATCAGCATATCAGGTCAAATGTTACAGAATAATCTTTTAAGTTGATTATGGATACCTAATGCGATATTATTCCGTAACATCGATAAGTCGATAAAACAGTTAGGTCAATCCCTCTGACAGTTTGATTTTTGCTATGAAGAATTCCGCTCTTTGATTATCATTATCACACCGGAACCGCAATGCGAACACTACTTGGCGGTAGATAAAAGGATAAGATGGTTATCGTACGCTATTGGTTACTGCTGTGTAACTATTTGTAAATAGACACACATCATTATAAAACTCTTATATCTAGTCAACAATATCCTGCCGAGGTTCTTGCTTGAGGACATAATACCAAACGTAAAAGGCACCCTATAGTTATTACGACAAGGTTGCAATCACAATGTTACTAAAATGGCTATGTAAATAACTTTGTTTGATTGTGGCTGAATTTGTATTAATATCATGTCTATCTCAGCACCGAACTTAAATTGTTTTTGTTGGCCCAAACATTGGTTGACTGACTGCCTAAAGACATTAAGTCCGCCATTTGTAGGTACCTAAGTTTTGTATTGTACAATATACTTAAACAATTAGTAGTTTTTACTTGTGGGAGGACCTTGTGCAGGGTCCGTCCGGGTTGGTACCACCATCTTATCCATTAACCTACCGCCAAGCAGCAGTATTCGCATCGTTGTGTTCCGGTTTGGGGATAAGACAGCCGGTGAAATGACTAGCATAGAGGCATTCCATCTTAGTCCTCAGGGTTGGCAACGCATTTGCAGTCTTGTGAATTCGAATGTCTATGGGTCACAGTTTCCACTTACCATCAGGTGGCCTGTGTGCTCGGTTGCCTTCCCATGCTATAAAAAAAAAAAAAAACGAAATCGTCTTTTTAAGTGAAGCTTTGGCATTGACCTCTATTCACCGTGAAAAACCATATCGCACCGTTTGGATAGCTCTTATTTACTTGACAGTAATGGTGGCTAACATCATAAGAAAACAGTTACAGGTTAACTACGATATCGTTTTTAACGCCTAGAATACCGGCTCTGAGATATTGACACGATTTATTAACGATACACACGACTACAGGTCTCTGGCTGACCACTGGTGACTTTACCCTATGATCTTCACAAATATAATCAAATCAATCTACTTAAGTTTTAATGGATCCGTACGGAATAGGGACCAATGGCACCCTATTATTAAATTTCTGCTGTCCGTCTATCCGTATCCGTCCATTGTTATTCGTCTATCAGCAAGCTGTAACTCATAGACCAACATACGAGTATACTCACCGTAAGGCTGTGTCATCCCGGCTCATAAACACCTCCGGAGATCCTAGAGCTGGTGCTTACCTCTCCCAAAGGATTGGGCTAGCTAGCTATCCAGAGAGGTAATGCAGCCAGTGTCATAGGGACCATGCCGCGAGCGGACCTGTTAGAGGGGGTGTTCTTTTTATAGTGGTGATTATTATTTACGGGAACACCCAAATACTCCGAAATATTTTATTCCAAATTTACTAATTCCGATTTTTAAAACCCCGAAATTCGTAATTCCTAAGGAATAAAATTCCGATTACTAAAAAACACGAAATTTATTTAACCGAATTTTCAAATTCCGATTGTATATTTTTCCGATTTTTATAACTCCAAATAATGAAAAGCCCAAAGTGTCATTGGCCCGAAAAACATAATTCCGATTATTAATTTTCCGAAACTTTATTACTAATTCGGAAATTTGATATTCGGGATAATGAAATTCGTGTTTTCAATAATCGGAATTTTATTTATTAGGAATTATGTTTTATAAATCGGAATTAGTAAATTCGGAATAAAATATTTCGGAGTATTTGGGTGTTCCCATTGTAGACACAGGTAACAAAACCGAATTGGAGCACCCCAAAATCCACGTGGTCTTGTCTGTCTTACCCCTAGAGTGTATATAAAAAGCCGGAGACGCGGAGGGAGAGCAGCCCTCGCCCGCTGTGACAAAGGACGGGAGCCGTGCAAAGAGGAGCGGCTGAGGCTGGTCGCCGAAGGCGACCAGCAAGCCGAAGCTGCGGAGCGGAGCACGGGCGACGGTCCTTTGTCACGCGAGGGCGAAATGGCTGCTCTCCCCGCAGCGCCGGAGCTAAGGCGGAATCTTAAATTGTCAACAGTTGTCTTAAGTTGTTAATAACAGCAATTCGTAATTCTGATGTTTCGTACTTTTGATTAGTCGGGTTTATTATTAGTCGGTGTAATGATATTCGGAGTTTTGAAGATCGGTATTTTAATAATCGGAATTCGTATTTTTGATATTTCTGATTATTATTCATTCGGACTTATTATTGTTCGGTGTATTGAAATTCAGAATTTTGCAAATCGTAATTGTTAACGTTAGACATTTTGAAATTTCGGATTTATAAATATCGGAAAAATGAAAAATCGGAATACTTATATTCGGAGTTTTAAAACATTTGGAATTATAATAATCGGCATTATGAAATTCGTGATTCCTATACTCGGAATTTAGTTTTTCGTATTTATGTAGTGTACCCATTATTTACATCTTTAATATTTGAGTAGCTTAGTTTTATTTTAATTTGAGTTGCTTAGTTTTATTTTAATTTGAGTAGCTTAGTTTAATTTTAATTTAAATAAGTTTAGTTTTAACTTTTAATTGTACTAAAAATAAATTTGGTTAAAACTTTTTGTTTGGTTGTCAAATTTGAAAAGTCATATTGTGGGCAATTGTATGGGAAAAACGCAAGCGTTCCTAATTATGTGGCCACCACTTTATATATTTTAGTCAAAAACTGCGAGGAACACTGTAATGTAATTCAATAAAAGCATTATAACGATGTTATTCGTTTTAATATAATCTTACCCAAACTCTTTACCTGGAAATGATTAAAATCCTTCTTGCTATGCACAAAGCCAGCCGACCGTGAGGGACCGCTTAGTATTAATTTTGCAACTCGTGGAAAAAGATTCTTGTTTCAAGTTTAATATTTAATAGATATTTATGGGTCTGTGCGCGGTCAGACATATCATATTAATAAATAAATATACTTTATTTAAACGAGTTTTGGTCATAAATTCTGACTATTTTTATACAGGGTGTAAAATGGATCAAATGAAGCAGATCAATAGATTTACGTCTAGACCTATCGAATTCACCCCCATGTATTTTCAGCAATTTATACTAGTATCGGAGATATTGATCATTTTAATCTGAATTTATGTAATTTTCCCTTCCGTTCATAAATCATTATTTCATACGTTTTTCAGTGTTATCTTACATAATTGAAATCATTACGAATCAGCTAAGTTTTTAAACTTTTTGAACCCAGGACCGCTAGCTTCGTAGACAGGGTCTCTAACAACTATACCAACGCGTCATCAGACTTATATTGACATTTAGTAATCTTTGTATATTCACATCGGATATAAAATGCTTTTTATCGAATAAACAGCTGGTTGTAGGTCGTCACCTATTCGGATCTTAGACCATAAACTAAAGTAAACTATTCAAATCGGTTGAAGCAATCCCGACTTTTTGCGAGACTAACGCACAGCAATATATTTTTATTTATATACATAGATAGATACACCACACGACAAGTTTGAAGAGTTATGTATGCCGACTACAACAAACATATTTACACCAACTTGTGTAAGTCATTATGGCCCTTAAGCTGACTTTCAAGTAACTTTCTTACCTTTCACGAACAAACGGAAACAACCTTCTTCCCTCTTTTTATCTCTACGCCACACACTGTTCACTTTTACAAACTTATCAATTACAACGCACGAAGCATCGCTATCAAACATTTTGCTCGATTGATTATTAGTTTCTTGGTTATCCATCAGCAAAGTTAAGTTGGTGATGCCATGGCTGATACGTCACGAAATACATGTTGGTTGCGGTGTACCTTTATTTGAACTAAAAAACTAAAGTTAATTTCATTTGCTATATATCTATAAGTTAAATAAAACTTCGTTCGCTTCGGCGTCGAGACCTTGGTCCGTGGGGATGCAGTACTATTAGCTATTTAAGGACATTTCAAAAGGCCAATATAAACAACCGGAAACCACAGAGCTGGCAGCCGACGCTGGCAACGAGGAAATGCTGCCAGCAACGTCAGCATCTGTTTTATAGTTTTTAATTATTTATTTAGATTTAATTAAATATCATTTAGATTAAGTAGTTCTACTTAGATTATTTTTGCTTTAATATATTTATTATAGTTATAGTTTTATTTTTTGTAATATTTACTTTGTATTAAAGTTAATAAATATTCGGAAAACAATAAATCGTTTTTTTGCTACCACATGGTCTAAATTCAGATTCTATAATATTTAAAATGGTTGTACGTTATTTTACAGACTGAAGTTGTTTAGAATTTCATTTCATAGAAAATTTTTCTCGTATTATCATTTCATAGAATAATCAATATGTAGAATAATTACTTTGAAGACATTTAAATCATCGTTTTTTATTTCAAATAAAATTCAATGTTTATTTTTTCATATCATAGAATAGCAAATTAAATATTCTTTGTTCTCATATTATTTGTTTAAAATATAACTTAATAACAATAAAATCAACTTATAGAGTAGGGTGCAGTTTGTGAAAATGTGTGAAATGAAAATGATGTGTAAGTTCATCTAACGTATAATATAAACGCATACAACGATTTTAATTTACAATCAAATTACATCGCATAGCTTATTCAAGGGATATAAAACAAAAACCTCGAAGGCTAAGGCGGGAGCTTGCTTCGCTTCGCTCCCGCCATAGCCTTCTAACCTAACCTATTCAAGTCGGTTCTGCCCAGAGAGGTCTTGCTCGCTCACTCATATTTATAGCGTACAAACGTTGTTTTACAGACAGAAGTTTTATAGAATGTATTATTCGTAGAATTTTCATTTCTTAGACAGCGAATTTCTGCTGTAACCTTGGTCACAGGTCTAACCTAACCTACGTAACTCATGCTTAAGATAATCTGAAAACATTAAGGTTTCAGCAGAAATTAGCTTTCTAAGAAATGGAAATTCTGCGAAGTGATACATTCTATGAAATGAGTTTCTAATGAGTTTTGAGTGAGTATGAAAAAATACACTGACCAAACAATATTCGTTGAAAAATAATTATATTGTTTAATAAGTTTGTGTAATGAAAAAATAAAATTACAAAATTCATTGAATTGATTTTCTGTCGATTTTGTTTCTTTCAAGTAAATAGTTAAAAAATAATAATATACGAAGCAAAAATACAAGGACTAAATAGTATATGAAACATTTTCTGTGAAACAAAATTCTGTAATTTTTCAGTCTGTAAAACAAGGGGACACCATTTAAAATGTATAACACCCATTAGCTCTCTAAGATTTTAAGCCCAACGATATAAATATGACCTCTATAGCACATTGTCTTAAACCATAACTTTATCATATTAATTATTTATCTATATAAAAAGTTAAATTAATTTTAAACGCCATATTTAATGTGTTGTTTTACTAGTCATTTGTTTTAAATATAAAAATATATTTATTTGAGGCTAATAGGCCCAAACATAAATTACCTTACAGGGTAACAAACTTATAAATAAAATATGTCATCACTAATATACATCATTTAGAAGCGTACTCGTATGCACAAATGCATATTTGAGAATGAATAGACACTCTACACACTCGAGTCGGCTGCCACGTTACTGTCAAGTAAATGAGAGCTATCACGACGTTGACAATACGATAACATGCCAAAAGCAATATGGTTTTACCTAGTAAAATAGAGCTCCCAGTAATAAGTAAAAAACTTAAGAAGTGCCCCTCTCGCATGTATTAGTGACCTGTTCAAATAAACCTTCAATATTTGCAACATGTAATATAATGTACAGCAAGACTCAATTTATATAGCGCACGGATTACGCAATAATAGACTCTCAGTCAACGGCGTAAGAGCTTTGACGCACGCCGTAATAATTGTGTCCAGCGGTACGGTGTGCAAACTCATTATTTGTGCAAGTGGATAAATCCTATCCACTTATAATTTACTGATTTACTGTAGCGATAAGACTAAGCATAAATAATTGACAGAGTCGAATAATTGATTTTTCTCTGCATCATTCACAATTATATTTTGAATAGGATATTAAAGTGATATTACTAAATTCATTTGGAAATAGCGAGGGATAAGTCAAACAATATTATCACATAACTATAATTAATTAGAATTTTAATTATTATTTTTATTAAATACTAGCTTTTTCGCGCAACTCCGTTCACGTAGAAGTCGTTTATCGCTATTCCTTCGAAAATTGTCCTATTTTCTAAAATAAAAAGGAACCCCATGTCTTATTTCGGAGTATTATCTATCTTGAGTAACAAACATCCAACCTTTCACATTTATAATATTACTAAAATTATATTATTTATTATAAAGGTTTTTGTAAACTGTACTCAACTACAAGGGCACTTTTTAACTTTTTTACCTAAACCTTTTTACTTGAACAAGTTGAAGATGAACTCTTAACTATGATATGTTTGACCTGAAATGGTCATCGGTTTCGGTATACTACTGTTAACGAGATTTGGCACATTTTAAAAGAGTCAGTTGCGTTTCTAAATAACTATCTATAAAGGAATATAAGTACTTTCGTTTGACTTTTAAATACTAAAAATAACAAATATTAGGGCGAAAATCTCACAGCAATTGACCTAGTCCCAAACTAAGCTCTAGGCTTGTACTATGGGTAGGTACTAGACAACGATATAAATACTTATTTAGCGAAATAAGTACTTAAATACATGGAAAACATCACACAAATATTTGTCCATACCGAGAATTAAACCCAGAACCTAGCTCATAATAGCGAACACCATCAACCCAACACTACCAACTATGCCAACACGTCGTCGTACTATTAATGTTACGAAAGTTTGTCGAAATTGCATCAAAGACATACTTAAGAACTACGTATCTATTATATTTAATAGAAACAGTTGCATACCTGGAAGTCAGATAAATAATAACTTAATTCCATTCGAAATTATTCCTTACACAAATTAAATAAGGTTTCAAATGCTTCGTAGATGTCATAGCAAAGTTCGTAGCAGTTCGTAGCTCGTCTACGCCGTAGCGGAGTTTGCTAGAATACTGCTCGTACGTAGAAAAGGCATAAGTGCAATTAATGAATAGAAGCATATTAAACTCTCATGGGTTATAATAAGGTTGGAAGTGCAATACAATTCGTATAGAAAATGTTCTTTTTTTCTGTAGGAGGTCAGAATAGTTGGTTCGAATGTTTGTTAAACAAGAGGTAGAGGTTCATTATTAATTTTTATGATCTTGGAAGTTTGTAGTGTATTTTAATACTGAAGTTGCGTTGGGCCAATCAAATTTAAGCCTTGTAGCCGTTATATTAAAATAGCTTTATTAAAACAATGTATATGCGGAAGTGCTTGTGTTTAAAGAACTTTATTTTCTCTAAAGAAATATACAGGGTTATTGGTTATTGCATACATTCCCGTTAAGGGGTTATAGGGGAGATCATTTGCAGTCATTTTGACCCTATAATGCATTATGCAAAAGTGAACCATTTTTGAGTTATCGCGTTTTTTAGGTTTTTTTGAAATTAGTCAGAAATTCAAATTGAAAAATTTATTACAAAAAAAGTATCAATTTAAATCGTATTTTTTTTTTCTGATTTACAGAAACGATTAAACACTGGTTATTTCTCAATATTAAAACAGTAATTATCGGTCCAAATTTAAAAAAGCGAGACGGAAAACGAAAATTTTTCAATATTTTTTTGCGATCGCTTTCCACTAAAATGCCTTAAAAACAAAAAAAACGTTATGAAACTTGGCTTGCAGATTATTTTAAAAAATTAAATGTTTTCTTAGCTCTCCAAAAATGCATAACAACTAGGAACTTATTTTAAAAATACTGAAAAAAAATGATCACAAAGGAAGCGGGCGGAAATTCGTATTCGAACTAAACTAAAGTCAGAAATGCAACTTCAAAAAAAAAAAAAAAAAATTTAAATCCACTTATTTTATTTGCTTTTGTACAAGATGAAATTGTTGTTCTTATGCAATATTAAAAAAAATATTATCTGTACACGTTTGAGAATGCGAGGCCGAAAACTAAAAAATACATGTTTTTTTAGCCTCGCATTCTCAAACGTGTACAGATAAGTTTTTTTTTATATTGCATAAGAATAACAATTTCATCTTGTACAAAAGCAAATACAAAAAGTGGATTTAAATTTGGTTTTTTTTTTAAATTTTAATTTATGAAGTTGCATTTCTGACTTTAGTTTAGACTTTAGTTCGGATACGAATTTCCGCCCGCTTCCTTTGTGATGATTTTTTTTCAGTAGGTATTTTTAAAATAAGTTCCTAGTTGTTATGCATTTTTGGAGAGCTAAGAAAACATTTAAGTTTTTAAAATAATCTGCAAGCCAAGTTTCATAACGTTTTTTTTGTTTTTAAGGCATTTTAGTGGAAAGCGATCGCAAAAAAATATTGAAAAATTTTCGTTTTCCGTCTCGCTTTTTTAAATTTGGACCGATAATTACTGTTTTAATATTGAGAAATAACCAGTGTTTAATCGTTTCTGTAAATCAGAAAAAAAAATACGATTTAAATTGATACTTTTTTTGTAATAAATTTTTCAAGTTGAATTTCTGACTAATTTAAAAAAAACTAAAAAACGCGATAACTCAAAAATGGTTCACTTTTGCATAATGCATTATAGGATCAAAATGACTGCAAATGACCTCCCCTATAACCCCTTAACGGGAATGTATACAATAACCAATAACCCTGTATACACATTTCACTTATACAGAGAAAACAGACGGCTTAAAGTAATATTTTTGAGTGAACAAAGATTTACAATGTAAGCAACATAATTTAAATTAAAAGGTGAGATGAGCTTAAAACAGAATATTTACAAAAGTGGGCATGCAATTAATAAATAACATTTATAGTTGCTGATTAATATATACTAGCTACGTTAACAAACAAAAAAAAAAAAAAAAAAAATGGGCATACAGGAGGTAGTCGGTTGTAAAAATATGCATTTTATTGCGGGTATGCATACATACACGGCTTACAGAAAGCGAAAATAAAATGGACAATAAGAGGCCCGATAAGACATTCCTTTGTTCCTATGCAGACAGTGCCAGGGCCGGACTTAGATCTTGTCCATTACATATTGCAGTAAATTTCGTTTAAAACTATTGAAACATTTGAAACTTTTGCAGTCTTTTATATTTTTAGGTACTTTATTATAAAATTGTGCTCCTTCATAAGTTATGCTTTTTTTTACCAAATTTTATCGGCGCTGGTTGGAGAGCTAGTTCATTAGCGTTCCGTAATGGACGTAGTCCTTTCTCGAATTTGTTTTTGAAGATCAATTGCGAGTGGATTTTTTTATCTAAAATTTTCCTTATTAAAATGCAAGTGTTATAGAAGTAAAGCTGGGTGAGATTCAAGATTTTTGTTTCCGAATAAATTTTGCGGCTCGATGTAAGAAACTTATATCGAAAAAGGGTTTTTATAATTTTGTTTTGGGATACCTGTAGCTCTTTTATTAAAGTTTTATTTGCACTACCCCATATTTCTATGAGATAGTTTAGGTGGGAGTTTACAAGTGAATTATAAATATGGTGTAACATATCTTTCGAGGAAGGCAATGTGCAGTGTTGTAAAGTCTGCCCCGTAAAGATGATAACTTAGCTTTGATCTTGTTTATATGTGATTTCCAAGTGAGTTCGCTGTCTATAATTAGGCCTAGATACTTTTCTTCCGTTGACTTATTTAGTTGTATGTCATTAATTTTAAGTGAGATATCATCATTTTCTTTTTTGTATTTTGACTTAAATATTATATTGCTTGGTTTTTTCCGACGTAAAATTTAGCACTGCACTATGGTCCCGCTCATAGGTCATAAGTCCAAATAATCAACAATAGCCGAGCTATGATTTGTACTTCTCTGATAACACATTCATTACCAGCCTACTTAAAACTATAAATAGTTTTGAAGTAATCAGTCGGGATCATTGTTTTTCAGACCTCCGAAGTGAACACACTTAAACCGCGTAATTAGTCTTATCAATAGATCATTAAAGTGAAAGTTGTTTGTTGACGGATTTCTAAAAACTTGTTGTGATAAACTCTATTGAATCATCATAGAAATTAATGACAAAGGTATGTGTTTTAATAATAATATTTTTACTAGCTATTTTTACTATACATTTTATATTTATTTGAGAGCTACGAGACACCTAATTTTATAAAAATATTTAAATTGTTTGTGTATTACCATTGAGTTTTATCAATGACGCCATGCTGTACCATTAATAATTTTGATTGTTTAAAAAGCATATAAAAGTCTAGTTATTGTGCCAATAGTCATCTTCTGCTAGATTTTGCTAGATGTTTTATTAATTCGTCCTCTACGCTGTTCGTAGAAGATGCTACGATATTTGTCAATTTCTAATGTATTTTGTTTTCTTTCTAACAGGTTCTTTTTTGCAAGTTCAGTTTACAAGAATGCACATATTTGAACTATGGCATCTTGCTAAAGGATCACAGGTGGAAAAATATCGAGTTTTGGAAATGGTCCCGGAAGCTGAAAACGTTGAAATCGAAGTTCTAAGTAAACGCGTTAATGGCATAATCCAAAGGATCGCAGATTACTGGAAAAAAGCAGAAAGTAATAAATATGAACTAGTCAGAAAACATGAAAAATGGTTAAATGTCCTTGAAACTATAGATATAGCAAAGAATGAGTCGGTATCTGCGAGAGAAAATTAGTTTACTGGTCAAGAAATGACATCAAATCTCGGTCGACCGAAGAAAGATTTTGAGTCTTGCAGTAAACGAACTCAGCGAAGGAGATTAGTGGACCTCTCAAAAATTGATAACTCGGCCGTCAATGCTTTGATAAATACTTCGTCAACCTCGAGTTGTGGGCCAAATGATAGTCATAAATGTGAAGTGAATCCAAGTGAGATCCTATCGCTAATCACAGAAGCAAAATTAACAAAACACCAATACCTTTTAATTAAAGAGTTCATTAATAGTAAACAATATCCAGTTTTGCCTTCGTATCATAAGGTTTTAAAAGCCAAGAAACAGTGTTACCCTGAAAAATTAACTATTACTGAAAAAAGTGCCGAAGTAGAGTTACAAAATTTGTTGAACCACACGGTTAAAAGAATACTGGATTCTCAAAATATACTGTTATCAAGTATCGATCCCGAGACCATAGGTGATGTTATGTTAGTTGGTAAGTGGGGTTTTGACGGTAGTACCGGACACAGTGAGTATAACCAGTGCTTTTCCGATGACCCAATTTAGAAGATGGAAGTTTATTCGTCATAGTTGCAACAACAGGAGAAGAAACAATATTATGGAAGAATCCTCGCCCATCATCAACTAGGTACTGTCGCCCTATTCGCTTCCAATTTGCAAAAGAGACAAAACAATTATCTAAGAACGAAGAAGATTATTTTAAAAAGAATTAAGAAAATAAATTAGGTCTGATAGTGGACAAGCCGCGTAGCGGAGGAAGCGGCAACTCGAATGATGGGAATACAGCACGTAGGTTTTTTGCTAACTCTGCCATTTCTGCTGAAATTACAGGAATTAAGCAAGAGCTTATTGATAGTTGTGGTACAATTCTTAACTGTCTCAATTCCGGTTACAAAATTAATTCTGAGAGATTTAAATCGTTTGCTTTAGACACGGCTCGACAGCTTGTTGAGGAATATCCGTGGTACAATTTGCCAGCGTCCATTCACAAAGTTCTGATTCATGGGTCTGAAGTAATCGATCAGTTCGATCACATGATGGTATCCATAGGAGAACTATCAGAAGAAGCTGCCGAAGCTACAAATAAAAATAAAAAAGCGTTTCGGCTCAACAATACTAGAAAAATGTCACGTGTTGCGACGAATACCGATGTTTAAAATCGACTTTTATTAAATTCTGACCCACTAGTTACGGGTCTTAGAAAGCTTCCTAGGAAAAAAAAGTGTTTCATCTAAATCTGTCATTAGTTTATTACATTATTGCTAAGCTTATTAAAGTTTCACTAATGAGTGTTAGATAGTTTAATTATAGTATTTTTAAGATAACAACTCTTTACGTGCGGTTCATTCTACTGCATGAATTGCACATAACGAAAAAACTTAGTAAATATGTTTGCGTTCAATATAAGTTGTTTTTTTTTAAATTAAATAGTATTAAGGTATTGTTTATTATATTTTTAAGTGAAAACATGTTACTTACTATTTATAAGTGTTAATTATACAGTATTGAAATATAGTGAATTTTGAAACGTTTTTAATTGTTTTTTTTTATTATTATTCAATAATATATACACATAAAATTAATTGTAAGTCCTTTATTTTATCAAATAAATTCATAATTAACAACAATATATGCATTTCTTCCCAATAATGTTGGAAGTTTTGGACAAATCGACTTATGACACTCTCTCCATACACGCTGAACCACAGTGCACTGGGTAAAATGGGTGAATAGAGATTCGGGGTGAATATTAAATAGAAAATAGCATAAAATATTCCACACATTATAACACTGAGATTTTAACGTAAATTTCCAGTAGAATTGTAAATTTAATACTATGTTCTTATTAGTATCAGTTCTTAGTAGTTGTGTTGTTCTGGTGTTGCCACACAAATAGCATTAGTCTTTGCGTAGAAGTTGACAATTAGACAGATCGATTTCTGTCCGACGTGATTACAAATATAAAATATATATGTAAAATATTGCTCTTAGTTTAGGATATAGTAGCAAATATTTCATATTACCAAGAGTACCGAAATTAAAGTTAATTCTGTTCTCTTCTTTTGTATTTTACTGTTAAATAATTTAAAATATGAGGCCTTGACCTCAAAATTGCGCGATAGCGGTTAGCGGCGAGCGGCAACCAAGATATTGAAATTACGACTATTAGCAACTAGTAGGTTACGCAAAGTTAAAGTTAATAAAAAAGCGACTTAACATAATATTGCTTCGATATTGACCTGCCTTAAAACGTAGCGAACTACTAGCCCTGGGTTTGGTGACTTTGCATATTTTTTATTTGAATATTATTTTTGTATCTTTTTTTTATATAATATTATAACCTATGCTATATTATAGCAAGGCTAGATCATAATATAATAATTATTTCAGTTCAAAATGACGCCGTTACTTATACTGATACATGGTGACATCTAAGAAACCAGTTTTTCAGACTTAGTAATTGATGGCCATTTCCAAGCTATCTATTTTCCCCTTAATTAAATCACATATTAAATAAAACATGGTTACCCTATTTTTAGAATCATACCCTCTATGGATCCTATTCAGACTATTTTACTTAAATAACACTTCAGTCACAGTAACAATTCAAGGGTGATTCTTCGAGGCCCTGATTTTTGACGTCCGGGTGCTTAGTTCAATGAACTCTTAGTTTAGAAGGTTGGTTTTTTTTTCAGAGGTCACTGATGTTCATGTTTAATAGGACATCGGTCGAGTTTTGTGTAACTGATTATAAACATTTACAAAAAAAAAAAAAACATTATTCTTATTACTCTGTCGTGTCCGTTCTCCATTTTCTTGAAAACATATGATAATAACTTAAATTTACTCAACTTGATAAATATTTTGAGTGACCACATACAAACAAGATTAGTTGTTACATTAACAAAATTCAACAAATATTTTTTACATGCAATATTATTCTTATAACTGAGGATATAAGATTTGTCCGCCGTTAAATTCTTATTACTCTGGAGCGGGCTTCAATCAGCCGTATCATAAAGACATTTCAGAACCTAGCAAAAACTCCCATGTGGGCCGGTTTTTACTGACGCTCCGAACGTGTCAGGTGGTGGACGTGTCGGCTGATGCTCATCGCCCCGGAGTTACGAAGGTAAATATATCATTACTCTGTCCTTGGTTTACGTAACATTCTTATTACTTTGTTAGTTTTTTTAACACTTGTGTAATCTTTAAAAAAAATGAGTTGTGCTTTTTTAACTGCTTTAAATGCTATCTTACCGTAGCATTAACGTTTGCCTTCCAGTATGATCGTATTATGAACCATGAGCTTGTTTTCAATTTTTTCTTACTCATCTGTCCCTTATTGCTTTGGAGTTATGGACAGTGGAATGAGAAAATTGACAGTATTCATCGTTTTTCATTCGTTTTTAGATGTTGTTATTTATTTATTTATTAAGTCCAAGATACGAGGTAATTAAGTAGAGACACATGCAGTCGATTTAACCTGCTTCAAAAAAATATGTTATCAATATATTTTAATAAGGTTTATTATAAGATTATTGTGATTTATTGAATTGATTAAAACAACAATGAATAATTGCACATTGTTTTATTTTTAAGTAATTAAAATACCGAGTAAATCACATATTTAATAATTTTTTAAACCTATTCTTACTCCTCTGACGTCAATTTCTTATTCCTCTGGGCACAAAAATTGGACAGTTAATTATTTTCTGAGCGAGTTCATAAAAATGAGTGCCACAAACATATTCATGTTTCTAAATAGATCTACTTTCATGGAAGAACATATTAATTACTCAAATAAGCAACAAAAAATACGACAGAGGAATAAGACAAAAATCACGACCTCGAAGAATCACCCTCAAGTCATTCATTGTCAATTATTATTTCGTAGAAATTAGAAGATCTCTTTCTATTAAGGGTGACCGCACTGTTTTAAATTAATTATTAAATTTTGAACATTGCGTGATCAAGTCTGAATTCTACATCTAAACACCTAGGTACCTATATTATTAGAAATCCACATGAATACTTAATAACGTCATATTCACGGTTTCGATTTCGCCTCGATTTATTTATTTGAATAACTTACCAAACTTTTGTTAATGAAAAAACGATCAACCTTAAGGCATTAAGTTCGCCATTTATACTCCATTTTCATTGTGCATTAAAACATCAATAAATAAATAAATACGTCCTTTGTTTCCCGCTCCGCGTAACTTCCAACTGTAACCCCTTGCGTTGGCCAACCCGCCCGGTGCGTGGCCTGCAGCTCTCCAGCCCTGTCGCCGCGCGGTCTCAGATCGGCCTCAGTCGCCGCGATGCCTGCGCCGGGACGCACGCCCGCGCAGCTCTGACTTCGGACAACTTTCCCGCGACCGTTGGGCAGATTGGGCTTTTTACAGGTTAGTAACATAGGTACTACAATTAAAAGTTAAAACTACATACATAAACTCACGCCTTCATTCCCAGAGTGGGGTAGGCAGAGCTAAAGAATTACCAACAAGTCTTAAAACTTCTAGATAATTCTGTAACCTCATTTTGCACAAGTAGGCTAGGATATTTCCCAGTGTATTAGTGACATGTGGCTAGCCCATCGCCTAACAATACTACAAGCCTTTATTCCCTTAGTCGCCTCATACGACATCCACGGGAAGACATGGAGTGACACTATTCTAACCCGGCAACCACACGGCAAGTTAAAACTAAACTTATTTAAATTTAAATAAAACTAAGCTACTTAAATATTAAAGATGTAAATAATAATCACCACTATAAAAGGAATACCCCCTCTAGCAGGTCCGCTCGCGGCATGGTCCCTATGACACTGGCTGCATTACCTCTCTGGATAGCTAGCCCAATCCTTTGGGAGAGGTGAGCACCAGCTCTAGGATCTCCGGAGGTGTCTATGAGGATAGTTGTGTTAGTTAGATAGGGGAAGGTTAACTATAGCTTTAAAAAAAAAACTTTTTTTATCTTTATTTTTGGTTACACGTGTTATTCATTTGGTTTTTTATCATGTGTGCTGTATAAGAACTTGGAATTATGGTTTTGACCTGAGTTTACGCAATAAAACGTTTTTTATTATTTTTTACCAGTTAACTTGAAAAAAATGGGTGGTGTTGAAATTAGAAAGGATTCAAAATGGAACGGTTACCGGTTTATTTGAGTACACTGGCAACATTTATCAATAAAATGAATCTGAAACTATACATATATTTTTAATCATATGTAATTTATTGTTACGGTTATGTAAAATTTCTTTACATAAATATTTGATATTTTCCCTGCACCGTTCCACCTGTTCTCCACCTATGTATGTATGTATTTCATAAATATTATCGTCCATCGTCGCGCGTTGTAGTCGTAGCACCCATAGCACGCTGTTTCTACGACGTAGCATACGTCATGCGTAGTAGTAGCTACGAAAGAAGAGCGATAATTATTTTCTTAGCAATTGGGGTTTAAAACAATAAAATACAACTGTCGATAAATCGAAATAATGGTTTATTCGGAGAGAGCAGCCTGCTGTTTGACAAACGTATGTTTGCCAAATGTTTCATTTGCCAACCCAACGTTATATTTTTTTTCCAGGATTTCTTTCTGTACCATCCTAGTACCATTCAGTACAACCCTATAGGTTACCTTAGGTTCGTTTTTATAAAATCCTGAATTATTTACGGTTACAGAAAACAAATGGGTTGGCAAAAGAAAAGTTGAAAAACGATACGTTTGGAAAACATATTTCGTAGAAACAGGTAACCCGGTTAATTCAAATTTGAATTCTCTTGATGTATTCATTAATGTTCTTTTTGACACCACATGTTATATCGACTTATCCGGTTTGACCACGCCATCCTCGCTGTGTTAGTAATATTAAACATGTTTTTTATTACTTTTACACTTCTCTTAGTGGTTTCCTAGTGCAGTTAAAATTATTTGGCAAATTTTCGATTTTAATCTGTGTTTTGCTCTTGTGCAAAATATGAATTAAATAAGTCGCCACTATATTTTTATTAAGGTGTTAATTAATTTGAATTTGTCACCTTCTGCTTTCTCGTATTCTACGTATGTTCCTACGCCATTTTTCCGTCTACGGTGAAACTTTGGCAAGTTGTTGTGTGCTAAATTGTTAAACAAATAAACATCAATCAAGGGCGAGCTAAACTCGCACCCCGCGGGTTCCGTACCGCCGCCGCACTAAGCCTGTTTGTATTTTTTTTTCTTTATAAATATAGGTAACTTTATTACAATTTGAATATACATACAGTTTAAAAAAAAAAAAAAGATCATTATTTTGTTTGTATTATTTACGTTTTCCTGTTGAGTTTCCTCTATAAATATCCCAATTTTGACGGATGTACAACCGCTCACACAGCTAGTGACCAATGAAGTTAACATAGCGAAACTGTCTCTTTCGTGCACATGAGATTCTTATGTAAAATCTATATTTATCTTTCTCCATTTTCTCACTTCTGTCTTTAATGGGCAGTTAAGCTTATGGCTGTTTGTACGAGTATAAATGTATGTATTAATTACCACTTTTAAGATGAAATGAAATGATTTTTAATTTATTTATTATTTCTTAGAAACACAATGCTTATAAATTCGAGTTCAAAATCAAATATTTCACTAAATTTGGGTAGGTAATGGACATTGTTGAAAACACATTTCGGTATCAATGAAATTTAACAAACATGTTTAAAAATAAACCTTAATATTGGCTATCTTTGACGTTTATGTTACACGGACGGATGGATGAAATAGGATCCCATTTTGCAACATTTGGATATGGAGCACTATTGTACAATAGCAGTTGTAATATTTTCTTTAATTTTTAAAACTGTGCGCTAGAAAAATATAACAAAAACAGAAAAAAGTACAAACCTTTGCGTAGGGTATTATGGGACCAAAATGATTGCAAATGATCTCCCCCATAATCCCTAGAGGGGAATAGGTCGACTTACCAATAACCCTGTCTACAGGTCAAACACATAACCCTCCTTTTAAGCTTTGCCGTAGTCGGGTAATGTATATTTACAGCTATTGTTATCAATACCAATAAATAGTACATTATTGCCTAGGCAGTGAAGCAGGCAATTGCGGGCCGAGAATTGGTTTAAATGGACGAGCTTGCGAGTCTCAATTCAACTCGGTAGTACCGTTTTCTTTAACGTATTATAAATAAAAGCCGGATATAAACTTTCCGCCTACATCTCGATATGGCTAGGTAGCTGATACGACCAGATCGCTTTGTGACTACATCTCGATTTGACTACATCGCTTTGTGCCTAGATCGCAATACGACCAGATCGCTTTGCGACTACATCTCTAAAAGTCCGAGTTGCAAAATGACTACTTCGTTTGCGTTACTAGGTAGGTTAGGTTCGTTAGGTAACTTCAAACGCCCGAAGGGCAAATAACCCAGGAATAAGAGCCCCGCCATGCGGGGCTCCGTCAATATTGCTAAGACAGACATAAGGTGAAAAAAACAATGTGGTCATTTAGCGACTCGGACTTTTAGAGATGTAGTCGCAAAGCGATCTGGTCGTATTGCGATCTAGGCACAAAGCGATGTAGTCAGATCGAGATGTAGTCACAAAGCGATCTGGTCGTGTCAGCTACCTAGCCATATCGAGATGTAGGCGGAAAGCTTCTATCCCATAAAAGCTATTGTTTTTAACCCGGCCGCCATTATTGTCAAGTAAATAGAAACAAAACGTTAACGATACGGAAAAACGTCAAAAACAATAAGGTTACATACATACATACATACATAACTTCACGCCTGTAATCCCAGAGTGGGGTAGGCAGAGCTACAGAATTACCAACAACTTTTAAAACTTGTTGTTAATTCTATAACCACACTTTGCACAAATAGGCTAAGATGTTTACCAGCGTATTAGTGACAGGTTGCAAGCCCATCGCCTAACAGTACTACAAGCCTATATTCCCTTAGTCGCCTCTTACGACATCCACGGGAAGACATGGAGTGGCGCTATTCTAACCCGGCAACCACACGGGGACAACAATACCCTTACAAAACCTCTGTTCTACTGGGAACGTTGCGATTAACGTGTTATCGTATAGCTTTTGACTCCGCCGCCGTTACTAAAAAATAAATAAGAGCTATTAAAACGAAGACAATAAGATAACAGCTCAAAGACGATATGGATATTACCGCCTAGAAAAGAGGTCCTGGCGGTTCACTAATGTTTTGCCGAAAATTGTTTCACAAATGTTCATTTCATAACTAACGTTTCATATGTTATTAATTTCACAAATATATTGTTTCACAATGTAACAGATTAAAATACGCTGTTTAACAAGTAATCATATAGCAAATAGTACACTTTAAAAACGTTTTTGTTAAAACATGGCTTTTAAAAACTCATCTTTTAGCAAACGGTTTACTTTACATACTGTTATTACACAAAGGAACATACACATCTTCCTACTTTTGTATTTGAATCGACGGGTCCCCGCTACGCGGGGCCCCTATATCTGGTCGGTTTGCCCTTCGGGCGCATACAAAAACTAGCCTAACCTATTTCACCATCTCAGACAATTTTGATTTTTTTGGGCTCAATTTGGGAAAATGTGTGAAACTAATTTTGACGATATGTAATAAATATATTTGAGAATTTTAAACGTTGTAAAATAAAAATATGTCAATTAAATCATTTGAAATTTGAATCATTTGTTAAACTTGAAGATGCATAACGTTGATACGCCATATCACGCTTTTGCTGAACATTGGTTGAGCAATGAAAATTTGCCAAATGATTGTCGATAAAATGGTAGGGTACCGGTCCTGGCGACTCCTTATCACTGAATTTAACGCTATAAGTCTGAATCCTTTATTTATTTATTTTAAGGAGAAGCGAGTGATTTTCAATGAGACACGGATAAACGATGCCGCTGACGAATTGACGTAGGCTCAGGAGTCTACTTGGTATTTTATTATCGCCCCAATGAAATAAATAATAAATAAATAAATATCACGGGACAATATCACACAAATTGACCTAGCCTCAAACTAAGCTCTAGGCTTGTAATTTGGGTACTAGACAACGATATACAAACTTATATAGAGAAATATATACTTAAATACATAGAAAACATCCATGACTTAGGAACAATATCTGCCCTTACCGGGATTCGAACCCAGGACCGCTAGCTTCGTAGGCAGGGTCACTATCGACTAGGGCAACTCTGACCCACGATAGAAAGGTGTCACTTTGACATAATAAAGCAGCTAGTTTTGAGACTTCTTGAGACTTGAATCATAACGTATCTGCAATACAGTTCTATGGTGGGTCAGGGTTCCATTGGGCCGATAGTACTCATACTTTTAAATTGACAGCTTTGGTTGAGTGTGCTCAAGCAGTTTTGTGGTGGGAAGTGGTAAGACAGTGCAGGGTCCGTCCGGATCGCTATTTACCATACCACCATCTTATACCGCCGACCATCATCGTATTTGCATTGATGTTCCAGTGTGACAATTCCTACCTTTATATTTTAATTATTTTTTATTAAATATTACAGCGACCTACCTATACCTACCACAGTTCCTACCTACCTATACAGTCAGTACCAATTACAGTTCTTTAGATAAGGTCCGCTGACAGACAGACGGCGCAGGCTTAGTATTAGGGTTCCATTGGCACCGTTTGTGTACGGAACCCTAGCATTAGGGTTCCGTAACGACTTTTCGAAATTGTCAACCAAATGAACCCGAAGCTTCAAATGTGAAATAAAAAATCATTTATAACCAACAAACCACATCAAAAGGCTTTATTTGTTTTCGCGAGTGATTAATGCCCTCGCAGCGAGTCAAAGGCGTATCGGAATCCGGGTGAGCAAATGGAGATGATAGTGAAAATTGGGTTTTAAAATTTCAAACGGTCGCTAGCCTGGTTAAGGGTTCCGTATTCTATTTCTAAAGCCTACGCTGTTTGTCCGTCCGTCTGTACTCTGTATGTCCTATCTTTAAAAAAATCAAATCTTTATCATTTGAAGTGTAATAGATAGATGATTGATGTTTTAAGGTTATGTGTTATAAAGGCTGATCTCGTTAAAAATAATTAAAAACAGTCACAAAGATAGACAATCCCCATACAAGATACTTTTAAAAAGGATTTTATGTAAAACCGTCAAATTAAGTGTGATAATAATGGAAATGTCATACATAATAATGAAAAATAACTAATAACAAAAACCCGCACATGTAGGATAAAGTCACCAGTGGTCAGCCACCTGTAGTCGGCCTTTATTGTCTATACTTTGTATAAGTGGGAAGAGTACGAATGATATATTTCCCAATCTTCGCACTCATATAAGGTCGAATACTAGTCTCTGGCCGACCACTGGTGCCTTTACCCTACATACAACGTAACTCAAGCGGAACCAGTTGAATAGTTTTTTATAATTTTAATTATATTTAAGCAAATTTAAGTTAATAAAATCTTACTAATATTATAAATGTTAAAGTTTGGATGTTTCTATGTTTGTTACTCACGTTTCATCTACTGAAAGGATCGGGATGAAACTTGGCACACATATATGTTAGATCCTATAATAGGACATAGAATAGTTTCTACTCCGAGAAAACATGTAATTCCTACGGGAAATCAAATTAATCGTCCTGCAAATCGCGGACAGAAGATAGTATTTAAATTTATGTCAAATGCTGTGCTTAACTATCAAGACTATTTATTCGAAGCCAATTTCTACCAAATGGAAAAAAACGATGGTATCAAATAGACCGCGTAGCGCTGCGCTACGAGTTATTCGTAGCCCGTACCAAAACTTGGCGGCGTAACCGAATAGTGTCATTAGTCATTACAGACCAACTGCATTTGTACTGTGAACCGGAAAAGGGCAGATATTTGTGTGATGTGCGCGAATATTTGTTTCTGAGTGATGGATGTTTTCTATGCATTTAAGTATACATTATATGTGTCTCTATATAAGTATTTATATCGTTGTCTAGTATCCACAGTACAAGCCTAGAGCTTAGTTTGGGACTAGCTCAATTGGTATGACATTGTCCCCTGATATTTTTTTTTCCCACCACCAGTAAAGACTAGTTATATTAAGCAACGTGAAGTTAAACGCAAACCAATCATCTCTAAAAAGAGATTACAAGCTCTTTACTACTCGGTAAAGCCATATTGCTATTGACATGTTATTGTTTTGTTTTAAAAATGGCCGCCATTACTGTCAAGTACATAGAGCTATAGTAAAGTTTTGACACAGCAAAAAAGTATTTTATTACGGCTACAACTATACTCTAACACGTCAAGGCAATATGGTTTCGCCGATGTGATTAGAGGCACTGATTGCTGTAAGAGAGAAATGTTTTTTTTTATTTTTTATGGTTTTGAGAAGGCAAACGAGCACACAGGCCACCTGATGTTAAGTGGAAACTGTGACCCATAGACATTCGCATTCACAAGACTGCAAATGCACTGCTAACCCCGAGGACTAAGGTGGAATGCCTCTATGCTAGTCATTTCACCGGCTGTCTTATACCCAAACCGGAACACAACAATGCAAACACTGCTACTTGGCGGTAGGGTAATGGATAAGATGGTGGTAACAACCCGGACGGACCCTGCACAAGGTCCTCCCAGAAGTGAATGTTTTTAACATGTATGTATGTTGTATGTACATAGGTATGTATGTATGGTTCGTTGCTCGGATTGTGTCTTCTATTGCTACGTTTTAATAGAAATATTGTGTAACTCGCTTCTAAAAGCCACAATGGCTCTCGAACTACCTCCCCCCTCTATCATTAACGTATTATGTTACGGTGGATATTCTCGTCGTGTTTAAGGCGACGGGGCGGACAATTGACCTTGCTCATTCGGCCAGACGAGTAAAGTTTTAATTCGCGCGCCATCTAACAAGTAAGCTCTGCGATCGACCGCATAATGCTGTTTGTCAAACAGTCAGGCATGCATTTACCGTTAGATGGCGCTTGATTTGATCGACCAATATGATACACTTGTGTTTTTCTAAATACTATCTCAAATTCAGTAACGAATGTCCAAAATAGCTTTTAAACAAATAAGTAAATACATAAATAGTTAATTATTTAACACGTAAAGGTTTTTTCATGAATAGCTGGCACGAATAGTTAATTAATAATAAAGGCGGCGATTAATCGAGAATATCGGGTTGGGGTATAGGTAACAAAGGGGGCGCAAGACTTAATTTTGTTTTGATGGAAGTGGTGTCATTATAACACCTATTTTTTAATGATGCTATCGTATAGAAGACGCTTAAATAAGCGTGTTTTGTATAGGCAACTTTTCTCTAAACTTGATATTTACCGAGATATTAGGGGTTCAAATGTCAGTCATTTTGAAGTGATCTGGGACTTAGAAAATTTTTGGAGTAGTGAAATTGATGTCAATAGGGTAAGATGGGGAATAGCGGTCACTTAAGCAATTTTTTATTTTATTTTTATGATTTACGGTATCGGAAATTAACTTTTTACATAGCTTATATAGTAGTTTATTGATATATATGAAATACATACATACATACATACATAAACTCACGCCTTCATTCCCAGAGTGGGGTAGGCAGAGCTACAGAATAACCAACAACCCTAAAAACTTGTTGATAATTCTGTAACCACATTTTGCACAATCAGGGTTTCTTATTTATTGATCATTTTGTGAAACCCTTCGTTGACCGGTATTACCCGCAAATGCGGGTAATACAATACCGGTCTACTGTTGGGGTATTACCGGTATTTTTTTGCTTAGTCACTAAAAATGTAAATAACTTTCATAAAATCCAACAAGTACATACAATACACTTGCAAACGTACAGTAATTAACTTTAAGAAAGATATTAATTGGTATAAATCACTTTAAGCTTACCTTTCATCAAATTTTCGATTTTATTACAACAAAACACGTCCGAACCTGTACACAGCTGTCACACTCACTGCGCGCGAAAGACAATGGCGCCGCTCGGTAAATTAGTTTACTCGGCCGCATACTAGATGGTGACACTAGTAGCGATTGCATAATGTTGTTGGAAGTTTTATATTTTGACGTGACCGGCATTGCCCGCTGACTGCCATTCCCCCATCTTACCCTATAACCCTCATTTTTGTTAATAAATCCTATAAAACATGGTAAAATAAGCATGTTTTTTTTGTTATATAAACTTTTTTTACCCTCTCGAAACCACCCCCCCTATCACCCCCAACACCCCCTCCCCCCCCCCCCAAAATACCTATATATAGTTGCGCTCCCTTTGCTATACTCGTATAACCGTATAACCGTATCTCACCGCATAAAACACGAAGTTCAATGTCAATAACAATAGGTAACAGGATATTATAATAACAAAACAAATAATTAACACAACAGAAACAAAACAACAACGCCAAGGCCGAATTATAAAACAACTGCAGTAGGTAGTTACTTGTTCGCACGGAATAGTAGAAACGCAACTGATTCAATTCAACTGAAATGACAGTGACTGACCGTTGGGTGGGAGTCAAAACAAAGTTCGAAACATTCGAACTATCAACCAAACCAACCCAACGGTCTTGCAACGCCGCGGCCGGCCGCCACACGCCAAAACCCAAACCGAGCACGCAACGTCGCTTTCATCGCTCTGTAGTTTTGAGTACCTACCTAGTTATAACTACACAACTTTTATGATTTTTTACTGATCCAACGTGAATGCAAGTTCAAATCCATTATCTAACACTAAAATCAACTTTTATTCGAAACAATTTGTTTTTTTTCTTTATATAGTTTTGTTTATTTTTTGAGTATTTTAAATTCTTATTTTAGTTTGTGTATATTTTTTTGGCCACATTCAACAAAAAGCTTCAAAACGCCTAGTCATAGTTTAAGAGCAAACATTTAGTTCATTGTTTCACTAGGAGCACATAGGTTTTGAGTCTATAGTCTGTAAATTCTTATTAAAGCTAATATATTCAAGTTCACGCAACACATTAAATCCGTAAAAAGAAGTGTGGAAAGTTTGGCTGCAAACTAAATCGCCCAGCCGGAATAAAACGAATACGAACTTTTAAAAAACGGTTCATTTAAAGTGGTATATAGAGCTTACTATCAGTTAGATAACTATATTAATGAGTCAGAGCAAGACTTGAGGATATATGTCTTCAGATTATCATCATTTAAAACTGCCACTTCCTATATTTTTCCCAAAAAATTTATCCAAAAACACCTCGATTTCGTAATTTTGCCCTACCCTTCGCCTTAAGAGTTCTGGACCAAACAGTCTGCTTTAAAATGAAATGGTTCTGAGAAGTTATATTTCACTTTTTATTCTGAATTAAGGGCTTTTACTCCTTTTTAAACAAGGTGTATTTTGCCAATGTCTGGTTTTCACCATGGTGGACAGTCACCATGGACTTAATAAAGAAATAAGTCCACGTATATCGGTTAATGGTAGATTATTAACCAAGGGCCGAATCTTAAGTACCCGGAACCGACGTGCGTGCATGCCTTGATGTATGAATGTGGAAGAAGCGAAATAAATTTGTCAGGATCGTAGCAAGTGAATAGAAGTGGTCTCTGCCTACCCCTCTAGGAAAGAGGCGTGATTTAATGTATGTATGTATGTGTATTAACCAAGGGATGACAGAATATTATTTAATACTCGCGTAGAAGTCGTTTATCGCTGCTCCAACGGGAATTATCCAATTTTCCAGGATAAAAAGTAACTAACATATATGAGTGACAAATTCTATCCCTAATCGTTCAGTGGCTGAAACGTGATAGAGTTACAAACATGCAAACATAAGAACTCTTTCTCATTTATAGTATTAGTAAAATTGCGAGTGTGAATGGTGACTTTCTCCGGAGTTAAACACTCTACTTTTCATGTCGAGTAGTTATAAGGAAACATTAAAGTAAGACTCTTTAAGAATAAGTAACAGGCTGAATACATAAGATTTTAGCATAGCTCAGTAAATATTTTAAGGGTTCACTTCCAGTCGATATTACACAGGATACACAGGCCACCTGATGGTAAGTGGAAACTGCGACCCATAGACATTCGCTTTCACAAGACTGCAAATGTGTTGCCAACCTTGAGGACCAAGATGGAATGCCTCTATGCTAGTCATTTCATCGGCTGTTTTATCCCCAAACCGGAACACAACAATGCGAACACTGCAGCTTGGCGGTAGGTTAATGGATAAGATGGTGGTACCAACCCGGACGGACCCTGCACAAAGTCCTCCCACAAGTAAAAGTGATGAAGTGAAAGTGATTGAAAAGTCCTCTAATTTTTTATAATAAGCGGAATAACTAGTGTAAAATGTCAGTTATATTATATCACAGCCGATAATCTTAGCCGCGGAACCCGCATGGTCGGAAACGGCCAACCCGTCATGTTTAGGGCCTGATAAGCAACCCGCGCCAGCTTGCTCGGTAGCCTGCCTTATTTTTTTTAAGACCCAAGAGCGAGATATGTACCAATATGTAAAATAAAAAATAAAATAAATATTTAAATATCAGAGGACAATCTCACACAAATTGACCTAGCCCCAAACTAAGCTCTAAGGATAAATACATACTTAAATACATAGAAAACACCCAAGACTCAGGAACAAATACTCGTGCTCATCACACAAATATTTGCACGTAATGGGGATCGACCCCGGGACCGCTAGCTTCGTAGGCAGGGACACTACCGACTAGGCTACCGCGTCGTCGCCGTGTATTTTAATTTGTGTGATGACCAGACCTAGGAATATACGGGGCAAAATTAAATGACAGCTAGGGATTGCCTATATCGATAAACTCAATTATCGATGCTTTTCCCATATACTAGTGATCGCTCCAAGTTTTTTTTGTAAAAATATTTTTTTATTGAAAGTTTGTAAATGAAACAAAATAGCACCATAATATTCGTTATTCTTTATTTTAAAAGGATTTTTTAACCTTCACTTATCATCATATAGTTTTCCTTATTGTGTATTTCAGAATGATTGTCTCATTGAATTTACTATTGTTAAAATAAACTATCAGAATTTGATAGGAGTAAATAAAATATGATGATGATGTGAAGGTTAAAAAATCCTTTTAAAATAAAAAATAACCAGAATTATGTTACTCATTTGTTTCATTGGTATATTTTCAATAAAAAAATATTATTACAAACAAAACTTGGAGTGATCACTGGTATATAGGAAAAGCATCGATAATTGAGTTTATCGATATAGGCAATCCCTAGCTGTCATTTAATTTTGCCCCATATATTCCTAGGTCTGGTGATGACCGTGAGTATTTGATACAGTCTTGGATGTTTTTTATATATTATATAACGAAGTCGCTTCACGCTGTCTGTCCCTGTCTGTCTCGTCAATAGAGTGATTCCAAAGGAAAGTTTTAATGTAAATTCTGGTTTATGACAAAGTAGCGGCCCGCCGGCGGCTTCGCCACGCTGCAAATTCCTGACTCCCGGTGCAACATACTCTTGCCCGGTTTTTTTTTGCTTTTTTCCTTTCAAATATTTTCTCGGAAAGAAAGTATAAGGCCTCTATTTTAGGCGGTAAAATCCATATCGTTTTTGACCTGGCCCGGTATTTTAGGCGGTAAAAACGATATCGTCTTTGACCTGTTATCGTATTTACTTGACAGGAATGGCGACTGACGTCAAAACAATTGGGATTGTTCATATTTTTTAAATTACTCTAATTTGAAAACCATTTCGAGGAATAGGGGTTTAAAGCCGGCCTGCATTATTAAGTTTTTGAAATATTTATCTATTTCGGACATTTTAACAAAAGTATATTTGACCTTTGTTTAACTTTCGTTTTTGGCTTGAAGCCCTCCTAGGTGTATCTTACGGGTTAGGTGAAAACCGTTTGAAATAGTATGTTTTATTTTATTACACTGTTAAAATCACTTTTTGTTTCATTTCAGATATCATATAATTGTTGTATATTATTAGAAAATGCCAACCCAAATTTAAAATATTCATGTCATCCATAAAATTTCTGCTAAATAAATAAACATATTAATACAAAACTATTGGGTCAAACATAAAATTAATGAAATCGGTCTCTTAAAGTTACCTATTCTTTCAAATTAGAATTAAAAAACCGTGAGTTTTTTTTTCGTCTATCCTAATTACGTAACAGATCAAAGACGATGTCGTTATATCGAAAAAAAGGCCTTGTTATCGTTATGTCAACGCTTTGATAGGTCTTATATTTACTTGACAATAATGGCGGCAAGTTAGAAACTATACAGGTCAAACACTATTTGAATTATACCGCCTAGAACAGAGGTACTGACCTACTCTTTCATAATATCTTCAATATATTCAAAACTCGTAAAAAAATAAGTTTAAAACAGCAGCGAAGCCGCTATGGCGGGCTAGTTTATGATAATAACAAAATTGAAGAGTTTATATTCTTTAAGGAACACGCCGAGGCTATTTTGTTTAGCATCTGTTTAGCATTTGCCCTCGCGCAGCCTTCGCCTTCGAGCATCCGTTCTAATGGTATTTGTGCAATGCGATGCCCTTGCCTTTATGCAGCTCTAATAATAGACCGTGAGATATTAGCTATTCCTCTGAGTGCTGCAACTGTTTAATGAGCATACGTCGTTATCGCGGGAGCAAAAACAAATCTATTAAAGAATGCATATAACAGAATGTTTAGTATAAACGAAATATTCTGCCTATACATTCTAAGCCTCTAAGAAGTTCTTCATATCTAGCACGAAGTTTTCGCTGGAAACGGCCAATCAAACTTGTCTTACACTGATTAAACACTTGCATAAGTCAACGTTTCAACTTTAAAAAATATTATGTCAAAGCCAGTTTTTTTCACCAAAATTAGTTTTAACATTAAAAATTTTTTTTTTCCATTTGCATTTAAATTTAATCTAGATATATTTTTATATATCTTTCTACATTATCATGTCAATCAAGAATGACTAATGTCTAAAGTAGCAGGATAAGTGACTGAACAGGCTGACGCTAGGATTGCGTAGCTAATCTATTTAAATATGTACTACTAATCAAGTCAAGTACGGGCGGAGGTAAGATATTTGAAAGAAAATGTATTCATTTTGAAGTCGTAGGTATAAATAAACGTTTCTCGATACGAATGTCACTTCTGTTATTGCCTATTTGTCATAATCTTTTACTACTGTCAAATCGTTTTTGCTCCCGCGATAACGATGTATGATAATGAGATCGACCGTTCGTACAGTACGCTAAGGAAAAAGTTGAGTTTTTTTTACTTCTGGTGTAGAAGCGTGAAAAAGAAAACAGCCTCTTTTGGCACTGGTAGTGTCTACTGACTGATTAGAGCCTTAAAATTAAAAAAATAGTGAGGGGCGCAGATAAAGGCGGGTAAGAGAGGGAAAGCGGTGATAATATTTAATATTTGTTTGTCATAGAGATAATAAGAAGCTTTTAAATGAGAACACACTTTGATGTTTCTCGCCGGACAGCTGTTTCACACAATATTACTTTTGTTGTCCGGCAGCATGAGCATGTCATGCTTGCTCAAAGGTCTTTGCTTACGGCGGCGTCGTTGATCGGGTCGCCACTTTCCCGATCACATGGTTGAGAGAGGCATTGGCTGAGATACGCGTCATACTCGTGAACGGATGCTGTTTGTGGGGTCCGGTCTGTTCACGTTTGCAAGGACTTGTTTTTCAATTTATTATCCTAGTTATATAGCTTCTGACGTGGAGACCTCGTCGTGTTGTTCTCATAGTCATTATTTATTTTAATGTTTATTGACCTTACATTTGTAATAATTTATTTTTTGCTTGTGTGCTTTAGTGATATATTACTTTATGTTTCTTGCGGCGCTTCTTCTCCGCAATGATGGTCTTGTCCGAAGCTCTGGTAGATTCACTGTACATTACCGACGTGTAAAAAAGAGAGCCTGCATGTGGCCAATTTACTGAATAAATATTTCGAATTTTGTTTTTTTTTGTCTTTTAACACGTTGCCTGCCAACTACGAGTATACCTACTCGTAATCGGTAGATTTGTCCCCACTGCCGACTACGAGTATTTTCGTAGATGTTTATTCTAAACCTCATAGATTATTTAAAATTCTGGCAAGGAAAAGAGGGCACGAATGAAAACTTTGGCATTGGAAATATAATAAAAAAAATTAAGTGAAAAAAGTTCCATACCATTTTTTTTAGCCAGACGTCATGTTTAAATTTTTGACTCGTATGGACTGTTTTGTATGGGTGGCATTAGGCATGCAATAATTTTACTACGAGTATATTCGTAATGGCAGACATCGAGTTGATAGTAAAACACGCTTAGATGCGCGTAGATCTTTCAAATTGCGAAACGGATTATAATGCGGTTTACATCAATACAGTGTCATCAAGAGGAAGGAAGGATCATGTATAATATCACAGAAAACTCACATAAATCGAAGCGAAGCCAGAGCGAGTCACTAGTTTCATGTAATCACTCATCCAGGGGATGAACTTTTGGTGCCGATGACATCAATTTGCATATAGATTGATGATTAAAAATGAATGAATAGTGAGGAAAGGTTGAAATTTGCACCGGATCTCGTGTAGTGATGGGCGATTTCTGAAACATTACAAAACTTTCCTTAGCTGCGAAAATTACAGCTTCTGAAAGTTACATAATTAGATGGTAATGATTCTGACACATGTAAATTTCATGAAAAGTTTTCGTTACTTACGTTACATTACAAAACTTAAGTAATTTTCAGAAATTAAACGATTTAATTTTAGTAACTTTCAGAATATTGCATGAAATTGTAGGTGAAAGTTTCACTTTTGAAAGTTTCAGAATATTGCGGAAATTAAGGGAACCGCTGCTCTAACTCTATTTTGTATCCTTTTTTATGGGTGCCTCGGCGGCTCACCGATAATATCTTAGATTAAGCATGTTCTCAATAACTGAAATGAATAATTTATTTTGGCAAATAAAGTTCTTTAACCATAATTCTTATTAAACTAAGTTAAAATCATCGAGTAACGTTGTCATTAAAAACAATTGTTCTTATGTTGTAATACCAAGTTATTGTTAGCAAACCTAGGAAATATACGGCGCAAAATTAATTGACAGCTAGTAATTGCATGTAAGTATATCGATAAACTCAATTATCGATGTTTTCCCCATATACTAGTGATCGCTCCAAGTTTTGTTTGTAAAAATATTTTATTATTGAAAGTATGAAAATTAAACAAAATAGCAACATAATTCTGGTTATTCTTTATTTTAAAAGGATTGTTGAACCTTCACTCCTAATCATCATAACTTTTTTCCTTATTGTGTTTTTCAGCATTACTGTCCCAGTTACTTTTGTTAAAGTAAACAATCAGAATTTGTTCCAAATTTTCGGCCGTTAATTTACCCCGTCTCGACTGATGAATCCATTTCTGGTGGCTAAAAGTTTTTTCCATTTCTGTAGAAGAGGTAGGGGCTAAACAAAATACAATAATACACACAAAAATCGTCATGATCGTAGAACAACGGCGGTTTTGCAAAATTTCGACAATTTGATTGATTACGAAATTATGACATTAAATACTGTCTTAATTCTTTAAACTGCTGAACTGTAAAGTTGGCAATTTGCAGATCCGTCATTGTTCTACGATCATGACGAAATGCTCGAGGCGATCACTAGTATTTGGGAAAAGCATCGATAGTTGAGTTCATCGATATATCGTCGGTGAAACAACAAAACCGCGTAATTAACATTTTTAATAAGGAGCAAAATGCACCTTTTAAAAACATCTTAAGGTTTATTTTGCTCTATCATAAATTTGTTAGTTACGCGGTTTTGTAGTATCACCGACGATATTTAATCCCTAGCTGTCATTTAATTTTGCCACGTATATTCCAAGGTCTGATGGTTAGATTAAATACTATTCTGGCATTATTATTTCGAACCTTGCGTGCAAAATTTCGCCATGACGTCATGAGAGTTGAAGCATGCGCCTTTAAAATAAAACACAGTACAAACGTTGTAATAAATAACCATTAACAGTTGAATGTTAATAATACGTTATAAAAGACCTATTTCGAAACTAGCTCCAGGCTTTACTGTGGGTGAAAACAATAAATCGAAATCTCTAAATATATTTAAAAAAACGGAGTGACTGACTGACATATCAACGCACAGTTCAAACCGCGTCTAGATATTCTAAATTTGGTACGAAGGTTCTTTACGAGTTCTACGGGTGCACTAAAAAGGGATTTGTTCCTTAAGGGGTTAAAACTTAAAAGAGGAATTAATTCTACGCGTAGAAAGTCACGGGTGTCCTCTAATATACTTATAAAGAGAAATAAATACATAACATACATTTACTTTAAACTTAACAATGAAATGACAAGGTTCAATGTGTTTAACCCCAGGGCACCGCTACCATGCTTGGGAATGCAGATAACCGGTTATAACCGGTTTTAACCGGTTATTTTCATACAAAAACGGTTAATACCCGTTTTAATTGCATTCCTTATACCATGCGTAGTGTGAAGGTATAACCAATCTACCAACGTGAAAGATAAAAAAGATAAAAAATATAAAAGATGTTTATTCAGTAAGTAGGCCGCACGGGCACTTTTACACGTCAAAAATCTACCAGCGCTTCGCAAGAGACCACTGCTGAGAAGAAACGCCGCAAGAAACTCAACAGTCAGTCGTTTTTTAAATATTGCTTATGATTTATACAATAATAAACTTAACCTAGCATTATATAAATAATGAATCTCACATAAAACCAAAAATAAGTATATTCATGCGTAGTTGAGCAGGAAAATGTGTCAAAACTCAGAATTGTCACAAAAACTAATAAGTAATAGTAATAAAAAGAAAAATAGAAATTATACAAGGGTTGACAAGTTGCACCTTGCTTGCTTAAGCCTTAACTTTCCTAGCACTGCCCAAAACGCCGATTTACCTAATACGTAAATACTCAACGGAACGTTGAAGGTCACTTACCAAACTCTACAAATATCGTCTTACAATTTCTTTTGTTGTTGGATTTGAATCGACAACCCTATTAGGGATGGTTGTGGCTTCCGCCCTATCAAAGACGCAAAATCGTGGATATAGGCACATTGGTAGAAAAACATATTTATTAATATTAATACTAGCTCTTGCCCGGGACTCGGTCGTCCATGTAGATGAGATGCAACAATAATAAATAGAAGACGTAAAACTATGGTCGACAGGAAAACATTACAAAATGATGAAATGATTATAGATATGTGTATATAGATAGGTGTTTCTATAGTGTTAAGGACTTCCTCGAGCAATGTAATAAAATGTAATATTTTGTAATAATTTGTGATCACTGACATTTATGGTATTTTATAAATTTTAACGCTTTTATTTGTAATTTTAAATGTATTTTGTTTTTTAATACATTTCTATACCTATTGCATTTTCTATTTGCACGCTTGCTTGCAGGCTCTGGATACATTGAACATTATTAGTATTTAAAATTGTCTGTAACATCTTATGTACTGTATTCTACAAATAAATTATATTGATTTATTGATGGATAAAATTCAAAATGCGTTGCAATGCCACGTAATTGCGGTAAAAAGTGGTCATTTTCATAGATTTCTTGGTTGAGCAACTCTCGCGAGCATAGTCAGAAGAACCCTCCAAATTTTCATCATAGTCGGATCAATGGTTTAGGCGCACGTTACGAGTGACCCTGCCTACGAAGCTAGCGGTCCCGGGTTCGATCCCCGTTACGGGCAAATATTCTATGGCGCGAGTATTTGTTCCTGAGTCTTGGGTATTTTCTATTTAATTAAGCATGTATTTATCTATATAAGTAAGTTTATCGTTGTCTAGTATCCATAGTACAAGTCTAGAGCTTAGTTTGGGGCTAGGTCAATTTGTGTGAAATGGTCCCCTGATATTCATTTATTTTTATTTATTTACAACATCCAAACATATTTTTTAATTTGAGTTAATTTCCGCTGACCAAAACTGAAGCCGATTTAACCTGTCTATGACTATATTACCGTTCGATTTTATTTTCTACGTATCATGCGGTCATTAGGCCTTAATAGCGTTGCTAGACTCAATGCCTACAATGTCTGGCGAAAAAGCTTTTAACTCGTGATGGTCGTGCGGGGCCTCTATTCAACACTGTAAAAACCATATGAAGGGTCCACGGAAAGAACATGTCTGGTCACTTTTTTTTGAAAATGAGTTTTGAATCTCAAAATGTAGAGGACGAAATGAACTATTTACCTTCCACTCAGATTTAGATATAAATCTTCATATAACTTGTATTTTTTCACTCTTAAAAAAACCTCTACACGAAAATTACGTACAAAATGACATGGTTACTAACTTTCAAATCGCGATATCTCAAAAAGTTACTAATGTGACTAGACATGTTCTTTCCGTGGACCCTTCATATCGGGTTTGAGCTGTTATCGTATTGTCACCGTTTTAATAGCTCTTATTTACTTGACAGTAGTGGCGGTTGAGGTCATAACAATACCATAACCGATTAACTAAGAACTAAGATATCATTTTGACCGCCTAGAATACCGGCCCTGGTTTTTTTATTCTAAGTAAAAGAGAAATTAGGGTCGTCTTTTAGTCTATTCTAACGTACGATAATTTCTAAATTATCTTATAGATTGTTACAACATCCAACTACTTAACTGATTATTATTATAAATGCCGTGCCTTCTGGAAAAAAAATACTTAGATTACCCAGTTTTTCCAACAAGAAATCCAGCAATCTTTGAAGAATATAAATTATATAAAAAGAACACACGGAGAGACATAACCATACCTAAGGTCCTTGTTTTATCTTCATAAATGTAATAAAATCAGCCTACGTAAAGCTTTAACGCGTACAGGAGGTTAATTTCATCTTTTGGAGTTCCGGACCGAAACGGGGCAATCGGCACCCTATTCCTAAATTTCCGCTGTCCGTCTATGCGTCCGTTTGTCTGTCAACAGGCTATAACTCATGAACCACCATATTATTATACTCACCAATATTATGATTGGTCTTTCATATTCTTAGTTACTAATTAAAAAAAATGCAGTATTAACTCATCATAAACTCAGTTAAATTATTCTTATGAGTGCTGTTATTAGTGTTACCACTAGAATAAGCACTATTGTATTTTTATTTAACACGTATCTGTGCAAACACTGTTGGTGATCAATAAATAAATAAATAATAACCACAATAGGTGGACTGGTGAATGTTCACAGAGTGGTGAACTTCTATTGTTGCTACGATTATACATTATGAAAGTTAAATAGGGCCCATGCAATACATATAATAATATAAGTATGTTCGAAACATCTTAGCCTACTTGTGCAAAAGGTGGTTACAGAATTATCAAGAAGTTTTAAGACTTGTTGGTAATTCTTTAGCTCTGCTTACCCCACTCTGGGAATGAGGGCGTGAGTTTATGTATGTACGTATGTTCGTCTGTCTTTTTTACTCAAGAAATAGGAACCTAAATATGTTTGATAATGGCTCTACAGCAAAATAATCTCTTAAACATCAATTCTTAATGTCACTCCTAGATTTATGTTGTTACTCCTCGTATATTTTTAAATAAATGTAAAAAAATAAGTTCCTCCGTTCTCATCAAACGCTCCAGTGAAAAAAAGCCCCCGGGGAAAGAGAAATGTCTTACAGACGGACCTAAAACAGAATTATTTCGATGAAGGTGCACTCCGGGCGGTTGCAATCCAATAGGGCTGACAAACACGTTTAAATCGCAATCCATCTAGACGGGGACCAGTAGAAGCTCTCAAGAACTAAAACTCAATTACTCGCGGTAAATTATTTGTTACGGGATGGCTTTAACAAATCGTTACAATTACAATTACTTGAACTAAACTCCTTAACTCCTTAACTCGTTGGGAGGGATCCCAACGATCATTTTTTGTACGTTTTTGGCAGAAAACTAAAAAAAATAGTTTTAAAACGTGCAGATTAAGCCCTTACATATGACACCCTATTTACTATAATCAAACCACTTTCATCTTTAAGCCCCCCCCCACCTTAGACACCTTTTCAATTATATTTGTAAAATTAATTTGATATTATTGTCAACTAAAAACAGATGCGGGCAAGCAAGTTGTACAACTATGCCAAATTTCAAGTTTATAGCATTAGTAGTAGCTGAAAAATCCATACAGACAGAGAGACAAGAAGTCTCACCATAAAGTCGCCGTCAATAGAACTTGCAAAAGATGTAAACAAAACCAAACGAACCAATTCACCATGATTACTCGATTATCAAGTACTTTTAAAGATGAAGCCAGGTCTTTGCAATGATTTACACACTAGATCGTTATTTTCATATTAAGTTTAAGATGAAATAACTATTCATTATACCTACGTTGTTTTTAATAAAAACACGCTGGGTGAATATTTGAGGTTATGTGTCAATCGGTACTGATTTGTTTACAAAGTTCGCAAGTTCTATTAACGTCGACTTTAAGGATTCCTTTTTTATGATATTGGTACGGAACCCTGATAAAGGCAGCTACAGCATCGCTTTCAATCTGCTCAAAAATTATTCCGCATAAACAGGCTCATAAATCGTTAATCTTGGAAACTGCGTTCCAACTTCAAACAACATTTATTTATCGGCAGTCGGCGGCAATCTGCTGGGATTCTATACTTCCGACAGCCCTTGATGTAGTAATTTCCGGCGTTCTTTCACGGGCCTAGTTGAAATGTTGTTACCGTCTTATCCGCGGCGTTAGTTAAACGCTCAGATCGAAAATCAAAACGAGTTTCTTATTGATTTAGAAGGTTTTTAGCTTATATTTTGCGATGTTGGTATCACCTGAAAAAACCGCTTCTAACAAGATTGTGATTGATGTGCATGAGCGTCTTGATTCCATTATATTCTATGTCTAACAAGAGGTTAGATAGGGTAAAGTCATCAGTGGTCAGCCAGAGACCGGTAGTCGGCCTCTGCCTTTACTTTGTATAAGTGGGAAGAGTATGAAAGATATATGTATGTATGTAAACTCTTTACTGCACTAAAAAAAACAATTACAAGTAAATTCGTACATAAACTTAAGATTAACGTGTACAATGGCGAACTTATCCTTTTAAGGGATCGCTTCCAGTTAACCTGACCATGATTGTGGAAACTGTACGAGGATAGGCAAGATTACAAGGATATGCACCAAAAATAAATAAACTAATATTTCTACAGCTAAATATCCATAAACTATACATATAAATAAATAAACATCACAAACACAAATATAAATATAATAATATAGTACAGTATATATATACACTTACATAAGTAAATAGTTATATATATATATATTTATTTATTTATTTATTTATTTGTACATATACTTGCTACGTACATATACATACTTACATATAAATAAATACATGACATCGAAATGAAACATTACTGACTAGATAGCCTTCAAATCAAATCAAATCAAATCAAATCAAATCAATATTTATTTTACATAGATCATGGTGTACAGAAAGGTCTTATAAAATTACATTGGCAACACATAATCTGCCGCCAAGCAGCACGTAAAATATACGGTACATAATTTGCCCTATTGAATTTACATGGTTAAGTTTAATATTATTAATTATGAAAATCATGAAGTTAGTGATAAATTGATAAGATAATGTTATTAATTATGGAAATCATGAGAATAAGTTATGTCAATAATATAAGGTTATTACAATTTAGTCACAATTATTAAAATACTCGTCCATAGAATATACACATTTTTGTACGAGCCAGCTTTTTAGTCCCCGCTTGAACTTAATTAAAGATAAGTTTTTTAATACATTGGGTAGCTTATTATAAATACTTATGGACATACAGTAAGTACTTCTGCTGTATAGTTTGGTTCTCTTCGCGGGCACTACAAGGTGGTCTGGATATCTGGTGCGAAAGCCACAGGTATCTTTATTCTTTTTAAAGAAATCCGGATGGCTCCTAACGAACAATGAAACTTTGTATATATACATGGAAGGCACAGTCAGCAAATGCAAGTTTTTGTATAGGGGACGGCACGAGGTCATAACATCTACATCACATATCGCTCTAATGCACTGCTTTTGTGCCAAGAGAACTCTTTTGACATGGGGAGAATTTCCCCAAAGGAGAATTCCGTATTTAATTACGGATGACACATAACCATGACATGCTTGGATAGCAGTTTGCCTGTTACAAGTTTTAGTGAGTCGCCATAATGCATAGGCAAAAGAATTCGTTTTACTGCACACCCTATCTATGTGGTTTTCCCAAGAGCACTTATCATCTAAAGTAATGCCAAGAAATGTGGTATGGGATGATTCTTTTATTTCTTGATCCTTTAATGTCACACTCAAAGTACGTTTTTTACCATTCCTGTTTATAAATTGTATGAAAGTTGTTTTATTTAAATTGACTCTTAAATTATTAAACTGCAACCAAGAGTCTATATTATTAATTGCATTATTTATATCGAAATTATAGGAATTACTATTTTGACACGGTATAATTACTGATAAGTCGTCTGCAAATAATACACAGTTAAATTTTGTTGCGTCAGGGAGGTCATTGATGTAGACTAAAAACAGTAACGGGCCAAGGATACTTCCTTGTGGGACTCCTAAACCATTTACTTTAGATGCAGATTTATGTTTAGTCATTGTATTTACCGAATCAATTTTTGTTATTTCTACAAATTGCATTCGTTTACTTAAATACCCTCTAAGCCAATCCTTTACCAAACCTCTCAAACCATAAAGTTCACATTTGGCCAGAAGTATATCGTGAGACACAAAGTCAAAGGCCCTGGTCATGTCAAAAAATACTGCTGTAACTGGTATGCTCTTATCCAACCATTTCAAGATGTTATTCACTAAGGAAAATGCAGCTAAGGACGTAGATTTCCCTTTCAGAAATCCGTACTGTTCTGGTTTAATCAGTTTAAACTTATCTAGAAAATTTGTAATGCGCTCGTACATCGCCTTTTCAAAGATTTTTGAAAGTACCGGTATCATAGAGATTGGTCTATAGTTTTCAAGAAGATTTTTATTACCTTTTTTAAAAACAGGTTTAACTAATGTTGTCTTTAGAGGTTCTGGAAAACTACCATTTGCAAACGAAAGATTTATAAGATAACTTAAAATGCCTGAAATTTGCGTTTTACCTAGTTTTAATATTTGAGTTTGAATGTCATCATGTCCAGTTGATTTAGTCGATTTAAGCGAGTTTATTATTCTAACTATTTCATCTTTATCCGTAGGAAACAAAAACAGACTAGCAATGTTAGATTTTACTAGCGATGTATCGGGCAGAACATTGTTACCATTATTTGTGTTATTGATGTCTGTGTAGTACTGATTAAAGGCATTAGCAATGTCATTAGGGTTATTTAAAATTTTATTAATCGTAATTATTTTATCGATATTTGAATTAATAGGATTTGTTTTATGTGGATTTTTAATCACATCCCATGTAGCTTTACATTTATTTTTTGCCCGGGCTAGGTATTTACAGTTAGCTATTTTTTGAGCCTGATTTATACATTTTTTAAGGAGTTTAGAGTACGATTGATATTGAGTTTTATATTTTTTTTTGCATTTTGAGTTTTTATAATATTTAAAACGTAAGCACCTTTTTGTTGTCACAGATTTGTTAATACCTTTTGTAAACCAGTTTGAAGTTTTTGGTCTAACTACATGTTTAATTTTGTTTATCGGGAAACATAAATAATAAAATAACTTGAAGTCGTCATAAAAAAAATTAAACGCCGTTTCCATGTCTTTCTCTTGGTATACATTGGTCCATGACAACTCATTAAGGCAATTAAGGAATTTTGAAACATTTTCTTGACTGTAGTCTCTTTTATAATGGTACCAAAATAAGGTAGGTTTAGGTTTATTTATCCAAGTAAAATTAACACTTTGTGCGGTCTCATGATCTGACAAGCCCAGGTTGTGAATTTCACTTCGGCAGTTGGGGATGTCAGACATTATTTGATCAATACATGAGTTGCTGCTCGAAGGATTAAACCAGTATACTCATCCAACCACAACTTTTTTAACTTCCCTTTAAGCGACATCGCTGACTGAGACTGCCTTTAAGTCCAGCGGTAGCCTATTCCATAGTTTGACAGAGTGTACCGTGAAAGGTTTAGCATAAGTGTGAGTCTTGTTAGGAGGGATAGCGAGAGTAAGATTGTTGCTTGACCGCAAGCGCAAGATATAGTGTCCACTCATCGCACTCATATCAGGTCGACTACTGATCTCTGGCTGACCACTGGCGACTTTACCCTACATCAACTAAGATGTTCGATGAATCACCGAAGAAATTGCTGTTGTTACTCCCGGCTTTGGTTGGTAGTTACAACTGCAAGTTATACATATTATAGTATAGAGCTACTAAAACAAACAAACAATAACATAACGACATTGAATTAAGATGGGCAAAAACAAATTGGAATAAAGCTCCAGTGCGCATGTTCATTTGCACGTTGCGGTGAGCACTGCATCCAAAGTAAAAAGCCTTAAGTGCACTGAAGTTAATGTCAAATTTAAACTTTCTTGTAACCTGCTAGGCTTCAAATTAGAATATCTATTAATGTTGAGTTAGTTTTTTATTGTTAAACATGCGATTTGAAACCCCAGTACAGTTAAAACCACAAGAGACTGTTAATAAGCGTTTTTGCTGTTGATTCCTTTATAAAATTAGGTTAAAGATGTGTTTGACATGGCGGAAGTAGGATTTTATGTTACCTAATTGGTTAAAAACGAATTGAATACTTTGTTATGTTTATTAAATGTAATCTAACTAACAGAGATCAAAAAATGTCAAAGAAGCAAAAATATATGCTTATTAATTTACAGCGTTGCGATGGGATCGTAATATACATATAAATCTCAAAATTCATAATAGATCATACTACATTATGATCATAATATAATACCTAATGGTTTTATTTCACGAACCGTTATCTTTTCTGGATGTTTTAAAAGCCGAACTTCAAACTGAACAGACACCTGTGTCTAATGGGTATGAAACAAGACGCGACATGCAGGTTCTGTCAGGAAACACAAGAGACAGCAATTCACATCCTCTGTTCTTGCGTACCACTAATGCGCAACAGAAGTATCCCCCTAGGGCGACATATCATTGACCCACAAGAGATACAATACAACGACTCACTGCCCAAAGCATCTGGAAATTCCTGGACGCAACGGGCCTCTGCAGTGAGCTCTAAACAAAGGGCTGCCACAAAAGATCAGCAATGGTCGAAGTGGCTCACAAGGCCCACCTCAACCCCCCAATGATAAAAGGGTACGAATAGTTAAGGCGATTCGAAAACATGAATGATTGAAATGTCTTTTGTTTTCTTAATTCAAATTGTTAGAGAAATTCCAAACAATCGATTATATTCTATCTTATTAACTTACTAACGTATCTCCAAGTGGATTCGCGACCTGAAACAATGGATCGAAAGTCAACAAAGGCAGTTTAATGATCAATGCTATACTTTCAAGGGTTTCCGAGCAAAATCCTTTATTAAATTAATATTTTTCGCCGACGAAGCCTTTTTCTGCTAACCAAATTGTGAAAGGAGCAGGTATGTTTAATTTACTTACGATGGGTTTCATTTTTATTTTTTTTACGATTGTAAAAGTCGATTAATTATATTTAACCTTGAAACGGTAAAAAGTGATAGCCTTGGTGGTGGTAGGGGGTAAGTAATACGAGATATAAGAACTGATAATATAACACTCATAATATATACGCTCAATTTGTATAAACACGTTTAGTATAACGTTCACTGGATATAATGAACGGAAGATATAATTTCAAAATATCTATTTCCATATTATAAAACGTATAACGTTCATAACACCTAAGATTTAAAAGATATATTAATCAAATTATCTAACATCAAAAAACATAATACACGTATAATATAAATACATGCATATGTTATTTGAAATTAAATTCTATTTTCAGTATTAAGTGGCCTTCTTTATTAACAATCAACCTTACCTTACTAACTTTACTGGCAGCAGTCTGAATTTTCTGGGCAAAAAAAAAATAACCTCGAAGGCCTAGGCGGGAGCTTTGCTCCCGCCTAGGCCTTCTAACCTAACCTAACCGAGTCGGTTCTGCCCAGAGAAGTCTTGCTCGCTCGCTTCGCTCGCTCACATTTATATCATACGATATTATATCTTGTAACACTTATACTAAAAGATAATATGTATTATGATCGCTATATGTCATGTATGTTATACGAACTGAAATTAGTCATTGTGAGTGTTATATTAAAAAATATTATATAAAATGAATATTATATGACTTGACCGTTATTCCTTATAAAAATATTGATTTTGTTATTATAGCTAACGTTCATTATATCTCGTAAACGTTAGTAACATGAAAATAGTTATTATGTAGTTATATCTCGTGGGACGCACCCGGTGGTAGGACCTTGAGTTAGGTCCGTCCGGGTCACTACCACCATCTTATCCTTTGACCGACTGCCGAGCGGTAGTGCTTGCATTGTTATGTTCCGGTGTGGGGATAAGACAACCGGGGTTTTATTTAAAAATAAAATTGTGGCGTAGGAAGGCTTACGAGCACACAGGCCACCTGATGGTAAGTGGAAACTGTGACCCATAGACATTCGCATTCACAAGAATGCAAATGCACTGCCAACCCTGAGGACTAAGATGGAATGCCTCTATGCTAGTCATTTCACCGGCTGTCTTATCCCCAAACCGGAACACAACAATGCAAACACTGCTGCTTGGCGGTAGGTTAATGGATAAGATGGTGGTACCAACCCGGACGGACCCTGCACAAGGTCCTCCCGCAAGTAAATTAGTAGCATAGGGGCATTCCACCTTAGTAATTGGGTTAGTATGAGTCATAGACATTTTTTCATACATTTTCCTTTCAAGCCAATCTTAAGATTGTAATCCTAAGACTGCAAATGCGTTGCCAACCCTGAAGGCCAAGGTGGAATGTTACTATGCTAGTAATTTCTACGCAAAAAAGAGGTAATAAGTTCCAACGTAACTCTTATTTAATCTGTGGCACTAACGAACAGTGCAGCCAGCCGCGTATGGAGCCCTAAAGGCTTATCGGACAGGGTGTCCGTAAGTTAGGGCCTGCTACATTAACCACCACTGACGGGTAGAGGGGGCTGTTCACGGAGCGACTGTTTTAGCGAATTAAGGTTAAAATTAGGAAAAATAATTTTAATATTATTCGTGTTTGCTATGCATGTATATATATGTATGTAAACTCTTTATTGCACAAAAAAAAAGAAAACAATTACAAGTAAATTCGTACATAAACTTAAGATTAACATGTGCATATATGTGTGTGTGATTGATTAGCATATGTATGCTTTCACGTATTTTTTTATATAACCGCGTTTTGTTTTATTTTTAAGTTTAGCACTAGCTTTGACGTAGAAAAAACCATGTGGCGTTTAAGCTGTTGAGCTATTAGCAGAAATGTGTTTTTTTTTCTCAGTAGATAATGATTAATGAACAAAAGAATCGTATGCTTAAAGAGACAAACCTATAGAGAGAGGTATGAATCATATTTTATACCAGATCACCTTTTAAATAGTTCCTATTGTCAATTGTTTTCAAATTTGTGTATGCTAGTTTGTTTCTTCAAATTTGGAATGGAGATAGCTTTATATCCTAGATTAACACATAGACTATTCATCCCGGAAAAAAAAGTTTCCGTGGGAATAACGATAACTGAAATCTACGCGGATGAAGTCGCTGTTGAAAACTAGTGTTAATTGTCTTACAGTTATTTTTTAACCGCTAGCCTTGCGTTTTGCTGACGTCGCGTCCTGCCAGTGAATGGCGGTGTGCGCCGGCCAAGCGCTGAGTGGGCGTTTTCTGGATAATGAACGGACCTGTCAAATTAGCCGTCTTACCGCCTCCGATAGCTCTATCCTTTGTCTAGTCTTTGGTTTAATTACCTTGTTCGTAACTTTCGTTTATTAATATAAGGGCGTTCGGATTGTAGTCAAGTTTTCCTGAAGATGTCAATGTGATAAAGGCATTTTTCACCATTTCTAAGGTCCATCCAAAAGCTGTTCGATTTTTCTTTTCGTTATCTTGGGTTGACGTACAGCGTTTTCGCGACAGCCTAGTCGGTAGTGACCCTGCCTACGAAGCTTGCGGTCCCGGGTTCGAGCCCCGGTACGGGCCAAAAATTTGTGTGATGAGCGCGAGTATTTGTTCCTGAGTCTTGGGTGTTTTCTATGTATTTAAGTATGTATTTATCTATATAAGTAAGTTTATCGTGGCCTAGTACCCATAGTACAAGCCTAGAGCTTAGTTTGGGGCTAGTTAATTTTTTTTGAGATTTTCCCCTGATATTTATTTATTTAATTTAATTTATACAACAGATTTATTTTATCGTCAAGAGTGATTTGATTGGGTCCGTGTTGAATCATTTCTTTTTTTGTGGTGCGTACACGCGTTTTTATGATATCTCTTACTTTCATAGTATCGCCAGCTGCCATTTTGATGGTCCATTAATGTTTTATGTTGCGTACAGACCGACAGATTAATTTATTTTTACACAACTACGTCTCACTAGAAGTTCATTAGTTCTATATCGTAACACCCTGTAGAGTTTTATTTTGCAACACCCTCTATATTTACACTCGTTTCATTTCAGGGCCTAAACGGTAAAAAACCATACTGTCTTTGAAGTGTAATGGTTGAAGGTGTAGTTGGGTAGACTAATACTAAATTAAATTAATTTAGTACACAGATAATGTATACCCTTCGAGTCTGACATACGTATTTATCCCGGAAAATTGGGCAGCTCTCGCGGAAATCACGAAACTACCTAGTTGGTTACTAAGTTCTGTTACTAAGGTTGATGCAAATAAAACTAACATGTTTATTTTTTAATTTCAATATGTATAAAAATTAAAAGCATAATTAATATACATTTTGAAAAACAATTAATCATTATTCTTAGTTTCCGCAATTCCCGATACGATCTTTTAACATTCACAGCCGGCATCGATGAAATTACGCATGACTTTTCTGTAAATTTCATTTTTTGAAATCGCTTAAAAGTTAGTCTTTGTTTACCAAAGAACTTTTTTTGTATAATATTATAAAAAATCCTATCTCTGTATATGTTTAGAGACCAAAATTATATTTCTCAACATGACTTAATTCCAACTTATGAAGCAAGAGATTTGGTGTGTTTTCGTATTTCTGCAAAATCATGTGAAATCTTAAAGTCGATTTAATGAGTCATCAAGATTGACCGGTGTCCAAGCGGATCTTTAGTTGCTTTGAATACATTCGTATCAGAATTCAAAGCTAGAAGTCTGTTCAATATGTCACGCAAATTTGAACTCTCTACAGGAACTCTTACAAAAGTTGGGGCCGTTATCAGTATCTTCGTCGTGCGTGATTTTAACTATGATTTTATCGTCCGAAATGGGAATACTTCAAGCTCGTACATCAAATAATTGCAATAGTTTAGAATACATTATTTTTATTATTATTCTATATAAATCAAAGTTTTGATTAATATACAGGTTTATGCAAAACTGCTTTTTTTTTTTTTTATTGTAATTAATCTCAATAACAGAACTTAGTAACCGACTAGGTACGAGTATTACTTTTTCTGCGGTAAAAACACACAGACAGACTCTCGTATTATACTAGTGTTTGCTCTCGACTCTGTCCGCGTAGAAGTTTTTTTTAGCCATTATCTTGCATGATAAACGGTAGTCTATGTTACTATTCATCCCTCCGACTCATTGCAAAATATCACGTCAATCAATTGCTCACTTGCTGCGTGAAAGAATGACAAACCAACAAACACACGCATTAATAACATTTGAAGCGTAGTATGGATTGTTTTGTAGAATTAATAGTTGAAGCTAATGGTGCGAAAACCAAAGCACAGACCTCCAAAAGAAAAAGGCAGTATAAGTATATGAAGTCCTAATACGAATTCTGCCTTTTTGTTTCGGGAAACTGTACAGGCCTGATGTCCCATGACAGTTATTACAGTTATTAGTTGGTTTACAGCAGGGTCCCAGGCCGCGTGACGTCACTTGACCGTGGGCCGGCCTTGTTGTCACTTGTGAAGGTAGCCTGCCATTTGGTGCAGACCTTGTTTGGACAATAAATACCTTTTTAGGGGTCCGTAGTCAAACTAGGAGCCCTTATAGTTTCGCCATGTTCGTCCGTCCGTCCGTCCGCAACCTAGCTCAGAGACTTAGTACTAGAAAGCTGTAATTTAGCATAAATATACATATTTTATTAGTCACGCCTAGCAATGTGCAAGTTGCAGAACATTCCCAAAACGCGAAAACATTCTCGAGAATGTTCTTAGAACATTCTTGCAACATGAAACTTATTGTTTAAATAAGAAAATGTTTTTACAATAAAGTTTAAATGATCATAATTTTAAATTAAAAAATATTATGCACATGTTTTAGTTTGTTACAGTTAATTATTTTGTTGATAAGTGTTAAGTTTCCAATAAGTTGCTTAAATTCTCATTAAATCTTCGTGTACATTTCAGAGAAAGTTGCAAACAGATATGTTCTCAGCACCAGTACCAGGACCTATATATATCTATTTTCTATATAATATATATTACTCGTATTATATTATTTCTTCCAATTCAGGAGGAGATTTCATTTCGTAAAGGCCTTAAGAGGCACCAGCCCAGTAAGCTCGACTATTTAAACTGCCCTTCTTTCCCACCGTCCACCTATCGTAGTCCACCTGGACATTTTAGCAGCTATTGCGGAGCTCCTGTTTCTGGGTGCTGTGGCCCATCGTGCCAAATTAATAAATTCTCGTTCTCGAGAACATTCTCAGAAATTACCGAGAAATTCTCACTTGTAAAGTTTCGCAACTTTGGGAACTTCTCGCCTGCACATTACTATTCACGCCAAAAAAGTGGTAAAATTTCTTATATGATATTTCACTCAGATGAATAGGCATTCTTAATCAGATTTATTACCTTTCTAAAGAGGTTTCATATCATATCATATCACTTGATTAACTGTCGTAGTAGCATATGGATATGGATATACATATACTTAAAGAGGTTCGCTAAAAAATCTTGCTATAAAATTCATTTGTCTTGTTTCAAGAACGAAAACTCGTTGTAAATTGAGTTGCGTAATATAAACTTTGCAACTGGATATAAGAAGAATTGTAGTACGAAGTTGGAGTGTAATTAGAAATTCTGTGACTTTTAACCTTAGCATCTGAACAAGGCGCTCGGTGGTTCGAGGAAATATAAATAAAATACGAAATTTGAGCGGGTGCAGTTTAATTTGCATAAAAACTTTTGGCATAATTTCATTTAACTAAGTTCGAAACGCATAATAAACGTCTTGTGCATAATAATGCGTATCCTGAGAGATCTTTCAATAAAAGCCTGGGGAAATCTGGCCTGCGCGATGGAGAAACCGTCATCAGAAGTGACATCTAGTGGTAATGTTTAGTAGCGTCAATAAAACACAGTCTGGTCTAAGATCCGAATAGACGACCTTCATTCAGTTGTTTATTCGATAAAAGTATTTTATATCAAATATGGCGAATAGGTTGGCTGAAAAATTTCAGTCCAGTATAAATAAATTACTTTTTTTTGTTTCGGGTTGAATTTCAAAAAATCCCTGTTATCACTTGCTTACGTCAAAAAAATACGTACCTAGTTATAAACTTTCATGTTTTTAGCTTCAGTAGTTTCGGCAGTGCGTTGATGAGTGACGCGCATTCCAGATATCTTTTTATTAAAAGTATAGATTACTTTGGAAACGGAATTTATGGTCGAATATTGTTAGGAAGGGGAACACAAAGGCATGATTAAGATCGTGTCACCGATAGGTAACAAGTCAGCTAGTAGTCAACAGTCAACGACACTGGCTGGGAAGTCTGGTACTTTCTCGTTTCTCGCTCAGTGCGCCTCAATCGTTAAAGACTTAGAAAGGGATAGCCGAGCGGTACACAAGTCGCGGACAGCTTGTACTTGCCTGCCAGATGAATAGGAGTCATTATTTATAGGAACAATACCCCAGCGTCTACATTAGAATAGCAGTTGAGGATGTAATTGAAAACTAAAGTTACAATATACCCTATGAGCAGCTGTCATAATCATAATCAAATGACAGCGCCATGACAGCGCTAATTTGAATCTGACGCTTCTTATTTTAGGCGGTCTTATACATTGTCAGCTTGACATTCTGGAATAGCACTGATTAAATCTGCGGTCTAAACTATGTCTTAAAATTAGACAATTTAGTTTTAGTTAGTTTTAGGCTATTTAAGTGATGTGCACGTAGAATCGGTTCCAATGTCATCCTTGGTTTTAGTTTACCATAGGAATGCAATGCTACATGCATTTACTTGATATTTTAAAACGGTATAAAAATACAAACCCTAACTTTGTAGATTACCCTAAACCGCCGCTCGTGTATGATGAGACAGAGTGAGGAGGAAGCGAGAGAGGTTTGTCTCGATTGTTTTAAGTGGAAGGAAGTGGTTTCTACTGCCCTTACGGGAAAGAGGCTTGATTATTTGTATGTAGGTATGTACGTTATAGTTATATGAATAGGAGTGCGACGGCAACTCAGACTTTGCGACACGTGAATTCGCACACTACGCGAGCCTAACGCTCCTACATCGAGGGCTGTAACTAGGGTTGCCAACTATTTCTTGGGCAATTATAGTATTTTCTAGCCCAAGGTATAAAAGTTATAGTAGAAAATATAGTATTTCGAAGATCCACTTTTTTAAAAGTGTGTAAATTACTTAATTGAATATACATACATACATACATAAACTCACGCCTTCATTCTCAGAGTGGGGTAGGCAGAGCTACTGAATTATTAATTGAATATAATGTACAATATATACTATTTACTAACTTTCTTGAAACGGCCAACCCAAACTGCATATGTATTATAAGGAATGACCGAAATATAGTATTTTTGCGCACTATGTATTTCTTTAACAGTATATAGAACACAGAGTCAAAATATAGTACCATACTATATATTATAGTACGGTTGGCAACCCTAGCTGTAACCCTCTTAAATGGTCTAATAGACAACACATGTATATTATGCAAAAGAGATTAATATTTGATACTTTAAACTCCCTGCAGTTGTTAACACCTACCTATAATTCTACATCAAACAATGTCAGACAAACATTTCATAATTACAATTTTTTGTAAGTTAAGCATAACCCTGAAATTATTAATCATGCGAATTCAAACAATTCATTTTATTTAAATGTCGTATTGATTGAAAATGTTTTAAACAATGCCTTTATGATTTGTCATTGCTTCGCCGAGTCGTCGGATACTCGGGATAAAAAAATCTTGCTTAGCATTTTAGCGTAATGAGTTTTTCTTCATGATTGCTTACCTCGACAAATATTCCCGCCAGTCTCGGAAGTCATTATAGGCACGATGGGCACAGATAAGTTTGATGTGGGGGATTATTTTTTATCAAAATTACATTTGCTTGAAAAATAAGACTAAGTATAAAGAGAAGTATATGCAGGGACGTATGTTATCGGTATACGAAATTTGGGTTTGGAATATCTGCCAGGTTTTTAGGGACTGGCCGACTGAGAGAAGTTTTATAGGTTAGTGTAGTTTTTAAATTAGTAGTATAGTTTAGGTTTAGTTAAAAAAAGTTTTATGAAGGCTCTGTCATCCCGGCTCATAGACACCTCCTTCGATCCTAGAGCTGGTGCTTACCTCTCCCAAAGGATTGGGCTAGCTATCCAGAGAGGTAATGCAGCCAGTGTCATAGGGACCATGCCGCGAGCGGACTTGCTAGAGGGGGTGTTCTTTTTATAGTGTTGATTATTATTTATATCTTAAATATTTGAGTAGCTTGGTTTTATTTTAATTTAAACAAGTTTAGTTTTAATTGTTAAAGTAATGTAATTATAGATATATATATGATTATGCATAAGAATTAGTTAAATTATTAGTATAGTTTCGTTTTATTTAAATTATTATTTATTCTCTGTTTTACATGTATTGTTACCGTTATTTTTTCTTAATAAATTCTTATGTTAATAATTTAAAAAAAAACATCGGGTTCCTTTAGTTATGCCTATAAAATACAGGGGTTTGTTATGCAATTTATTTTATTGTGCATTTATGCGAAGGCGGAGTGTATTCCCGTGTCGTCGTAAAGCCTGGATTGATGCAAGATAAAATATTTACGGCCGGGGAACATTTTAACATATTTTTTAGGATCTTTACTCCCGCTTTAGGATAGGTTAGAACTACCTACATACGGTCACTATAGGTATCAATTCCCAAATTAAACTCTAGGTTTATACTACGGCTTTATATGGGTAATACTCATAGGTACTTGACGAAGATAAGCATATTAACGAGTAAGTAAGTATACACAGAAATACATGGAAAACATCCAAGAAACAAAAACTCTCATTCATACATACATACATACATTAAATCACGCCTGTTTCCCAGAGGGGTAGGCAGAGACCACTTCTTTCCACTTGCTACTATCTTGACAAATTTCTTTCGCTTCTTCAACATTCATACATCGAGTCATGCACGCACGTCGGTTTCGGGTACTTAAGATTCGGCCCTATAGCCGGTATTAATATGGTGGCCTATCGTATTATTAAGACCCTTTAAAAAAGATAAAAGATTAAAGATGTTTATTCAGTAAGTAGGCCGCACGGGCCCTTTTACACTTCAAAAATCTACCAGCGCTTCACAAGAGACCACTGCTGAGAAGAAACGCCGCAAGAAACTCAGCAGTCAGTCGGTTTTTAAATATTGCTTGTATAATAATAAACTTCACCTAGCACCATATAAAACAATGAATCTCACATAAAACAAAAAATAAATACATTCACGCGCAGTTGAGCAGGAAAATGTGTCAAAACTCACAAGAAGTAATATGTAGTAGTAATTAAAAATATAAAAATATATAAATTTTAGGAATTCAACGCACAGTCGACAAAGTCACGTCAACATTTTATCGTATCGCATCGCAGACGCTCAACGCCAATGAGTAGTTTGTACGCGTCATACGTTTTGCGCCACCGTAATGACCTCCTGAGGGCGTAGCGAAGATGCAAACGCTGTGGCTTATTCCCAGCTGTTACCACCAAATGTTTTAAAAGTGGAGTTATCGCCAAATATTGTAGTGGTAACAAATGGGAAAAATATTCCCACTTGTTACCAACAAGTACTTTAGTGGTAAAGAAAATCCCAGCTGTTTACAGTGGTAACAAATTGGTGGTAACAGGTGGGAATAACCCAACGCTGTTAACGTTTCTATTTTCTATCGACTCGAAATGTATGTAGTGGACATTAGCGCTCGAGCGATCTGTCATTAGCTTCCGTCAATCCTATACATTTTATCGATTATCGAAAATTGCTAACTTAGCTAGTAGTAGTGGTAGTAGTAGCGCAACGTCAAGACCAGGCAACCTGACGTCGTGATCCCAGTTTTCTGAACGCAGGGCGGTTAAGTCTATTAAAATATGCTTTCATCGATCCAGCCAATCAGCCTATATCCGCTGTTGGGTATGGCCTTTTTCTTACGAGTATCACGCCACTCTCCTCGGTCTTGAGCTAATAGCATCTTTTGTTTCCGCACCGTTTTATGAATGTCGTCCACACATTGGTCAAGAGGGATATATACGGATCTTTTTGAATTCCTTGGCCACCATTCAGTACCCAACTCTATCTGTCATCATTCCACCTCATCGAGTCATCGATTGCGATGGTTCTTCCATGGCTTCAGCTATGACTACAATGTCGTCGGCAAACCGAAGGTGGGTGATGTTCTCACCGTTAACATTGATGCCTAGTCCTTCGTTCCAGAACCCTGAATACGTCTTTCAGCGCAGTGGTTAAGCTTAGGAGAGATAAAAGGTCCTTGTCTGACTTCCCACTGCAGCAGAATAGGTTCAGAGTGGCTAAGCTTGCGGGAAACCTATGGATATGCAAGCGGAGCACGACCGGTCCTTGTGGCAAACCCTGGGGGAGTACTATGTCGTCGGTGATACTGCAAAAAACCGCGTAAGTAACAAATTTACGATAGAACAAAATAAACCTTACGGTCTTATTAAAAAGGTGCATTTTGCATTTTAAAATGTTACTTACGCGGTTTTGCAGTTTCACCGACGAGACGATGTTCGGCGGTGGACGTCTTTCAATTAAAATGATGATATAGAAGTAAGGACGTCAGGGGGCAAGTGGACAATCTTACACAAACGCAGCTAGTCTCAAACAAAGCACGCTTGTACTAGACAAAAAAAAAACGAAACTTAATCAATAATATATATTTCTTCAAATTCAAAAGTTTTATCTTGTCTAGGGGACACCGTTGATGTAGGAAAACATATCAATCTTAAGTGGCCATCTTGCACCGTCTTATATACACATAAGTAGGTGTTCTTTTTCCTTTTCTCTCTTTATCTCTCTCTCTTAAGTGTGTTTTCCTGCGGAAATTACGCAGGATATTTGAAATATTTTGTGATTAGCTATTTATAGATTTATATAATGCTAGACTAAGTAGTACCATGGTACTATTATATATATTTAAAAAAAATAACTGACTGCTGAGTTTCTTGCGGCGTTTCTTCTCAGCAGTGGTCTCCTCTTGTGAAGCGCTGGTAGATTCTTGACGTGTACAAGTGCCCGTGCGGCCTACTTACTGAATAAATTTCTTTATCTTTATCTTCATCTTTAAACTATCGCAACTCGTCAAAATAAGGTGCAAGGTCGTATGGATGTTGATGATACATTGTATTTATTTTTTGCCAGGTGTGAGCATGGGCGGAGTGTAGCGGCCGGCATGGCGGGCATGCCCGTGCTGGGCAACAGCGTCGGGGCTGGTGACCTGCGCCCGTCGAGAGGTAACCATGATAATTACATACATACATACCTTCACGCCTGTCATACCAGAGTGGGGTAGGCAGAGCTACAAAATTACCTACAACTTTAAAAACTTGTTTTCAGTAACCACATTTTGTACAAATAGGCTAAGATGTTTATCAGCGTATCAGTAACAATTATAATTGATGCAAGATATGTTGATGTTGCGTAGAATTTTAGGATAGACCCATCATGGAATATCTTTTAGTCTCCTTTATACGTGGATTTTATTTATGTATGTATATTTATATCCATCCGTCTTTATTCATCTCTCAATCGCTCAAAGGTTAACTGGAAGAGATCCTTTTTTCCTTCCGATCCTTATTCCTGAAAGGGATAAGTTCGCCTTTGTACATACATTTTGTGTTTGTCTCTTTTTTTTTAGTTTGTGTTTTCCCGTGTGGTTGCCGGGTTAGAATAGTGCCACTACATGTCATCCCTTGGATGTCTTAAGAGGCGACTAAGGGAATAAAGGCTTGTAGTACAATTAGGCGATGGGCTTGCAACCTGTCACTAAAACGCAGGTAAACATCTCAGTCTATTTGTGTAAAATGTGATCACAGAATTATCAAAAAAAAAAAAAGTTCTAGGTTATTCAGTAGCTCTGCCTACCCCACTCTGGGATTACAGGCGTATGTATTTTCTGTTTGGGCACTAGAGTGTGTTTGAGCCTTGGCCTATGTCCAGCAGTGGACGTTTTTCGGCTGACATGATGTGATGATGATCCCAATTAGTTTCTACTCGGTAAAGTCATGCTTTTACACGTTATCGCATTATCAACGTTATGACAAATACGATGACATTTAAAAAGGAATAAGGTTTAACAGAATAGAATGGAGCCCCTACATTTTCATTCAACCGGCCCTTGTTATGATGCTCGGGAACGGCTTAATAAGGTAGTCACCAGTAGTCAGCCAGAAACCTGTAGTTAGCCTCTGCCTATACTTTGTATGAGTGGGAAGAGTACGAAAGATATATTTCCCACTCTTCGCACTCATTATAAGATCGACTACTGGTCTCTGGCTGACCACTGGTGCCTTTACCCTATAAACCTTTTAAAACACTTAAATAATTTAAATTATCAGCTACTCATTTTCATTTATTTTCGCCAAACGGCAGCGTTACCTGCTCTCTGAATCGTAATTACGTGTAATTCAAAAAGCGATCCTCTTGAACTGACGCCTCTCGACCTTTCGTCTAAATCAAATAAAAAATACACCCGAACTCTGTAATTCTGGCGTCGGCCCCTAAACAAACACATGCTTGATCAAATGCGAACAGAATCTGGTGAAATTCACTCTATTAACGTCGTATGGGAAATACGTTTCGTCAATCTCTTTTTGTAAGATTGTCGAAAAGGTTTGCTGATCTATACATATATGTACATCCGTACATAAAACCAGCGCCAAAACTAAGAAGGCTGATATAGGAGCTCATAAACTTCAGTATTCGAAATATTGGCACTTTGATATTTGATACCTTTAACCAGTTTGACCACTGCAAATTGTTTTTTTGGTAACACCCTGCAAAATCAGATTTCCAAAACATTTTACTTTGAGGTCATAATGCCCTAAAACGCTAGTACATTAGGTATCAAAACTCATAAGTTTTATAAAAGTGTCAATATCTCGAAGACTTAAGATAAAATTTAATTCTGTAGCTTACGAGTTCTCTATCAGTCCTTTTTGGCGCTGGTTTTGGGGACACCCACACTTTTTTTGCAATTGGGATGGTTCATATTTTTATAATTACTCTAATTCGTAGACCATTTCAAGGAATACGGTTTTAAAGCCGATCTGCATTATTAAGATTTTGTATTTTTTATCTATTTCAAATATTTTGATTAAAGTTTATTTAATTTAACCTTTGTTTGACTTTCGTTTTCGCTCTGAGCCCTCCTAGTTGTATCTTACGAGTAAGGCGAAAACGTTTTAATACACTATTACAATCACTGTTAATCATTATGGTCCCCGTCAATGGAACTTGCGAACGATGTAAACAAATTAATACTGACTGACACATAACCTCAAAAATTCACCAAGCGCGTTTTAATTAAAAATAATTTATAATGAATAGTTATTTCATCCGAAACTTAATATGAAAATAATGATCTAGTGTATAAATCATTGCAAAGACCTCACTTGTTGTTAAAAAGTACGAAATTATCGAGTAATCATGGTGAATTGGTTAATTTGGTTTTGTTTACATATTTTGCATGTTCTGTTGACGGCGACTTTAGATATCATTTAATTGTTGTAATTTATTAGAAAATGCCATCCCAAATTTAAAATAGTCATGACATCCATAAAATGGCTGCTAAATATTTAAAAATATTGAAACAAAATATTGGGTCAAATACAAAATTAATAAAATGGGTCTCTTAAAAGTTAAAATTACCTATTCTTTCGAATTAAAATGTAAAAATCGTGATTCATTTGGGTCTATCCCAATTTGCATCCTGTTACAATAGTTGTCCTTCTCTAATTTCTTACGCCTGAACATACATACATACCTTCACGCCTGTAATCCCAGAGTGGGCTAGGCAGAGCTACAGAATTACAACTTGAAAAAAGTTGTTGATACTCGTAATTCAGTAGCCACAATTTGCACAAATAGGCTAAGATGTTTACCAGCATATTAGTGACAGGTTGCAAGTCCATCGCCTAACAGTACTACAAGCCTATATTCCCTTAGTCGCCTCTTACGACTTCCACGGGAAGACATGGCGTGGCACTATTCTAACCCGGCAACCACACGCCTGAACAAGATGCCGATAATATATTGGTGACTATTAATTGCCCTTTTAGTAACAGCGATCATCAATTAATGAATTTGTTGCAGACGCTAGCAACAGATCCTCCAGCAGTGGATCTCGTCGCGGTTCCTCTCCCCGCCAGAACCAAGTGAGTACTCCTACCTTTTTCTCAAAAAAATCTTTTTTATGAATTAAATTGAACTTATTTGTTTTTACTTCTTTATGATTCGTTTTTACTTCTTTATGAATCATTTTGTACTGATTCGTTTTTACTTCTTTATGATTCGTTTTTACTTCTTTATGATTCGTTTTTACTTCTTTATGATTCGTTTTACTTCTTTATGGTTCGTTTTTACTTCTTTATGAATCATTTTGTACTGATTCGTTTTTACTTCTTTATGATTCGATTTTACTTCTTTATGAGTCAATTTGTACTGTTTCTTGTTTACTTCTATAGCAGTCAGTTTGTACTGATTATTTTTTACTTCTTTATGAATCAGCTTGTACTGATTCATTTCTATTTTATTTCATGTGCTAGTAAAATTGTATTAAATCAAAAGTACATTAAGATTTAACTTGAAATTGAATTACAAGACTTTATGAATATCATTCAATCGTCTATGCCAGCGAAAAACGCAAAGCAATTATTAAAAAAAAAAAACTTGATTGTTTTAAGCATTTATCATGAGCTTTCATTTTTACGCCGAATCTTTAATTTTTAAATAAGTAAAAATGGTCTTGACAGATGAACAGACAGACATACCGACTACCAAATAATCTTATGTGGGTTTTTTCTCTTTAAATTACGGAATCGTATAAAAGCTAGAGTTAGGACAATAACAATCATAAGTTTGCTATGATAATTCCACTTTAATTTCTAACCTAACCTTACCCTTTTTCTGTGTAAAGGAGTGCGAGGGAGAGGGTGAGACCCCCCGCTCCGACCTGAACATGCTGCCTGCGAGACAGACCTGCACCCGGGACTTATATAATGCTAAGATGCCGACCATGGTAAGTCTAAAATATTCTCATATCCTAATAATTTTTGCGCCAAACTTCATCAAAATTCATCCCTGTATACGTAATTACGTATATACATACAACAATGATAATAATACATACATACCTTCACGCCTGTAATCCCAGAGCGGGGTAGGCAGAGCCACAGAATTACCTACATCTTCAAAAAGTTGTTGATAATTCAGCAACCGCACTTTGCACAAATAGGCTAAGATGTTTACCAGCGTATTAGTGACAGGTTGCAAGCCCATCGCCTAACAGTACTACAAGCCTATATTCCCTTAGTCGCCTCTTACGACATCTACGGGAAGAGATAGAGTGGCACTATTCTAACCCGGCAACCACACGACAACACAACATTAACATTAATGTATGGAAGTGAATCTTAGGAATGGCAGAAGAAGTACGCAAGCCGGATTAATGCAGTTGAAATGAGAGCTCTAAGAAGTATGTGTGGAGTTAGGGTGATAGATAGAGAAAGAAATAGCGAGATCCGAGAAAGATGTGGATTGAAAGAAGATGTAGTGACTGAAATCGAAAAGGGTATGCTAAGATGGTTCGGTTATTAAGAAAGGATGGATAAAAGAAGGGTTACGAAAGATATATGGTGAGCGAGAGTGAGGAGCGACAAGGACGTCCTGGACGTACGGTGATCAGATTTGCGATGTACTGAACAAGGGCCAAATAAAAAGCACCCGAAACCGACGTACGTGCATGAAGAGATTGATGACTGTAGAGGAAGCGAAAGTCTTACGTTTAGATCGGTGCACCTCGCGTTCTATAGTCTCTGCCTACCCCATTGGGAGACAAGCGTGAAGTTATGTATGTATGTATGTAATGAGAATTATGTTATGCACATGTCGCCGAAAGACTTAAAGAATGTGCTTTTTTTGGATGTGCTCATACACCGGACAAAAAGGGCACCTATTGTGAAGTAGAAACAAGATATAACAGTTTCGTACACTAGCTTAATTTATTATGTAACTGCTTTGTAGCAGTTGCGAAGCGCAAAACAGTCCACGCAGACCACATTAGGCCTAGTTGGTAGTGACCCTGCCTACGAAGCTAGCGGTCCTGCGTTCAAATCCCGGTAAGGGCAGATATTTGTGTGATGAGCGCGAATATTTGTTTCTGAGTCATGGATGTTTTCTATGTATTTAAGTATATATTTATATCGATGTCTAGTACCCATAGTACAAGCCTAGAGCTTAGTTTGGGACTATGTCCTTTCTATTGATCCTGGCCTTATCAATTTAAAGCAAAGTTTATTTTTAGGAGTAAAACTGTTGTATTAACACAGGCGACACTGAGCGGCGGCAGTATAGTGACGCACGCGGCGCCTTCCTACGAGGAGCAGCGAGCGAGCCCCGCGCTGCTGAGCCGCGCCACGGGCACCCCGGGCGGGCGCAGCGCGCGCGACGATGGGTACTGCTCCGCCAGCAGCACGCCGCGGGCGCTCGGTCAGTGCTTCACAGCTTGGTTCCACTATGCTGTAGGGACACCTTCCTACGAGGAGCAGCGAGCGAGCTCCGTGCAGCTAAACAATTGGTCATAAGAAACGCGATCGAGCCGCCCGCTTTATGTATATTTCCAAGCGAAACTCGCAGATTTGTTCCTGATTCGTCATATTCTAAAGTCATCTTCCAAACTCGTCATACCATATACCTGCACAGAGCAGCTGCTACAAGGGCCTGGCCGGAATTTCATAGTAAAATCTCCCCTGGCTGAATGTGAAATATTCTTATGCACGTTTATTTGTGTTATTATAAGATATAATTTTACTGAATATTATCCCTTAATTGCATATGGTTTGCGAAAAAAAGGTAAAAATCAATTTTCATGTTTTTAAGCTAAACTACTAAACCGATTTACTTGTTATTTGCATATTTAATAAATATATCTAAAGTCTATTTAATAAGAAAAACATGATTCCTAACTTTTTTAAGTACTTAGTTTATATTGGCTATTTAAGGTTATTTTCTTTTTTTTTACTTCTTGTTCGCGATTTTATTCGACTGCACAATGACGAGTTTGAAAGATGACGAATCTGGAACAAATCAACTCGCATACCAGTCATCGCAAGCAAATCATGAGCACGATAAAATAAATAGTCATTGGACCCGATTCTACAGTGGCCTCTAAACTTCCTAATTTTATTTAGGTGTCGCTAAAACACTTTGCTATTCTATGAGCAGCTGTCATAATCAAATGACAGCGCCATGACAGCGCTAATTTGAATCTGACACTCCTTATTTTAGGCGGTCTTATACATTGTCAGCTTGACATTCTGGAATAACACTGATTAAATCTGCCGTCTAAACTATGTCTTAAAATTAGACAAATTAGTTTTAGTTAGTTTTAGGCTATTTAAGCGATGTGCACGTAGAATCGGGTCCATTATATGGGAAAGTCCAGTTAGCGCTTGCGTTGCGTCTGGCGCATCGCGTGTAACGACGAGTTTTGCTCTATTAGCATTATGCCACACCGCCAGTAGGTTCAAAGCTTGATTCCACAGTACCACAGCAGTAATATAGTGACCTTAAAAAGTTTCAAGTTCAACCAAATGTATTTGGAAAGTTATTTTTATCAGTTGGATTCAGTGCCAAGTAGAAATGACAAGCGCTGTAGTAGGTATTGATTAAAATACTTGTTAAAAATTAATCGCTGGCACTATTAAAAACGGTTAACTATAAACCTGCTCAAATGTAAATAGTAGATGGTTAACAAAAGGATGAAATTGTTAAATGCATGCCGGCGAATGCAGCCTAACTGGCCCTAGTAAACATAGATAGAAGTCGATTTAGCTTATAATAAAAACCGGCCAAGTGCAAGTCCAATTCGCACACGAAGGGTTCCATACCATTATCTATACAATATTAGCAACAAAACGGCCACAAAATCACGTGAGTTGTATGGGAACCCCTTAAATCTTTATTTTATTCTGATATCAGTATTTGTTGTTATAGCGGCAACAGAATTACATCTGTGAAAATTTCAAGTTTCTATCTTTCACAGCGGAGTCTTAGTAATAGGGTCCCGTTTTTACCCTTTGGGTACGAAACCTAATTCCGAGTAGAACACTAGGTTATCATTTAAACTGAGAAGAAAGTAAACAAAATTTTTTTGCTCATTATGTATGTCAGACAAAAATTATGTGTTCCGAAACAATATCAAAACGATTTTAAAAAGTCGAGTTATGTCGTAATAGCTGTATAAGATTCCTCCATGGTCGAGAAAAGAGTCAAAAATGGCTGAGTGATTGACCATTTCTTTGTTCATAAGAAAATGGTGTTCACATTCCTAGGGTGGAAAGTGATTTCACTTTCCACCCTAGGAATGTGAACACCATTTTCATCTCGCTAATGAAATGGGATATGGAAATCCTTAATTGTCGAACAGGAGAGATGAAAAATTCAAACGATTTTCGATTGTATGCTTCGGTAAATATTGCATTAGGGGGCATACACCTGGTTGGCTACGCACGCGGTAAGCACGATTCGTGGCCACTCTCATCCAGCTCTTGCCAGCCACCTTGCGAAGATCGTCACTCCACCTAGTCTGAGGGCGTCCTACACTACGTTTGCCGATTCGCGGTCTCCACTCAAGAATACGATAACTCCAGCGATTATCGGTTCTGCGGCACAAATGGCCGGCCCACTGCCACTTCAAGCTGCTAATTCGATGGACTACGTCGATAACCTTAGTTGTCTGTCGGATCACCATGTAATGACAAACCGTATATAAACAGTTTATTATGAAGTAAGTTTTAAATAAGTGGTCGTAAATCCTTTTCATGCGCTCGCTCATCTGTTCAGACAACCAACCAATTTAACTTTTTCTTCTCGTTTCAACTTAATATCTTTACAGCTTTCCGTATTTCAATTTTATTAAACTGAAAATAAGGTTATTATATTAGATAAGGCTGGATGCTGAGAGGCAATAACACTGGCAACAAGGTTCTAGAGTCTAGATCTAGACTCAAGCTAGATCAAGGTTTGAACAATATTTCCCTTTATTACTTATCGAGCTACTTAAACATTGTTATCTGTAAATATTTTGTATAAATGCGCTCTGCAAGATATTTATAAAATAGGTTTTCATAGCCTCGTATTGCTCTTTTTCCTTCTTTAATGTTGTTTACATTTTGTAGTTAGAAAAATCTATGTTCCGTTCTATATTCAAAACCGTTGGTAGAGTTGTGACGTCTCGTTAAAATTTGACACATCGTTGCTAAAATACTAAAGCGACACAAATCAGATAGTGTTTGTGTTGCATTTAAATTCGGAATGCTATTTACTTTAAGTTTCAAATCAAACTATATATCTCTCAAGGGTTAGCTGGAAGAGATCCCTTAAAGGGATAAGTTCGCCTTTGTACATATTTTTATATTAATTGTATTGTTCTGTTTGTTCTTTTGTACAATAAAGTGTTTACATACATACATACATACATACATATTTATTTTTAATTTGTGGCGCTTTTCTATTGAAGCAGCTACATTTCGTATGTAGCAAGTGTCATAACGCTACTGCCCGTAAGGGAAACGATTCGTTTCTTGAATATAGGAACCGGGCATAAGTGTATACAGGGTTATTGGTTATTGCATACATTCTCGTTAAGGGGTTATAGGGGAGGTCATTTGCAGTCATTTTGAACCTATAATGCATTATGCAAAAGTGAACCATTTTTGAGTTATCGCGTTTTTTAGTTTTTTTTTAAATTAGTCAGAAATTCAACTTGAAAACTTTATTACAAAAAAAGTATCAATTTAAATCGTATTTTTTTTTCTGATTTACAGAAACGATTAAACACTGGTTATTTCTCAATATTAAAACAGTAATTATCGGTCTAAATTTAAAAAAGCGAGATGGAAAACGAAAATTTTTCAATATTTTTTTGCGATCGCTTTCCACTAAAATGCCTTAAAAACAAAAAAAACGTTATGAAACTTGGCTTGCAGATTATTTTAAAAACTTAAATGTTTTCTTAGCTCTCCAAAAATGCATAACAACTAGGAACTTATTTAAAAAAAAAACTGAAAAAAAATGATCACAAAGGAAGCGGGCGGAAATTCGTATTCGAACTAAACTAAAGTCAGAAATGTAACTTCAAAAATTAAAATTAAAAGAAATACCAAATTTAAATCCTTTTATTTTATTTGCTTTTGTACAAGATGAAATTGTTGTTCTTATGCAATATTAAAAAAAATATTATCTGTACACGCTTGAGAATGCGAGGACGAAAACTAAAAAATACATGTTTTTTTATCAAACTCCTAAATTTGTTACTTTTTACATAAGTTATTGTTGTTCTTTGTGTTTACGAGTATAACAGTTATTTTTGATAAATTTATTAAGTTAATTTTAAGTTATGTTCGGACGTGACTTCCTTGTTGCTTCCTTTGTGATCAATTTTTTCAAGCAATCTTTAACAAAATTCATAGGTATTAGTTTTAATAGCTCGTTAGAAAGCTGGAAAAATGTTTTATGTGTAATCTGCACGCCAAATGTATTGGTAAATTTTTCTGTTTTTGTATAATTTATGATGGAGTTTGATAAAAAACATGTATTTTTTAGTTTTCGGCCTCGCATTCTCAAACGTGTACAGATAATAATTTTTTTTATATGGCATAAGAACAACAATTTCATCTTGTACAAAAGCAAATACAAAAAGTGGATTTAAATTTGTTTTTTTTTTTTATTTTAATTTTTGAAGTTGCATTTCTGACTTTAGTTTAGACTTTAGTTCGGATACGAATTTCCGCCCGCTTCCTTTGTGATGATTTTTTTTCCGTTTTTTTTTAAATAAGTTCCTAGTTGTTATGCATTTTTGGAGAGCTAAGAAAACATTTAAGTTTTTAAAATAATCTGCAAGCCAAGTTTCATAACGTTTTTTTTGTTTTTAAGGCATTTTAGTGGAAAGCGATCGCAAAAAAATATTGAAAAATTTTCGTTTTCCGTCTCGCTTTTTTAAATTTGGACCGATAATTACTGTTTTAATATTGAAAAATAACCAGTGTTTAATCGTTTCTGTAAATCAGAAAAAAAATACGATTTAAATTGATACTTTTTTTGTAATAAAGTTTTCAAGTTGAATTTCTGACTAATTTAAAAAAAAAAACTAAAAAACGCGATAACTCAAAAATGGTTCACTTTTGCATAATACATTATAGGGTCAAAATGACTGCAAATGACCTCCCCTATAACCCCTTAACGGGAATGTATACAATAACCAATAACCCTGTATACAGAGGGACAGACGGCGGGAAGCGACTTTGTTTTATACTATGTAAAGAAGATTATAGGAAGAATAAGGATAAATAGATAAAAACATACATTGGCTGTGATGGGCGGCTTGTAAGTTTCAAAAGTGAAACTTTCACTTAAATTTCTGCATTATTCTGAAAGTTTCATAAGTGAAACTTTCACCTAAAATTCCTATTGTCTGAAAGTTACCAAAGTGAAATCATTTAATTTCTGAAAATTACTTAAGTTTTGTAATGCAACGTAAGTAACGGAAACTTTTCATGAAATTTTAATGATATTTACTTGTCATAATCATTTCCATCTAATTATGTAACTTTCAGATGTTGTAATTTTCGCAGTTAAGGAAAGTTTTGTAATGTTTCAAAAATCGCCCTTCACTAGTCGTATACATAGAATTTTCTGAGCAAACGTTTGCGTTTGAAATGGACGCTAAACCTGGTTTCAAGATCGATTTTAGAATTGGATCGTTAGTTAACAGATCTTAATATTTTTTGCTCCGATCGAATGAGAAATTCAACGAAGCGTGTGAATCGGTCGAATAGGAATGGTTCTTGATTTTTGCCGTCGCGGGCCCTCCGAGACCGCCGCAAGCCTTGATAATCTCTTTTTCAATTAATTGTATTGTAAAATAATTAATTTTACTTAAATTTCAATTATTTTTAATCTACATATTGTATTTTTATCATTGCTAAAGTTAACACAGAAAAAAATACATTGTTAATCTAATCCTAGGTACAGTCGAAAGCATTAATATCTGTACACCTATCGAGTCAAATATATGTATACACAGACCTTATTGTCAGTGACACCAGTGGATTCTACCATAGAAGTGTGTCATAAATAACAAAATAATAAAAATCAGGGTACTGTCTTACACAAATTGACCTAGCCCCAAACTAAGCTCTAGGCTCCTACTATGGGTACTAGGCAATAATAAACTTACTTATATAGATGAATACGTTCTTAAATACATAGAAAACACCCAAGACTTAGGTACAAATACTGGCGCTCATCCATCACGCAATTATTTGTCCGTACCGTTGATCGAACCCGGGACTGCTATTGTAGAGCCGTTACCATCTGACCATCGGAGCAGTGAATCATTATATCGGATTCTCTTGCTTATGGCGAGCCTAAGGGATACAAGATAACGCTGGTAATACCGAAACACGTCAAGAGCAATATTGTCGTAGAATAGTGGGGTAAGTAACAAATTTAATATGGAACAAAACTTAGCTTACTGATTGAGTAAGTAAGGTGCATTTTGCTCTTTGTTAAATTTGTTAGTTATGCGGTTTAGCAGTACCTATCACCGACGAATTAGATTCTATACTACTCAAAACAAAATAGGGGCCACGGTATATTCTGCTTACAAAAGAATTGTTTTCGGAGAAGGATTATTATAACAAATTTTAACCTGTAATTTTTGAATTTAGTATCATTCGAAAGCTGCAATGTTCAACTTACAAGTTGTGTTTGTATTTTTTTGCCAATTGTTTTGTTTTTATAGTTGTATTGTGGTTTTTTAAATCAATTTTCAAATTTCATACAAAATGAGCAAAAAAAATGCAACTTTTTTTAAAACCACACGCACGGTTAAAACAAAACAATAGAGAAAAATTTAAAAATCTAGCTTGTAAGTTGAACATTGCAGCTTTCGAATGATATTAAATTCAAAAATGACAGGTTAAAATTTGTTATAATAATCCTTCTCCGAAAACAGTTCTTTTGTATGCAGAATATACCGTATTTTGTATGCAGAATATGCCCCTATTTTGTTTTAGTAGTATATTAGACTATTTATGGTGAGTTTTTGCACAATTCTCACATTAATACCAATAAATGACTTGTAAGTGGAACGAAACTTGTAATTTTCCTTATATTTTGCTTATGAAATTAGGTGCTAAATCGTTTCCCAACATTTGATTACGTTTATTATTTGAGAACAACTTTGAAGGTCAATCTCGAAGCCCCGGCTTCCAACTAATCGGGAAATTTGCACCGCTCCTGCATTTCTAAGGACTCAAACTTGGTGACCTAGGACAAAGTGCACTATTCACACCCAGTCGAACTTGAGAAGTCTGTTCCAAGAGTTTAATCTTGAGTCGTGATGCAGTTTAACTTAGAGCTCCCTTAAATGGATAAGTTCGCTTTTGTACATCTTTTTTAATTTAAATGTTTTTTATGAAACGATTTCTATTCGTGCAATAAATAATTTATTTACATACTTACTTACGCTGGTTAATTAGATAACGAAAGAAAGTTATTATAATCAGGATTGTATATATTTGTATACATATATTTATTTTAAATATTTTTGGGGCTACTATACTATTTTAAAGATATAACGTCTTATTCATAAATTAACTACAAACCTATTTTAGTTAAAAGGATTCTTTGTCCCTTTCTGTCAAACTCAAAAGTCATAATGACGGATAAGGATCTGTCCTTATTGCATATTTCAAACAGATTTGAGTTATTGCGCGTTTATGAATTAGAGGGTTAGACTAGTACAGTCAACGTCAAAAGTAAGTGATCAAAATTAACATTTCAAAACATGTTCAAGCATGACGCCCCAGATAAAACAGATTATAACAAAGTGTCATTTTCAACTGAATATTTAATGAGTCAAAAGAAAATGATCATAAACGATGCCATAACTGTCTCTTTATAGAAAATTTCAATAAAGAATAATTTTGTTTTCTACCTGTGTGTCAAGTGTCCAACAAGATAAAGTCAAAATGACTAAATCTCCAAATGAAAACTAGGGTAATCACAGCAGTTAAAAAGGATTTATTTTAAATGTTGCAAAATAAAACAAAGCGAAGTAGTAGGAACTTATTTCAAACCTTGATAGAAATGAGAGGTGTTATAGTTGTTTCGCGTGTTTGTCTTACGAGTATAACCGACACTAACCGAACGTCTGACTTGTATTCCGAGGTGGTCTTGAGAAGACATGAAAGCCCAAACATTTATATTCACTTACATGTGATAGTTTGGTAGTATTACTGACTATTGCTATTTTAGAAAATCAGTTTAATTTGAAACACTCAGTAATGACTTTAACTGTTTGAATGGCATGTCACTTACTTATGACACATTACGAGCTAATTTACTAATGCTAAACTACAATAATCAGATACATCTGTCTTATTTTATGGTATATACTATTTTGAGACCCTATTTCATCAGTTTCTTTTGCTGTTGACTGTACTTCTTAGCCGACTAGTTACCATCGCGTGAAGTCATATAAAGGACACAACTACTCATAATATATTGGAACAAATGTGTCTTGTTTTCGGTTATATCGTTATTTATCATCAACGTTTAATTGAATACAGCTGCAAGATAATTGAAAGTTACAACTATGGGGCTGAGCACTTTAACTTCCTTAACTATTGAATACTAACAGCCGAGAAACCCTCATTAAAAATATATTAACAAAAAAAAACACGCCAACGTCTTCTCAGAATTTAATTTAATCACAAATGAATGCGGAAACCCCATCAATGCAGTCATAGAGTTCAATTATCCGCGAATGCCTTCGCATCGGAATCCAACGCCGCATCAGCGTTCCATTTTTGAATTCCAATAGAGGTGGGAATTATTGCGAATTTTTTCCCCACTGGTATTCTATTATCCGATATTGCGGATTCACGCTGGTATCTCTATTAAGGGTAACCGGGGAACGCTTGGTATTTTCGGCGTCTGCGACGGACACCGGACGACGTGGTGATATGCAAGTGCTTGGGAAGCATAGGCGTGTATTTGACAGATTCGTTTGTATAATTAGATGGATTACTAGGTGATTTTGTAGCGATAATTTAGGATTTAGATTTTGATATAAGTACCTAAAGGAATATTTGAACTAGAGGGAAATATTTTCGAAGTGAACTGTATAAATAGTGACTGTATTCGTGTATATACTATATATAATTATATAAAGCTTTATTAAGGCTCTGTCATCCCGGCTCATAGACACCTTCGGAGATCCTAAAGCAGCCAGTGTCATAGGGACCATGCCGCGAGCGGACCTGCTAGAGGGGGTGTTCTTTTTATAGTGGTGATTATTATTTACATCTTTAATATTTGAGTAGCTTAGTTTTATTTTAATTTAAATAAGTTTAGTTATAACTTTTAATTGTATATACTTATTTTCATTATTTGTGATTATTTGTATGGCGTCATATCGTATTCTAGGGCCAAAATATGTTTTTGTTTAGCTACTGTTTAGGTATCAGCCAGATCTATTAAGTTTTTGGCGGAAAAATCAAGTACAGTTTAGGTGCCACACCGAGACGTTCATAGACTGTTTTTATACCGATCCTTTATTTTTAAATCCTGTATGCAACTTGACGTTATCCGCCCAAAAGACTCCCGAGACTTTTAAAAGATGCGTAGGTAGTTAAAATATTGATAATATGCTACTTAAAGGAATTAAGGAGTGCATTCATTTCTTTATTTGGTTTCCAGATCACAAATCAACCAAAGCATCTGTTGTCACGCTTTCCTGTTATAAAAGTAAGTTTATTTCTTATTAAGGCGACGGGCAAGGCAACGTTTTTCCATACTAACTTTGTGCATGTTTTTAATTTTTTGTAACGGTACAAAAACGTATTTTTTTCACAGATCTGTATTTTTGATAAAACAATTGCGTCAACTAAATTTTATGGTTTTCAAAAAATATAATTAAAAATAATAATAGAGACATTAAAATAAAAAATCTGGTAGCTATGCACTAATAACGAAGGTAATAAATCGGATTAATTTATTACCTGTGAAGCTAATATTAATTTGAACTAATATAAAAAAAGAAAAACTTGCACAAAGATAGTTTGAAAAGCCGTCTGCCCTATCCATCGCATTAATGCAATTATTTAGCAATCAAAAATATCCTCTAATTTTTATATTTATTTGCACCCAGAGGAGCCTAAGGTTCAAATAGAAGAAGAGACATACCACAATGACGCATCGAAAAAGATAAGATCAACTAGCATTAAGCCTGGTAAGTCAGTTACTTCTTTCAGAATGATTTCTTCTCCTCTTCTTCTGCACGATTTTCATGTTTATTTATTTAAAATTTAATACAGATTGGTGTTAGTGTCTGTAAACTTATACAGCTACGTTAGTTTATCCTGCAAGAGCACTACAATATAATTATCTAAATCTAAATTGAAAAAGTAATGTTTACAAACAGTACTTTAATTGAAAACACACTGTGTATACTTTTTTACTACTTGCCTTATTTCCTGGTTTATGTATTTTTTTGTGATCTTTATTGGGGTGAAAGTCAATTGCAGTCAGTGTTGCTTAGTTTTTATGTACTATCACTTTCTTTCTTGGCGATTTAGAGAGTGACAGAATGTTCTAATTATATGTTTTATAGAAATAGACGATGGCCGGGAGACGTGGGGTACGGGTGCTGATTTTCTCCTCTCCATCATCGGCTTTGCTGTCGACCTCGCTAATGTATGGCGCTTTCCCTACCTTTGCTACAGGAATGGCGGCGGTAAGACCTATCTTTGAGGAATATTTCAAAATTGCATATAAATACTCTCACTTATGTATTAGGTTTACCCAAGATTGTTTAATCAAGTTTTGCTCAAAAAAAACACGATATACCGGTGTGTGAAACACTTTTTACGAGTTTTTTGTGGCGGCACAAAATGTTGCGGTCCTTCGAACCGGATAGTATCCGGCTCGAAAAACTGAATGAATGCTGATGGATGCTGGGATCTAAATACCGCCCCACTACTTATAGCTTGTAATTGAAAACCTTAACCTGTACAGTCGATTACAAAGAGATGTATCCACTTTTGGAGCTTATTAGGGGAAAACGTGGATATGTCGATGTATTCATTATACTTACACAATTTTGTATAAGTGCGTTTAGTTATAATGTGTTTATATTCGTTTTCAGGGGCGTTTCTAATACCGTACACGCTGATGCTGATTTTTGGGGCAGTTCCTCTGTTCTACATGGAATTGATACTCGGCCAATATAACAGGCAAGGGCCGATCACGCTGTGGAAAATATGCCCTATTTTTAAAGGTAAAAACTTGAAAGTTATACATAGAGTTGACCACAAAGTAAACTAGGTAACGCAGTGGACATTGATTGGATTGGAAAGCACTGGTAGATTTTTGACGTGTATAACTGCCCGTGCGGCCTACTTTATTACTTATTTTAGCGCAATTTAGATAGAAGTGGAATCTTCCGACATGATTACGCGATGCCTCCGGTCTTGTTTCCGCTCCTGCCAATCCTCAATACGAAGGCCCCTTAAAGTCTTTCTGAATTACATCCCTTCGGCTTACATTTTTTATTACCCAACTGCGTCAGAAGGGTTATGTTTTTCGAGTGTATGTATGAACCTTCTTGTATGATATATGATGTCTCGTTACATTCGTCATGGTTGTAGGTTTTTACTCAAAGTAATGAGAGAGGAGGTTTCATTATTAACGTAACATTATATTATATATGTAGAGATTGTAGAGTTAACTATCTTAAGCTCGAAAAACTTTTGTACGCTGTTTCGTTTGTCCAAAAATCATGTTTATCTGCAACCATTTTCTCCTGGATTTTTATAAAACTAACATAACCATCTAAACCTACAGGTTCTGTAGTTATATTTATTTAAACATACATACATACATTAAATCACGCCTGTTTCCCAGAGGGGTAGGCAGAGACCACTTCTTTCCACTTGCTACGATCTTGAAAAATTTCTTTCGCTTCTTCAACATTCATACATCGAGTCATGCACGCACGTCGGTTTCGGGTACTTCAGATTCGGCCCTTTTCCAGTATTTCTCCGTTTTGATTCGAAAAAGTACGCCTAGGGCGGCCCCTTCCGACCCTTCCACTCACTTTCGATCTATATATCTCTTTCGTCAATCTTCTTTCATTCATCCTTTCCAAATGACCGAACCATCGAAGCATGCCCTTTTCAATCTTAGTCACTACATGTTCTTTTATTCCACATTTCTCTCTGATTTTTTCATTTCTTACTCTATCAATCAGTTTCACACCACACATACTACGCAAAGAGCGCATTTCAACTGCATTTACACGACCTACATGCTTTTAAAGATTTTGAAAAATTCGGAAATGATTTTCGGTCAATTTTTTCAAATGAAATTTCGGACTAACGAAACAGCGGGCAAAAGTTTTTCGAAACATTGATAGGTAACCATTCATTATATAGACGACAACATCAAAATAAATCAGGTCAGGGGGGTTATTATGACATAGCTATGCAGTTCATTATACGGCGAATGTAAAGGACAGAGCTATGGCAGTTATATAGCACTGTTCATTTCTCTCAGAGTAAACTGAATAGCCCCTCAGGGTTTGAAAGCTTGCTTTTTATCACACTTGTTGTAAATGAATTTAAGTGAATTTAATGCCGAGCTCCGAAAGTCAGTCGTATTAATAAACCTAACCGTACCATAGCATAACTTAATAGTAGATTGTTCAACAAGGGACTAAAACAAGCCATAATGACACGAGAGCGAGCTTGCGAGCGAGGGTGGCTGTAGTTCGAGTGTCATTATGGTTGTTTAGTCTCGCGTTAAACACTCTACTTTTCACTTTGAATGCGAGGAAAAAAACGACTCTCCACTTATAATGAATTTTCTCTCTTTATTCGTTTTTTTATTGGGTATATTTATGGCCTGTAATCTCGTCTCAGTTTCCACATCTTGTAATGTTATATTTGTGAGCTCTATTCCTCTGCACGCTCCGCTGATACCGAATATGAGTGCGACCTGCAAACAATTAGGACTATTATTATAAAATAAAAACTAAATATAAAATTCCTTGGAACCTGAAATCTAAATCATAACATAATAAAAACCGGCCAAGTGCGATGTCGCACACGAAGGGTTCCGTACCATTATCTATACAACTTAGACTATACCTGTTGCCGTTATTATACATATACCCACTTACTGTAAATGTTTATTTTATTCTGTTTTTAATATTTCTTGTTATAGCGGCAACAGAAATATGTACATCATCTGTGAAAATTTCAACTAGCTATCACGGTTCATGCGATACAGCCTGGTGACAGACAGACAGACAGACGGACAGTGGAGTCTTAGTAATAGGGTCCCGCTTTTACTCATTGGGTATGGAACCCTAAAAACGACATTTATCACAAACGGTCTCTGCCTACCCCACTGGGAAACAGGCGTGATTTAATGTATGTATGTATGTATGTGAAATAGCACAATTGTTAAGACCGACAGTAATAACATAATAAAGTAAGTAATATTCTAGATAGGTAATTTTAAAGTTTAACATTAACATACCTTCATTGCCAAGTATATCTCGTCAGGTGCGTCATTTAAAAAAGTTTCTATATTCTGCGACGTAAAAACTCTTGATTTTTTTGAAGTATGTCCACTTGATAGTCTATTTAACAAACACGTTAAGTTAGTAAACTTTTTCAAGTTAACATCATGGTTTATCTGCAGTGTGGGTTTAAGCATGGAATAAATACTCCAAAGTGATGACGGCTTATATTTTTTTGATATTTCATCAAAATAAGTGAGAAATACGGATTCAGAAAATGATGTTATTTGTTTCCCACATTTCCAATCAATAAAAGTTTGGTATGTTTTTGAATAAATGCCACTAGATTTTGGCGGCGAAAGATTTCGTATCACCTCTTTTGCTTTCTTCTCCATTCTGGAGTTAGGCGTTAATTCTTCTTCACTGGATGATGATGATGACATTTCTGGTCCGTAATTTCTAAAGTTGCACAATTAATTGTGTGACGTTAGGACGTTTTTCTATTATTTCTTTAATAATGTTTCTCATACAGAAAATATACTTTAAAAGAGAAAACTTCAAACGACATTTTAATATTCGCCAGTAGTTTTAATATCACCAGCTTCCCTTTATTAAACGTCGCGTTCAGACTCGCTAAGCATCAATACGTTGTGTGCAAAGCTTATTACTCGCTTTGCTTTGACTTAAAAGGATAACATGTGGATAAAATGTGGATAAACTCCGGGTTGGTACCACCATCTCATCTATTAACCTACCGCCAAGCAGCAGGGTTCGCATTGTTGTGTTCCGGTTTGGGGATAAGACAGCCGGTGAAATGACTAGCATAGAGACATTCCATCTTAGTCCTCAGGGTTGGCAGTGCATTTGCAGTCTTGTGAATGCGAATGTCTATGGGTCACAGTTTCCACTTACCATCAGGTGGCCTGTGTGCTAGTTTGCCTTCCTATGCCATAAAAAAAAAACCGTCACCTTTCGAAACGTATATAAGTGTGAGAATGACAGATGCTTCATCCACATTTTGCCACGTGATAAACGCTACCATCCTAGGCCAGTTTGGTTGCGCAACTAGTATATAAGTATAGAGCCTTATCACAGAAAGACCTTTGTTCGACTAATTCTAATTTTTGACCTGATTTCTTTCTCACAATTGATAAATTTGACAATTATAGATATTATCTTTTTTTCAGGAGTGGGATTTTGTGCGGTTATGGTCGCATTCTACGTCTCGTTCTACTACAACGTGATTATCGGTAATGCAACAGTTTTCACTCAACACCGGCTGCAATTTAAAATGATTCTAGTTCCATTTGACACCATGTCAAACTCATTTTTGCCAAACCTTTATTAACTTGGTAACTAATTTCTTCGACTAACGGCCAACATATTACAGAGTTACTTAAACCTAAAAAAAACTGTAATTCGTTTAATACTCCTACACTTTTTAACTGTGAACTTGAAAGAGTCACGGCCGCTTGTTGTCATTACGTAGGTAATATTTCACGCGATATGTCATTTAGTCAGGGCTGTGCGTTCAGCGTGGTCCCTAGGGCCCAGCTGGAAAACTTCCAAATGTAAATGGCGGCCAACTAGCGGCCGTGAAATGGGAATTACCAGGAAATATTTTAATAGCCGCTTACAAATAGGCGACAAATTGTATTGATAGAAGTAATTACATTTTATCACTGTTGATTCGTATATGTACGTTCTATCTACATATACCTTTCCTATGCCTCACCTACTTCCTATACTTACTTAAACTACCTACATTTATGATGAATATATTATGGTATTTCAATCCACTGCATTAGGTACCTGTTATTATAAAATTAAGCGAAATACTTAAGTGTTTTCTATTTATGTAATATTTATCCGTAACGTGCTAAGAGTCATTTAGGGTGACGGCACCAATGATGGACACTTTTAGCTGACAGGCACCAGTAATGGACACTTCAGTCTTAAATCAAATTTCATACGGTCCTAAATTGATTGTTGCAAAACAAATGAATAACCCTTATCTTCTGTAAAATAAGAATCAAGTGTCCATTATTGGTGCCTTGTCCATTACTGGTTCCGTCACCCTAGTTGCGAAGTGTTTGCTGAGAAAGTGCTTTCACTTTATTTTCCCTTACCCTTAAAACGTTAGGCTATCATATGAGAACGAGTTAAAGAGAAGCACATACCCGAAAGCCGTTTAAACAGCTATTGGACTGTTCGTCGTTGTTACCCATTATGTCAACCTAATTAAATTATTTTCTTTCTTTCTTTCTTTCTTTAAATTCTGTGTTATGATCAGAGATCGGAAAAATTTGCGACATTGTTTGCAATTATGTGGACATGACTCCAAAATTAATCAAAATGTTATTAAGTTAATTCATTTTTTACTTGAAAAATAATTTGATTCCTAGTCAATAAATACAAGTTTGTTAAAGTATAGGTTTATTAAAAAAAAAAAACCGCTGTCAGTGTATTTCTTTTTACATCGAAAACTGAAAATATATTTAATTTAGTATCTGCATACTTGTTTGAATTTATATCACTATAAATATAAATACGCATTTGTATACCATTTCCACGTCGTATTATATTTATTTCTATTTTCGCCATTGATTCGTTATTAAACTGGCGATATTCAGTACCCATCACTAAAGATTGTAAAGAACAAGCCATTATTTAATATTACTACCTTATAGATACCTACGGAGGGTAATTTAGGTACGGTAATTGTGACTAATTTGGCAACTATAAACGTCAAAATATATATATTAAGAAAAAGTGAATCTACGGAGGTTATCTGTAGAACTAGAAAACTTCTTTGTCAGAAATAATAACCATAGCGTAATATACCATGTAGTAGTTATTGGGTATTATTTCTAGTTTAAGTAATCGTGTCAGTTTAAAATCGTTATTTATTTATTATATAAATATTTACGGAAACGATACCCATTTTAAATACGAACCTTTTGCTAATAATTATTTATGTAATTCATCGTTGTCGTAACGTCATTTTATTTAAAGTTATTATAAGCACTTTATAAATAAACTATTATCTCCAAAAATTCAAATTATATTTCAATGAATAATTAATTTACATTTTGATTAATTTTGGAGTCATGTCCACATAATTGCAAACAATTTCGCAAATTTTTCCGATCTCTGGTTATGATAACTCTACGTTTTACTAAAGGAATCAGGCCAATAACACCCAATTTTAATAATTGACCTTACAGGCTGGGCTCTCTATTTCCTGGTATCATCAGCTCGCTCGGAGCTGCCCTGGCTGCACTGCGACAACTCGTGGAACACAGAGCAGTGCTGGGACGCCACCCAGCACAATGCCACCAACAAAACTGAGGTTCCTTACCAGGGCCCGCTGTCACACTTTACACCAGCGTCTGAATTCTTCCAGTAAGCTATTCTCCTTGGGTCAACTTGTCAATAAAAAAAAGTATACATACATACAGGCAGAGACCACTTCTTTCCACTTGCTACGATCTTGACAAATTTCTTTCGCTTCTTCAACATTCATACATCGGATCGTGCAGGCACGTCGGTTTCGGGTACTTAAGATTCGGCCCTTTTCCAGTATTTCTCCGATTTGATTCGAAAAAGTACGCCTAAGGCGGCCCCTTCCGACCAGACCGAAAAAAGTATTTAATCATCAAATTAATTAAACTCTGCAAACAATGGATCCTCTATCAGTCTTACTCTTCAGGCGTGCCAAAACCGAGAGAGGAAGGGATACTACTATGATTGTATTAGTATATGACGACGCGTTGGCCTAGTTGGTTTGGTAGTGACCCTGCCTACGAAACTAGCGGTCCTGGGTTCGAATCCCAGGGTGTGATGAGCGCGAATATTTGTTTCTGAGTCATGGATGTTTTCTATGTATTTAAGTCTATATTTCTCTATATAAGTATTTATATCGTTGTCTAGTACCCATAGTACAAGCCTAGAGCTTAGTTTGGGACTAGGTCAATTGCTGTGAGATTGTCCCCTCCTGATATGATGTGATTAAGATACAACTAATTCAAACTTCAGGAAAAATGCCCGTGATCATACCTATTGAATTCAATACAATACAATACAATACAAATACTCTTTATTGAACAATCAATCAATTTATTTTTCAATCAGACGGACTTCGTTACCCTTTTGAAGAGGATGGAAAGTTTTCGTGTTTAACTTATGCCAATCTATTACAGTCGCAGCGTTCTTGAGATGCAATACTCCGAAGGTCTGAACGACCTGGGCTTCCCAAAATGGCAACTCGCTCTTTGCCTCGCAGTGGTGTATTTCACTCTTTACCTCTCGCTCTTCAAAGGTGTCAAAAGTTCTGGTAAGCAGATCAAATAATACATGATATTTTGTCCGATTCTTTTGAGTAAAAATAAATCTTTTTTTTAAATTAAGTGACATAAGCTTGCAAAGACCCCCATAGCTTTATTATTTGCGTACGCCGTAGAGGTAGATTCATGATAAAAAAACGAGGATATGTCGAAAGCTGTCTAAATAGTAGTACTAGCTAACAATAACTTTGCAGTGTGGTTGCCGGCTTAGAATAGTGCCACTCCATGTCTTCCCGTGGAAGTCGTAAGAGGCGACTAAGGGCATAAAGGCTTGTAGTACTGTTAGGCGATGGGCTTGCTACCTGTCACTAATATACACTGTTAAACATCTTAGCCTAACTGTGCAAATTGTGGTTACAGAGTTATCAACAAGTTTTTAGAGTTGTTGGTAATTCTGTAGCTCTGCCTACCCCACTCTGGGAATGAAGGCGTGAAGGTATGTGTGTATGTATGTAGCTAACAATCTGCACTTCCAGGTAAAGTCGTGTGGATGACTGCCACCATGCCCTACGTGGTGTTGTCCATCTTGCTGGCCAGAGGCTTGCTGCTGCCTGGAGCAACAAGAGGCATAGCTTACTATCTACAACCCGAACTGTCCAGGTTGATGGACACCCAGGTCAGCTATTACAACATTTTAGCGTTGAGAGTACAGGTTAAGTTGCTCAAACGACGTGTATTGACGATGTATGACGTGTATATTCCCGTGTGGTTACCGGGTTAGAATAGTGCCAAACCATGTCATCCTGTGGATGTCGTAAGAGGCGACTAAGGAAATAAAGGCTTGTAGTACTATTAGGCGATGGGCTTGCAACCTGTCACTAATACGCTGGTAAACATCTTAGCCTATTTGTGCAGAATGTGGTTACAGAATTATCAACATGTTTTTAAAGTTGTAGGTTAGGTAATTCTGTAGCTCTGCCTACCCTACTCTGGGATTACAGGCGTGAAGGTATGTATGTATGTATCTTGACGTTTATATATTTTTCAGGTGTGGGTAGACGCGGCAGTTCAGATATTCTACTCGGTGGGAGCTGGTTTCGGTGTTCATTTGTCCTACGCAAGCTATAACACTTTTCATAACAACTGTTACAGGTATATTTTTCGTTTTTAGGGTACCTTGAACCTTCCCTACTCGTACCGTGTGTATGTATTTTCTTTTTTTCATGTACCCCATAGTATGGGGTATCGTTACATAGGTACTTATCCGTTTGTCAAATATTAAGCTTTAAAGCGCAAATTTTTGTTAGAGTCAAGTGCCCCCCCCCCCCCCCCCTCCCTTACAGCCAAAACTACAAATACTAAAAATCTGAAAAATATCTTAAATGAAAGCACATATAATGCATTTAATAGAAAAACTATCACTACTAAGATTAGACTTCAGTCGTTCTTCAGTTACAAACGGTTTAAATGTTTGTACCTACCGAAAACTTATTTGCGGTGTTAGTAAACTGACCGCGACCTATGTTGATGTATGGGAATAACAGTTGTCTAACAGCAAAGTTAAGTTTGTCGCGAGGTCTAATTTCTTTGTAGTTAACGGCTTCGGAACCCTACACTGAGCAGAGCATGGTCCGAGATGCTGTTGCCCGGTTTTTTTTAATCCTTAAGATTACGATCAGTTTTTGTTTCACATATCACTTTATCCTCTTATTTTTTTCAAGTAACCAATTCAACTGTCATACTTTCAGAGACTGCCTGGTGACAACCCTTGTGAACTGTTTCACTTCGTTCTTCTCTGGATTCGTCATCTTCACGTACCTTGGGTTTATGTCCCATAAGCAAGGAGTTCCGATATCTTCTGTAGCCACAGAAGGTATATTCATAACGCGTTATTTTTTAACTTAAGTCAAATGTTTTGAGCGTCTGCTCAACAATTGAGGTTAATCTTCACTATTTCCTTAATTTCAGGCCCTGGTCTCGTCTTTCAAGTATATCCAGAGGCAGTAGCTACTCTTCCGGGAGCCAGTCTCTGGGCGATGTTGTTCTTTTTCATGCTAATCATGCTTGGTTTAGATTCTGGGGTGAGGCTCCAATTCCCTCATTATTTCACTTAATAGCCACTTGTTGAAAGTGGAGTAATTTCCACTTATCTCTATTCTATTTCACTCTTTCCACCTTGTTATACGACACGGCATTATTTTGCCAAAGTAACCAACTTTATGAGCAGTTTTTACATATTCGGCTCATGTGAGTTTCTGCAACTCCCATAGATAAACCAGAATTTATTCAACATAAAAACCTTTTTCTTGAATCACTCTGTCTATTGATGAAAACCACATTAAAATCCGTTGCGTATAGTTTGAAAGATCAAAGCCTTAGATCAAAGCGTACATACAGAGAGACAGAGGGCGGAAGTGACTTTTTTTATACTAAGTATGTGAAGGATTACGAGTAAAATAAGCTAGGATTGTAATTATAAAGAAAGATTTATTTCTGAGAAACAGGTTAGGAGTGTTGACGTTGTGAATACACGACCAAGATGAGAAGGTAAACATAGTAGCGCCATCTGACGGCGATTGATGAACTAAGATGACTCTTTAAACTATTTGGTTTATACATTTGTCCCAACACATGCCCTTACCAAACAGTCTTTAAACCAAGATGAACACAATTGAAATGTTTATCTTTACTTAAAGATTTTGTCAACACATCTGCAGGCATATGTTCTGTAGACAAATATTCTAATTTATCAATTTTATCTTTTACAACCTGCCTGACATAATGATGTCTAATATCTATACTAAAGATTACTTTCGGTAATACCTACTATCTCTATTGTTAGACGATATATTGATTTACGAATGATTGCATACAAACGTGGTATCATGATTTTCAGATGGGTGGTCTAGAATGCGTCATAACCGGCCTCCTCGACCAGGCGAGAGCGAGTGGCGCCACCTGGCTGCGTCGAGAACACTTCACGTTGCTGGTGGTTTGCTTCTCCTTCTGTGTCGCTTGCATCAACATTACACCGGTAAGATCATTTTCGCAATGCTAGGAAATCCGAGGTCAAAGATGGTCACGAAGGAATCAGCGAAGAATTTCTATAAAAAAAGTTTGGTCAATAAGTAAACTATACCTTTTTCTATTTACGTGAGTTGTTGTGTTATTTTTCTCACTATCATCATTATTTTTACATCGGTAAAAAGAGAAATCGATGGCCTTCTTGAGCTTTTGCAACAATCATATGTTTGAAGATGGGAACTCTTTGGTTTTATTTTTTGTTTGAGTTACATTGTTTTTAAATTTTCAGGGTGGCATATACATGTTTCATCTGCTGGACACCTACGCTGCCGGCATATCTTTGCTGTGCTCTGCATTGTTCGAGGCTGTAGCAGTTTCTTGGTTTTACGGTACATAAATAACTTTTTCTTAGCATTAACATTATACGGGTTCATTTCTTATAAGAGCTTGGAATGGAAAGTTTCAAAACATCCTTAGACCTCCTAGGTTTTTGTATAATCAATCAAGTTCTTTTTACAGGGTTAAAACGATTCTCAGATGACGTGGAAGAGATGCTCGGCTTCAGACCAGGCTTATACTGGAGGATATGTTGGAAATTCGTCAGCCCCATATTTATCATCGTAAGTATGTCAGACTTGCTAAGCACACGGTTGCTTGTAAAAATCTCCAAATTATCCTAAATTGTATCAATAACTCTCTCTTATACTTGAATCTTGTCTTTCTTTGTTGTATCCTGTATGAGGAACTTCAAGTTTCCTGGTTTATAATATAACCTCCCGTGAAAATCTCCAGGGTGTTGTAGTCTTCGGCCTACTATACCAGCAGCCACTGCAGTACCAGCACTACAAGTATCCACAGTGGGCAGAACTCCTCGGGTGGGGGCTCGCCTGCTCCTCCATTCTCATGATACCGATCGTAGCCGTTTACAAACTTCTATCTACTCCTGGAAGTTTTCGAACGGTATTAGTAACTTTTTTATCTATCATAAGCTGTAGTTGAGACACTACTACTGAGGGGTTATTATGACATAGGTATGTAGTTCATTTTACGCTGAGAGAAAAGGACAGAGCTATATAACTGCTATAGCTCTGTCCCCTACGCTCGCCGTAAAATGAACTGCATAGCTATGTCATAATATAACCACCCTGATCAGCGTAAAACTAATAGAAAGTAAGCTTTAAAAAACCCGACTGCATATTGCAGTATTGTCGTCAACATAATGTTATATTTTTAATGTCATTACTCTTTTTATCCTTATTACTTTGATTAAAATTGTAGCCTATGTCACTCCCAAAACCAAGACGAATCTAAAGACAGCTCATCTTTAGATTCGTCTCGTAAATTCTTCAAAATCATTCGAGCCACTTAGGCTACAGGAGGTCACAATGGACCGGATATACCTACATACTACGAGTGAAAAACATTACTCTCCTTCTGGGTCAGTCGGGTATAAAACGTTAAATCTCTGCTTTTTTTGGATGCTATCTCTATATCTATCAGGAATAAAGATTACATTTAAACTCTACTTTCAATGAAATTTACTGGTAGCTCTTCATCTAATTATGCTTCTTCTATAACGCTTGAATTAAAGGCTAAGGATGCTAAGCATTTAGGAGGAAATGAAACTTAGGTAGTAAGTATGAATATTTACATTGACAGAGTATCTTGGGCACAAATTACATGTACTGGGAATACTGGAATGAAATAAAAACTAACAAGATTGTGGTTGTTGTGTGTGCTTGATTCCATACGAGCCTAAGATGCTAGACACATCAAATGTTTGTTGAATCACGAAAGAACTTGCTATCGTATTAATTTTTACCCGACTGCCGCAGGTGGAGGGTTATGTGTTTATCAGTCTATCGATGTATGTTTGTTCCTTTGTTGCGCTCTAGAAACTAAACCTCTTAATCTTGAGAGAGTCACTAAAGATATGACAGTAATTAAAATTCAACAAGCGGCAACTAGACACCGTATTGAAAAAATGAAAAATGAAAATAAAAATAAATAAAATAAAAATAAATAATCTTTATTCACCAACAACAATCAAACAACATTAACAAATAAAAAGTAAAACAAAAATAATAAAATTGCTGGTGAAAAGGTGCAGAACTCAGCTATGGAGCTGTTTTTCAGTCCTCACCTGGATACAGTATCGTATCAAAATCAACGAACTATGACAAATTGTATTATACAATACAATTTGTCATAGTTAAAATAGGTAATTAAAACTCATCTTTTGGTGTTTCTTATCATTTTTCATTTTGAATGATCATTTAGGATTTATAACGTTTTAAAGTTGGTTAGGTTAGGTTAGAGTCCCACATAACCATCCCAGAGGCCCCAGACAAGATGCATTACGCCAACTCGCTTTTCTATTCATTTCGTTTTTAAACCAATCGCTTCACTTGTAGCTGACGTGATACGAAGTCACGTGATCTAGCAGTGACGCGATTGGTTTAAAAACGAAACGAATAGAAAAGCGAGTTGGCGTAATTCATCTTGTCTGGGGCCCCAGGTCCCCCTGGACCTGGGTGGTATGCGTAAACGCATTACCTCAGCGAGAAAAAAAAAAAAAAGAAGGGTTTTTTAAAGCTGGCATTTTTTTTAAACTAACAATCTCTTTCCTCATTTTTTGAGTGCGTTAACCACAATTGTATATTTCCCAGCGTGTGGCATGCTGTATATCTCCGGAATCTGAGCACGAGGCTATCCGGAGCGGGGCCCCGGTCAGCCGCTTCACTTGGAAACATTGGCTTTACGTTTAAATTTAGCTAATTTTACAATATACCTTAATGTGTTAAAAACAAGGATCTGCATATCCGGCGTCCTGGAATATTATATCAGGTGCCAAAACAGGGCAGGTCCCTCCAAGGAGAATGTTTGGAGATCTTAAATGGTACATGTAAGAAGTGAAATTGGTTCAAAACACAATGAAACATTTTAGAAAAATAAGTTATTCCAACTTTTAAGCTTATTTAGGGTTTGTAGAGAATCCCGCTAAAACCGTCTAAAAGAAAAAGGCATTGGACCCGATTCTACAGTGGCCTCTAAACTTCCTAATTTTATTTAGGTGTCGCTAAAACACTTTGCTGTTCTATGAGCAGCTGTCATAATCAAATGACAGCGCCATGACAGCGCTAATTTGAATCTGACGCTTCTTATTTTAGGCGGTCTTATACATTGTCAGCTTGACATTCTTGAATAGAACTGGTTAAATCTGCCGTCTAAACTATGTCTTAAAATTAGAAAAAAAAAAATTAGTCTATTTAAGCGATGTGCACGTAGAATCGGGTCTAGTATGAGAGTATATAATCGATACGGGAATTGGCCTTTCGGCTTTGGTCGGCAGTGTCGGTAGTTGTAGTTTTATTTCGGCGGGTGGCTGAAGTGATGCGAGATTAGAAATGCTCAAATATAGCATTTCAAAATTATATATATTTATCTAGTTGTTATTAAAGAAAGTGTAAACACTTTTGTATATATTTTTAATTTATTAGAAAAAAATAACTAAACGTAGATACTTAACTCTATTTAATGTAGTGATGATTTGAAACTTTAGAATATGTACCTAATGTATGAAATATATATTATATCAAGTACTTTAAGTGCGATAATGCTGTGTTTTAACAAGTTTGAGTTTTGAAGAACAAACGAAGTTTAGAGTTCTCTTAAAGCAGATTATTTGCAAAAGCTTGTACCTCGTACATTATTTTTGGTAGAAATGTTAATATTGTACATAAAAAAAATTAAACAACGTAACCATATTATTGGAATAACATGTCGTCCTATCCCGGACCAAACTTGCAAACAAATCTGTGACAAGCACAATAATTTTGTACATAATATTTACCTGATTAAACATATAATCAACATATATACTTACACTTTGCATTATATGCTTAAAACTATTTTTGTAAGAATTCTGTATTATGTTTGGAAACTTTTGCATTGAATGTATTGTAGGTATCTAAGCGCTAAGCTTAACTAGAAATGGTGTGACCTAATATTAATAGTACATTATTGCTTAGACGCGGAAAGTAAGGGATTTCCTGACGAGGTGGTTAGCATTGCTGAAATACGAGTCAGGAAATCCTTGTTTCCATCGAGACACATATAATACTTTTCTCAAACAATGCGAGGAAATGATACAAATACACGATTATAAATATTTTCAAAAACCTCTGGCAAATTTGTTTAAAAATTTCGAGTATTAGTTAAGATAGTTAAGATAGCCGCCGCCAGCACCGCAGAACCCCGCCGCCGCGTCACGTCACAAGTCCCCACCCACAAGTTGGGTGTACGGGATTTTTTTCACTGTCCTCGATTTTATACGCAATGGAGACTTTTAAAAAACTATATGGACAAGGACAGAAAGTGTTTTCACAATGTTTTTTATACTCCTAGGGGTAAAATGAGCCACTTTCCGTCCGTGTATTTCAATCGGAAAACAGTTATTTCCGAGCATGTTTGAGAAAATTGTTTTTGCCAACAAGTTTATCATAAATTAAGAAGAGCTAAATATTATTTGTAGAACAAATAATATCAGTGTTAGCCGCATAGGGTTTTGATAAGTAGGTAGATGTCGTACACGTCAAATAAAAATTAAGATAATACCAGTAACACGTCAAGTCTGGCTGATGTAACTAATACCTTAGTCAATACCGACCGTACCACTCTGTATTTTTATTAAAAATGGAAATGAAGAAATACATTTACCGCCTGTTTCACAATCGACAAGTAAAGTATATTTGACAAATAAACTTAGCCCTTTCTCTTTCTTACACTTTAAAATAGACAAGGAGAGACAGACAAATTTACTCGTCGATTGTGAAACAATCCCTTTATATAATACACTAGCGACCCGCCCGCGGCTTCGCCCGCGTGGAATGTATTATACATATAAACCTTCCTTAAGAGTCACTCTATCTATTAAAAAAAACCACATCAAAATCCGTTGCGTAGTTTTAAAGATTTAAGCATACATAGGGACAGACAGCGCAATCGACTTTGTTTTATACTATGTAGTGATGCGAAAGTTTGTGATTTAAGATGTTTGGATATTATTTTTAAATTGTCGTTTTCACCAAAACATCACCCGAAAAGTACGAACGAGGGCGTTTTCACTAAAACGTGAACCCCAATTGAAATTAAAGAGCTTTAACTTTGTCAGTTTTGTGACTAAAATCAGCCATACATTGCGGCTGTCAGTGTAAAGCAAATTTTCGTCACAAAACTGACAAAGTTAAAGTTCCTTAATTTTAGTCCTTAATTAGGGTACATGTTTTAGTGAAAACGCCCACAAATGTCTTTCTTAGCCAAACTGAAGAGGCGTTCCTCAGAAAACCCCCTATAATCACGCTCTCTAGAAATACCACCCTATCTTCTTTAATAAAGACAACGTTTTAGAGACGTCACTCACCAGTCTCCGCTAAATTCCGCCCGTCATAATAGCGGTACCTACCGCAACAGTGCAACTCTAGCTGTATAGACATGTTGTCACTGACAGACAGACAAAACAACGTATAGTCTATTTAAACTATTAGATTACAGTAGAAATGTGAAATTTGGAAAATCTGCCTGTAGTAATGTAGAAATCGACCTTTAACGGGAAGAAGTGGCAGGAAACGAATCTTACGCATACTTAGATAGGCGCGGACAGTTTTTGGTACGCTAATCCACTTAGATTATTTCTGAAACTATCTGTAACGTGTACACATTCTTTGAAACCTTGCTTTTTACGTTACAACCTTTATTGACAAGAGAATAAGAGTTACCATAACGACCAGCTGAAATATAACAAAGTGGAATAGTGACCCTAGTCATTGCTTAGTAAGTAAACTAAGAACCTACTTAGATAAATATTTATTCCCGATACATAGATTTATTGTTAATTAAAAAACCTATTAAGCTCGAGCGGGCCTATTACGTTGAGTTGCTTTATCTCCCATTTTAAAGTTCGTATCGAAAAGTTACATCTATTGCTAGTAGATATTTTTTTTCTCTAATTCACTCACTCACTTCAATTTTCGTTACTTACGTAACTTTAGAACGGGATTTCAAGCCACTTGACGTAATTGCCCCACTGACGTAATAGCCCCGCTTAACCTTGATGATTTTAATAAAAGGATTATGATGGAAGTGTTTGATCGATAAATAGTTATAATTATAATGTATCATATTAAATGATTCGTTCGTGTATTGAATAGCAATGCTCCGGGAGAGTTAAAAAAGTATATAATAAAGGATTATAAGTGTTGTGCGATAAACATGTAAATAATTATATATTTTAGAATTTCTGCAGAATAAAATGTAAAACTGTGTTCATTCATTTTTAAATAAATGTTCTAGATAACTGTAACATAATTGTTTCCTTTTAATTATCTACATGAAACACGCAAATATTTTGCGATAAGAATTCAATGATTACGAGTACCAATAGGTAAATATGTATATCTTGAGAAGTATAGGTGTCTCGGATGAAATGCTGACAAATAGTTACTTCAGGTAAAAATACTAGAAAGCTACCTACAGTAAAAAAACAGCCGTTAGATTTAAATTAACAATGATTCCGGATAAAGTAAACTAGGTATATACCACACAAGATCAATCAACGAAGTTTATTTACACGCCTCCTTTTGTTCATCTTTGTATGCTAACTTACAAAATACACATATTTATTTATTTATTTATTTAAACTTCTTTACACAAAATACAATAAAGTACAAATGGCGGACTTAATTCCCAATGGCATTCTCTACCAGACCAGTCAACATATGTAAATACTTAATCTCTTAAATGGCCTTCGGGTTTTGACCTACGTATCAACGTATCCCTCATTTGCTCTCACTTATACATATATGCTCTATCTCGTATAATGCGAGATTTTAGCGGAACTCGAAACACCTTTTAAATCATGCACTGTAAGTAATTATGTTTTAAATACGTACCTACTAGGTACCTATTACACAAGGTACTTATTTATAGTATGTTTATAAAGTACACCTCAAATGGCAACAAATAACTGGTGGTAGGTACATAGGTGTTCAGATTTTTGGACAGGTCATAAATGTCATAATTCGTGGAATCCTACATCCCTTATTGGAACTTTGCGATTGATCCAAGAGATAGTAGGTTTGCCCAGCACGAAATTCTGGTACGCCAGGCCGTAGGAGATTAGACAGTAAGTAAAAATTTAATACTAGGTTAAGATACTAACTCGAGTTAAAATTACAGTTTTCGTATGAATCTGACGTCTTGCTAACTCGAGTTAGTGTTTTAACCGGGTTTTAATTTTTTGGTGCAAGTGGCTAACGGCTAGTAGGTAACGGCAGCAGACCGAAGATATGCCAGACGTCGTCATTCAGCCTGTACGATATTAGTAGAAAGAGCAGCAATGTCTGGTTATCGAGATTACCAACAAAATTAGTACCAATAATGACCCTAAATTATCATTAGTTTAGTTTAGTTTAGTTTATTTATTCATCAATGTAATGTTACAATATAGATTGCATTGCATGTCAAAAAATATAAAATTACATTGATATTGTCAACATTAATACAAATAATAAAATAATAATACAAAAAAACACATAAATAATCAAAGGCAACATTAATAAACAACTAATAACTAATAAATGGTCAGTTTCCGACGTCAATATACAAAAAGTAATAAAGGTCAAACAAACAATAATAATTTTATAATTTAAGTTCCATATATTCGTCAACGGAGTATAATGGATTATCCAATAAAGGGTTTCTCAGCTGATGTTTAAATGCTTCGTCAGATGGTACATTTTTAAGTTTGGCGGGTAGACGCTCAGTATGTGGGACCGATGACACGCGGGTTCTTACCCGCAAGTGCCATGCGACGGGGAACTGTCCTCAAACGCCCGGTGTGGCGGAGCTCCTTGCCAGGAATATTCACCCGTGCGAAGGATGAAATATTATTCCTTACGAACATTACTATTTGAAATACATAAACCGAGTAGTGCGTCAATATGCGGTGCGCAACAAAAAGACCCCTGCAAGAATGCCTAGGTTTCACCCCGGCTAAAGTGCGTAAGGCACGCTTTTGCATAAGCATTATTCTGTTGGCATCCGTGGAGTTTCCCCATAGGAGCGTACCGTACGACATCAGAGAGTGAAATTGTGCAAAGTACACCTGTTTTAACGCATCATTTGCAATAAGTCTCTTCAGTTTACGCAACGCAAAGACTGCACCACTCAGTCTATTACACAGTTGGTCGACATGGCACTTCCAATTAAGATTAGAGTCAAGTGTGAAGCCCAAGAACCTACACTCATTGCATATCGGCATCGGCCCGTTTGCTACGCACGTAGGAAGAGAGACACTTCGGCCTGAGAAAACCATGGTATTGGATTTCGACAAGTTTAAGATCAAACCATTTGCCGAAAACCACGTTTGCAACTGCTGGCACGCGCCATGAATTTTCTCCCCGAGCTGTTCATACGTGCGCGCACTAACCACGACAGTCGTGTCGTCCGCAAAGAGCACCGAAAGGCCAGCTGTAATGGCTGTCGGAAGGTCATTGACGTAAATTAAAAACAGCGTGTTCCCTAATGCCGACCCTTGAGGGATCCCAAGACCCACACTTCCGGTCATAGACTGCATTCTTTTGCCGTTTGCGGACAACTTCACTGCCTGTTGACGGCCGGACAGGAACGACGTGAGTAGACGGTGGCTGATATTAGTGATGCCGTAGTGATGCAACTTGTCCAAAAGCATTCCGTGATTGATCACATCAAAGGCCTTGGACAAGTCGCATAGAATACCCGCTACCTTGTACCTTTCATCCAGGCCAGTAACAATGCAGTCAAATATTTTACACGCTGCCGCAGTCGTTGAGGTCTTCTGCCGATACGCAAATTGCCGGTCCGTCAAAAGGTCGTTATTCTCGAGGTGGCTCATGATGTGCGACAACAGGATTGACTCCACTATTTTAGAAATCGTAGGGACTATTGTTATCGGCCTGTAATTGTTGACGTCACACCTGTCTCCCTTTCCCTTATACACAGGACACACTCTGGTACATTTAAGGACATCAGGGTATACGCCAGTAATAAAAATAAAATTAATTAATTTAACTAAAATATCACCAATAATCGGCCAAATAAATAATAAAATATCAAGTGAAATGTCATAAGTGTCGGTAGTTTTACGCGTTTTTAACATGGACTGTAGCACCTGGTCCAGCATGCCCCTCGTGACGGCGGGCAGGACGAGCGCGGGCACGGCCGCATCGCGCAGGTGTCCGCGGAGGTACCGCTGGCTCAGGGGCCGATCAATGTCGATGACATGTTTTGAGGCTATGTTCAAAAAGTGTAAGTTAAACATGTCAGCAATATCATTATCGGTAATAATCATTTGTGTTGTTGGGTCTCTAAGGTTTATATTCATTGGGCGGGTTTTTGTGCCTATTTCTTCGTTAACTATCCTCCAAATTTCCTGGCGTGGGTTTTTGCTACCTGTTAGTCTTTGCTCAATGTGGGTTTGTCGAGCTCGCAACGTTTCAGTCTTAATTAAATTATAATATTTATCTATGCACTCTGTTATTATTCTATTATTGGGGTACTGACGACGTATTTCATGCAGATCCCTGTGTTTCTGGGTATACTCCAACAGCTTGTCGGTTAACCACGGGACAGCACTGCGTTTTTTGTTTAATTTCAATGTTTTAATTGGAAAATGAATATTTATATAATGAGTTATAATCAGAATTAATTTATCAAATTTAGTGTTTATGTCAATGGTCTCGTCAGAAATAAAATAAAAATCATAATTGTATATATCAAAATAGAAAAAGTTAATAGATTCATTATTAAATAATCGACGTTCGACTGTGTCACTTGATTGACTTTTATGCTGCATCGCGAACTCATACCGCTGTGCGTTATGATCACTTATAGCAGTATCCACTGGTGATACAGTTAAATCATTGCAGTCGAGGTTCGCAATGCCGCAGTCAATGGATGACGCACAGTCGGCAGTCACGCGAGTCGGGAACGTAACGATATTCGCGCACCCATAACAACTTAATATGTCGTCTACCCGCCGTCTCAAACAATTATCAGATAAATAATCCACATTTTGATCACCAACTAATAGAAACCTTTTCTTTTCATCAGTAATCTTAGTCAATAATAATTCCAATTTTTTCAAGTAGATGTCAAAGTCACCCATACCAGTTCTATATATAACAATAATTATTAATTTATAACAAACAATTTCTACGGCAGTGCATTCAAAGTGATATTGAACGGATAAGCCTTGCAAGTCGTTTCGCTGTCTATAAGCTATGCTGTCACGAACATATAGCGCGACGCCGACGTGGGCGATGCGCGTTCGGCAGTAATAGTTTGCTAGTACGTACAGTCAGCGTCAAAAGTAACTGAACAAAAACAAGGTACCAAAAGTAATAGTCATGTGTAGTACCTAAAGAAATACAACATTTAAAATTTCAGAATTATCTGACATGTTTAAAGTTTATAATAAATGTTTAAGGTAATTATGCAAAAGAAAATACCTGGCTTTTTCCAAAAGAAAAGAAAATAATGTAATTTCAAATAATAGTTTGCTAGTACGTACCCACTTAACCTTACCCGTTCAATCTCGCTTTTTTTACACCATATTTCACTAAGACCAAATATATCTGGGTTTTCCGTGCTAGATAACAGATCTAACAATGAAGTTTTGCCACAAATAGATCTTACATTTTGGTGAATAATAACAAATTGAGTGACTATTTTTGTTCCATTGTGACACGTTTTGTTAGGGAGTTTTTTGGCTGCACGACATTAAAAAGACGGACAGACACCCCCTTTGGCCAGTTGTTGACATTCCTGGCTACCTTCAGTTTGTCGGCCGGCACATCCAGACGAAACGACGTGTAGTTGCCGCGAGTGACGATCAGCTGTTCACACACGGGCGCCGAGATATCCATTTGTTCCTGGACATGGCGGACGACGTCCCCCGTAGTGGTCCCCTCACTCAGGTTAAAAACATGAAGGCTAACAACGCGGGGGGCAGCCGCACGCAGACCTGATGAGAATGTGGTCCGAGGGGGGGGAGACCAGCAGTGCGGGCTGAGAAGGTGCTTTAGTCACGTCGGCGAACGAAGCTCCGGGTGTAACTGAGCAATATGCGCCCTGACGCGTGTCCGCAGCAACAGTTGATGTCGTAGGGCGTGTATGAGATGGTTGTGGCCTGGGCACAGCCGGCGGGCCCGTAAGTCCTGGAAGGGCCGGTGCGAGCAGCGGCACCGCTGTGAAGATGTCGGTGGCAGCGCAGGGAGGTGAGGAGGATGGTGGCTGCTCATCATTTAAGAATACCATGCCTTGGGGGCCAGATTCATTAAGTGAAATCTTTTGTGGACCATTTAGTGTTGTGTGCCCAGTTTTGTTGGAGATAAGGCCCAGTATCACCTGGATGTATTCGCTCTGGTACGTGAGTAATTTTTGTTGATCACGGAGAACATCATAACAACACTTTATCTCGCCTTTCATCTCTGTTATCTCTGTATTAAGATTAGTTATGACTTCCACCAACCTGTTAACGGCCGCCGCACTCGTCACTGATTTTGCCTTTGCTGGAGCCATTTTTTCTGGATATTTGTATACGTATTTGTATTTAATAAACGTTTTTAATAATTATTAACATATATTTTCTTTAAACAGTTTATAATGTAATAATAAAATCAACAAAATATACGGAGCTATTTAAATTAGCAGCCTTGCACAACAGCGCCCTCTGTGCATTCAAACCTATACCTATTTGGAAACCGACAAAAAAGTGTCGTGATCCGTATACTCGTAGCTAGGTGTCAGTGGAAGCGTGTTCGGCCCTCCTGCTGTATTGGATAAGGTAAATGTACGTATCCCCGAACGCTTAAGACCTGGATGTACTTTTTTTTTTTAATAAAGTCTAGGATTTTTATACAATTATTATCAATAATACCTAGTGGTAACTTTGATAAGTTGGTCGTCATTTACCTGGAAATAAATTAAATGGCTATATATATATTTATAATATTTTTAAAGGTTTTTAAAAGGCTTACCCTGATTTGTACCATTTACCGAACTAAGAAACTTGATTTGCACATATTACCGAATCGGTACGCCGTATCACCGAACTTGGAAAGAAATGATGAAATTGTGGCGCTGAGTATTACATATTTCCACCTAACTGCGCTAGTTTTGTGACTTCAAAATATTGAAATAAATAAAAAAAAAAAAAAAAAAAAAGTGATGTTAATCTTCGAAATAAAACTTTTAGTTCAGATAAAACACAAATAGCTACCATGAATTCGTATAGATATTGATGCTTCGAATGGAAAACGGACAACATTCAGTACAAAAAACTGATTATTTTTCTTACACAGAAATTGTACCTATTCGAATTAAAAAGTAACTGGATAAAACACAAAACATATACATAAACCTAAATTTTAAAGTATTATTATAGATGCTTCATATACCTGATCAAGTATGATTAAGTATTGAATGAACTTAGTAAAAGAATAGACGAATGTATTTATTCTTTAGGTTGGGTGGGAAGGATTTGGTTAGCAATCGAGATCTGGCTCCATGATCAGCAATTCCATATGTCTAGAAATATGTAAAAATTAAGCGAAATAAATGTTTTCTATTGTATTCTATCTCTCCGAAATAGTTTTAAAATATTAACGGCTTAAATGTTTAGAAACGCTGGCCTTTACAAAGTTGCACGAAAAAGAATACATTTTAATATCGAACTAACTATTTATGAAATAAGAATGATATTCGAATGAACACCGAGCAGTAATTTGGCTAAGGCAGACATGGATTCGGTAGCAGAGACCATGGGTACTAACACAGAGCACAGAACCGCGCCCCTACTAGAGACGGTATGCTCCCAACTTTCCATACAAATCAAGCGTGTCAGTGGGCGTCACAGTTTACTCACACTAGTGCACGCACTACTACATAAATGACATATCCGTATTGTCTTAGTTGTCAACCATTTGTCCGCCACAAGAAAGTCATAAGTGCTTAAGAGTGCTGCGGTGTGAGGTCGATATTTTTATCGATATTTTAATGAGCCAAAATCGGACACATGACTATTTTAAAAACAATACTTCGGCAATATTCAAAATTATTCATTATACCTTTAGGCATGCATTACCAACTAGGTGCCAAAATAATAGAAATCATTTTATTGGGGTTGTTTATTAAAATCAAGATTATAAAAAACTTGAACCGGAGCGCCATCACTGCCCCAAAAATAAAACATTTTTTTACAATAATTTCGTATTAATAAATTGGAGTTGCGTTTTTTTGTAAGGTAGTTCAGTCTGATGTCCACATATTTATAAACTGATTGATTTCACAAACATCATTTAGCAAACCGCTTTTTTCCGAAACTGTACATATTTCAGGATTTCTATGAAACTAACCTAACCTAAAGCGTTTTGACACGATAGTCCTGAAAAAAATCCTGAAAATATTTTCAGTTCCGGAAAAAAGCAGTTTACCAAATTATATGTTTATAATAATAATAATAATAATAATAAATAAGGCCGCAGGGCAGCTAGTGGCGAGCTGTTGGTGAGTGGCGACACCACGGACCTGAATGTTCCCGAGGGTAGGTCCTGTTCCTCACCTCACGCTTGCCTTCACCGGCCGGCTGGAGTGTATAATGACGAGGAACAGACCCTCACCTCTGGCTTGCCTTTATTGGCCGGTCAGAGTGGAGTCGCAAGAGCTATATGCTCGAAGGGTGGATGTGTTGCATAAGTGGTGAGTGGGCACCTTATGGTCGTTTAAAGTCTAGAAGCACCTCTCCACCCTTAGCCCCTCTGGAACTGTTACCTCCCTGCTGCTATATATATGCGGCTATTTCGGGAGGCCCATTCTTGAGTTGGCGAGTCACCGCCTGCCATTTCAACCAAAGTAATTAGCATTGGCCAGGCAGGCGCCGTAGTTTCATCAATAGCCTAGTTCACCAATCCATATCTGTTCATTCATAGAGCCTATTGTTAATACTTCCATCCTTCTTAAATAGTCCTACACTAACCGTTGGTTGTCCGTGGGAGCATACTTTTATAGTTTGAACTCAGGGACAATCGCCGGTTGGTGTCCCATCACTTTACTAAATTAAACTTGTCTAAAGGGCCTCTGCGTGTTGGCTTCGGCTCCATGCACGCCTTCCAAAGGTCCGGGACTCCCATAGTCCCGTGAATGGTAAAGACATACAAATAATAATAAATATCAGGGGACAATCTCACACCAATTGACCTAGTCCCAAACTTATGAAATGAATCAGTTTGTGAAAGTTCCTCCTCCTCGTTAAAAACAGGATGGAGTTTCGTTGTTGGAATAGCATCAGAACCAATGTTCTGGTACTCCTTTTCGTGGTACTTCCAGCCTCGAAATGGTCTGAGCAAATCGTACCATGTTTCTGAAGAAACCAGTTTAACTTTCCCGTCGCTAATATTCATTTATCTTTAATGTAAGCATCATTAGGAAACCTAAAAGGAACACTTAGTAAAGGAAAATTAATATTAAATTAACAATTTTAAATGGAATAAAAATTCATTGATACTTTATGAACATTGATGCACTGTATCGATATGACGCCATACACCGCTACACTTCACTAACGCATTTACTGGCGTCACTGGCTGGTGAGACTGCTTACGGCGCGGTGGAGGTTTTGTGTTAAGAAGAAGAAAAAGACGAGGTTTTGTGTTCCAAGATAACCTCAAATCGCAATTTTCAAATAACCAAATATTGATTTTAAATACTTAATTGTGATATGATACGCCAGAATTTTGTTTATTCACGTTTTTACTTTGGTTATTACACCATATCACAGCACAATGAGGCATAATATCGCTTTTTTGATCATGTGCACTCTACAACGTCCAAATAGACACTGACTGACGGCCTTTACCTCCATCAATTGCGCAACTGCGAGGCACGAATATTGTCTTCACTGCCGTCTCTAGTAGACAAGCGGTGACGATTCAGTGCTCTGTGGGTACTAATCACGGAACTCTCTTTCGGTGAATCTGACAAACCAAATTATGTGGAACCTATCGAGCGAACAGATTTAAAAAATAGTGTTTAGACATAAAAGTATCGGTATAATTACAAATCTCTCATTATTAGGTACTTACCATTAGAACTAGGTATTACGTAACCATGAATACATATGGATTTTGTTACTATTCCTTAAAAAGTAATTATAATGCTTTTTTATAAATAGCCTTGCCAAAAAACTTATTTTCATGTCTAAAGCCGCGTTTTCACTTAGTGTTCTGAACAGTTCTGAGCGAGCAATCGTTCGTTCGTGCGTAAATGAAAACACTTGAGCGAGCGAACGTGCTTGTTCAGTGATGATCGGCTGGACGTGACAGAAGATTGGTCGCTCACTCATTCATTCAGTGAAAACGACGTCTGTGGCGAGCGAGCTGCTGCTCTGAGCATTCGCTCGGCGTTGTACGTGCTCAGTGGGTGTCCGATCTTTGTTTTGAATTCACGATGGAGTGGAATCAAGAAATAATGTTGCTGCTTATTGAAAATTATCGAATTCATCTCTGCTTATGGGATCAAAAAAGCAAAGATTACAAGAATGTTGCAATGAAAAACGATGCTTTTAAATATATAGCTGATATTATGAAATGTGGTCCACTGGATGTGAAAAAAAAGATAGAATTTTTTCACCTCAGCAGCTCAAACAAGCAGGTTTTGCTGCTTAAAAACAGTGAGCAAAATTCAATTTTGCTGCGAGCGAGAGGCAAAGTAGCTTTTTAATTATTATTTTTTAAATGCCGTGAGCAGTGCTGGGGCTACTCACAACATTCGAAAAAATTGAACTTCACTTTGTTCTGTCACTTTCACTTCGATAGGAAAAAAGCGAGAGATAGAAACAACTTGATGGGAGACCATTTGCAACATTAAAAGATGGCGGACGTGTAATTTGTTTTAGACTTTAATTTTTGGGTAATTAGGTGTTCAAAGTTCTTTTCTGATAGTGATTTGTACTTTTTATGCCTTTGTGTCGCACAGTGATTGAAGACTTGGACTTATTTCGTGTATCTGGCATCTTTCTTCTCGTTTCAAGTGGACTCGCAGTGGTGCAGAGGTTAAAACTATCTTGACCTCTGACCTACAAATCACCGTACAACGTTGCCCCCAATCTTCCTAGAGAAGATTGGATTGTGTTTTATTGCTATATTGTTTTATACTCATATAAACCTTGACACTGGCGAAATCACTTCACGTGGAAACGCCATATCCCTGCGGTAGTAGCTGTTCAAGTCGCCGCGGGGGCAAAAAAAAAAAAAAAAAAAAAAAAAAAAAAAAAAAAAAAAAAAAAAAAAAAAAAAAAAAAAACTTGATTCGAAGTTCGATTTTCAAATTCCACACATAGTAGGCCCAAAAAGAAACGCACGTTCGGATGCACACATAACCGTAAAATTGCAAATAAAACTATCTGTTAAAGTTTGAAATGTGTTTATTATAACTATTTTATACAGTAGGTACAATCATTTTTTTTATTTAATGTTTTGAAGACAAAATTAATGAAAAATAAGAAGTTTATCATGTATCTACGTTAAGTTGATGCCCTCTCAGCCCTGTTTTTCGGCAGTAGATTTTATAGGGTGCCCAATATGTGGGGACAGTAAAAAATATAAGGGTCAGCGTGGGCTAGCGATACACACAGCTCGCCGACATGGCACGCGCATGGAGGTCGATCCCCCGCTGCCGAGCGCTTCGCAGCCCTTGCCGCCTCCTACCCCCGCGGGCACCCCAGCCACCCCTGAACTCGCCGAAAGACTGGGTTTGCTGAAGCATAATGTGCCCATTATAAAAAGAATACCGCGTGGTGCGCGAATATCTGTGGCCAGCTGCCTCTCGGACTGTGTCGCCAAAGTCGTCGCGGAGAATTCTCCCGCAGCTTGGACGAGTCTGCTCACATTTCCATATTCTGTATTACACGCAAATAAATCAAAAGCAGAATCACTTACAAACCAAATAAAAAATAATTGCGCAATCTTTTCCGGCCTACTTACTGATTTCCAAATTTCCTATAAAAAAAGGACCATTAGTAAAAAACCACCCATTCATTATTCAAAAATAAAATCAATAGAAAATAAACTATCTGAAGGAAATGTGAGTGGAGCTGCCCGGTTTTTATTTTCTAACGACGACTTGGCTGCGCACTCCGCCGAGACCTTTGCTGCCCTGAGGGATAAACACCCTCTCCCACCAGCCCACACCTTGCTGCCTGACCCACCCTCAGCTGATGACTCTGGAATAACAGTTGGTGAAGATGCCGTACGGTTGGCGATCATGTCGTTCCCCAATGGTTCTGCAGGCGGGTTGGACGGATTATCACCTCAACATCTTAAAGACCTATCGACACCGTCTCTAGGGGATGCGGGACAAAATTTGATAAAAAGCCTCACAGCTCTACTTAATCTCATGCTATCAGGTCGTGTGCACATCGAAATTGTCCCACTCCTCTATGGCGCTAATCTCGTAGCTTTAGCAAAAAAAGACGGTGGTATCCGTCCGATAGCCGTCGGCTGCACGCTGAGGCGCTTGGCATCGAAGCTTTGCTGTCGAAAATTTCACAAGAGGCTGTCAGACACTTTTAAGCCTCGACAGCTTGGTTTCGGTGTCAAGGGAGGATGTGAGGCAGCTGTTCACGCTGCCCGTTCTTTTTTGAATGGTCCGGACTATGAGGTTTTTCTTAAAATCGATGTCAAAAATGCTTTTAATTCGGTCAATCGTGGTGCCCTTCTAGCAGCCATTAAAAAGGAACTCCCAGAAATATACAGTTATTTGTGGCAATGCTATGGGGCACCTTCAAAATTACTTTTTGGGGACAAAATTATTTCATCCTGCATGGGTTGCCAACAGGGAGACCCTCTTGGTCCTGCCATATTCAGTTTAGCCATTCATCCGATTATTTCAGATCTAAATTCCAAATTCAACCTTTGGTACCTTGATGACGGATCTCTTGGCGGAGATGCTTTAACAGTATTCCAAGACCTACAAATTATCATTAACAAATTTTCAGATATTGGTCTCTCATTAAATTTCACAAAGTGCGAAATTTATCTACCCGACAGCCTTTCTACAGATAAAAAAATTGAAATCATTTCTAAATTTAACGCAGTCATGCCCAACATTTCGGTCCACTCTAATACCTCTCTTACTCTTTTAGGTTCCCCAATTTTCGACGAAGCCATTAATCCCATTATAAATTGTAAACTAAATCATTTTAAAAATACTTCAGATCTTTTGTTTGAAATGAACCCTCACATGGCATTGTTCATCATTCGGTTTTGTCTTTTTACTCCAAAATTTATGTATCTACTACGCAGTTGCCCAGTTTGGAAATTTCCCTCTATAATGGCTGCTATTGATAATTCCCTTCAGGACACTCTTTCAAAATTATTAAATATCCATTTTGGCACAAGGCCTTGGACTCAAGCGGTTCTCCCAGTACGTTTCGGTGGACTGGGTATTCGTTGCTCATCAAGTGTAGCTCTACCGGCGTTCCTGTCCTCTGCTTATGGTTCGATGTCTCTCGTCAGTATTATATTAAATCTCCCACAGATACTTGACGTTGAGATACCGAACCTGGTGGAGGCCAGGGATGCCTGGTGTGAGTCATGCCCTGGAGTGGATTTGCCAACGCATAAACATATACAAAGAGCTTGGGATAACCCTCGTCTTATGGCAATTCATGCAGCCCTTTTAGCTAATAGTCCGGACGATTCAGATCGCGCCCGTCTTCTCGCTGGCACTGCTAGTGAGTCGGGCCATTGGCTCCACGCCCTTCCCTCTCGCAACATTGGTACAGTCCTGGACTCAAGCTGCTTGCGAATATCCATCTGCTTGCGGCTTGGAGCCAAGATCTGTGTGCCTCATTCTTGCACCTGCGGCAAGGAGGTGGATGAGCTCGGTAGACATGGTCTTTCTTGTTCAAGGAGCGCTGGCCGCTTGTACCGCCACGGCGCCATCAATGATTTGATCCGTCGTTCGCTTGCCACCGCCTCTGTACCTGCTTTTTTAGAACCAGCCGGTATGATCAGAGACGATGGTAAGCGCCCCGACGGAGCTACATTGGTGCCGTGGAAGCTTGGTAGGGCTCTGGTGTGGGACGCAACTTGTGTCGACACTTTTGCCCTATCTCACATACAAGCAACCCGAAATCAGGCCGGCGCAGCAGCTGATCAGGCCCAGACCCTCAAGCGTCGCAAATATTCATCATTAATTAATGATTACGAATTTGCGGCGCTTGCAGTGGAGACTCTGGGACCTTGGTCAGCTGACATGAAACGTTTCATAAAGACCCTGTCTGCCAAGCTCATCGACGCCTCCGGGGATCCCAGAGCTGGCGCTTACCTCTCCCAAAGGATAGGTTTGACTATCCAGAGAGGTAATGCAGCCAGCATCATGGGTACAATGCCGCGTGCCGATTTGCTAGAGGGAGTATTCTTTTTGTAGTTGTGCTAGTTTTAAGTAGATAATAGTTTACTTTCTTATTTATTATAATTAATATTGTATAGTGTATATTATGTATAGTGTAATTTTTTGTATTTTACTTTATTTGACTTAACTAATAAACCTCATAACTGTCCTGTATCTACATAATTTTGTTATCGTTTTAACAATCTTTAATTTCGTGACATAAACCGCGGGGGCAGTTTCAGAACGCATTTCAAAAATAGCGGGATTATTGTAGCCAATAGCCATAGACAAGGCCTAGTTAGGTTTTTTTAAAGCCACAGACTACATAATGCTGTATAAAGTTGTGTTTGCACTACGGCATTATCAAGTTGAGTGACAGGTTTTATCTGTTTCATGTTTATTTTTTCCACTTTTTATTTTATTAGTATTTTGCAAAAATGCTTGTGATTGATGCATATGCGATCGTGTCGTTATTTAGTCGTGTATTCACCAAATGGTCACAACGGAAGACCTGCGTTGGCCCTACCAGCTTCACGCTGTGTTGTTCTCGCTGCTGAGGTGAAAAGTTGTATGTCTCACACGAGACCAAAGTTTTTTACGTCTCGTATCTTTGAATCATCACTCGCAGCAAAAACCAACTTTGCTCTCTTGTTGAACAAATAACTATATTAACGGCTTCTTTTCGACGGACTAGTGAAAACGGAACTCCGCCAACGAACTTCGTTCGTTCGTTCGGTACAATTTTGTTCTAAACAATTGTTCATTCCCTCATTGAATGAAAACAGATAGAACTTTGAGCGAACATCGGCAGAACCGCAATCATTTGCTCTAAACAAATGTTTATTCAGAACACTAAGTGAAAACGCGGCTGTAGTGTAGACTCGTAAAAACTATACATTTCTAACAATTTTTACACTAATATTTCTAGTTTATTGGGTTTACTGGTGTTTGGAAAATACTTAACAGCGTTGGGAATGTAAAAAACACAAAAACTTTTTCACATCAAGTGTACACTGTGTACACTAATGAAACCACAAACACAAACAATCAAAAAATATCACTAAATTCACAAATTGCCAAATCGCCATAAAATTAGCAATGAAAAGATTCAAATCGCGTGGCGGATGGCGGCGGAGTGAATGTTACCAGGTCAAGCCATGAAAAAAGACTGTTCGTAATTTGAAACATATTCAATATTACTGAACTATTATTATTCATTTAGTTTAATTCATTCAAGATCATTAGTGTTATTTGTAAATTGTGTGTATTAAACGAATTTTATGAATATTCCACAAATTTTAAAATTACCTGGCAGCACAAAAAATATTTGGGTCCGTTGTACGCATAGATTATTATGCGTTATTCTTGAATACTTCTTAGATCATTTTCAGAAATTCGATTATTGGATATGATTACTTAAAACCAGCCATGCAAACTTTAAACAATATTTTAAATACGATGTGATTTCTGGGCTGCATATTTATTTTTAGAATAGTTCATTGATTGATGGTATAAATAGAAAGCACGGTACGGAACGTGCATTCAATGGCAGACTTGTCATGTTGATTCCAAGATTTCCTAATTTATTAGCTAAATTAATGATCTTTATTACATATTCATAACAGTGAGCACCGGGAAAACTATAATTAAGTCAGTATCAATCGAGACAGAATACCCGAGTTGAATCTACAGCATAGTTCAAGTGTAAATTCGTGAAATAAATACAAGACAAAAATATCGTTTTAATAGTGTCTTAGAATCGATATAACTACAAAAATATTACTCGTCTCGCCGTGAATTCATTATCGCTATGTCAACAGAATTATGAGTTAACCGCTAATAGCAGGTGTGTGTAATGTTTAGTCGTAACAGGTGAAGTAGAAGCATTATTTTCGCGCAACTCGACGATTGTACTATTCGCATCGTTTATTACTGTTGTTTTAAATTAGCCCGTGAACTGTGTCGACCTTCGATTATCCAAATATATAAACAAAGAATATTCGTACGTGTTTGTACATCATGATACTGATAAATATGTATATGAAATCACACTAGTTTACTAGCTAGTTAGCTACATGCTTAATAAAATGGTTCTAGGAGTCACAATGTCGCTTGATCGTGACGGAATGGGCGTGCTGCCCAACGCGAGCGTGGGGGGCTCCGACCCTCGGTCGCAGCTCCTCCAGGAGATGAGGGAACAGAACTTTGACATGATCAGGTTCGCCTCCTATAGAACCGCCTGCAAACTGCGCTATGTACAAAAGAAATGCAACTGTGAGTAAAGTATTATTTGTGTACTATAACCTTAATATTTACCCATTTGATCCTATATTCTGGTTACATGTTGAACTGATTTAATGAGAGTGTAATTTATACTGTAGTATATTCTTTTAATCAAATATCTAATAGCTTACAAACTTTAACTTCAAAATGATTTTTGGGATCAGTTTTAAATAAAATCCTTATTAATATTTTATTAAATTGTATAAAAATCTCATTGTTCCTTAATTTCAGTGCACGTAATTGACATTTGGAATGTCATAGAGGCATTCCGTGAGAATGCTCTCAATACACTGGAGCCCAATGCATGTGTGAATGTCACCCGTCTAGAGACACTGGTGTCCTCTTTATACCATAATCTGAACAAGAGGCTTCCACCAGCACACCAGGTATCGGTGGAAGCATGTTCTGCACTCCTACTAAATTGGTTGCTATCTGCATACAGCACTGGGTGAGTTTTGAACAATAATTGAGAATTTGTAGCATATTTACCTCTTTAAATTTAATTGAAAAATATCATACTAATTATTTACCGACACTTGAAATGTAAAAAGTAATTATAAATTGCTCATGATAATACTTTGTCACAGTAAATAAACTTGAAAAATAGAAAACACTAGATTGAAGGCTGTGTTATAAGATCTGTATGACCTGGCATTGAAATAGATACTGTATGCTAATATATTGTTATTTATGATGCAAGTTGTGTAAATGCAGTTGAAATCCGCTCATTGCGTAGTGCGTGTGGTGTGAAACTGATTGATAGAGTAAGAAATTAAAAAGTCAGAGAGAAATGTGTAACAAAAGAAGATGTTATTTACTAAGATTGAAAAGGGCATGCTTCAATGGTTCTGTCATTTGGAAAGGATGGATGAAAGAAGATTGACGAAAGAGATATACATATCGAAAGTGAGTGGAAGGTGTACTTTTTCAAAACGAATCGGAGAAATACGGAAATCTTAAGTACCCGAAACCGACGTATGAATGTGGCAGAAGCGAAAGAAGTGGTCTCTGCCTACCCCTCTGGGAAACAGGCGTGATTTAATGTACTTATGTACTTATCATATCATAATAAAGCATAGTTGATGTAGGTAAAACAAGCCAGGAACTGATCTCATTATATGTCATTTGATTCCTGGTAAATATTTGTGTGATATGAGCAAGTGTTTGTTTCTGAGTCTTTGGTGTTCTCTATTGATATAAGTATATTAATCATTGCCTAATACTAATAGTACAAGCTTGCTTTACCTTAGATTTAGGTCCATTTGTGTGAAATTGTTCCCCGATGTTTGTTATCAGGGATGCAACAATATTGCTGTAACGATACCGAAACGAATGACGAATTAATCTTACTAGCCATTTTTTTTTACAAAATTGATAACAAATGCATTATGATTAATTTGGAATAATTATTTGAATTTATCAAGATAATTTATAATCTACATGTCATAATTCTGGGGACCTAGTGAAAAAAGGCATAAGTCTTTTGAAGATCAAGTGAAAAAGGGTTTAACCTCGTAAGGCCCAGTGTGCAACAGGATGTACATAATCAAGACAATTTTCTTTGAACTCTGTTGCAATAACAATAAGGTTTATTTTCCTATGTTCATAAACTGAAAATGCCATTTTCGGACAATCGCAATTGAACTTTATTCCCTTGATTGTAGATTCAAAGTCCTAGTTACAAAAAACTCCCATTTTTCATTATGGTGGGCCTTACAAGGTTAAGTATAGTATACTCCGTTCATGTACATACCCTAATTTATTACGAGTTCAGTCAACTTGTTTCTCTGAACTGTACTGTACCCTTTTTCACTAGGACCCCAGAATTGTGACCAATTTTAGGTGAAATTTTATTTAAAAACTACAGTATTTTAAATTAAGTATCTGGTTTATCTGATTCTGATATCTGTATGGATAACACCAACTGATTAAAACATTATTGCAAACTGCAAGCGTCGACGCATGTCCTGGGCTCATTTTCACGCAAAATTAATAATAAAAAATAAAGTTTCAAAAAATTGTTACATATGATAATCCTTTTTACAATATGTATCGTCAAAAATTACGATAACCTGACCTGAGGTTTACTATTATCGGTATCAATATAGTTGCATCCCTATATATTATTATTACTGACCATTATTAGGGTAAACATTTGCTTTTGTATGATGCAACTTAGTGAGTTACATCACCCTAGTCACCTGACTTGTGGTCATTGGAATTTACTTATACTTAGTTACTTATCTAGCTGTTTCTGCCCCACTGCTGGGCAAAAGCTTTCCCCAGGCCTCTCTATAATCCCCTATCCAGTGACTCCTGACCCCAGTCTTTACAGAACTGGTCCAGTTCATCCTGCCATCTTCGTCTTGGTCTGCCTCTTCTCTTGTGGCTTGATTTCCAATTTTACTCTCATGTTCTAACACATAAAACGTTTGATTTTTCAGTGAGAATGTGGGCAAAATACGGGTATTCTCAATAAAAGTAGCTCTAGCCACCATGTGTGCCGGAAAACTGATGGATAAATTAAGGTGTAAGTGTTACTTTAGTTATTTACTTATATTACCTTATCTTGTAGAGATAGGCCCTCTCGGTTTTTTTTTTTACCTTTCTTACACATACACTCAATGTTGCTGCTTAAAGTGCTTAGCTTAGACCAATGGTTAATAAATTGGGCATACTGTAAGTTCACCATAATTCCTGTTTATAAAGTCTTGCTTGCTTCCAGATATGTTCTCGCAGTTATCGGACGGTAACGGTCACTTGTTGATGAAACGACTGTCGGACTATTTGCGAGAAGTGCTGGCGTTACCAGCGGCCGTGTACGAATCTCCCTCCTTCAGCTATACCGACTCTTTGGCATTATCTATTTTTAATCAGGTAGGATATAAACATTCCTTGGTTTAATATAGTGTAAAAATAATCATAAAAAAAGACTGTAAACAATTATTCAACACAAATCACATTACATAAAAAAAGTGATCCGGTTTAGGGCTAAGAGAACTAGTAACATGACTACTATGGTGGCATTACATGTTATGCCGGCTGTACACCCTCGTCGAGACACCCCGAGACAGGCCTAGAGCGAGTGTATACATACTGCTCTCGACTTGTCCCGCTCGCTCTCGTTTCGTCTCGCCATGTCCCGGTTGCGGTCGGTTTCACCCCAATAGTCTCGGCGGGAGGCGATGGCAAACGGCACATAGGCCGCTAGACAATCGCAATCTACAAACTGCAGAAATCTCGGGATTGCAATCCCAAGACACCATATGGTCGGTGATACTGCAAAACCGCGTAACTAACAAATTTATGATAGAGGAAAATAAACCTTACCGTCTGAATAAAAAGGTACATTTTGCTCCTTATTTAAAATGATACTTACGCGGTTTTGCAGTTTCACCGACCAGTTTGTAGATTGCGATTGTCTAGCGGCCTATGTGCCGTTTGCCATCGCCATGCTTTCTCTTTCAAAACCAAACTACTTAAATGGAAATTTCCAGAACGGCAAGATAACGGTGAACGATTTTCTGGACACTCTTATGTCAGACCCGGGCCCGCCGTGCCTGGTCTGGCTTCCACTTCTACATCGGTTGGCGAGCGTCGAAAATGGTAAGACCTTTTGAACGCCTTGCGTCAAACATAAAACATGTCACACGCCAAACATCCTGTGCAAATCACAACTTAACCCCTCGTATGCGTAGTAGCAGATCTGATCCATATACGCAAACTGCTAGGGAGCAGATCTCCACCAAATCTTTGCGTGCCTTCCCGAATTTAATTTGAACCTTACTGTAAAGCCAAATAGGATTTAAAGTTTATTGTAGGTTAGCCAATAAAGTAATCAAATTTACAAAAAATCGCTCCTTATACCATATACATCATTCAATATAGCCGCTATTATGTCACGTGACTGGTCACGTGACCGCGTCGCCGCACTGAGCCGACAGCAAATTTTCCTACCTACCGCATACGAGAGGTTAATTGATACAAAACAAAGTCTATTTTCGGCTCGCACAGATTGGCTATATCTGTGGTAGCGATCCTCAGCAGTGACGGAGAAGTTTGAAGACCACAGAATTCTGGTTTATAAGTTATAATTGGCACGGCATGGGCATACCGGACCTAACCTCTCTTAGTTTATCTATATTATTCTTCTTCTGTTTGTTAGTAATAGCAGTCCACTGCGGTATTTCCTTTACGTACGAGTATATTATATATACATATGATAAAAGAATAAAATTGACTGGTTGTCAACGCACAGCCAAAACCGCAGGACCTAGGGACTTGAAATTTGGAACGAATATTCCTTGGATATCATATGGGTGCACTAAGAAAATAGGGTGAATAGCGGGAAACTAGTTCTACGCACACGAAATCGCGGTCACCTGTTACATATAAATTAAACATTTGTTTGTGTGTCCAGTGGTCCACCCGATGGCGTGTTCGTCGTGCCGACAGAGCTCTCTGACCGGCTTCCGCTACCGCTGTGCCCGCTGCGCCAACTACACGCTGTGCCAGGACTGCTTCTGGCGCGGCCGCGTCAGCCAGGGTCATTCCAACGACCACGAGGTCAAGGAATACGCGCACTATGTGAGTACCCACACTTAACTTCGTTCGGTTCTGCTTGTTCCTCCATGGAGAGATGCCGCCTAGAGACGACGCAATGCACAGGCAACGCTCGGACAGCATCCCTCGTAGGCATTCAGATGTAGTGAATAATATATAAGACTTCATACTTGATCAGAAAAACGGGCAAATAAGTAGAAAGCAAGAATAATAAAATCGATTTTCTCCAAAAAAATGCCTTTTGATTATTAATAATATCACTTTGTCGTAGGCGTCTGAAATTATTCTATGTTCCTCCGTTTTACATTAAGCGTTATATCATCTACGATTGAATACATGGTTGCAATGATGTCTTAGGAACATCATTTATATGCAGTAGGAATAATAGTGGGCACAGGTTCATACCTTGGGCTACTCCTGTTGACATACTGTCTTGCTGTTTTAACATAATTAAATCTTCTTACCTGTTAACCTGCCGCCAAGCAGCAGTAGTCGCACTGTCTGATGTGGGGGTAAAATAGCCTGTGAAATTATCATAATTTTAGTTCTCAAGGTTGGCAACACGAGAACTTCTATAGATCTCAGCAATGTTACCTGCTCTCTACCCTGCTCGCTGCCCTCCTAAGCAAAAAAGCAGTATCCCAAAATCAATTACCAAAGCAGTTTTAGTTCTCTTCTCTTAATAATAAGGTTGATATTGCTACAGGAATTTTATTTGACATACTCCGTATTAGCTTAGCAGGGCAGAACAGCTGCATGCGAGTAGCAAAAAGCCGAGAGATTTTCGGGGAAGGCCTATGTCTAGACTGTGTTGGTTTGCCTTCGTCATCTTATCTGTACATCTACTACATAAATGCGTAAGTTTGTACGTTTGTTTGTTACTCTTCCACGCAGCAACGGCTGGAAGGATTTGGATGAAATTTGAAATGGAGATAGCTTGTATCCTAAATTAACACTTATTTATGCTACTTTATTCCGGAAAATAAAAAGTTTCCGAGAATCTACGCGGATGAAAACTACACCGTGAAACTGGAAATTTGGAGGGAACATATTTAGAATACAATAGAATAGAATAGAAAATATTATTATTTATTTATTTATTTTATGGCATAGGAAGGCAATCGAGCACACAGGCCACCTGATGGTAAGTGGAAACTGACCCATAGACATTCGCATTCACAAGACTGCAAATGCACTGCCAACCCTGAGGACTAAGGCGGAATGCCTCTATGCTAGTCATTTCACCGGCTGTCTTATCCCCAAACCGGAACACAACAATGCGAACACTGCTGTTTGGCGGTAGGTTAATGGATAAGATGGTGGTACCAACCCGGCCGGACCCTGCGCAAGGTCCTCCCACAAGAACATCGTTTGAGTTCCCTAGAGGTGTACTATGCAAGGATTTTCCGAAAATCGGTCCCCAACGGGAAGAAAAAGGGGGACTAATTGTATGCATAAGTCGCAGGCATCCTCTAGTTTCATATAAATGTGCATGTGTTGCGTGTTGCAGAAGTCCCCCTCCAAGCAGATCGGCGCGACGCTGCGCAAGTCGTTCCGCTGCGTGCCGGAGCGCGCGCGCACGCAGGTGCCGCGCTACCCCGAGCGGCCCGAGCGCACGCTCGACCTCAGCCACATCGTGTGAGTCCCGGAACTCCGTAACGAACGGGATCCTATTCATATTATCAAACCGCGATTAGAATACGATTCGAAAATACCGTTAGCACAACAGTACCGACATATCTATATAATTAAAATAAATAATAAATATCAGGGGACAATGTCACGCCAATTAACCTAGTCCCAATTGAAGCTCTAGGCTTGTATTATGGGTACTAGACAACGATATAAATACTTATGTAGGAAATATATACTTAAATACATAGTAAACATCCATGACTCAGGAACAAATATTCGCGCTCATCACACAAATATCTGCCCTTACTAAAATTAATTGCTAAATGTGTTGCTAAGCGCAAAACTCGAGAACGGCTGAACCGATTTGGCTGATTTCTTTGTCAGGACAAGGTTTTTATGACAAAAAATAATTGAAAATACCACCGGGGAAGTCAAAATTTTGCAGCGGGGCGAAGCCTGTAGTAATTTATTAATATAATTTCAATTGGATTATAATACCTACTGTACTGTGGATCCCTCGGTGCGCGAATTTAGCTCGAACTTGACCGGTTTTTAGAACCAAGTAAAATTTGTTAGAGCTCCTATTCTGCGTTTACCACCCGAGAAACGTAGTCGTATTTTAATTTTGCTTTTTGTTAATATTGTTTTGTAATTCCTCATTTGGTCACAGGCCGCCGTCGCCGGTCCCGGCGCACAACGGCTTCCCGGAGTACGCGCCCGGCTACGTCAACACCGGCTCGCTCGACTCGCGCTCCTCGCGCTCCGGGCAACGCAGTGAGTATACTATACGCAGTCAGTTCCTTCTTTATGCTGGGTATAGGGTAACGTCCCCAGCGGCCAGCCAGAGACCAGTAGGCGAAGTTATATGAGTGCGAAGAGTGGAAAATATATCTTTCGTACTCTTCCCACTCAAAAAGTATAGGCAGAGGCCGCCTACAGGTCCCTGGTTGACCACTGGTGACTTTACCCTAGGCTGCATAAAATCGCATTTTATGCGCCAATGCACAAAGTGTTGTCATCATTTAGACTAAGACAACTAAGCCCTACAATCAGCCAGACGAGGTTACTTGTTATAAACTTGTTATTTGAATACATTTACTTGAACTTTTTTTCCTGCTATTTTGCATCTAACAAAATATTTATGTAAAAATATTAAAAACAAGCATTACGAGTATTAACAAAAACATTACAAAATGACTTGGCAGTATTGTGCTCGACCTTAGTTAAAAATATCACGCAAAAAACTACAAAAAAAAAAAAAAGTGGCGTTAAAGAGGTTTTTTAGTTTAGAACTAATAATTAGTCAAACCTGTTCATCCAAGATTTATGGTATCCATCTGAGACGGCAGGCGAGGATAGATACTATTTTATGCCCTTGTTGTGCAATCTACTATTACTTGTTCTGATAATGTATAACTTCCTTAGTCGAAAAATAGCTTAAAAGGCAGAGAACATCAAACGCCTAACGGTTCTGTGTTTATTCGTAGGCATAGCAGAGCATTTGTCGCGCGGCGTGGACGACGAACACCGACTGATTGCGCGCTATGCGGCGCGACTGGCGCACGAGAATCGCACCATGGTGTGTTTTTTTTACATACATACATACATTAAATCTCGCCTGTTTCCCAGAGGGGTAGGCAGAGACCACTTCTTTCCACTTGGTAATATGGAGTGATTTTTTTTATTTTTTTATTGCATGGGTAGGCAAACGAGCTCACAGGCCACCTGATGGTAAGTGGAAACTGTGACCCATAGACATTCGCATTCACAGGACTGCAAATGCGTTGCCAACCCTGAGGACTAAGATGGAATGCCTCTATGCTAGTCATTTCACCGGCTGTCTTATCCCCAGACCGGAACACAACAATGCGAACACTGCTGCTTGGCGGTAGGTTAATGGATAAGATGGTGGAATCTACTAGCGCTTCGGACAAGACCATAATTGCGGAGAAGAAGCACCGCAAGAAACTCCTGTACTATGAGTATTAGGCAATGATTAATATACTTATATAGATAGAGAACACCAAAGACACAGAAACAAATACTCGCTCATATCATACAAATATTTACCAGGAACCAAATGACATATGAGATCAGTGCTTTGCCTACATCAACTATGCTTTATTATGATATGATACATAGGGTAAAGTCACCAGTGGTCAGCCAGAGACCTGTAGTCAGCCCCTGCCTATACTTTGTATAAGTGGAAAGAGTAGTGTTTCCCAGAGGGCTAGGCAGATGCCACTTCTTTCCACTTGCCACGATCTTGACAAATTTCTTTCGCGTCTGCCTCATTCATACATCGAGTCATGCACGCACGTCGGTTTCGGGTCGATTCGACCCTTTTCCAGTATTTCTCCGATTTGATTCAAAAAAGTACGCCTAGGGCGGTTCTTTGCGACCCTTCTACTCACTTTCGATCTGTATATCTCTTTCATTCTGTGAGTTTTTAGCTATCAAGAAAAATAACGTAAAGAAGATGAGGGTAAACAAGAACACATGCCACTTTTGTGTTTTTAATTCACAATGGCTCGTGCTGTCACTTGAATTAGAAGTAGTTCTGCAAAAAGGAAGCAACCCACAATTATGAATCTATATGCGGATTTCCGCCTGAATTTTAAAACTTTTTTTAGTGTTGTTATAATATAGTATAACCCTAACTTTAAGTAACCTAACCTATCCGCATAGCTGGGCACCGTTAATCAAATAGTTAACTCCGTTAATCGTTAATCCGCTACGAAAAAAGTTAGCTTCGTTAAACGTTAAAGCGTTACATTTAGGAAGAATTAACGCAAGTTAACGTTAATCGTTAATCCGTTAATATGTGTAAGAAAAATGCATTTTTATATCGTTGCGTTAGTGAACTTATAAAACCGGTTGATTTAGGTTCTGGAAGTTAACAGGATAGGAACAAAACAAAATACTTGTATAATTCAAATGTGTAATTTAATCGTCGTGCATAAGATGCATAGCATAAGGTGTGTAATTCGCCTTTATGAACATTAACATGTTGAAGTTCTCGTCTGAAAGCGAGGCTCGTTTTGGTGCTAAAATGTCTTTACCCGTAGGAAACAGACGTTCAACTGCAGCGCTTGAGGGTATAGCAGTATTGTATTTAATGAATAGATTTATGAATATCTGTTCCCCGAGGAATGCAGCATCGTTGAACGAGTCTTTTGATTTCATGTCCAGCCACATTTTAACGAGACTTTGCGCTTTACTCTTTAAAGAGTTGGAGCTCTTTGGATTTTCTATAGACTGAGTGACAGAATTGAAAAAGTCTTCCTCGTCATCATCGTTGTTACTCGCATTGCTCCCTCCGCCACTTAAACTCCATATCAACCGGAACTTTGGTTGAAATGCCGCGGCAAGTTGGCATACTTGTCCGAACCTGTTTTTCGCGCCGGTGCCGTGCGGTAAATAGTAGGCATTGGATTAGCGATTAACGGACTTCTGCATTATTAACGGAAATTAACGTGTCCGTTAACATTTTTGATAGTTAACTTAGAAGTTAATCCGTTAAAAAAATGTTAACTTCGTTAATTAACGGATTAACGAGTTAATGCCCAGCTATGCCTATCCGCTGGTATTTTGGAAAACTTGAGGAGCGGTCTAAGATCAGTTGAGGGCAAACGAAAATTCGGACTCGCGATGAGTTAAGACATACATTATTTATTATACTTATTATGGATTGCAACCCTCAGTATTCATAATCATTGTGGGTTTCTTTTTTGCAGAATTATGTCCTATTAATAAATGTGCTAAGTGATCGGGCGGTTGCTTGTTTTTGGATTGTGATCACTTTAATTGAAATAAACATGCACATGATGATTTGCGTCCTGTATTCACACTTCTTTCTTTCTTTAACCGTTGATTCTTGATCAGGTTTTGAAGCGTTATCGTCAAAATGTCGTTTTTCTTGCAGCCCCGCGCTGGACGGTCAGCCTCACTTACGCCAGAACTGGTAAGTCTGATTCAATTCTACTGTTTAAACATGAAGTGTCTGTTGGTAATCAACAACTTTAATTGTTGTGCATCTGTAGAACCCTGTCATAATGACAGCTTCAAGTCTATAAAATATAAGTGAATATATAGGTAACTAAATACTATGTGAATATTTCAAGCGTCTACCTGTTGTTGTTAGTAATATCGAGCAATAAGAGTTAAAAAAAACTCGTTTGTTGTATGGGAGCCCGCCTTAAATACTTGGACTTTTGTAACAAAGAACATAGCTCCTATCGGTCTAGTTTGAAATTCTCCATCAATTTATTTTTATGATGTATGTAATGTACCGTATAAGAAATTAATACCGGATAGGTTTCCAAAGGAATTTTTATGGCTGTCGATTTTGTTACTATTGCGTATGTATTGTATTTTGGTATCAAAACGGAAAAAATATTCAAATTTTTAGGACTTATCGGGAATATTATATTATTATTTATTTCAAGTCCACAATCCTCGTACTTCGCTTACATGCGAGATACCTCAAAATGCAGTTGATTTTTCATTTTAAATTAAGGTTTTCCTCGGCGGCACAAGACTGGGGTTTTAATGAGAACTGTTCCAGGGTCGCTCGTCGTCCGAAGGGTCGGAGGTGGACGCCGCGAGGCAGCAGCGCGAGCTGATCTCGCAGCTCGAGGCCAAGAACAGGGAGATCATGCGGGAGATCGCGAGGCTCAGGTATGATTTTTCAACCTACCAGAAAACAAGTATTGTAATGGGATCACACGGCTCCCTCTGATTCCTAACAAACGTCGTTGGATACACGTGCGGAACTGTCATTTTCACTCGTCCACAGTCTTGTCCTTCTTGCACTTCCTCTGGCCTCGTGTAAAATGTAGTGTTCCCGTCCCCGCAGGCGCCAGCAGGAGGCGGAGGCGGCGGCGGGCGGCGGCGCGGCGCCCCCGCTGGTGTCGGAGCTGCGCGCGCTGCGCCTGCGCAAGGACGAGCTCGAGGGACACCTCTCCGCGCTGCAGGAGTCGCGCAAGCACCTCATGCAGCAGCTCGAGGGGCTCATGCGCATGCTCAAGGTGAGCCTGCCGCTTTAACTATACGAGGACAAATGACGGTGGGCAAATATGTCCCCCCCCCTCCAACAGAAATGAAAAAGATCTTGGCAACATGATTTATTATAAAATAAATACATCCTTGCCTCCCTTGCTCTTGAAAGATTATTTCTGTCATTAAAAACACTCCATGGATTTTGCAACAAAAATAGGTAAGTTGTTGATATTGACATGCATCCCATGATTGTTGGAGGGTGGAGACAGGGTCCATACAAAATTCCCCGGCACCTTTTGTAACCCACCTTAGGTTCAAAGTCAATCTGATATTCTACAACAATAAGGTTGTTTCCTATGTGTTAATGACTTTTCATCTCTAATGTCATATTGACGACTTTAAGTATATCACTTCCCCGTATGGTTGCCGGGGTAGAATTGTGCCACTCCATGTCTTCCCGTGGATGTCGTACGAGGCGACTAAGGGAATAAGGGCTTGTAGTACTGTTAGGCGATGGGCTTGCAACCTGTCACTAATGCGCTGTTAAACATCTTGGCCTAATTGTGCAAATTGTGGTTACAGAGTTATCAAAAAGTTTTTGGAGTTGTTGGTAATTCTGTAGCTCTGCCTACCCCACTCTGGGAATGAAGGCGTGAAGGTATGTATGTATGTATGTAAGTATATCACACAATCAAGGTAATTTAATTTAAACTGTGTTGCAGTACGAATGAGGCTTATTTTCGTATCTTCATAAACTGAAAATGGCATTATCGATCAAACGTAATTGAACTTTATTGCCTTGATGGTAGATTCTAAGTTCCACTCACAAAAATCTCCGTGGTACGGTAGGCCTTACGAGACTAACTAGTGTTGTTATTTGTGTAAGTTTATTGTTTAAATACAGATTGATGTGACTACTTGAATGAGTTATATCATAGAGAATCAGTGGTAGTTAAAACGAGTTCTACCACAATAGATTATCAACTTTTCAACTAATTTCCCTTGGTTTTCAGGAGTTTCTACCAGATTACGCGTTTATTTGATAACCCATTTAAGCGTTTGGAGGACCTCTTACATGTTTAGGTTTTACATTTCAGTAAATGACAAATTTTTGCTTCGAAAACTAACGTCGAATAAATAGATCTAGAAGAAAATAAATACAACACAAATTGAATTCTAAAATGTTTTATTGTAAAATATATATTTGGATTTTTTAAACAAATTACAATTAAGTTGCATTATTCCCGTGACCAAGGCTTGTTATAAGGTGTGCAACTGTTACTTCTAAGCCACCTAGAAGTGAATACTAAATATTAAGTAAAAGTTCAATATCTGAGGGCGTAAAATAACCTCACCCTTACAACAAGCACAATATAAAACTGCCCGTGACTGACTGATAGAATTTGAAATATATACTAATTTATGTAGACGTAGACAGTTGACGTCAAACATTTTATTTCAATAAAATAAGTTTAAGTACACGGATGTAACGGTTTATTCAACTTATAATGGGAGAATAACGGGGTTCGAATTCTACGCGTAGAAAGTCGAAGACATCCTCTAATAACCTTTTATAACAAATAAAAATATATTTATCGCGATGGGCTGTTCATTTACTAGCGCATTTTACTTACATTAGTTAATAATTATAAAGGATCATGGGCAAATTGGGTGTGCCACCAACAGAATTGAAACCTTTATCATTAAAAAGGTTTTAGTTAAAGCATCATTTCTTAATATTGCCGCAAATATCTAGCTCACCGGAGAACAAAAATATAGGCACTTGAAAACAAGATATATCTTCCGTAGAAGCTTCGGCTAAGTAATGTTTACTTGTAACAGTTTATTATAGAACTGCGTGTAGGGTATTTCGCACCTTTGCGACAAAACTGTGACATCTGGGCAAATCACAGCTTTGGAGATTTTTTTATTTTTTTTTATTTTTTATATCATAGGAAGGCAAACGAGCACACAGGCCACCTGATGGTAAGTGGAAACTGTGACCCATAGACATTCGCATTCATAAGACCGCAATCCTAAGACTGCAAATGCGTTGCCAACCCTGAGGCCGAAGATGGAATGCCTCTATGCTAGTCATTTCACCGGCTGTCTTATCCCCAAACCGGAACACAACAATGCGAACACTGCTGCTTGGCGGTAGGTTAATGGATAAGATGGTGGTACCAACCCGGACGGACCCTGCACAAGGTCCTCCCACCTCCCAAGATGTCACAGTTTTGTCGCAAAGGTGCGATTTGATGTACACTGTAGTGTTCGTGCTTCTCCAGAACTTGTCTAAAAATGTATATTTAAAAATATTCGTAACAACAAGTTACTCGCAAGATTACAAACTATCTTGTAGAACTCTATCATCAACATAACCTTCGATTAAGTTAACTTAACTGAAAAAAAATACACGAATTATTTTTTTATGTAGGTATTTAATGTATCTTATAAATGGTGTATTTATCTGTATGACAAATAAACTCTCGATTTCAAGAAAATACTATATATTATATAGTTTGTTAATGTATATTACCTAAAGTTAATATGGACTGTCTTGTTTTCAAGTGATCATACTTTTGTTCTCCGGCGAGCTAGGTACTTGCGGCCATAATAAGAAATGATGTTTTCACTAAGTTCATTTTAAATATAAAGTTTTCAATTCTGTTGGTGCCACACCCAATTTCCATACAAAAATGCCCATGATCCTTTATATAATCGCGGTATTCCTCGTAGTAGTAGCCATGTTGGTTGTGTGAGTTCAAGTAGCGGGCAAACCAAAAACTGACATCCTAATTTGATACCTTCCCGTGACCATCGTACTTCTTAGCAATTTCTTCGAGAATATTGTACATGTCCAATATGAAAGATTCTATAGTTTCATCATTGAATTCAAAATACAAATAGGCGAGAGCATTCATCATTTTGTCATCTTTGATCTGGTTGTATGTTTCCATTAGAATTTTCATTAGATCCTGGGCTGTCTGTTCGTCTAAATTTATTTGGGATATCAGCAAAGACGAGGATGTCATAATACAGTGAACGATGTCTATAACAGAGTTTAGGCCACACCTAACTACCTTTATTAATGATATGACATCTGCAAGAAAATACGCTTATTAGTGTTTTTATAGGCTAGATAACATAGGTAATGAATTAAATAGAAAAAGTATCATTAGTCTTCAGTTAAAAACAGTAGAAAGGTTTGGGACCACCAATTCTAGTAAGAAAAAAACATGAAATGTCCTCAAAAAGTTACTGGTTATATAAACTCTCGGTAACAAAACGGACAGTTACAATATTATTTTGGACACATTATGGATTCTGATTATGAATGCCCTGAATGATTAGTCCCTACCAACATACCAGTTTTCCCAAATATCAAAGAGAAAATTGTACAAAAAAGTGAGTCATATTCACACAACTTTTAAATAATATTTTCTCTCTTCTTAATACAAAGCTATCAATATCGGAAAAGTGAGCTTTGCGTAATGATCTCTATCGCCCTAAGAGTATGTGATAAAAATAAAAATGAAACAATTGCATTTTAATTGATTAAGATTTATTATGTACCAAATAAAAATATAATGAATTTTAAACTATTACGGTTTACTGTTCATTTTACAAAACATTTTTTAACATATTACATTATTTCCGAGGCTTACAAAGGTACATCTTTATTCGTATCGGTCTCCTCTGCACCACCTAAGAAGAAAAATACATAATATAAACAGATTATACAGTTGAATCGTGATGAATTTCCGATGGTTTTTACGTAATGTACATAAAACTGTTACGTTATTGAGTGACGGACAACCAACGCATGCTTCAACCACCGTCATTGTCATTTTATATCCCTTTAGTAACGTAACGTAACTGGACATAGGAAAAAGCGGAAAACAGATTCTATGAGTACTTAATCGCAGGCATCCTCTAGTAACAACAATCACACCCTCATCCTTACTGACACTAATATAAAGATAAAATGGGTTTGTTTGGTTATTCTGTCCTCACAGCTCAACGCCTCAAAAAACGGCGTGAAATTTAGTACAGAGATAGTTCTGGGATGGACATAGTGTAGTTTTCATTCATATTAATTGAACAATTCCCAAAATAATATCGATAAACAATGCTACGCAGAGGGAGTCGCTGGAAAAGGCTAGTAAAATATATTTTATAGTTGAGAGCTGTGTTATTAAAAAAATATTACTTACGTTAGTATTTATTGTTGAATAAATCTCTTCAGTGGTGGTAATTTAAATATTCTCCATCATCATTCCATAAAATATCATCTGACAATGAGTCAACTGTCTTGTTGCCATTAATGCCATCTTTATGTTTAATATACATTTTTTCGAGAATTTCGTACATATCGTTTAAAAAACGTTCTACACTTTCATCTTTATAATGCCACCACGATAAATTATCATATATTCTGTCATCGTAGATATTATCAAATGTTTCCATCAGAGCTTTTATCAACTCTTCGTCTGTGCGCTCGTCTAATTTTATCTGGGATATTGACGAGGGCATGAAACAGTGAACGGTATCCATGATGGAGTTAACACTGCACTTGAGTAACTTCATCACCGATATTAGATCTGTAAGAAAACACTCTATTTCGTTTTTATTACTGTAGATAGTTAAAATAACACGGGTATGGTAGGAAAGGTATATAAATAAGTACCTTTATTTTATTGTGGTTTAATTTTGTTTTTAGTATGTCCCTAATTATTCTGGACAATAAAAATAAAATCCTCAAATGTCACTAAAGAGTTTCTTGATGTCCGTTTTGTTACAAAATGCAATGCATTTCTCGGTACCTAACAAAATGGATAGTTATTAACATTTTTAGGGAAATATCATTAGTAATCCCACCAACCAATATTGTTTTCCCAATGTTTAAAAAATGTATATTTGGAAATCGTCAAGTCAAGAGAACGAAAGTTTTAAAACGCAGATCAAAGTAGTCTGTTGTCGAAATAAAAAATATCTACTTCTTTTTCCAATAGTCCATTCCGTTAGCAGTTTATAATTGTTTGGGTTTACACTAAAAATATTCAATATATTTATTACTCTTTTTTATATAAAAAAGAAAAATATTAAATTACCTCATAAATTCAAATATAAACTAGCTGAAAAATATAGACAAGTATGCGTAGTAAGTACAATCACGTGTACATTACTAAATTGATTTAAATTATAGTTTAATAAAGATACGAAGTCAATCCTGACACCGGTCACTATAATATAAACTATTACAAGTGCATTTTAATTTTCCTTATGCCCTTCGACTCGGTTTGGCTTACAATAACGGTGCGGTGACTTAAAGTGTTTCCACCGCGAGCTAACTTCTTAAGAGGCTATATATGCTGCTACCCCTACACAAGAATGAAAAGGAATGGCTTTATGTTAGGGTGTTTCAGATTTTTATGGAAAAATGATTTATTTTTTGTAGAATTTGCTTACGCCCTAGCTTCTTCAATTGTAAAAAATTCAAATTTCTAGTATCAAGGTGAATGGATTACATTTTTTTTTATCAAAAACAATAACTAAGTTTCCTGACAACTTATGTCAAACACTAATGATATTGACCATCATCGCCGTTTTTCCGCCTAAAAAAGGTAATAAAGTGGTGCAACGCAAAATACCAACTAATTGAATTATAGTTTTGAATTCTTTTTTTTTTTTATTAGTACCAAGAATCTGATGGAATTCATAAATAATTGCAATGTATCAACAATTAAACCCTCTACTTTATGTGCGTCCGTGCGAAGAACGTGAGATGGAGATAGTTTACGCACACCTTGATGGCAGCGTCAAATTAAAATAATTGCTATGTACTTTAACCCTTAACCAGCCCTTGCTAAAGTAAGGACACAAGCAAGAAATGGAATAGAACCACGAATTCGTAACTTCCTGAAGGACACTGATCTAAGTCAAGTCTGGTCTAAATAAGTTCAATTTAGAGCGACATGGTGGTCGATGAATGTACTATGTCTGGAAAAGGGTTATTTCCGCTACATTTATAAATAAAATGGTTTACGATTATTAAGATTTAACAATTGAAATTAAATTAAATTAAGGTGGCCTGTGTGCTCGTTTGCCTTCCCATGCCATAAAAAAAAAAAAAAAAAAAAAAAAAAAAACATACCTTTCCAATTGTTGGCGTTGTCAAACTCGCAAGTTAGCAACTCTTTTACGCCTCCGAACGAACATTCGAGAATCTTAGTTTGTTGCGATGTGGAGTCCATTTCTGTAGACTTAGAACTTTCGGTTACAGACATGTTATCTCCGTCTACAAATGCACGTTGTCCCATATCAGAGGTATTATTAGCTACAATAGCTTCTGGTTTCTTTGTGGGATTGGTAACAACTCCCGTTATTGCCACTAAGGCTAGTAGTAATATGAACTTCATGGTTGATCAATGTATGTGTACTGGATTCAGACAGTTTAATGAGTTATGTTAGTGTGGCTGGTGCTTTTATAGTAATTTACTTGACGCGATATGATAAATTTATGATAAATAACTAACAAGGTGGTATAAAGGGTTCCCTGGTTTGCTATACAAAAATACAAGTTAGTTCCGTAGTCGTCACTCTGCATGTTTTATAAAATCTTTAAACGTTAAATAACGGAGGTAGTTGGAATGACTCGGATGCAAAATTACCGTCTCGCAAACTGACCAAATAGCTTGTCTACATCTCAGAATACCTGAGTCTCAAAATGATCATTTCGTCTGCGCGCTTCCTAGCTAATAGGTAAGGTAGATTAGGTTACGTTAGGTCAAGTACAAATGCTCTTAGTGGCTGCAGGTGGGGGATGGGAGTCCCTCACCTGCCGTAGGCTAGTCACTTGGCCACGCGTGCTCGGTCCCTCTCTCCTTTGACGCGGGAAGCCCCGGCAATGGCTAGGGCAGACGGGAGGCGCCGTGGGCAATGTTTAGGCAGGTTCCACAGTGCCTTACCAAACCGGCAGGAGAGTACGCCAGGGTGGTTTTTAGTGGGTGCGGATGGGTGAGTCCCACATATCCTCTCACCACTCCCATGGTGGGGTGAAAGCATAAAGTATTTCCCACCCTGTCAAAAAAAGGTTCAAATGCTCTTAGGGTACATTGCGTAAGAATAGGAGCCCCGCCGCGCGGAGCTCTATCATCTTTGATGACAGACATAAAATGAAAACAGTAAAATGGTAATTTTGCGAGTCGGTAGTTTTGCGACCGTGTCATTCTACTAATTACCCACATAAAGCCCCTAAATAACTTAGTAGTAAATGTGTTGTTAATAAAATTAAATGTTAACATTCTTTGGGACGTATGTAATTAAAGTATTCCAATGACGCAGTTTTTTTCTACACGTGCATCATTAAAAATTACAGATAATCATAAAATCAACTATTTATGATCCCTGCAGCATTTTTAACATTAAATATGTATATACCCGTATCAACCCCTTATTTAGACTAAGAAATGTCTCTTACATTGCATCTTGGTCCTTAGAGTTTGAAACGCATTTGAAATTGCTTAAACACTACTGCTCTTGGTAGTGCCCCCGTGTGGTTGCCGGGTTAGAATAGTGCCACTCCATGTCCTCCCGTAGATGTCGTAAGAGGCGACTAAGGGAATAAAGGCTTGTAGTACTGTTAGGCGATGGGCTGGCACCCTGTCACTAATGCGCTGGCAAACATCTTAGCGGAATTGTGCAAAATTTGGTTACAGAATTATCAACAAGTTTTTAGGGTTGTAGGTAATTCTGTAGCTCTGTCTTCTGCTTTCTGTCTTCTGCCTTCGCTCCCAGAGAGGGCTCTGGGAGCGAAGGCATGAGTTTATGTATGTATGTATGTAAATACGTAGAAAACAACCATGACTCAGGAACAAATATTCGCGCTCACAAATATCTGCCGTTACCGGGATTTGTACCCAGGCCAGCTAGCTTCGTAGGCAGGGTCACTACCAACTAGGCCAGCGCGTCATTGCGTCGTCGTCATTGAGTGATGTGTTGCCTGCAGACGCAGCAGTCGTCCCCGCGGTCGACGCCCAACTCGTCCCCGCGGTCGACCAAGAGTCCGCCGCTGCCGGGCGCCCAGCCTCAACCGACGGCGCCAGAAAGGTACCTGCTTTTTTCTTACTCTATACAGTTAGCAATCCAAATAGATTAGATTGGAGGAAATCTGAAACTTTTAGAGAGTTTGTTGCTAAGTGGGTGCCATTTTTGCAGCGCTATGTTTTTCATTTGTTTATAATTAATAGGGACTACGAACTCGCCAGAACTCCCGCGGGAACAAATTAGGCCATTTTCCTTCTGTATACAGGCATGGAATAACATCATTTACGAGCAAGTGTGATGAAAAAGTTTTTTTCGGGTTCCTCCAACTCGAGTAAGGTCTCATTGGACAAAATACCTTTAAGTATAGTGCGTTATTTATTACTAGACATCGTCATTACTTTGAAAAAACCTCGTATCTCATATTTCGTGACGTACAATTTTAAACTTAAACCTGACGATAATAAAGTCCAAACACATACATCTCGAAATATGAGATAGGAGGTTTTTCTAAAGTAGTAACGATATGTTTTTTATGCTTCTTAATAAAATGTGTAGAGAACCGAGCGCGCGTGGCACGGTGCGGAGCGCGCCGCAAACGCCGTCGCTTGGCGAGCGCGAGCGCATCGACATGACGCACAGCCTCGGTACGTATAACAGTTGTTTGGGTCATTATTTGGGCGTTTGTTCCGAAACACTTTCGTGGTCACATCTTTGTAGATGTGGCTGCAGATTTCGATTTCGTTCCTGGTTAGGTATCTTAGTTTCCCGGATCTCTAACAAATATCCAAAAACGGCATCGAAATATACGTCCAATTGTTTAAAAATTTGTCCACAAAAGTGAGGCGGTTGAAACGCTCGAATAATGACCCGTTTATGTAACTGGTACATAATGAAGCTTCTTAATTATTATTTTTTTATTTTTCGAATTTGTACTCATAGTTGTGAAAACTGTTTTTGTCTAGCATAATATAAAAATTGAGATGTTGTAATGGGGGATGGGCAATTCTAAACTATTGTTAGTAATATCGTTTGAATATTTTTTTGCCTAGAAAACTTTGATTTAGCTGTAGTTTAAGAATTGTGTTGAATTCTGTTTGCCGTTGTATTTGCAGGCATGGAGAGTATGGGGAGCGATGGCAGAAGTTTCCACCAAAACCAGCGACCGACTACTAGTAAGTAAATTATTATCATACTAATATTATAAGTACGAAAGTTCGGGTGTTTGTTACAAGGCGTCAAAAATATCTATACACCTTTATGCCACTTGCAATAAGGTCCGTGTATACATACATTTACAAACACATATATTAACACATATATTTGACGCGATGGCTGTATAGATATCAATGCCCTTGACTGTACTTAATAGGGCCGTGTTAACAAAAACTGATCTGGGCTTCAGACGACGATTTATAGACGCTTCAGAAATGTAATTTTTCCATGACGACGTTTACCATGCCTTCTATACTCACTTTGGACTCGAAAGTTCGGCCTCGATAAGCAGATAATAACCGTGTATAAAAGTGCATACAGCAAAATACGATTCTTATCAACAAGTGTTTGTTTATAGTGGGCATAGATAACCGGAGTCTCCGAAGCGACCTGATGTACGCGGCGGACTCCGTCACCAACGCCATGTCGACCCTGGTCCGGGAGCTCAACTCTGGTGAGTCGAATAAAGACTGTACGCGATAAAATCCGGGCATGCATGCTCTGGTGTATCTTTGCAACGAATGCATATTTTCAAGCAGTTTTTTTTTCATAGCTTGTATAGTTATATTACTATATAATAAAATAAAATCATATCACATAATGTATGGGTATGTGTGAGTTTTCGTCGAATATATTCTATCATACCTTTCCACTTCTGTCCAGCGTTTTTTGACAATCTTCACTCGCTTCCTGCTACAATGTCACAACTGTATTTATATTTTTACAAGCTGTTTTACTCACATTAGAATGTCGTCTTAACAAATAAATACTTTTTCTAACTCATTTCTATTTGTAGTAGTCAGGAAGACTTTTTACTTCAAGCACTGAAGGTTGTTTTTGTATGGGAGGCATTTATTTGTCAAAAAGTCAAATTCGACAAAGTTAAAAAAAATCAGAACTATCTCAATCTCAATACAATTAGAAAAGTTTTAACTACTGTGAAAAGATAATGTAATAAGGTATAGTTTGGCTTGTATAATTAAAAATAATAAAATGTTTTTAACACGAGAATTTAGTAAAGACTGTCAGAAGACCGTGTACAAAAAAATATTGGTACTGCGGATTATATAATGGTTAGACCATCACCACCACCACCACCACCACCAGACAGTTACAGACGCTCTAACATTTTATTATGATTGTATTTTTATTATGTCGTTTCATAACCACTGACTATTACAAAAAAGTGCTGCTTGAAAATTAGCATTCATTCAAAAAATACACCAGAGCATGCATGCCCGGATTTTATCGTGTACAGTCTTTACTACTCTCTTTGCTATCATAAATTCATAGTGAGGAATTAATAAAAGTAATGATGATGAAGACTATATTTTTTTGGTTGGTGCTTTTGTTATTTATTTATTTAAACTTTATTGCACGATAAAATAAACGTACAAATAGCCGACTTAATGCCTTAAGGCATTCTCCACTAAAATCCACATTAATAAACATGACCATAACAACCACTCAGGAATTATATTTAAGTGTTTAAATTTCTTTCATTTACCTGTGTTCGTGTTTTTTTTATTCTATTTGCATGTAGTTTTATGTTCCTAAATGTTTTGCAGAGGGGTCGGACACCGAAGATACAGTGAAAGGGGCCGTCGGGCCTAGAAAACAGAGAGGTAAGCCACAACAATAAAAACTCGTCTTTATTTCCCAACTTTAAGACTGAATTTTGCTTAGAATACTACTGTAAACTTTTGCAAAGTTTCTAATTTTAAAAAAAATGTCTCGTGTGAATTATAGAAATATTTTTTGTAGAGCCCTTTACAATTTATCAAAGGATTACCTTTTAGACGCTATTATATTAAAATGTCATTACATCTGTGGATACATCTCTTTGTAGTCGACTCTAGGTATTATAATTTTAAATTTAACCGTAACGTTTGAAGATAACTACTTGACAGCCCATTGGACATCAGTTTCTAAAGTAATGCTGTTGATGAAATAACAACAGTGGTTTATTGACAGTATCCAGAAGGTTCAAAATTCAAGAATTTCTAATTACAATCCTGCACTTCTTTGCGAGCTGCACTATCAAGTGAAAGTATCAAATTGAATGCAGTTTTCCACTTTTAACCCTTGATATGTCTACACTGATCAGTACACCCCCAATGTCTGCGTAAGCATTGATCAGTGCAAGATTGCATGATTCACATCTTGAACCAATAAACCATGGACATATAAAACAGTTCTAAATTTAAATTTGACGTTTGACCCGCCATTTTGCGATAGACGACGGGTGCAAGAGTGCGACCTCGTCCGACATACGAAGGGTTAAAAAAAATCTACTAATGCATGGTTATGATAGCATGTTCGTTGCATTTGAAAATCATCACCTTCTATAAACCTCTTGAGCATTCGAATAATTTCGTAACCTATCGATGCACTCGATTTTGGTTTTCAGAGTTTAAGCTTTATGTTAAAAGATTTAAAAGATCAACTTAATGTCTCGCAAAATTCTTAAATTTTATGGCAAAAAATATAGACCCAAAAATATAGTAAACCTAAAGTAGTTAGTTAGGTTTTGGTTATCATTTACTATTTTCGGCAGTAAAAAGGGTTTATTTGGCGTTATATTTTACTATATCTGGTGATCCGTCAAACATATGCCAAATTTTATTGCCACTTGATCTTCGAATCATGTTCATATAATTTGACGTCATATTTTTTTAAAAAGGTGTTCTGATAGAAATCATTATTGTAAGGAATTGTCGCTTGAAGTTCTTTTTAGGTAATTTACAACATGTAGCATCTGCAAAATTCGCCGTGTCAGGGCTGTTTCTGGGGCTGGGTGGTTGGTACAGTCATGAAATTAAATTTGGGACCCACCTTAGGTCCAAAGTCAATCTGACATTCTACAACAATAAGATTGAGTTCCCAGCTAAATAGCTGGCTTTCGCTATCACGCTCGCACTCGCAACTGAAAGTATATTTGTCACTCGTGTGTCATAGAAAACGAAGATTGCCGATAGCTATTAAGAAAATGGTAGCAGCGTATGTAGACCTTGTTACTATGGCAATAAGGTATTTAGTTTTACTATTGGCCTATGGTAATTCAATCGTAATGTTCCAGATTTCGAAGAGGACGACGACAGCGATGAGCCCATGCCGCGGCCGCAGCCGCCGCGCCACTACCTGCACGACAACAACGTTCAGGTACACACACACACATACGCACATGGACAAACATGGACACACATCAGGACACACATGTTTTTATAATGATTTACTTGCTTGGAGAAGGCGAACGAGCTCGCAGGTGCACCTGATCTGGCGCCATGCCAAAGAAGGCGGCTAAGTGCAAAGTAATAGTATATGCCTTTTAAAATTAATGTGGTTACCTATAGGGTATAGAATGGTTCGACTACAACATTACAGTTAGCCGCCTTCTTTGGTAGGACGGCAGTGATGGTAATTGGGATATGTGACCCATACTGCCGTCCTACCAAAAAAGGTGGCTTACGGATTAGTAATAGTATAAGCATTTTCAATTTAGTGTGCTTACCAATATAGTTTAGAATGCCTTGACTACTACATTGCAGTTAGCCACCTTCTTTGGTAGGACGACAGCATAGACATACGTTTTCAAGACTACAATCTTAACACTCGAATTTATAAAGAAGTAGATACTAGTAGCTAAGTAATTTCTTAATTAAATCATTATTTGATAATAGAATTCTTCAGTACGAAATTTTATTCTACAGCTAAGTAATATACGTTACTTAAGCAATTGCTCAAGTAAGACTCGACAATTGATGTTTGTTTCTGTCCGGCAACATTTCTTAACTGCGTTTCTTTTCATGAAAATACAAATGTTAGATGAAGATTATTTTAGCAAATTTTAAAATGTAATTTCAACTGTAAAACATACTTTTGAATAATTTTACTTTCTCTTAACATAAAACCAAAATTTGCAAAAGTAAAACGTGACACGATATTACCCTACTCAAGTTAAATGGTTAGTCTGTGAGGATCGTTTACCATGCCTTTTTCTTTTAAGTTGCTTCAATAGCTAAAGAAGTTTGAACTTATTTTAGTGTGAAAATATGGTCTCTTAGTTAGATTTGTAGTTATAGAGTTAATTTTAGGTGAGTGCGTGCGTACACAACTTAAGGTGACGACACGGCCAGCGCGACATGACATGACATTATTTGTGCGTGACCTCTTGCCTTGCTTAGTAGAAATATCGCGCTGCGTTCGCCGTATATGTAGTGTCATTGTCTGAATTGCTTTAACTCTATTATTTTTGGTTTACGCTGATAATGCACAATACGCAAAATGCTCACTGCACGCATAATGTACAAACAGTCAAAATGCACATACGCAAAATCCACACCATGATAAATGTACAGATCGAGAAATGTACAGTACGCAGATAGTACAAACAATAAAATGTACATATGATGATTGTACAATATGCAAAATGTACTCCACCCGAAAGTGGCAAAATATGTGCAAAGTTAGAATTATCAATACGCAAATTGTTCATTACGGAAAAATAACAATACGCAAGATGTACTGATTATAAATTATAGTTTTTGGTGCTAATAAGTGTCCGTTGGAATCTAACATAATAATAGGTCACAAAAAAAACCATTTCAACTCGGGCTAAATAGCTCGAAAACGAGTATTACACTCTTTTTCCGACTGAGCATTATTATTTATTATCCATTTTGCTTTGTGTACATTTAACTTTTTGTACGTTTGGCGATTGAGCATTTAGCTTTTGTAACATTTTGCGGATTATGCGTTTTGCATTGAACAATTCGCGAAATGTAGATTGTTCTTTTTATACATTATGAGTTATGTGCTTTCAGCGTAAATACATTTTGCGTACTGTACATTTCTCGATCTGTACATTTATCATGATGTGGATTTTGCGTATGTGCATTTTGACTGTTTGTACATTATGCGTGCAGTGAGCATTTTGCGTATTGTGCATTATCAGCGTAAACCTTATTTTTCTTGTTTTTTAACCTTTTGAATGCCACCGACGCCACCGCAGCTGACCCTATGTTTCGTGTAAATTAAGTTGTAATAGGGAATATGAATGGATTTTTTCAAATCGCATTTCTCTACAAAATATGAAATAACAGTAAAAAAGAGAACTAAAATACAAGCATTTTATATTGCTAATTAGACTGCGGTTAGACAGAGAGATCCGATGTGCACTGTGACGTCATATAACAGGTCGACCATTTAAACTCCATATTAAATTGTGTTTTGCTAGAAAGAGATAGGAACAAATCTTTGTTGGCTTATATCTTGGTTATTTGTAACAATTCAATAATTGTAACTGTTTGTTACATAAATCTGCTTTTATTTAAGCTGGGATAAAAGTCATGAATATTCCCTATTTCGTCGGTGATGCAAAACCGCGTAACTAACAAATTTATGATAGAGCAAAATAAACCTTACTCTATTAATAAGGTGCATTTTGCTCCTTATTTTAAATGTTACTTACTTACGCGGTTTTGCAGTTTCACCGTCGTGAGTGGCACACTAAGGCATTCAAAAGGTTCAATTACCCACATGTTGAAATTGATTTGCAACCTAATTTTTTGTTACGCTATTTTGATTTTTGACCGGCATGTCATGCTCGTTTTATTGCAGAATATGGCCGCTAGCGTGCAAACGCATTCTTAAGTTTCCAGTTTTTTGCCTGAGGTTTGTTTTTTTGTTTTCGTTTTTTATGCCCTTCTGATATTGTTTTCAAGTACCTGTTTAAAATGTTCATTCTTATATAATTATTATTTATAATGGTAATTAAATAAATACATATTTTTTAACCTTTTCAACGCCATCGACGGATATATCCGCTCCACTGGTTCAACGCCAAAGACTGACAACTCTGTTACATTTTCCGGGGACAAATTTCAATGCAAGGAAAAATAATTTAACCCAGCTACCACACTAACCGGTCGACAGCCAATTCGATTGATCGATTTCTGTCAATATACTAATATTAAATAAAGCGTTATTTCCAGGACACGCCTCCCCCGCTGCCCGCGCGCACCGGCCACTACTACCCGCGGACATAGTGCCCTGCATCACCTGTAACTATAATTAACTATACCATACTATCACTATGAGTACTATGACTATGAAATTATTATCCAAACTGAGTTTATAACAAATTCAGTATTCGCAATGAGTTGAGATGCGCTCACGTCGTTTTACATTTCATCTATATTAGAATGAGGACGTGCGTTGTGTAAGAACGTCGTAACAACCAGATTAATGTCGCCTACTGTTTTAAATCGCCATACGACTGTAAAGCTATGAATTGCGTTATAACGTGTAAATTAACGAATTATTCTCGGTAGTTTCATGCGTTTCTGTGCGTCAGAGTGAGATAAAAGAGTCGACAGTGTTCCCAGCTTCTTAATAACTTTCGGCTGGCTATCGCCATCACGCTCGCACTCGCAACTGACAGTATATTTGTCACTCGTGTGTCATAGAAAAACGAAGATTGCCGATGTCTATTAAGAAAATGGTAGCTCTGTACTTATGTTCTTATTTTATTTTTTATTACTATGTATATCACTCGAATGTAGTGACGTCACTACAAGTTATAAATCAATGCAGTTATAAAAAAAAACAAGTATGAAAAGCAATTTATAAAAATAAAACACTTTATGCTCTCGAAAACTATTTTGGTGTGAAGAATATATAACCTTAAGTTGTAATAAAAATTAATATGTATATTATAAAAACGCAATACCCTCCAATAAGTTGCAGTAGTCATATATATTTATTATAAACGTAGATTTAAATTGACTATACCTTGATTAAAAACAAGTAAGTTACTTAAAAGTTAATGTAAAAAACTTAATTTTGTAAGATACTTTATTTGCTTACTGTGTCTAGTCCCCAAGCTATTCTATCTTAAGTATTTTAAAGCTTAATTTCTATACAGGAGGATTGGTTTTTCAATACATTTCTTTTAGGGAGGCACAATTAATTAAAAAGTTTTTTTTTTTTAATTTATATGGATTGTCAAATTCATCATTCGACTTGACTTTCTAATAACAAATAATGAGATGAGCGTTCATATTTCTTAAATATCTGTTAAATGCGGGATAAAAACATGAAACCAATTTAGGATATTGCTTATGATGAAAATAGAACATTAATGAAAAACATTTTTTTTTTCTTCAGAAAACTCATTTTTCGGAAAATGTCAGTTTCGGTTATAGCCACTAGACAATTAGGGTGCGGCTCCACTGAGGCGGAGACGAGAGGAGCGGAGCGGAGCTGTGCCAATATTAACCAATGGAATCTGCGCAAGGCGCGCTCGACGTGACCGCATGCGCCTTTTATTGGTTAATATTGGCACAGCTCCGCTCCGCTCCTCTCGTCTCCGCCTCAGTGGAGCCGCACCCTTAAGCTCTATTACACCCCCTTAAAGAAATATATCTATTTACCAATCACTTCCTATGTCTATTATGTAAACATATTAGTTTTCTGTCTTCCATTCGTCAATTCCTTCCAAAATGTACAAATATGTCAATTGATACTTCCTCTCAACAATGTTGGTTGGAGCTAGAGTCATAGAAAAGAGATAGAGAAACTTTTGAAGTGGTCAAACTGAGTCTCTTCCTTGAAGTTATTATATGACACTAGCTCTGGATATTATTCAAGCGTTATATGGTGTGTTTCGAAATAGTTTTTGCGATTACTCCTTAGCAATGCTTTTTTTTGTCATAATATCTCATACAATTTACCTACGTTGCTTTTGCTCCTTTGTCACATTCCAGTGTTGTATACTGCTTATCAAGACTCCCTAGGACTCTCGCGTCTGCTAACAAACTTCCTTTTTAATTCAGGATAAAGACGCAACTTGGCTAAAATGCTGTGAAATTAGTTTTTTTTTCAGAAAAAAAGTTACAGGGAAACCTTTTTTTAACCCGTAGAGTTTAACGCCTATAGTACTGAATTTCGTGTCCAGACGATGCGATACTAAGTTTGCAGCAGAGACCAAGTGACGCGGGAGTCCTAACTCTTGCACCCTCGTTTGTCTGCTTAAACACTGATCAGTACAAGGTCACGCGATCAACATTTTATATTTTTTAACAAGTTGAATAGAGACTAAAATATTTTAATTTTTTCAATCACAAAAATCCATAATCGTATAAAACAGTTATTTGAATTTAATGTTTGACGCGCCATTTTGCAACAGATGACGGGTCCGACATACGAAGGGTTAAATGTTATTTATAAGCAGTATAAAACACGATTAATTTTATCCCTTTAGTCAATGCACCTCACGGATTTCCCCAAAATTGCTCACGAGCTAGCTAAGACTGAATACATGTCCCTTTTTATGTGGAAATGCCAAATTGTTGTAACCAAAACTTTATTTTTAGTTGAATACCTTTTTTGTATTCACGAGTTTGATCCAAATGCACTGTACTTAATTTAGTCTTTAGTTTTGTTATATTATAAGTTAATTCTAAGTGTTCTCTACCTGATGTATGCAGGTGTAATTTTGTTTTATGAAATGGCATGAACCAATGTATGTCGTAGACTTTTTATTTTAGTTTGCATCCACTTAAGGAAAACGATTCATTGTAATGCGGCACGCGACACACGACAGAAGCATACTTTGTAAAAAAAGAGTGCATTATTGATTATCAAGTAAGTTCAAGCAGCAGTGTTCGCATTGTTGTGTTCCGGTTTGGGGATAAGACAGCCGGTGAAATGACTAGCATAGAGGCATTCCATCTTAGTCCTCAGGGTTGGCAACGCATTTGCAGTCTTGTGAATGCTAATGTATATGGGTCACAGTTTCCACTTACCATCAGGTGGCCTGTGTGCTCGTTTGCCTTCCCAAGCAATAAAAAAAAAAGTTAGAATTGCTTTAAATAAAAAAAGAGTTACGACCGGTATAATGCCGAACGCGTTGTAATGTTGTATGTCGCCATTCTTCTATGTTGGTAGAGTCAATAATCTGTATAATGACTTGAATCTAATACATTGAATTCCCTAAGTGGATGCGACCGAACTAAAAGACTACAGATTTCACAAGCGATACGATCTTATTCATCTAGCTAGTTAGCCTAGTTCATCTTCTTGATACACTTCTGTTTTTACTTTAACCTGTGGCCATTTGGTAAGCTACATTATCCATCTCTTTCTCCCTTTTGTCTCGAATGACGAGCGGAAAGGATCGAAGTTTCGAAGTTAGTAACCACCTGGGAGGCTACTCAGTTAATTTTTTATTGTTTTTTTACCTTCATTTAGGTTAAGAATATGCATATCATTTTTATTCGGATGTTGAGTGTTGATTTCGGCAGTTATTTGCTGTTTAGTCGTTTGATCGTGGGTTCTTGCTTACTTTCTTAATTTTCACCCGTTTTTATTGCTTGTGAGTACTGATGTGCCAAAGGAAACTTTCCAAAATTGCGGAACATTTCACGTAGGAAAATTACGGAAACTTCTCACAATTTTGTATGGTGATTGAAACTTTCCGTTTCTTAAATTTAAATTTCCTATATTTATTGTGAAAGTTTCCGGAAATTTCTTGCATCTTTTCCAACTTTTTGGAAACTTTCCGCAACTTGCACATCAGAGCTTGTGAGTGTATTAACTTCCTGAGGTTCCATTTACTAAAAATAGTACATAATACAGCCATTGAAATAAAGATCTAGTGCAAAGGAAGTAAAGTAGAGTTTCTTTTGTTTTTATGACAAATTGTCAAATTAGAAAATTTACTTTATTTCATTCACAATAGATTCATATTCCTTTGACGAATTTCGTTGTATGGTGGACCTTAGAAGGCTAATAGTGAGTTGGTGGAATAACCCGCGAAGTATGAAACGAATCCTTTCAGGGTTTTATGTGCAATATAAAGCTAAGATCTTGCCGAGGTAATGTGATGGTTTTAGTTAGGTTATTTTTTTTTAGCTTTATGATCCCCAGTCTCCAGGATTACGTGGGGACTTTTCGTATGTCTGCCCAACAGCAGAAGTCGCAGGGGGTTCTTTAAAAAAAAAACTCCGTGTTTTATTTTGGGCATGGAGTTCCAATTCAAGAATCGATCCTTACAAGTAAACTGATGTAGACAAACTATCAATCATCACAAAATACTGTGTACTTATTTTGGGTAAAAGCTCTTTAGTTCGATTACTGAGCGTTGAAAATATTTTGATAGTAGTTTTTCTTAACTTAACAAATCTAAGACGTGGTTCCTAAAATTACCAATGTTTTATAGTTTCAAGCTTCATATCCACTTGACAGTTCAGAATAGCCATAGCAACCAAAGCAATGCTTTTAGTAAAATGACATCAGTGTTCTATTGATAGTATTCATAAGGTTCAAAGTTCAATAAACTTGTTACAACTGCATCCTTTGAGTGCTGAACTGTCAAGTGGTAAATTTTATTGCCCACCCTGTATAAACTGAATGTTAGTTCGTTAGCTTGTAGTTCTCCAAAGCATAATCGTAGTATAATGAATAAAGTACAATTGGATGTAAGTTTGCAATGGCTATATTCGTTTATAACCTTTTTTGTATTCGGGTGATAACGTCAGCCATTTTTAGAGGCTCGAATTGTGAAGAGCTTCGTTTTGTATATTTACTTTATTTAGTCAAGTTTATTTTATAATTATGAAACAGTTACACTGGAAAAATAAAATGGTCTTAACCTTTTAACCTTAATCTAAATTAGAATTCACCAAATATACAGATCGTTTTGCTGACGTCTTTTAAGTAACACGAGTCTTAATGTTTTTCAAACTTTGCTTTCACAGTTTTAAGCAAATTTGCACCGATATAGTACTCCCAGCTTCTGTATAGCGTTAAGTTTGTTGTCGAATTCAGACTTGCACTTTGAACCGACAGTATTTGTCACGCATGATTCAATGAAAAATAATGATAAAAAAGAAGCTGGTAGTGTGTATAGATTGTGTAATTTTGTAAGCTGCCAGCACGGCCATTTTCTATGAAAAATCATTTAAAGGTTAATAGGTTCAAGTTACATATTGACTTCACACTGCATTATTTATGCAATTAATTTCTTACTCATTAAGAAATACTTACGTGGTTAACATGGATTATTAGTAAGGAATGCAATTTAACCGGTTATTCACCGGTTTCGTATGAAAATATCCGGTTAAACCCGGTTATTTGCATTCCCTAATTATTAGCCATGCGTGGTCAAAGCTTTTTAACCGTGTGTAATTTCTGTGGCCCTAGTCTTGAGGTATGGTGTTTACCTTTTATTACGAGATAAGTAGAATTGTATCTTTTTTTATTAGGGCCTCAGAGCTACGCTCAAATTCTGAAGTTTAAAATGTGTTTTCAATCCACGAAGGGCTCACTTTGACATGTCATTGCATAGTTGCATTGCATAGTAGTCACAATACGGGATTGTTGAGCCACTTGCCACTGTGCGTATTTTGGCCGTCAGTTATACTCGTATATCCAGACAAGGAAAGTCGTAGGAAAGTATTCCATCTTTGTCATCGTGTTTGACAGGCGAGAAGTGCCATTTAGGTTAGAACCACTTGATTAATGTTATATTTTCAAGCTATTTAACTGTTGGCTAACCCGAAGACCAAGCCTGCCAACCTGATAATATAGTGATTACACCCAAAGCCAACCAATTATGTCTAGAAACAGTAACCTAGCGACAATTGTTATAACGTAACGATGGGTATCAGTGGAAAAATCATGATTGGTCATACGACATCGAAAACAATCGTAATCATAATAAATTAACGATGTTCAGATTATTTTTGACAGCTGATTTGATGAAAACACCAAATGACAAAGATAGAATCCTCTTTCTGTTTCTCGAACATATACATGTCATCATTCGTTATCAGTCGTTCGCGACGATGTCACACGAGTATGCCCGATTTGCACTACACGGGTAAATTATGAACAGTGGCAAGTGGCTCACCAATCCCGTGTGGTGACTGTACAATAAAAAAAATAACCCTGACCTACCAGTGAAGTTATAAATCAAATCATAGGATTCGTTAACCTTTTGAACGCCGTACGTCATATACAAAATGCGTCACTCACACGCCAAACATGTTTGATATGCTAAGCAAATTACAACTTAATCCATACGAAACAAAGTCTCTTTTAATCTCTAACTTCTGTCGGCTGTGGCCGTCGCTGGCGTCAGTGGCACGACTTTCAGTTGTCGGCCAGAGCCGACTGTGGCGTTCAAAAGGTTAAACTAAATGGCACTGACACAGTTCTATGTAGGGGCAGTTAAACTTCGCGGCTTGAAACCCTATAACAACATAGCAAATTAAAGAAATGTCTGTGATTTCCGAGCACTTTATTACCAATTTATGAATGAAATCTCGGCTAAGAGGCTGGAGATTTATTTATATAACCAGACCTAGGAATATACGGGGCAAAATTAAATGACAGCTAGGGATTGATATGGATAAACTCAATTATCGATGCTTTTTCCATACACTAGTGATCGCTCCAAGTTTTGTTTGTAAAAATATTTTATTATTGAAAGTATGCTAATGTCATATATTTTTACTCCTAACAAATTCTGATCGTTTATTATAACAATAGTACCTAAATGGGACAGGCACTCTGAAATACACAATAAGAAAAAACACAAATGATGATGATGGAGTGAAGGTTAAAAAAAATCTTTTAAAATAAAGAATAACCAGAACTATGTTGCTATTTTGTTTCATTTGCATACTGTCAATAAATTTAAATTTTCACAAGCAAAACTTGTAGCGATCACTAGTATATAGGAAAAGCATCGATAAAAGAGTTTATCGATATAGGCAATCCCTAGCTGTCATTTAATTTTGCCCCGTATATTCCTAGGTATGTATATAACACATCACTACTATAACACAATACAAATAATGCGATACAGTTAATCAACTTCCTACAAAGTTGCGAGAGATCACATGTATTACTGGTTACCTATCACAAGCTCCAATTTCAGTTAACTGTTTCGTTTGTTGGAATCTTCATAATAATTGCATTTGCTACTGAAACCGTTTAACTTCCCTGAACTGTTATATTATAAAACAATCCTTACCTAACCTACACGCTCTGTAGGTATTTAATAATTTTTAAGTTAATGCTTTTCTAACTTGTGAATAATCGGGCAAATGAAACAGATGGGAAACAAAGCTTCGAGTCCTTGATACTTCAGTACCGCGTATCTAACAACCTCGCTTAGTTGCAAAATGTACCTTACTGACTAACTTGCTAAGGTATATTTTGCACCATGTTCAATTTGTTAGTTACGCGGAATTGCCGTATCACCGACGTATTTAAATAGCTACTCTATCGTCGTAGGCGCTGTCACTGCCATCTAGGTTAATTTGTCAATCTTTATAAGCAGTTGAATAACTGTATTACATTTGTATTGTGACAATATAATATTTAATAACACATCACACATTCTATAGTGATAAATAAATAATAGACAAGTATATTTATACCACAAATGTATCAAAACCTGTAAAGTATATGCTTCATTAAAGTTATTACTTGTATAAGTACATGATAACCTTTTGTACCATTCAAATAGATTTTGTAATAGAAATAGATGTAGTTGTATGTATATCCGTAAGTATTACAACATATAATAAGAAAGCACAAAATTCTGAGCACTGTTTGTGTCGTTTTTATATAAACTTCGTTTTATATCTGTGTTGTATACGTGTAGGCCACATATACAACTATATATGTATATTATATGTAATTGTATAACCAGTTTCATGCAGTTTTGTATTTGTGTATAAAGTTTGAGGGCACGCAGCGTTGCACCGTACCGTCAAGTTGTTAAACAAAGATTTTTATTAAACAGTCCTACAGGCTTGTAACTTAAGTTATGTACCTATACTGCGTTTATCAGCCAATAGATGGTATCTCAAATACATTACCCGTTAGTAATAAAGTCGCATTTGCTAATGGAGTTTTGTCTGAGATACCGCCATTTTTCTTAGGTCAGGATTATGTACATTAAGAAACCAAAGATAAAGGGAGTAATATATGTAGATGGCGAGTAACTAAAAATAGGATCGTGGATGAAGCTTCTTTATGGACATTAACAAATGTTCTGTATTTTTCAACTTCCCTACACCCGCCTAATTATTTTGAACCTACTTACTTTTAAGGTTTTTAACCTTTTAACCGTCAATGACAGATTTATGCAGAATGAACCTGTGAATCCGTAAGTTCGAAATTCGCGCTGCTTTTCAACGGCGTTCACAAGGTTATATTATATATATTTGAGGAGAGCAGTAATACCGAGGCCTATTTTCAGTATCAGTTCCTATAGTTTGGCAAAATAAATATTGGAGGAAAACGAGGGCGCTATTTGAGTGATATTGGCAACATGACCCAATTTTTACCCAAAAATCTGCTGCTAAAGTCGCCTATCGCCTCGTCAATTGGTTTTCGCTATACATTAGAGAGTTATGGTTGTGACCCCAACGAATGGATTGACCCCGCAAGAGGTATATATAGTTGTGCTATATTGTATATGTATGGTACGTAGTAGCGCTGCGTTGTGCGAATCTGTGTATTTACATTATTGGTATAGTAAGGACTATTGCAATTATAAACATTCCATTGCTTGTGAATTGTGTTTTATTTATATTTCAGATTATATTATAATTTTTCGACATTATGCTGAGGCTCCACTGAGGCGGAGACTAGCGGAGATGAGTGGAGCAGAGCTGTGAAAAGAGTTAAGTGATTCGACTGAAGTGGAGCTGAGTGAAACCGCAGCCTTAGGCAACCTACAGGGCGTCTCAAGACGAGATGAGGATTTCAACTAATATGATTGGTCGATCCCTACACGTCTCCTCTCCGGTCCGCTTGTCTCCGCCTCAGTGGAGCCGGAGCCTTAGGTCGTAGCATATATTATGGTAAAAATATTTTTCCGAATATCAGAATCAGACAAAACGGAAAACGAATTTTGTAAATCCGAATATTCCTATTCCGAATCGCGAATATGAATTATTCCGAAATTTTAGCAACCCGAAATCTCTTACATTTTTTATTTCAAATAAGCCTTGCACATAAATACAATGTTTAACATGCTTAATACCGTAAAACGCTGCAACTTTGCCTTTTAAGCTCAATTTTGCCTATTTCGTTTCAATTACGATATCTCGCATTTGCTTAGCTTTTTCTTGTTGTGATTTTAATACTCGGTAATATAAAATTCGAGATGTTGATATTTCGGCCTTATATTCTTTATCTTTACCTATTGTATAAATTCGGGATTATGAAATTCTATATTTTAGGTTGTTCCCGATTTTATGGTGTAGAGCCCCTGAACATGTGGGTCATTCCAATTAACTTATACATTCATATATTTTTCGGGCATTGTACAAATGCCGTGACCAACTAACTACAAAAATTTAAACATAACCTTAACTACGCAATAAGTTATTTCTCGTTGTCAAAAGCTGCTCAAACTTCACATAAATGTTTTTCTTCTAAATTTCTAACACTTACTTACATAAAAAATATTACACACTTCGATCATCTCAAACAGTAACAGCACACGAATAGTTTGTTCGTTAAAAATGTTCTGTACATTTCCAAGTAGGTACGGTAAAAAACTTTAAATGTCGAGCCATTATAGAACCCAGTCGCAGAAAGCCCGTGATTAAGCTAAACTTTATTTCTTTCACGTGACTTGATGTTGTCATTGTGACAAGGTTCTTTGTTTACTCAAAAAATAAAAGTACGGTTACAGTTTTCATAACAAAACCTTACGTTGTCATGACATGAGTTGTTGCATGCGCACTCTACTAGGTAAAACAATATTGCTAACGGCATTTTATGGTATTGTTAATAAAAACTCTGTCATGTAAATAAGAGCTATAGGTATAGTTGGTTCCAGTTTAAATGACGAAAATGCACTTAACGCAGGATTTTACAACTTCTTTTGTTGCTAAATATGAAAGGAAAAGATAACAAAGGGACGACCGAAGTGTGGCACGTGCCTTGGAGTAGCTCAACCCTTCTTGATCATTGGGTTTTACCTGAACCAGACACATTTAAGTAGGTGTTTTGTTTTTTAAATACAATTAAGTATAGTGCGGTTAACATTCAGGTAAAAATGTATTTATAATACTATTCTTAAATTGTACAAAGTGATATTGACACAGTATTTAATTATTATTTTGGAAACATTTAATTATTAAGTAAAATACCGGCAACATCAAAACTATCAAGATTGTTTGTTCACAGTATACTTTGGCCGTACGTACCGACACACCTGCGTAATTGTTTTACAACCCTACTTGAAGATAACAATTGAAGAATAGATGTTGGTAATGGTTGGTTTTAAGTGCTTTTCGTCATATTAACTAGAACCAACTATAGTAACGTACACGGAACGACAATACGATACATGGCAAAATAAATATGGTTTTACATAGAGTAATTATTCGACATTCAATACCTAAACTATGAACTAAACAAATCTAAAAACTACTTTAACATTTTAATAACATTTTCTAGTCTTTGCAACAAAGGTACAATTATGAAAATAAAACTCAATGTGATAGTAAGTACCTATTTAACCTTAAATAAGAAAATATAAATATGTATACGCATTCAGTATTTCACAGTGATCTAATCACATCCAATTATCTCATTAATAACTATTAAAACCAGATGCAGTCAAAGGCATAAATATATAAACCTTCCCAAGGCGTCATAAATATCTAAAAACCCTTATACTCCTTATAATAAGGCCTAACTTTACATATATTTGGCGCTATGGCCGTATACATAGAAATTAGTGCTTTTGACTGTACCTGTATTTGGTCTGTAATCTATTACTCAAGCCAAGCGAAAATAATTCAATAAATAACCTAAAGCTAAGGATTACAATTCTAAAAGTCACTTTACTCTATCGTCAAGATATTAAAAGCAGATGAATAAATAATATTTTTGTCATCTTTACTCTCTACCAAATGTCTTTGACTGAAAAAGTTGCAAATTTACAAGTTCCAAGCTTATTTTTCTACGTTTCAAGCTACCATATGATATTGTTCTATGCAGAAGCGAAGTGGATATCACACCTGTAGCAGATTTTTACCGTTACAACAATGATATTTTATATTACGATATGTCATATGCGCGCAAAAGCGTTCCTCAAAAAGGAAGGTAATTTACCTTACTACTGTTTAGTTGCGCCGCGGCCGCTGACACGCACGCATCAAAGACCGTAATAGTAGTTTATGAAATTGTTGCATAAAGAGGGGTATTAAAACAAGAGTGTGTGTGTTTAAGAACCGAGCCGCTAGGGGAGGTTTTTAATAGTATCACACGAGTGTTTTAATACCTAGTTATGTGCAGTTTCATACACTACTTTATCTACTCTCATACATTGCGATTCAACCTACGCCAAAACCTAGCACATCACCGCGCATGCGTTAAAGCGGGCGCTGTCACAGACAAGTAAAAATTGGAATGAAAACTTTTTGTAATGCTGTAAAAATGACGCAAACCGCATGTGCGTTCCATTATAAAAAAATAATTGGTATGGAGCCTCGTTGGTGACATTAACTGGATTAACTTGTATCGTAATGGTAAAAAAATTACTTTATAACATTATTTTGTTAGAGAAATAATGTTATAAAGTGTTTTTTTTTTTATTCAGTATTGTGTTTATGAAGTATGCCAATATAAATTCGTTTTGAAGTTTATAATTCGAAGTTTACGATATGAGGGTAGATAAAATTACATTATGTTCCTAACGAATGCCTGTAGGTTGTAGGTCCACTATAAGCTGCCGAACTCTATTATTTCGCCGTAGGCCTACGTCCTCCATGTTGCATATTTGTTCATTCACAAATAAATTCGTAATATCCTATTTTTTTCAAATACGAGTACGCAACTTTAAGTGACTTTGAGAACTCTTAACTAACCTAAACTACAACCTCGTTACGTCAGACTCGCAGTCTTTATCCTTCCTACCGCTTTTCCCGCCGAGTTCCGCGTATATGTCGTCTATGGTCCGCATCCGTGTCTCTGGCACGCAGCAGACGATGTACACGGTGCTGACGAGGCAGACGCTAGCGAACAACCAGAAGACTGTGTGGAGACCAGCTAGCTGGGCAAGAGGATGGAACAGCCTGAGTTCCACTGAGACCAGGGCACAGGCAAAGGCGATGACGAGGGAGGTGACTGTGCCGCGTAGCTGGAACATAAATGTCAGATTTTTTTATTTTCGGTTAGTGGATAACTTGTGGTGCTTCGTAAGGTTTGGTTGAAAACTTGGGACTTTGAAAGATGGAAGTTTTCAGTTATATGGGGTCAAGATTTTTCTCTTGACTTTTTATGAATCAAAAGTGATAGGAAAGGAAGGCTTTAGAGCTTATGAGTAGCCATAATACAAATGGCAACTAGGAGAGTGTAACATATTTTCATCATCATAACAATTTAAGTACATGCCTTTTTTCCATTGAGTTTTTTTTATAATATGTTTGCTCTTGACTCACTGTTGCCCTTGGAGGACGAAGATTTTCTTGACAATGAAGCGGGCTCATCCAGAAGATGTCTATTCACCCTAGCTTTAAATTGGTTCAGATTGTATGCACTCGGAAATACAGATGCTCGAAACAAATTCCACTCTTTTGCAGTACCTACGCATTATGATTATGAACGTTGATGCACAGCGCTTCTTTCGAAAAGACCGAATTTCAACCATGTACGTTTGGCATCCCGCGATGCGTCTGGAAGTCCGATGGTAGAAAAGAGATGGCGGTACTAGCTCGTAGGGTTCCATAGGGAGTCGCAGTTAACTATACTTCAAATTAAAGATATAGAAAGCTAACCTGGAACGAGAACATCTCGGTCATGACGACGAACGGCACGGGCTGGAGTCCCGCCGCGTCGCAGTAGATGCAGAGACAGAGCGCCGCCACGGGCAGCCAGCCGCCGCCGCCGCGCGCGAACCAGCCGCCCAGCAGGCACATCGCCACGCCCGACACCAGGCACGTGCTGGCCAGCAGCGGCTGCCGACACACAAATAGGTTAATTGGATTTTTCTAACATGTCCGAATGTTTATAAAGAGCTTATCTTTAGCTGTCCAGAACGAAAGGAATTATGTAAAAAGAATCCGCTCAAATAGTTACCTTCCGTTCAAAGTTCAAGTTGTAATGAGGGCCTCCGGCCGTCTACCTGGGTGAGCTCCTTCAACCTTATACTTATATTATTTTACACATTTCCTTTCGTTAGACTAATCTCGGAGTAAGTCTTATTCCAGTTTGGTAAAACTGATGGTAAGTTGTTCCTTGGTGATGATACTGATGGTTTATCATAGGCCGCATTTATACTTGCAAGTTATTGCTGCAAGTTTTGAGACGCAACTATAGGTAAGAGTGAGTGGCAAATATCTGCGTCTCTGCCTTGCATATAGTTTTGTTTCAAAACTTACAGACCAATAACTTGCAAGTGTAAATGCAGACATACAATTCATACAAAGCATTCAAAAGGAACGAGTTAACGCTTTTCCAGGCCTTGCTAAAGTAAGGACACAAGCAAGAAATGGAATAGAGCCACGAGTTCGTAACTTTCTGAAGGATACTGATCCATGAAGTCTTATTTCAGGAAAGTTCAATAAAGTTTGAGTCATAAAATGTAGGTAAGTAGTTAAGTTCAATTTTGAGCGACATGAATGTGGTCGATGAAATGTACTACGCCTGGAAAAGGGTGTTGTCTTTGAATGACTCTTAACTATACGACGGTTAGACAACTAACCTATTGTCATTCTAATTAACGAAAGTCAAGAACTGCCCTTGGGCGTGCTTAGGTTTGCTAGTCAACGTAAGCACCCAGCCACCCAGTCAGCCAGCTCAAAGATTGACCTAAATGAGCACCTGCAAACTGCCTAAGCCTAAGAATCCTTGATCACTAGGTTCCTTAGGTCTTCTTCTTCTTAGGTGTTCTACCTATACATAAGTCTGACCCACCTTCCTTCCAGTCCTTTCAACCAAGCTAGAAGCCGTGCAGGACCCAACCAGCTGCACAGCACCCAGCACAGCCGTCTGCTGGTTAGCCGTGAGCGACCAGCCCTCGTCGTCTTCGCTGGCCTCCCCGAAGATCTGCGACGCGAAGTGGAGCACTGCGAGGCAGCCGCACAGCTCCCGGGCCAGGGTTATAATGAGTACGATGCGGAACGCCCGGAATGTGCTGCGGTCGGTCACTGGAACAAGGTATAGGTTTTTTGGTTTATGTCATACGTCGTTATCGCGGGAGCAAAAACAAATCTATTAAAGAATACATATAACAGAATGTATGTTTAGTATAAACGGAATATTCTGCCTATACATTCTAAGCCTCTATGAAGTTCTTCATATCTAGCACGAAGTTTTCGCTGGAAACGGCCAATCAAACTTGTCTTACACTGATTAAACGCTTCCATAAGTCAACGTTTCAACTTTAAAAAATATTATCTCAAATCCAGTTCTTTCACCAAAACTAGTTTTAACTTTTTAAAAATGTATCCCACTTGTACTCAAATTTAATTTAGATATATTTTTATGTCTTTATACATACCTATCATGTCAATCAAGAATGACAAATCTCTAAAGTAGCAGGATAAGTGACTGAAGAAGTTGACGCTAGGATTGCGTAGCTAATCTCTTTAAATATGTACTACTAATCAAGTCAAGTACGGAGGTAACATATTTGAAAGAAAATGTAATCATTTTGAACTCGTAGGTTTAAACGTTTCTCGATACGAATATCACTTCTGTTATTGCCTATTGTCATAATCTTTCACTACTGTCAAATCGTTTTTGCTTCCGCGATAACGATGTATGTATGGCCCTAAGGTGAAGGAAAGATTTGTATTCAACCCCGGGTTTTATTCTCGTAGTCGATTGAACGAAGGTTAAGACGTAACGCCGCCGCCGTACTCAGAGTCAATTGGGATACACCTATTTTAAAGACGTTCGTCAAATATGACTTTGGAAACAGATCACAGATAATAAAGATCGTCGTTCTAAATAGCTCCGTCATTTTGTCATAGTAAGCGGCCGAGGTTACGTGTATTTAACAAATTATTTTAAATCACAATAGTTAGCCGCAGTTTCATCAAAAGCCCAGTTCACCAATCCTATTTTTAATGTTTCCATCCTTAGTAATAAATAGTCCTACACTAACCATTGGTTGTCCGTGGGAGCATACTTCTATAGTTTGAACTCAGGTACAATCCCCGGTAGGTGTCCCATCACTTAATTAAATTAAATTTGTCTAAAGGGCCTCTGCGTGTTGCCTTCGGCTCCATGTACGCCTTCCAAAGGTCCGGGACTCCCATAGTCCCGTGATGGGTAAAATGGTTAAAATCATGAATGCTTTAAATCAGATCCTTATAAAAGACTATTCTTTCGAATAAAAATGTAAAAGCATGCGATATTTTTTTTAGGCGTATCCCAATTTACTCGTTCCTTTTTCGAAATTGTGTATGAAAAATCGTTACTAAGGAACGGCATTAAGTTCGCTTTTTGTATATTAAGTATATTATTTTACGCTATAAAGATTAACCCTCCGCGACTGACCTGACGTCTATCAGACGTCGCCAAAAAAAACGCCATATGGCCATAGTCTCTATTACTCGCGGCATTGTAAGTTAACCTTTGTAAAAAATACCAGTTTTTTTTACCTTATTCAAGTTAATTAAATATTTTTTTATTAATTAGAGCCTAGAGCTTAGTTTGGGACTAGGTCAATTGGTGTGAGATTGTCCCCTGATATTTATTTATTATTTTATTTTATTAATTAACTCACATACATCTTTATTATTAATTTCGCATTAAAATTAAATAATCATGCTATGCACTAAATAAACAATACTTATCATTGAACCATTAGTATTTTTTCTATATTTTATCAAAAATGACGTCCGACAGAATCCACCTCAGTAGAATGTTTCTAAAAAAGTCACCACAGTTGCAGAGGGTTAAGTAAATAAATCAATCAATTGGTAGACATAGGCCTTGAACACGGTCGGTTTGGTTCCTCTCGCATCCAACGGTTTCCAGCAATCTTCGCCAACTCCAATATCCAACAGCAAATATCTAAACTGCCTAATTGAAGACTTCTTCGACATTCAAGCCATGCAATGCTCATAACAAATAGGAATAAGCAACAAATGAGACCACGTGTTAGGACTCAAGTGTCATAAGGCAGCAAACATCGTTACCCGACACTGTGGGAAACGAAATGTTTGGAGACACTACATAACGGCAAGTGTCTCCAAACATTTATGTAGTGTCAATAATGTCAACGTAGGTACATTTTCGTAGCTTCTAGAAGATTGTTGTGATCGATTGATTCCAATGCGAGAAATGATTCGCCATTGTACATGTTAATCTTAAGTTTATGTACGAAATTACTTGTAATTGTTTTTCTTTTTTGTGCAATAAAGAGTTTACATACATGATTTTTGGGTTCCAAAAACACGGCGTACCATTACAAGACCTTGCTTTTGACGTGTATTAGATGATAGGTTTCGCGTCAGTCAATTCAAAGAGTCATGAATTTGAATGATATTAGACACTCATTCTGACTGATCTTTAGGCACATCCAAGATTTTACCGAGAATATACGTGTCAACTCAAAAATATGTGGATATATGGATATTCATAAAAGAAAAGCCTGTAGGTATTCGTATTTTGGTTGCAATCATGATTTAAAAAACTGGGCAAGAGCAAGTCTGACCATACTCAAAGTAGGGTTCCGAAGCCGTTACTTCTAAAAACTATCTCGAAAAAAAGCAATTCTCTGTTTAAAGTTATTTCACTAATGCGCAATATTTTACAACCCCACGTTACGTGTAGGGCAGGTAAATTTTAAAAAAAACAACGTTTAATTTACCAATTGGTTGGCGTGACTAATATGTATATTCATGCCAAATTACAGCTTTCTAGTACTTAGTCTCTGACCTAGGCTGCGGACGGACGGACGGACTTGGCGAAACTATCAGGGTTCCTAGTTTGACGACGGAACTCTAAAAAACGCGCTGTATAAGATTCCTTTTTGATTCGATTTTCTAATTTTAACCATTACTTCAGTTAATAAACTAGAGGGCCGGTACACACTGACATGTCAAAGACGACATTGTTTTGGCCCTGATCAAAAAATGCAAATGCGCGGGAAGCGCTATAATTAATCTTAACCTGCGCAACCAGGAATGGTAATTATTACTTGATATACCTAAACATAGTCCGCGCGCGAACTGCATCGAGGGTTGGAAACAGGACCGGATTTACCATGTCGGGACTCGAAGGCAATTTATTTATTTATTCGTATGGCGATTACACAGAAAAGAAATTATTTTTGTTTATGTCATGTCATGTCATATCATATGCAGATATCCAGGTTTCTTAGCCATTTGGCGGCGTCGGTGGTAAGGAGAATGAAGTCGTCAGGGTGACCAGGATAGGACCGCAGTGGGCATTCGCGCGTGATATGCTCCATGGTCTGGGACTCCGCACCGCAGTCGCAGCGGGGGGACTCGGTCCAGCCGCATAGGTGTTTATAGTGGGCGCATCGACCGTGACCGGTGCGGATCCTGTGGAGTATGCACCAATCGCGACGAGGCAATGCAATTCTGGAACTCCTTGAACTTTTCTTGCTTCCTAAAATACACTTTTTTCCGGTGCTTTGTTGATGCGGGGCCCCTAGGCAGTCGCCTACACTGCCTAATGGATATTCCGGCCCTGGTTGGGAAGAAGTCGTACCCCGCCTCTCCCAGTACGAGAGTTAGCCTTATCGCCTGGGTCATATTTACCAAATCACTGCACTAAATAATCACAATATCCACCACCATCATTTAGATGGTTGGTAGTCCACAACTGTGCGTTTCACCCGGAATTTCCTGCCTCGCACAACTAAACTGTGAAATGGTCTGTCGCCTGCGGTATTTCCGGACCGTTACGACCTTCAAACCTTCAAGAAAAGAGCGTACTCCCATCTGAAAGGCCGGCAATGCACCTGTGACTCCTCTGGTGCCGCAGGTGTCTATGGGTGACGGTATCCGTCTGCTCGTTTGCCTCCTAAACCATAAATAAAAACGAAATCCTGACGTCAGCTTTTCTTGAGAAGCTCGCGCGTGGACTACAGGTATTTAGCATTAATTAATTACATATTTTTTTATGGAGTTATAGTTATTAAATAACCAGATCGGAATAGATTACAATTTTTATCAACGCGTGTTTCCTCTTGTTTTAATGATTTATGATTTAATTTGTCCTTCAAGTGTTTTTCCGTTCTGTTCAGAAATTATTAAGAAGGAAAAAAAACAGTGAAGTGCGAGTCGGACTCGCCCACCAAGGGTCCCGTTTAAGGTACTGTTGAAAAACGCAAAAGAAAATACTCATTTTGTTAACAACTATATTTAACACGCAATAATTTCCATTTTCCCTGCCTACTTCTTATCGCGTAAAGGTGATCTCTAAGTTCCTGTACTTTTTTTCACCAATTTCTTGCCACTACTACTCCGCAAAAATCAAAAGATCATCATCATCATCAAAATGCTTAACTGACATAGGGTTATTTTCCAGTGATGCACTATTTGATTTCTAATTTAAGTAACTTCCCTGTGACACTTGCATCAATTCTAAAACGAATCCAACACGGTTTGCCGAAATTAGACCATACCTACAACCTCTACCAAGGATCTAGATCATTGATTTTGTTCATAGATCTCGATTGAGATTGAGTAATGCGGCCTACTTATATACGTGTATACAAGTTGAAAACAATACTCTCCTTCTTCATCACTGTGTTATGTTAACTTATGTTCCGGTGAGGGAGTGAGACAACCGGTGAAATGACTATAGGCAGCATTGGGTACAGTATCCATTTTGGGGTTAACAACGCATTGATATTGAAAATGGATGTATCTGTACGTACGTAAACACTTTATAAATAAACACTTTATTGTATAAACAATAGAGATAACAATTATAAAATAGTCGAAAATATAGTGGGATGTAAATAAAAAGGCAAACTTATTCCTTTAAGGGATCTATACTAGTTAACCTCAAACACAAATATCCACGTGCCTCAGAACCCACTAACTATCTGGCTTTGGGTTCTATTCAACTCGGTAAAACCATATTGCTTTTGACATATTATCGTATGGCTTTTACGAATAACTCGACCGCCATTACATACATACATACATAACTTCACGCCTGTCTCCCAATGGGGTAGGCAGAGACTATGGAACGCCAGGTGCACCGGTCTAAACATACAACTTTCGCTTCCTCTATACAGGGTGTCCCAGAAATAGCACGTCACAGTGACACTGGAGATTCCCCAGCCTCAGACGAACCAAACCAGCCTAACATGACCTCAGTAAAAGTTGCATCGTTTTCGAGTTATACCAATTTAAAGATTTTTCCAATTTTTCACCTCTTTTGACATTGTAAGTGCTCGCATTTACTGGGATAGCTTTAGAATTTAGTTTTTTTTATTTGTGCGCGTTTATGAATAGTTTATTAAGATGATAAAAGCATTATTATGTCAATAACTAATGTAAAAGTTGGAAAAATACTGTAATGAACTTGACTTAAATTATCATCAACATAGTCATTTAAACTTTGAGCACCTGCCATAACTTTTTTTTATTATAAACAAAATGAGCAAATAACTTTAAAAACATGCGTATTTTATGCCAATTCTAAAATGGTATGACACATGATATCTTAATGCATAAAAGTAGGAATCCGTATGACATTTGCCAATATTTTAGTGCCACTCCATGCCATACAATACATTAGTTTAGTGTGGTTGCCGGGATAGAATAGTGCCACTCCATGTCATCCCGTGGATGTCGTAAGAGGCGACTAAGGGAATAAAGGCTTGTAGTACTATTAGGCGATGGGCTTGCAACCTGTCACTAATACGCTGGTAAACATCTTAGACTTATTGTGCAGAATGTGGTTACAGAATTATCAACAAGTTTTTAAAGTTGTAGGTAATTCTGTAGCTCTGCCTACCCCACTCTGGGATTACAGGCGTGAAGGTATGTATGTATGTATGTATGTATGTACATTAGTTATTGACATAATAATGCTTCTATCATCTTAATAAACTATTCATAAACGCGCACAAATAAAAAAAACTACATTCTAAAGCTATCCCAGTAAATGCGAGTACTTACAATGTCAAAAGAGGTGAAAAATTTGAAAAATCTTTAAATTGGTATAACTCGAAAACGGTGCAACTTTTACTGAGGTCATATTAGGCTGGTTTGGTTCGTCTGAAGCTGGGGAATCTCCAGTGTCACTGTGACGTGCTATTTCTGGGACACCCTGTATACATCAACAACAAAACAACAACGGTTTCGGGTACTTTGATTTGGCCCTTATTCAGTACCTAAGGAGTGGTTCATCAAAAAATTAGCAAGGAATTAGCAGATTTTTATTTTTATTGTTTGCTTATTATGAAGCAGTTTATTATTTTTAGTAATGTGTAGATATCTTAATATCAAATAAAAATACAATAATATTGAAATGTGTAAGATTCCTTGAGTTTTCTTAATATTTATTGCAATGTACTTTATAACTTTTTGTAAAACACAATTAGACAATCTTCGCTTGCCGTTTTCTACAATACCACAATTGAATTTCCATTTTCAGAACTTGTTTTATGCTTTTAAGAATAGTATTATACGAATAAGTTATACCAATAAACTAGATTTCACGTTGGGTAGTAAGGAAGTTTCTCCAATCTAACCTCTGAAAGGGGTTTTTCTATGGGAGACAAATTTCTGTAAAAATGGCAAATACACAATTTTTGAAAATCCATGTCAAACTAAAGTCAAATAAAAATATTAACTAATGATCAAAAGACAATTTAATAAGGTATTAACTAGCCCATCAAACTTAAAGAAAAAAACTATGTTTATGACAAACACCTCATAAATTCTCTCAAAAGACACTGTTCAAAAAGTTTTAGGTGAGATTTAATGTAAAAGGCGAAAACTTGAAATCCCTCTTTAATTTTTACCATTCGTATTGTTTATTTTATTTAATAGTATCTACAGATTACTATTACAAATGCACTGCTTAGAAATTAGCACAAAATATAAATAAATTCCATATTATGTACTGCTACTTTTTTTCCGGACCACTCCTTACATCGCGAATCTGATCACCGTACGTCCGTCTAGGACGTCCCCTACCGACATCTCCGCTCACTCTCGCTCGCCATATATCTTTCGTAACACTTCTTTCATCATTTCTAAATGACCAAACCATCTTAGCATACCCTTTTCGATTCTACTATTAAGTACCTAAATAAGATTTATCATAACGCTGACGATTCGATAACATGTCAAATATATATATGGTCTTACGGTAACATAGGCTACTTATTATCCCGAAAAAATGAACAGTTCCCGTGGGATGACAAAAATACGAATTCTACGCGGACAAATTGACTGGCAGAAGCTAGTAAGTCATATAGGCAATCAAACGCTTTCTCCACGTCATACTTACCTTTAATAAATAGTACATACACATACATAAACTCACGCCTTCATTCCCACAGGTAGGCAGAACTACAGAATTACCAACAACCCTAAAAGTCGGTTGATAATTCTGTGACCACATTTTGCACAATTAGGCTAAGATGTTTACCAGTTCAAAAAATAATAATCAAAATATTTATTTAGTAAATTGGCTACATTAGGGCTCTTTTACACGTCTGTTATATGGAGTGAATCTACTAGCGCTTCGGACAAGACCATCATTGCGGAGAAGAAGCGCCGCAAGAAACTCCAGCAGAAGGTAATTTTTTCAAGTGTATTAGTGACAGGTTGCAAGCCCATCGCCTAACGAAAAACGAGCTCCAGTTTTTATTGCATGAAGAAAGTCAAATCACTAAATAATTACTTTAAAAAGTCTAATATCTAAAGCGTAAGCGCACTATAGGGTCGAGGACTATCTACAGAAACAATGCTTGGCCTAAACCTGAAACTTAGTCATTAGTAATTTGTGCAAATGCAAACGTTGAATCTTGTCTAGGGGACACCGTTGATGTAGGACAACATGTCGAAACTTTCATGTAGTCGTCTTGTGTTTTTTCTTATTCCTCTTTCTCCCTCTCTCTCGTAATATTTTTGACACGTCTTTCTGCTGAACTACGCATTATATTTGATATTATATTTAATTTCATATTTATAGCTTTATATAATGCTAGAATAAATAGTATCACTGTAGTAGGAAATATGGTTAAAAAATGACTGACTGCTGAGTTTCTTGCGGCGTTTCTTCTCAGCAGTAGTCTCCTTTTAGGAAGCGCTGGTAGACTCTTAACTTGTAAAAGTGCCCATGCGGCCTACTTACTGAATAAATGTGTTTTATTTTTATCTTATTTTTATCGAGAAAAGAGACGCTCGTAAGAATTTGCAATCTTACACAATATTGCTTTTCCCCGAATTTTAAGGACTCCCCGTCGCACTCGAGAGACATTTTAGAAATAATTACAGATGTAGTGAGTAATATTTCGCCATCATTTTTTGTCGGAAAATCCATACAAAAGGTGATAACGTTTCTCTCTCCTTAAACTTAGTCTGATTTTTACGATTTTTGAATATGTTTTACTACAAGCCTTTATTCCCTTAGTCGCCTCTTACGACATCCACGGGAAGACATGTAGTGGCACTACTCTAACCCGGCAACCACACGGGATAAATAGTAATTTTTTTATATATCCTCGTAAGGCCCCGTGTGAAATAGAATGCCCATAATCAACGCAATTTAATTTGAACTGTGATTCAATGGGAATAAGGTTTATTTTCATATATTCATTAACTGGAAATTGTATTATCAAACAAACGTAATTGAACTTTATTGCCTTGATGGTAGATTCAAAGTCCACTCACTAAAAAACTCCTTGATTGTAGTATGTTGGGGCTTACGAGGGTTTATAAAAAAACACTACCCAAACACTGTACTCCTCAATCGATTTCTCTTCACCGAAATCGAATTGATTCTTTGTTTGCCGAGCAACCCTAGCTTCAGTTTCCAAGAGCGAAGCCTTGGCCTCGGCCGGCGCAAACACTCAGGCGCCGACATTTGGACAAGGCACGTACTCCGGAGCCCCTCATCCCCAAGCAAACACCGGTAACTAGGCCGCAGCTGGCCAATTCCAATGGAATCCGTGTCAGATTCCGCTCAGTTTACTTTCCCTGATTACTGTTGGCATTTTATTTCGGTTTGATATGTACTGAAGATCTTGAAATATTATTTGGGCTTGTACTTTAGTTAATACTTACTGCCGCACTCAGAGTCGTCATTTAAATTTAATGCTTGTTTAGTGACGTGTTGTCTTATTCTATTGCTTTAGCAAAGATAGTGACAGCGGCAACTTTAATCAAGCATTACATTTAATTGACGTCTCTGAATGCAGCAATTAGACGCGCGGTTACATACATACATAAACTCACGCCTTCATTCCCAAAGTGGGGTAGGCAGAGCTAAAGAATTACCAACAACTTTTAAAACTTGTTGATAATTCTGTAACCACACTTTGCACAATTAGGCTAAGATGTTTACCAGCGTATTAGTGACAGGTTGCAAGCCCATCGCCTAACAGTACTACAAGCCTTTATTCCCTTAGTCGCCTCTTACGACATCCACGGGAAGAAATGGAGTGGCACTATTCTAACCCGGCAACCACACGGACGCGCGGTTATTATTTGGATAATTGACGTCTAATTAAGTTGTGCAGAAAAAGTTAACTTGGGTAACAGTCAAACAACTGCCAAAAAAAAAATAGCCAAATACTAAAAATGCTCAAGTATGAACAGGGCTCCCGCGCTGATTCGATACGAAATCGTATTCAAATCGGAATTTCATAACAATACCTTTATCTACACTCATATCAAGTCCTCTATAATGCGTTCAGAATCCGTAGACAATGACCATCATTACAAGATACAATTTTACTATGATATTTTTTCTTATCTGTAGCTGTAATGAAAAGTTAAAATTACGATACAACTTTTGATAAACTTTAAATTTGGAACATCTTCCAAAACCAACACAATTCAAACAGGGGGTCAATTCTAGTATCTATTAAACGTCAACTCGGTATATTTTAAGTAAAGTGTCGTACGCCGTTTTGATGTCGAATGACTAAAAAATAGGGACTTTGTTAGTTTGTCTATGATTAAAAAAAAATACATTCATATTCGTGGCGCAGGTTAGCTTTGCCGCCATTTGTTTGTTCTGCAGCCTGTTTTTAAAATCCGGAAAGAGTACTTATAATATGTGTGTAGATAAAGTAATGTATGCAACTGTACATAATTAGGCCTTAAAAAACTCGTGTGATGTTATTATGGATGTTTCACAAAACCACACTCGTGTTTTAAGGACCCTCTTTATGTACCAGTTACATAAAATACTATTGTAATAGTGGTCCTTACCCTCGGTGAAAAAGTCCGACGCGAACTTGCTCAGCTTTTTTACTATACGTTCTTTTTACAAAGGGTTAAGAAGGTGAATAATAATGACTCACTGAGGGTCTTGATGGCGTCTCTGAAGCGGCAGCTCTTGCTCTGCTCCAGCTCGAGGAGCAGGGTCTGCAGCTCACTGTCCACCGCTGCCTCTGAGCCCTGGCGGCAGCGCAGCCAAGCCAGGGCGTCGCGGGCTTCCTACAAACCAAATAACTTTAAGAAAAAGACAAATGTAAAGAGGTTCATTTTGTAAATAAGCGCAGGGCATTTTAACTACCGTTTCCAAAGAGGAGACCACTACTAGGTAAGTGCTTCGCTCTAAAATTGTGTCTACGCGTTAGAAGCATGAATGTTTTACCATGGACATAGGATGTTCCTCGGTGATCATTTTCAGATGTAGAGGAAAGTCTGATCCTTCCATAAGGGGGAGAGGAGGAGTCATCATCATCATCATCATCATCATCATCATCATCATCATCATCATCATCATCATCATCATCATGTCAGCCGAATGGACGTCCACTGCTGGACATAGGCCTCCCCCAAGGCTCTCCACTCAGACCGGTCTTGTGCTTTTCGCATCCACCGCGAGGAGGAGTAAGTACATAGATATCTCGATAATTGTTTTCATATTTTTTGTAATGTTCAGTCAATGCTACTAGGACTTGTGTGCGATCGTTTTCGTATAAAACAGATAAAAGGATTTCATATTAAGTATGATTCCATACAAAAAAAAATAGTTTAAAAAAACTTTCTACTATTAATATTTATTGAGCTGCTCTTACCTCAACCTTCCCGACCTTCAGCAGAAACGAAGGCGTCTCCGGCATCGAGGCGAACACCAGCAGATGCACCAGTGGCACCGACAGACAGATCCACAGCACAGCGTGGTAGCTTAGGTACTCCCCCATCACATACACGAACAAGTTCCCCAAGTTCTGGCTCAACACCACCAAGCTGCCTAGAGTCCCTCTGATTGAATCTTCGCTTATTTCCTTGATGTAGAGAGGAGTGACGACGTACGAGCCACTGACTCCAAGGCCGACGATGGCTCGAGCGGTGATCAGGGCCCAAGTCTCGGTGGAATAAAGCTTTAGGCTCCAACATAGCTAAAAGATATTCAATATTATTAGGACTGTTGGCTAGATTCGTAAGTGCTAATGAAAGAAAATTGTAGCCAAACAGTTCTCGTGATATCCGCGATCAAACACCTTCATGATTGGAGATGAAATGTAAACAGTACCTACTCGCTTATGGAGAAGTGGTTATCCTTCCCTCTGGAACTGTGTAAAATCATACTTACAGCCATTGAAAACGAAGTAAACATCAACGCCTTCTTCCTCCCATAATTGTCAACGATGTACCCAAACAAGAACACGGCAGGGGTCCCCACCAGGTAGACCACGGATGCCATCCAGGATATGTCTTCCGTAGACACGTCCGCGGCCAGGGTCTTGTCTTCCATTAGGCGAGGACCCATAGGGGAGAGCCAGCCCACCGCTGTGCCGTAAGAGAATACTGGTAGGACCACTATGGGAAATAGAAAAATATATTAAAAGAGTGTTTAATGAACAAGATTGTAGAGTTTCTTGCCGCACTTCGGCTCAGCATGGTCTTCTCTTGGGAAGGGCTGAAAAAAAATTAGGTACGTGTAGAAGTGCCCGTCTGACACTCTAAATAAAAATCTTGTACTGTTTATTTAGACTTTTGTACGCAATCTACGCTTCATCATACAATTTGCGTTCGCGGGTAAACAATAGCAGGCTACTAGTAGCAACTTCAAGTTGGAACCTTGCCGGTAACTTGTAGTTGCTAGTAATGCTGGTATCACACGGACGCAGAACTATCTCGTCGTATGCGTTCACTCAGTAGCAGTACTCTGCCTCACTATTCTGTCTTCGTGTAAAACCAGCATAAGACAACCGAGGATAATGTCTAGCATAGAAGCACATTGATTGCATCGTAGCCTTCACGTTCGGCAATGAAATTCCAATATGAGATAACAAATAATGTGCATCTACTCCAAAGCCCACGTGTGTGTTGGTGCTAGTTTATTCTCCCGTGTATCTACCACAAATCGAGGACAGTTTAGTTCAAAGTCTAAGTAACTTGTTTACAAACAAATTAACAAGCGAAAGCGTGCCAGCAATGAATTAGTCATGTGCCCGCAGGAACCCACGGTAAAATACCCGCTTGTTTCATCAATAACTCTGCAAAAACAATATAATTAAATGCCGGGAACAAATTCCAATCACTCTAATTCATTCGTTTAAACTTGTCAATCTATAATAGCTCTTAAAACTACGTCAAAGAGCACCTATATTAATGAATGGCGACATTGTCAAGAGCATATACGTGACCGCATGCGTTTGCTTTAAAGAAAACCACGTGCCAACCCTACCAGCATCTAGGACCCGTACTGCCCTTAGAACCCCGTAAGGCATTAAGCGTAATGCAAAAGAGATAGGGTCAGTTTAAACTGGTTTATTAATTGGCAGATAAATTGGAGCGGGCAAGGAACGCATGCAAATAATGCAAAGTTATATTTGCAGTCGGAAATCAACTGAACTAGTGTAAGTTACTAGTTAAATACGGCAGTGATTTTTAACGGACTGCATCGATAAGTTAGCAATAATTTCTGCTCGGATAGAGTCGATAAAATAATTCATGATTGTCCTCATGTGACTTGTGCATTAGGTAAGTAGGTGTTATATTTATATATAAAGTTTTCTACAAATGTTTTCCTTTGTACCAACTACAAACATGTGTCTCCAACCTACCAAAATCGCTCACTTACCTACTTATTTCCATAAAATACACCGACTTCAAGATATTCATATTTTACACGAAAAATAATACGAAGTTGTCAAATTGCAGTTTTACCTACGGAACCCTCGGTACGCGAATCCGACTCGCACTTGACCGGTTTTTATTCTGGTCTACACTTAACGAACGAAAGACCAATAACTTTGTTATGGTGTGAACGAGATGCACAATTAAGCACCGTCATATTTTACTGTAGACTTTACTTTCATTGAAATATATTTATTCAGGTCATTATATGTTCAATTAAACAAGTATTAGGATAGGTAAACATGGCCTACCCTAATTACCGGTAAGTTGTAACAGTTGTTATACAATAAACAGAGAATCGGTTAGGTTTGGTATATTTAATGAGTCCGCGTGACCGCATATCCATATATCCATTATCTATAATATAAAAATGAATCGCAAAATGTGTTGGTAAGCGCATAATTCAACAACGCCTGGACCAATTTGGCCAATTCTTTTTTTTAAATGTTCGTTGAAGTTCAAGGATGGTTTTAAATTGAAAAATCCACCGGGAAAGTCAGGAATTTGTAGCGTGGCGAAGCCGCTGGCGAGCCGCTAGTAATATTATAAATTTAAAAGTGTGTATGTTTGTCCGTCTTTCACGCTTCAACCACCAAACGGATTGAGATGAAACCTGGCACACATATTGGTTAGGTCCTGGAATAGGACATAGAACAGTTTTTATCCCGGAAAATTGGACAGTTCCCGAGGGAACAGCGATAAACAACTTCTGCGCGGACGGAGTCGCGGTCGAAAGCTAGTTATATATAACTAATAACCTAAAGTAATAATAATAAATATCAGGAGACAATTTCACACGAATTGACCTCGTCCCAAATTAAACTCTAGGCTTATACTACGGCTTTATATGGGTGGGTAGGTAATACTCATAGGTACTTGACGAAGATAAGCATATTGACGAGTAAGTAAGTACTTATCATAGCTGGGCATTAACTCGTTAATCGTTAATTAACGAAGTTAACATTTTGATTAACGGATTAACTTTTAAGTTAACTTTTAAAAATGTTAACGAACTCGATAACTTCCGTTAATATGCAGAAGTCCGTTAATCGTTAATCCAATGCCTACTACTTACCGCACGGCACCGCGGCGCGGCGCGAAAAACAGGTTCAGACAAGTTTGAAACGACAAGTGCCGGGCGGCGAGTGGGAACGAGTGAAACAAAAACAAAACTAGATATATTTCGCCGGCGCGTGCGAGTGAGAAAACTGCGAATATATTGGTTTCGTTTGATCATTTCATTACTTAGCGCCGGTGCTTAGAGTGACAAGTGTTTTGTTTGTTGTCCAGAATCTAAACCAACAGGTTTTATGAGTTCACTAACGCAACGATATAAAAATGATTTTTTTTTACACATATTAACGGATTAACGATTAACATTAACTTGCGTTAATTCTTCCGAAATGTAACGCTTTAACGTTTAACGAAGCTAACTTTTTTTGTAGCGGATTAACGATTAACGAAGTTAACTATTTGATTAACGGTGCCCAGCTATGGTAAGTATACACAGAAATACATGGAAAACATCCAAGAAACAAAAACTCTCGTTCATACATACATACATACATTAAATCACGCCTGTTTCCCAGAGGGGTAGGCAGAGACCATTTCTTTCCACTTGCTACGATTTTGACAAATTTATTTCGCTTCTTCCACATTCATACATCGAGTCATGCACGCACGTCGGTTTCGGGTACTTAAGATTCGGCCCTTTTCCAGTATTTCTCCGATTTGATTAGAAAAAGTACGCCTAGGGGGGCCCCTTCTGACCCTTCCACTCACTTTCGATCTGTATATCTCTTTCGGCAATCTTCTTTCATCCACCCTTTCCAAATGACCGAACCATCGAAGCATGCCCTTTTCAATCTTATTCACTACATCTTTCATCTCTTCTGTCCGGAAAATAAGGATTTAGGTTAATATTATACACAGTATTATCAACAAGTCCTTAGAGTTATTGGTAATTCTGTAGCTCTGCCTACCCCACTCTGGGAATAAAGGCGTGAGTTAATGCATGTATATTATGTATTATACACAGTTTAGTTCGACACAATGGGTACCTACTTATTATATAATTCTAAGGCAGTACTGCCCTGCAGAGCCTAAACCGCAGTAAGTGCAAAAAGTTCATTTCGAGAAAACTTTCAATCATTAACACAAAAAACATTAGAAAGGTAGAAAAAATACTTTTCATAGACATTTTTTACGTTTTCTCGAAATGAACTTTTTGCACTTACTGCGGTTTAGGCTCTGCAGGGCAGAGTAGGTACTTATATCTAAATTGATGTTTCTTTACTTTTCCCTAAATATACGTCTATTTTGCTCGAGAATCAACCTTACCCTCGGACACCAATCTCATTCCATGATTGTGATCAATTGCTCCTGAGGCCCTTGCCAAGATGCATTTCGCTAACTAACGTTTCTACATACATACATAAACTCACGCCTTCATTCCCAGAGTGGGGTAGGCAGAGCTAGAGAATTACCAATAACTCTAAGGACTTGTTGATAACTCTGTAACCACATTTTGCACAAGTAGGCTAAGATGTTTCCCAGTGTATTAGTGACAGGTTGCAAGCCCATCACCTAACAGTACTACAAGCCTTTATTCCCTTAGTGGCCTCTTACGACATCCACGGGAAGACATGGAGTGGCACTATTCTAACCCGGCAACCACACGGCAACGTTTCTATGAGTTTAAATTTTAAACTAGGTAATCACTTCACTCGTCGATGACACTTACATATGGTTTAAGATATTTATTTCTCATAAGATTTACATAAATCACTTACTGAGAAACAATATTATTTAACTTAAATCTAAGTAAGAGAGGGTAGCATGCAAGAACGGTATACAATTCTGTAACCACATTTGGCACAATCAGGCTAAAAAGTCACGTGATCGTCAGTGACGCGATCGGACTAGGGTGACATAGTCTCGTCTTCGCGCCAGCCTTCGTGAAACATCAGGAATCCCACAATAAGTATTGTCCCGTTTCGCGAACAGCACAATAGGCATTGGCGCGCGCGCAGTTCTTTCTCAAAAGTTGACATTGACTTTACTGAGAGGTGTTACGTACGTACATAAACTCACGCCTGGGAATCCAGAGTGGGTTGACTCTAACAAAAATTAGCGCTAAACATAAACGGATCCCTTACTCGAAAAAAATCTTGTTCATTGAAATGGACGCGCATGTGATACTTATTTATCAAGACTTCATCATAATTAAAGATTTCCAAAAGTATGAAATTTGATAACTTAATTTTAGTTTTCGCGTAAAACATAAATAATTTTCTCTAAATCATGAATTTTTCAGATCTTTTTGCTCTATAAACTTCAGATATAAGTGGGGGAACGGTCATTTTGTGTACATTTTTGGCTATAAATCAAAAAGTAGGTACGTAAAGCAAAATGATAAAAAAATCCACCGACACACCCCGTTTGCTAAAATGAATTCACTTTCACTTTCAACCGCCCCTTTCATTCTAAACCCCTTTTCAAATAAAAATAATTTCATATTGTTTTTACTAAAAAAACATGCGGGCAAGCAAGTTAAGCAACTAGGCCAAATTTCAAGTTGATAGCTTCTATAGTTTCAGATAAAAACTGCTGTGACATACAGACAGACAGACTGACACCGAAGCCTCACCATTAGGGTTCCTTTTTTACCATTTTGGTACAGAACCCTGCAAACCATTTCCAACATTTCTTCCGACTATTAAATTCAATAAATTTCTGGCTTAACTGTGTCTGTCAAACCAGTCCGCTGAATTATGGATCCTGATTTACGGCCAAAGTCCAAACCCTATATTCAAACCGAGGATAGATAAGGCTTACTTCGGGTTAAAATTTGACATTTGCCTATACAAAATGTGTCAAATTTTAATCCGAAGTAAGCCTATCTGTCCGCGGATTGAATATAGGGTTTGGCTGTTAGGGTTGGCGGGTAAAGCTTGTGACACACAGCGCGCAAGATGCGAGTGTATGTAGCACGAAACCGCGTCATGTGATTGTCATTCTGTGAGGCTAGACAGGTGTTCTTCCTTTTCGCCGATTTTTTTTTGGTCGAATTTCATTTGCCAACCAACATTTCGCCGAATGTTTGCTTTGACAACTACTTATTGGCAAATTTTTGTTTGCCAACCTCTCATTTGGCCGAATTATTATGAAGACGAATATAATTTTGACTTTAAGCTTTTGGAATATTTTTCACATGGCAAATGTTACACTAGGCCGAAAAACTCTTAAAACAAAGAAGAAAAGAGTTTAGTAAAAGGCGTCACATATCCACAGAGACCAGTTAGGTAAGACGACGAGCGTAGCGAGGAGGGGTGTTAGGTAGAACCGCGACCCTACAGCACCGACTTTTTTTGTATATTATTCTAAGTGAACCATTTGGCTATATGAACAATTACATTTTAATAAATGTCCATATAAAAAAAACCAAACGTTGAGTTGGCAATCGTGAGGTTGGGAAATGAAACTAATCATTTTAACAAGTTGCCATATAATGATTCGGCAAAATGAAATTCGGCCAAAAGTTGGTGTCGTTAAATTGTCGGCGATACAATAGAGAACCGGCTAGACAATATGGTTTACGCTATCGTAAACGATTTTCGAACACTGACAAAATGTACGGGATTGACGCAGGCGCTCGACGCGACCGTCTGACAGCTTACGTCAATCCTATAACTTTTGAATTACAACGAAAGCCGAATGCATTTTGTCTAGGGCCTCTTGTCTTCATTTACTGTACATTTTCTCCCGTATTCTTGGTCTATATGCTCATAATTATGAACAGTCATAAAAATAGCTTGCGTGCGTAGACGCAGCGTACTTCGCTAATTAATACGAATTACACGATAAAAAGGGGAAACACGGAGGAGTGACCTGCCTAAACGCTTTTTTGATCATCATGTCAGCCGAAAGACGTCCACGGCTCGACATAGGCCTCTCCCAAGGCTCTCCACTCAGACCGGTCTTGTGCTTTTCGCATCCACCGCATTAACGCGATCTTTACAAGGTCGTCACTCCATCTTGTTGGAGTCCTACCTACAGCTCGTCTCCCGGTCTGCGGACGGCACTCAAGAACCTTCTGACCCCATCGGCTATCAATCCTGCGAGCGATGTGCCCCGCCCACTGCCACTTAAGTTTATCTTTTTTGATATAAGATGAAAAAGATAAAAGAGGTTTATTCATAGGTAGGCACGGACACTTTTAACGTCTAAAATCTAATAGCGCTTCCCAGTAGTGCTGAGAAGAAACGCGAATAATGGATGAAATAAAAAATAAACAAATAATAATATTACCTATATTATATAAAACATTGAACGTAATAATAAAATTATCACACTTGTACCATTTCTGTTAAAATGTTTAAATTGACATACTTATATGAATTGTCACGGCGATTAAAGTAAAACCTACACAGTGTACATTATGTACTCGACTGTAGGTACTCTTATAAAATCTAAGGCAGAGCGCGTTGCTCGCAGTGCGTCTCAAGCTTAAGGCACTGCTTGGGACAAGGTTGTTGTTCCCGTAGCTTTCGCCTTACAAGTGCCCGTGCAGACATAGTGATAGTGATAGTTGAGACTTAACTCTAATCGTAGTTTAAATTACCCGTCTCTGCATTTCTCCCTAACTAGTTTAAAAGCCTTTCCGTTTGCTTACCTTGATTGTACGAGTTGTACAAGCAGTAACCGTGACCCACAATGTCACAGTGACGTTATAAAACAATTTTCTCAAAAATAACCGGAAAAGTTTCCAAATTAAAAAAAAAATACATTGCGTGCTCGCTACACAAGCCCGCAATGTTGCATACAAATTTCATTGTTATCTAGTTTGTAACTTTTAAAAAAGTGAAAACGGCCATAATAAAATGAGGGCACAAGTCTTATACGTCCATATTTATTCGAAACGTAACTTTTTGATCTGTTTCTGGAATAGATTGAGTTTTTTTTCTAAAAAAATCTTGCGTTTCTTCTTGTCATAAACATAAAGGCGGTAAAGAGTGATGTTATTCCACGTGGAGTTTATTTTTATATGCGATTTGTAAATTGCGATTTTTGAGAAAAGCACTATATATGCCTCGGCAGGAATGCCTGCTTCACTGCCTAGGCAATAATGTACTATTGTTTGACACTTCATCCGATTTAAATCATTACGTCACTGTGACACAGTTCTATGGTATGTCAGGGTTCCATTGCGCTTATAGTAGACCCTATTAATATGCCTACGCTGTCTGTCCGTCCGAAAGATGTATCTTTTGAACCGTAATAGATAGCGTTTTTTTTTAAATATGTGTTATTAAATCTGTAAGTCAGCCTTAACAAAAAAAAAATTGTTTTGTATCGTTGATTCGGTAAAACATACAAACTAAGCAAGTTAAAATATACTTCGAAGATTTGTTAACATTCTTAGTCTCATACAATTAAAGTCATTAGAAACATTTACGACTTGTGCAATACTAATAGGTGGTCAACTTTCTTCCCTCGGAAAATCTCATTCAGGAAACCTTAGCAGAATATAATTTACTCAGATTAAAGTGCTTAACTGCTGTAAACCAGAAACAAATTATTATTATTACGTTCTCTAAATGATTGTTTAAGTATCGTAGTTTCGTTTGGTAATTATATCTAGCGCCTTGCATATGACATAAGTTCATAACTTACTTAAACATAATTTATGAGTGCGAAGAGTGGGAAATATATCTTTCGTACTCCCACTCATAAAAAGTATAGACAGAGGCCGACTACAGGTCTCTGGCTGACCACTGGTGACTTTAACCCTATATAAAAAACCGGGCAGTGTATTGGGCCACGCTGTGTAGGGTTCCGACTAGGGAATGCAATTTAACCGGTTATTAACCGTTTTTGTATGAAAATAACCGGTTAAAACAGGTTATTACCGGTTAAAACTGGTTATTACCGGTTAAAACTGGTTATTACCGGTTTAAACCTGTTATAACCGGTTATTTGCATTCCCTAGTTCCAACGTCGTTTAATAAGTACAGCACATTAAAAAGTAGGTATCTCGAAAATCAACAAGTACCTACGTGTGAACGATTTTTTCTATTTAAAGTAACGGTTATTTGGGCTTTGGTTTTGTGTTATTAAAATCCAAAAATTACCGTTTTCTAGTACAATATTTCTTAAATATTTATGTACAAAATTTCTGTCACGGGCACATTGCTTGAATAGAGACTCAGAGCTGATACTAGAGGGCGCGGCAGACCACCGCAGCGCTGGATGGATGACATTCAACGGCACGGAGGTCGGGACTGGATGAGACGGGCACAAGATCGCCAAGAGTGGAAGAAGGGGGAAGACTACATCCAAGATCGGATCCCCAAAAGGCCACCATGATGATTTCATAAACGGTCTTCGAAATTAAGAGATTTTTTTTAAGAGCTATCCAATAATCCCACCTCATTCAATATTACAATTTAAAATAAAGAAATAGCTTGCTTTACATGTATGGGCAGTACCCGAAAAAAAAACAGAATTTTATGTTACAAGTGTCGGCATAATTTAAATGTAGAACTATGCCAAATTACAGCTTTTTATTACCAAGAGTCTCTGAGCTAAGCCGCGAACGGACAGACAGGCGAGGACATGGCGACACAATAAAGTTAAAGTTTAACATCGGAACACTAAAAAACCTAATGAAATCCACACGGGACAAATCTATACTATAGACCTATCTATAGTCTTTAAGTAAACACAATAAATGAAGTGATTTTCTAGCCGATAGACTATGTTAACAACCGCAATACAAAGTTTGCCGTGCGACAACTTTTATGATTTACCCAAAAATACCAGTGATGTTATAGCAAATCTTTTACTTCTCCTGTAATAAATTAAATTACTTTCTCTGTTACCAATTTACAAATCTGCCTTTCCAATTATTTCCGTGGTGACTTATTTCGCGAGCAAATTTAAGTATTATTATTATAATTAAATACACTTTATCGTTTCAGTTTGCCGTGTGGTTGCCGGGTTAGAATAGTGCCACTCCATGTCTTCCCGTGGATGTCGTAAGAGGCGACTAAGGGAATAAAGGCTTGTAGTACTGTTAGGCGATGGGCTTGTCACCTGTCACTAATACACTGGGAAACATCTTAGCCTACTTGTGCAAAATGTGGTTACAGAATTATCAAGAAGTTTTAAGACTTGTTGGTAATTCTTTAGCTCTGCCTACCCCACTCTGGGAATGAAGGCGTGAGTTGTATAATAAATTGTTGTATGTATCGTTTGCCCGCCACTATGGCTGTGTAAAATTCGTAATTTTGTCATCCTACGGGACCCGTACATTTGTACGGGATTAAAGGTAACCTACCTACCTACCTACTATTTCAAACTATAATCTATCTCTGTACAATCACCGGCAATAAAATATTATCAAACATTGTTTTCAATAATATTTGACACGCTCTTATAGCTCTAGTAATAAAGACGTGTCAGATATTTTTGCGCCCAATGTTGGACAATATATTATTATTATATTGCTGGTGTAGGTACCATGTCATCTAGATTTGTCTAACCGTTCTTGTGAGATTGAGAGACAAGCATCCAAACTTTTGCTTTTAAAATATTAGTAAGATAACTTACTGTCTATTGGCTAGGGAAGGGATTTAAATTTTCATAATTCCGAATACAATGTTTTGATAAAAGACTATGTTTTTTGATAACGCTTAGAAATCAAAACTAACCTAACCTAGCTACTACGTGTAGAAATTGAATAATGCATTTAATGTAAAATAGCTCCAGCATAACATACCTTTTGGAAAAAATCTAATTTAGTTTTTTTCCAAATTTTAACGTGTTCCCGATTTATAAAAATGATTATGATGTATGATGCTAAATTCACCACTATGACTGCAAATATTTCGCTATTAGTAATAAGATTGTTTTATTTTTTAAAAACAATTAAACATGTTCAAATTAATTAAGCAAAATAAATTGAATTAAATTCTAACGCTATCTTAAGTTATGGAGAAAGATTTCCTCTACGAAATCTTGCAACTTTTAGTAAATTTTACCAAATAATTAAAAAAAAATCATAACGTTATAAAAAATTCTGTCAAAGTATAAAATGATCTGAAAATCTAAAATTATAGGTACTAGAGTATAACTGTGTGCTAAATTAAAAACTAAACTTTGACTTACTTAAAGCCGCCATTATAACTTGGTTGATCTTACTCCCCTCTGAACAATATTTTTTCACTGTATACTTCAACATTTTTAATAATCAATAATTTAATCAATTATTAATAAAAACACTGGCCACACAAAACAAACGACTTATAAAAGAACGCAGTTCTATTTTTGAATTGCTAACGACCACGCGCGCCCGCGTCTGTATTCCGAATTCAAGTGAGCAGCGTATGGCGCATGGTTCCATGGCATTATTTAAGACTGTCTATAGATCTTTAGCCATATTTTGTCATTCTATTATACAAATAAATCGTAGGCTGCCTATATAATATTTAACTTCAATTTATTGGATTGTTATCTTCGATAAATTGCGTTCTTGTATAATATTGACAGGATGTCTTACTAAACCGGGTTTTGATGAGTACAATCGGCCTTATAACTGCACGTATTTGTACCTTACCGCTTCAACGCCTGTGACTGATTAACGCAGAAGTTCAAACGTGACGTTAAAGTGACAAGGTACTACAGTGTGCATCTACTTATGACATCAACCGTACAAATCACGCCCTGAGTCGTCGGAATTGTTTTTCTAGCATGGATAAAGGTAAGTGTGATCGATCTGATACCCATAGAAATTCGGATTCTAAAGACTACAATCTCGATACTGCAATCCTAAGACTGCACATGCGTTGCCAAACCTCTGTAGAAATACAGTTGTCCTATTCTCAAACAGGAACACAACAATGCGAACACTACTTGGCAATAGGATCTATCTTATGTGTATAAAGGAAAAATATGACCGCTGGACTTGAAATTAGGAGGGAAAATAAAATCCTTGGTTATCCTAGGGGTGGCGTTTCTTGCGGGGCGCTTCTTCTCCGCAATGATGGTCTTGTCCGAAGCGCTGGTAGATTCACTGTACATTACCGACGTGTAAAAGAGCCCGCATGTGGCCAATTTACTGGATAAATACTTTGAATTTTGAATTTGAATTTTGGTGCACCAAGAAGGATTTTTTGGAAATTCATCGCCGAAGGTGTAAAAATAGGGGGAGTAGTGGGAAACTAATTATACTCGTAGGAAGTCGCGGGCGTCCTCTTGTCTACACTAATATTATAAAAAACAAGCCAAGTGCGAGTCGAAAACTCGCACACGAAGGGTTCCGTACCATTATATATAAAAAATCACGTTGGTTGTATGAGAGCCCCTCTTAAATATTTCTTTTATTCTGGTTTTAGTATTTGTTTTTGTAAACCATGTGGTTGCCGGGTTAGAATAGTGCCACTCCATGTCTTCCCGTGGATGTCGTAAGAGGCGACTAAGGGAATATAGGCTTGTAGTACTGTTAGGCGATGGGCTTGCAACCTGTCACTAATATGCTGGTAAACATTTTACCCTATTTGTGCAAATTGTGGTTACTGAATTATCAAAAACTTTCCAAAGTTGTAATTCTGTAGCTCTGCCTAGCCCACTCTGGGATTACAGGCGTGAAGATATGTAGTATTTGTTGTTAAAGCGGTAATAGAAATACATAATCTGTGAAAATTATAACTGTCTAGCTATCAGGGTTCGTGAGATACAGCCTGGTGACAGACAGAGAGGATCACGTTTTTACCCTCTGGGTACGGAACCGTAAAAAGAAAAGATTTGTATTTTTGTATGTTTGTAACGAATAAACTCATACATACATACATTAAATCACGCCTGTTTCCCAGAGGGGTAGGCAGAGACCACTTCTTTCCACTTGCTACGATCTTGACAAATTTATTTCGCTTCTTCAACATTCATACATCGAGTCATGCACGCACGTCGGTTTCGGGTACCTACCTTAGGATTCGGCCTTTTTCCAGTATTTCTCCGATTTGATTCGAAAAAGTACGCCTAGGGCGGCCCCTTCCGACCCTTCCACTCACTTTCGATCTGTATATCTCTTTCGTCAATCTTCTTTCATCAACCCAAAAACGACTAAACCGATATCAAAAATTCTTTCACCATTAGAATGCTACATTATCCCTGAGTGACACAGGCTATGTTCTATTTTTCTGCGCGGAGTCGCGGGCAACAGCTAGTAGAATATAAGATGGTATTAGCGATCCGGACGGACCCTGCACAAGGGCCTTAACTATTATAATATGAATTGTATTTTACTGTTATCAAATCTGCCCTTTTTAAAAAAAAGGACGCACTCGCAATTTGATAGTCAAAGCAATTTTAACCCACTGTCGTAAGGAATAAGGTCACTTTTACATTCGCGGTTCATGAGACATGCGCCCTTTTTTCTAAGGAGTAAAGAACACTTAAAGGCGAGCGTATGCTACATTATCCAACTTAATCTAGCTCATTAGTCATTATACTTAACGGCCTTTTTTTCGTTAAAGTTCGTAAACACTTTTGTTCAGTTTCAGCCGCCGAACAATGAAGTACTCGCTCATGTGACTTATGACATAACATGCCATGTAAGTCACATTAACTTGTTAAACCAGCTACTCACTACAGCCGTAACTGTAGCTGTAACCGAAGCGGTGGCAGTTACAGCAACGAGCTAGTGGAGAACAGGCTCGCGAGCCGCGCACACATCACGATGTTACGAGTAGGACATACACCCGGTCGCACAAACGTACAACCACTAATGTCCCATTAGGACACCTAACTCTTTCTCATTCGCTGACGTAGAAAGTGACAGCACCAGTCAAACTATAAAAACACACAAATTGGCCTAGTCCCAAATTAAGCTCCAATCTTGTACTATGGGTGCTAGACAACGATAAACTTGCTTATGTAGAGAAATCAAATAAATATCAAAGGGCATTGTCACACCAATTGACCTAGTCCCAGAAGCTTGTACTATGGGTACTCGTACTAGACAACGATATAAATGAGAAATATATGGGTAGGGGTCGGGTTGCATAAAGTTTAAAGTCATATTTTTGATGGGCAAACAAGGATTCGTCATACTCATCATTGCGCATAACTGTAAATTGTCATACATTTATGCGCATAAAGTTTTTAATCATAATGTTTAAGAACATATTGTGTAACGCGCATAAATTTGATGCGCATAAAATTATTTAACCATACTTTAAAATGGTATGGCTTTATAAATAAACTTTTTCCGCTCTTTTATAAAAAAATAACCCTAACCTATCCGCGATCCGAGTCGGTTTTGGCACTAACTTTTATATTATATTAATATTTTGACTTAATAAATGTATGCCTTTCTAAATTATGACTCCGTACAATTATGACAAGGAACAATTATGCCTAGTATAATTTATGCCAAAAAAAAATTATGAGCTTCAACTTTATGCGTAAAGTGTTATGACAATCGATATTATGACAATAGTTGTTATGCGACCAGACCGCCACCCGAAATATATACTTAAAAACAAATATTCGCGCTCATCCTACAAATATCTGACTTTACCGGGATTCGAACCCAGGACCGCTAGCTTCGTAGGCAGGGTCACTACTAGGGAATGCAATTTAACCGATTATTAACCGTATTTGTATGAAAATAACCGGTTAAAACCGGTTATAACGGGTTATTTGCATTCCCTAGTCACTACCAACTAGGCCAGCGCGTCGTCAATACATACTAATACATAGAAAACATCCAAGACTCAGAAACAAATGCTCGCACTCATCACACAAATATCTGCCCTTACCAGGATTTGAACCCTGGACCGGTAGCTTCATTAGCTACGCTGACGTGTTGTCAATATCACAATATTCTACGATTTTAAATTAAACTGCCGTTATTTAGGGCCTGTTGTTTGATCAGTAGTTAACTCAACTAATTGTTAAAATTCGAAAAAGGAATGGAAAATTTGACACATTTCCTTGAGATTTAACCATTGGTTGCGATTTTTAACAATTAGTTACTATAACTACTGATCAAACAACAGGCCCTTAGTCTCTGTGACAGTGAACTAACACATTTTAATATTAAATCACCATCGGCGTCCCGCAGGCTTTAAATCTTGCCCCCAAAAGATATATTTCTAATGCATGTAAATATATGCATGAACGCACTGCAGCGACATGCATTTCGAAAATTAGTACGTTGATGCGATTATTTGTGTGTATTTGGTAGTTGTAGATGTGAAGCGAAACAGACTCAGGAAGTTCTTGAAAGCCACTGGTTCTTTTTACCATACATTATATGTACTAGCATTTGGAATACTTTATATATAACTTCGTGAAGGAACCTACACATTCGAGCAGCCGGTGTAAGATCCCGATCTATGTGGTGGGCTTGTATTTTATAATAACTTTTTAATTCAAAAAAAAATGTTTTTTATTTAAATTTAAAATAGCCTGGAGCAAATTTTCGGCGGCGTCCCCAGTGGGTATTGTTTGTTAATATGTTTTATAACTTCACGCTGGTAATCCCAGAGTGGGGTAGGCAGAGCTACAGAATCACCTACAACTTTAAAAACTTGATGATAATTCAGTAACCACATTTTGCATAAATAGGTTAAGAGGTTTACCAGCGTATTAGTGACAGGTTGCAAGCCCATCGCCTAACAGTACCTACTACAAGAACGAGTATGCTTTATTGTTTCAAAAATATATTTCGCCTGGAAAAAGAGGGAAGAGTGAACTTATCCCTTAAAGGGATAAGTTCGCCTTTTTTTTAAATATAAATCTCATTGTATTGTTTTTGTTTTGTACAATAAAGTGGTTACATACATTTAGACCGGGATCTCCTACGAAGCTTGAAAGGTCACGAGTACTATCAGCCCAATGTAACCCTCACCCACGATAGAACTGTGTCACATTGAAGGTATGATTTAATTTGTAAGAAACGTCAAACAGTTTTATAATGTCACTGTGACACCGTTATACGTCAGAGTTCCATCCGAAAGGAGCCATCTGTGCAAGATGCTTACACTTAAATAAAATATACCAACTTACTGGAGTTTATGTCGTATCTAAAAATTAAACTTATCAGATAGCTGTATTCTTGTCAAAGTGTTCCAGCCAGCGGAGACGCTTCCTTATAGCGGAATCGCACGCAACCGGAAAACGGGTCAAATTTGCTTTAGTAGCCATCTAAATAAATATCTCATTATTTTTAAACTTTTTAAAGAACTCGTTTTGAACTCGTCTTCATCATACAAACATACATAAACTCACGCCCTCGTTACCAGAGAGGGGTAGGCAGAACTACAGAATTACCTACAGCTCTAATAACTTGTTGATAATTCTGTAACCGCATTTTGCACAAATAGGCTAAGATGTTTACCAGCGTATTAGTGACAGGTTGCAAGCCCGTCGCCTAACAGTACTACAAGCCTTTATTCCCTTAATCGCCTCTTACGACATCCACGGGAAGACATGGGTGGCGCTATAATAACCCGGAAACCACACGGCCAAAATTCTTCTACAAATGAAAAAAAATGAATTGGTAAGGTATTTTAACCTCGTAAGTCCCCGCGTACCTACTTGTACAAGTACAAATTAATGATAGTAGTTCAGACCTGACTACTCACTACCGTACAAAATATTTTGAACTCTAAAGCACTAAAATCAAAAGACTCAAAAACACTTTTCTTAATAATTATGTTCTTGATATAGTACATTCGGTACTTAGGACAACCGCTATTAAGAAAACACAGGACTTACGAGGTTAAAATAAAAGATGGTACCGTAAAATGTGCCTACTTTGCTCCCCCATGGGTAACTATGCTCCATAGTGACTTTTTTGTATGTTACTTATAAGACAAGGCCGATGACAAATTTTCTAAAAATAATTGATGTATACATCCAGCTGCGCAGTGAATGAAAGCACTAGAATGATTTACAATACAGAATACCTCAATATAACGATGGAGCAAGATTACCCGTGGGGGAGCAAAGTAGGCACATTTTACGGTAAAAAGAAATACCTATGTAGGCTGAAATAAAGACAATATGATAACAATAGTGTAGAGACAAAGTAGATATAATAAAGTAGGCTGTGGATACGACACGACATTTTTATTACAGCGATCTGAGTAACCTATCAATGGAAAATGTCTGAATGTAATGAAATAAACATTAATATTTACATTAACATTTCAACCAAAGTAATTAGCATTGGCCAGGCAGGCGCCGTAGTTTCATCAATAGCCTAGTTCACCAATCCATATATGTTCATTCATAGAGCCTATTTTAATACTTCCATCCTTCTTAAATAGTCCTACACTAACCATTGGTTGTCCGTGGGAGCATACTTCCATAGTTTTAACTCAGGGACAATCGCCGGTTGGTGTCCCATCATATCACTTTACTAAATTAAACTTGTCTAAAGGCCCTCTGCGTGTTGGCTTCGGCTCCATGTACGCCTTCCAAAGGTCCGGGACTCCCATAGTCCCGTGAATGGTAAAGACATACAAATAATACAAAACAAAGTAAAAATATTAATTAAAACTAAAACTATTGCAAATAAAAAATAAACAAAAAGCAAAAGTAAACCTAATTATAACTATCTATTATTTATTACGAATATAACTTCGTTCCTTTCGGCGTCGAGACCCTTGGTCCGTGGGAACCCGGTGCTATTAGCCATTAAAGGACATTTCAAAAAGGCTTATAGAAACAAACGTAGACCACAGAGCTGGCAGCTTCCTCGGGCAGCGCATTAGCATTGTTATTCAACGAGAAAATGCTTCCAGAATCTGTGGTACTTTGCCACGGGGGCCCCGAATGAAATAAATAAATTTGATTTGATTTGATTTGACATTAGCTTTTATGTCAACGGAGAAGGCAAGCGGACACACAGATCTGGTGGTAAACGGTATCTGTGAACAATACACATTCTCAAGACTACAATCTTGAAACTGCAATTAAGATTGCAAATGCGTTACCAACCCTGAGATCCAAGATGGAATGTCTCTATGCTAGTAATTTCACTAGCTAGTATCTCTTCACCGGAACACAATCCGAATGCTGCTTGGTAGGTTAGGTATATTAAAGGATTAGATGGTACAGATGTAGTGAATAATGTTTTGACATCGTTTTTATCTTGCCGTCTCAGTCAACTTTAGTACCCACCGAAAAGCTAATTGAGAAAGCAAGATCAATACGAACTAATCCGACATAAAATAATGGCAAAACATTATTCACTCCATCTGTACTGATCCGGAGTATCCGGACGGACCTTGCCCAGGGTTCCACCACTCAAGGTCCATGTCCCATTTGGCTGAAATAAGTAGGTAGGTAACTAAGCTCTTTGTCTTTCTCTAAGCCCATTGTTTGATCAGATCAGTAGTGTAGATAACTCAACGAATTGTTTAAGTTAGAAAAAGGAATCGAAAATTTGACACATTTCCTGGAGATTTAACCAATTGTTACGGTTTTAGTTTCAGTTTATGATCAAACCACAGGCACTCAGATGTTTACGCATTAATTATTCTATTCTATCAATCCATCATTTGACTCGTGGGACCGACAACACTTTATCTATTAATAGCTATGCAAAACGCAAAATTGAATTTATCGTTCCTTAATCCAATCACGTGTTGCATCTTAAGAGCTTCCTTAGAAATGTTAACGATATTGTGCACTGTCGTTTGATATATTGCAATTGTGATAGTTTGTCCGGTAGTTTGCTGTGTATTAGATAGTATTACTTAGTTAGTAGCATGCGTAGAGCTTAGTTTAGAACTAGGTCAATATGTAAGATGGTCTGATAAATATTTACGAACTTATTCAACGAATTAAAATTTTCTTTATAGCAGCAGAACCTTTCGTTATTTTTTTCATGATTAAGAACAATAGAGCGATGAAGCACAGCATACTGGGTGTTCGTTGAACTGACGGTATCAGAAACACCGAACTGCACACCAAAACTGGTATACCTATAACATGGATTATTACAAATTATTTCTGAGGTAAATAAGGGTTTATTAAACCCTATTATTTCTAATATAAAATGAGTACAACATTCATCATCATCTGTCCCTTATCCTCATCATTTAAAGACGGCGCAGCACGTCTTTTTCTAAAATAAGTAAAACATATTAAAAAATGTTTTACTTACTGAAAATAGCTATAATCCTCCATGCACAAACACATCGTGATTGGCTGTTTAAGGATTTCCAAAGTAAATAAAGAGAAAAAGTACTTTAGTCCCTAGGGAGTAGTGTCGTTTTAATCCCTAGGGATTATTATGAGTCATCTTAGAGCTGAAAAGTGAAAAATTATTTTAAAGTTCTGCCCACGTGAAGCCGGGATCTTACGCTAGTCCAAGTAGTAAGTGTCCTGAGGTTCTATAGGGATTTATGCAGTTTGCATACCCCACGTCCCTGGGAAGAGTAATGGAAGATGCTATCGAATTATGAGCTGGACGCCAGGAATGTCTTCCGACAGCTGATAATCAGACAACAGGTTTGTGGTGGGAATGGGGGTTTTCGCTGTAGATTAAATGCTAACGGTTATAATATTACACAACCAAAAATATTGTCTTGTAAAAAAACCCATAAAATATTAATTATTGTTAATGTAAATATGTGTATAAAAAATAATGAATAAAATAAATGAATGAATAAGCTCCGTTGCTTTCCTTAGATACCATAACCAAATCATAGGATATATTTTACTAATTGGAGCACGCTTGAGATATACAAAAAAAAACATCAAAATCGGTGGAAAATTGAGAGAAAGCGAATAACAAACATACAAATAACTTTTATCACTTAACATGTCTCTCTCTAGCTAGCTCATAACGAAAGAGACGCACTGATTGAGGATAAAATTAAAACCGGTCAAGAGCGAGTCTCGCGCATGTATTTTTACTTGTGGGAGGACCTTGTGCAGGGTCCGTCCGGGTTGGTACCACCATCTTATCCATTAACCTACCGCCAAGCAGCAGTGTTTGCACTGTTGTGTTCCGGTTTGGGGATAAGACAGCCGATAAAATGACTAGCATAGAGGCATTCCATCTAAGTCCTCAGGGTTGGCAGTGCATTTGCGGTCTTTGTGAATGCGAATGTCTATGGGTCACAGTTTCCACTTATCATCAGGTGGTCTGTGAGCTCATTTGCCTTCCTATGCCATGAAAAATAAAAATAAATGAAAAAAATCCATTTGAATTCGAATCAGCGGAAGCCCACCTGACACTTGACCATTCTTGTATTTTGTTGTTTTTCTTCAGATTTGTACTAAGTATAATTAATTAATTATTACACTAGTATGTTTTGGGTGAGGACCAAAAAGTTGGACCATAGTTAAGCGCAAACCATACAATCAACGAAGTCGAAAAAAGTTCCGTTGTGCGACGAAAAATATCCCTACAATTATATGGCTAATTTTCTTGTCACAACAGAAAAAAAACATTGAAAATTGAGTGTGAGCGTGCCCAACTTTTTGGACCTTACCCTTTTACCGTTGTTCTTAACACGTTGATGGACAGTACTACGGTAGTATATATTACTAGCGACCCGCCCGCGGCTTCGCCCGCGTGGAATGTATTATACATATAAACCTTCCTTAAGAATCACTCTATCTATTAAAAAAAACCGCATCAAAATCCGTTGCGTAGTTTTAAAGATTTAAGCATACATAGGGACAGACAGCGCAAGCGACTTTGTTTTATACTATGTAGTGATGCATCAGTACGTGTATAGACGTTTAACGTCGTACGGCGTCCTGTCACATCACAATACCCTTACCATTATACGCTGTGATACTACGTCTTTATGGCGGTTGATAATATGCACGTCGAGCGGCGTACTGTCATATCACTTTTTAGAAGGTACAACAAAACATAAAACAAATTGAGAAAAACATTTCTTGCGGTTTAATCCGCTGTAATAAATAACATAGTTACATACTCGTATCTTGAAAAAAAGAACCTGCTATTTATCACGGTTCAAAAGACCCAGCTCTTCAAAGTTAGGACGGACGGGCGAACGGACAGACAGCGTAGGTATTTTATTAGGGTACCCTTTTTTTTTGACGACGCGTTGGTCTAGTTGGTAGTGACCTACGAAGCTAGCGGTCCTAGGTTCGAATCCCGGTAAAGGCATATATTAGTGTGATGAGCTCGAATATTTGTTCCTGAGTCATGGATGTTTTCTATGTTTCTCTATAATAAGTATTTGTATCGTTGTCTGGTACCCATAGTACAAGCCTAGAGCTTAAATTGGGACTAGGTCAAGTGGAGTGACATTGTCCCCTGATATTTATTAATATTATTTATTTATTATTATTGTTTACCGCTGCCGTGTGGTTGCCGGCTTAGAAATAGAAATTGCGTATAATTTTCGGTGTTGCTCGTACAGCGGCTTGAAGGCACATAGTCGCGTCACGTATTCAAAATAATGCCTAACCTTTTGAGTGTTTTCGATAGCTTTGGCGTGTCGTTACTCGGAGATTCCTGGCAGGCGCTCGAGCCGGAACATTGTGCCACTCTCCCGCGGAAGTCGTAAGAGGCGACTAAGGGAATAAAGGCTTGTAGTACTGTTAGGCGATGGGCTTGCTACCTGTCACTAATTATACACTGTTAAAAATCTTAGCCTAATTGTGCAAATTGTGGTTACAGAGTTATCAACAAGTTTTAGAGTTGTTGGTAATTTTGTAGCTCTGCCTACCCCACTCTGGGAATGAAGGCGTGAAGGTATGTATGTATTATTATTTATTATTTACGGAATCCTGAAAAGCTTAGACCATACAGTAGCTGGACTGGCCTTATAGGTCATTTCCCCTCTGCCGAAAAACTTGCACAATGTGCAAAAAGTTATACAAAACCTATTTCATAATCGATTAATGGTCATTCACAAAATCGCCCCGCAAGAGAACACACTCATTGGAAAAATGCTCGCATGTGCTATAAGTTCGTGTAAAAAACGATCAACTACTTTAAGCTTAGAAAAAGATGGCACAACATTTCATTTGTTAGTAATTTTATATATTTAATACATGTAAAATATTATTTTTAATTTTTTTTCATAGCACGTCAAATTTAACGATTATAATCAGTGATTGCAGATTTTCCAGCATTTTTGGTGCAGTGCTAGGGTTGTCAGTAGTGCCCAATATTAAATTGTTGGAATCAAGAATCAAATAAAATCTAAAATAAAAATAAAATAGCGTATTAAACAAATCGGAAATACAGAAAAAAAAACAGAACATGTAAAGCCTAACCCAATATGCATAATGAAATGAAGGGTTAATTTACTACGAGTATAAGAGAAAATGTAACACAGTTGCAATAACTTCTTATCTCAGGTTATAGTTCATATTTATGATTAGGAATTTATATACTAACTATATATTAGCATAGACAGTAAAATGCGTAGGTAATGGCAGTGCATAAATATAGAAGACATTTTGTTTCTTCACTGACGTCCCGTCAAAGTGTTAAATTATAATAACTGATTGAGTAAAAAAAATAGTGTTTCATTTCCAATTACCACATAATATTACATAATTTTAAACGTCAATCATATTATATACACGTCTACAACCCTAGGTCGCTGTCGTGTGTCATTTGACGTCATCGCACCAAGAATGCTGGATAAAGTACGATCACTGATTATAATCAACCGATTCAAATTCTTACTTGGATGAATGCGTACTCGGGGTAGCGAGACTCGGTTTTAATGCTTTGTAAGAATAAACTTAACAGTTTTTGAAATAAAGTCTATAATTGTTTTCATCAAAATGATGTCGTCAGCATAATCCTTAGCGAGACTCGGTTTAGTGATGAGGGTAGTCTCGATGAAATCAACATTTATCGCCAGTAAGGAATATTTACTAAGGACCTGGAAATTGCCTAGTGAACACTATTTATTTTAAGTGTATATTTTACACGTTTCCAAAAGACCCAGAATTGAAAAAATATGGACCGCCTCATGCAGCAGACAAGCAAATTGGGTGCCTACGCGTACTAGTTCCATATGTTCGAAACATTTTGATGCAAGTCAGTATCGAACGCTGCAAGAGGCGAAAGTTAATAGATTTTGCTGTTCCTACTTTATGTTTATATGAAAAAGTTAGTATATTTAGTATTTTAGTAAGTAATTCACGTTTCACTCCTAAATATTTACTTATACAAAGAAATACCAATTACCATGATATTTTAAAACTTTCATAACTTTGTCAAATAATATCTAATACAAATACGGTCAATAAGGTTTCTTCTCATAAAACAATAATAAGAAACATTGTTCTATAGTCTCCATGAGTTGTCAAGAGGGCAAACTTTGTAAAAATATATATACAACATCCTACTTTTCCGTTAGTGTTAATTATAATTAACATGACTTAACAACTATTTCATTGACCAATAATATCCTATTACGATGCTCGATAGATACTGATTTTTTATGGCAGAGAAGATGGCACATCAGCACTCGGGCCACCTGATGGTAAGTGGGAACATAGACAATATGCAATCCTAAGGGCCGTATTAATAAACTCATCTTGACTGAGAGATGTCCGTCACAAGATACGTCACAGTAAACGACAAGCCATAGAAAACTGTCATTTTGACGCATCTTGAGACTGGCATTAAAGTCGAGATAAGTTTATTAATACGGGCCTAAGACTTCAAAGGCGTTGCGAACTCTGAGTTATACGATGGAATCTCTATGCTCGTAATTTCACCGGTTGTCTTATTCCGACACCGGAACACAATAATGCGAACACTGCTGCTAGGCGGCGGGTCAAAAATTGTATGCTTCTGCAAATGTTAGTAAGAATATCGATACGAGCTATCGACCTAATCCTCGCACCGTAGGTTATGCCGACCACATTGACATTTACGTATTCTTATACCGCGTCTGTACAAAGTCTTTACATGTGTGATATGTTTGTGTGCGTCAAAATATATTATGTGTTAGATTTCTGTCAAAATGTGCGTGTGTAATGACACAGATATACAGGGTGAAATAGGGGTCGTGATCCCAACCATTTTTTTCTGACTCAGTAAATGATTGCGATGTTACCTGTATATATTTTAATTGAAACAAATATGGTTCGGTATTTACTTATTTTAATTAAAAAAACGTTAAGTAACTAAAATGCGTGGTCACCCTACTTTTCCAATTACAACCTCTTTGAAAACAAACAACAAACAAAGGAATTTTTCTTATCTGTCTATCAGTATCGTCATAACAACCTCTTTACATACTTACTGCGATGATTGTTAAGTACATGCACTTGACATAAGTTTTCTTGGGAAACAGAAGGGTGACCATGATCTCAAATCATCCCAGTTTTTTTTATTATTTGCTGTACTGACTTAAATAACTAACTTTAATAACTGTTAGTCCTAACCTATCGTGATCCTTAGCTGAAAGTAAGTTAAATGCGTCTTTCTTGCTCCACGACCCCTGGGTAGTTCTCCAGAAGCCTAATTTTTCGTGTGCCTTGACATTACTTTTAACTGGCAGATTATTCATACACCAAAATCATTATGTAAGCACGTTATTAACCAATGCATAAGGTGTCCTAACCATTTTTAAGCTTAATCCTCTATAAAACAAAATATTTGGGAAGAAAGTGGACAACATGCCGTTTTTTACATGCGGCCAACCTTGTCAGCAGACTTAAAAGTTCATTAAAACATAAAGTACAATAAATCATTGAATATAATTTTTAGACATATATAACAGATAAGAAATGCTCAGTATTAAATAATTGTTACACCTGTAAACTAAATATATCACCAATAAAATCTATTTCAAAAAACGTGTAAAAAAAATACGTCATTGTTGGGTGCAGCGATTGTTTGTGATTTTTTTCAAAAACGAAACGCGTTGAACACCCAAGACACGGCCCCCGGAGTTCGCCTCCCGCCCCTCAGTCAGCTCACAGCACGCGGACGAGCAACACACGGTGCGTTACGGCCAGGTAAGTACCGAAAGTAATTCTTCCATTCTTGTAAATATTTTCATCATTGATATTATGAGCTATTTTTCGATGATAATGCGTGATATTTAGGTGAATCCTTAACTGTGTTTAAGCGTATTTATGTTTTATGCTATCTAAGTAAGTATTTTTAGTTCGCATTAAAAAACAAACGAGTTTCGACAGGTTTCATTGAATTTGTCATTGTTGGCTACGTCATTGTAGGCGAAATTGAGAGGGATGACAATGACGCTTTTCGCCTGCAATGATAAACCTCCAAGCCTACAATGACATTCGTGTCCAACAATGATGTTTCGATATGAAATATCGTTATAATGATGTTTTACTGTACAGTCTATATTAAACTTTCATGTATTTTGTTTAAGGTCGAATTTGTGAAATAATTAACGATGAAGCTCATATATTACGTTATTAATATTGACACCAATCGGTACGATGTCGACGTCAAACTTTTTATTAATATATTAGAAGAGTTTCATGTTATATTTGCCACATGTCGCGGTGGGGTTTGTAAGGCATTATGCGAAGACTCAGTAAACATGAAATTATATACAATATATAAATTGAAAAATGCGTATCGTTACGAAGATGTACATGTTGAACAGCAGGGTAATAAAGATCAATTAATGGATATGTACCAGCTTGTCAACGATAGTGGAATTATAATACTAGACCAGGCGAGAAACTGGGCGATTCAATAAAATGTATCTAGACACAGATCTTCAAAATGAATAATATTTCATATACCTATTGTTAACGACGAAAATCATCATTCCTTGTAGCAATCATAAGTTCGCGTATAGAAATCTGATACGTCATGAATAACTTGCCGTGCTTTATTGCAGGTAATCAGTGAATATAAATAAACAACCACACTTAATTGACAAAGTTAAATCAATAATGCCACCTAAGAAACAATCAAACGAAGCTGCGAAAGAAAGACAAAGATTATATAAAAAAAGGCGACAAGCACAAGTAAAAAATGATCCCGAATTGCTGGCTATTGCTAGAGAAAAAAGAAGAGCAAAGTATTTAAAAGATAAGGAAACTAAAAAAGTAAAGAGCATCAATGAACAGTCTTCACGTTTACAAAGGAAGCAACGTAAAAGCTGGCGAGAAAATTCAAAGACTTACAGGCAAAAGAAAAAAGAAGAGGGGGAAAAACATAGTGATATATCTTTTGATGCTATTCATATAGAAGCTATTACCGATAATGAGGGCCCTGAAAAGTGCTCTAAAGATCCTTTGTGCTCCTCAAAAGTAAAAAATGCTATTCGTAAAATGAGGTATAAGGAGTTAAAGAAGAGAAACGCATTGATGAAGATTATCGCGGAACATAAGAAAAAAGACAAGGTACGTTGCAACCTCATTAGAAAATTAAAGGAAATGCTCAAAGAAGCACAGGCGAAAATAGACGGGAACAATACACTTTCCTCTACACTGCATCAAAAATCAAATGATGACACAACTAGTAGTGAGCAATTACAAGATCAAGAAGAAACGACTGCGACGGTTGCAACAACTTTGTTTGACTGTATTCAGCAATTTTATTTAAGTGACGCAAACAGTGTCTTATCTGCTGGTAAAAAAGAGTTCATCACCAGAAACAGAGTACGGATGCAAAAAAGATACCTACGTCTGCCGTTAAAACACTTATATCAGGTATTTTTATCGGAACATAAGCAGTATGCAGTCAGTTATTCCTTCTTTTGCAAGCTACGGCCGTTTTGGGTAGTGTTTCCGCGAGAAATTAATAGAGACACGTGTCAGTGTTCTCTCCATACAAACATGGAATTGTTAATCAAAGCATTGCACCGTTCACGTGTAATAAGTGAAAATAATTACCAAGAAGTGCTCACTACACTATGCTGCGATCCCAAAAATACCGATTGCTTGCAAAAGACTTGTAACGCTTGCAAATCCACCGATTTGAAATATAATGACGTTCAATTGCTAATAACTTTTTATGAATGGCAAAGGGTAAAGAAAGTAGTAACTCTGAATAACGGTACAAAAAAAGACCAAACAGTAATAGAAAAGCAAAAAAATGTTGTGGATTCTGTAGTAGCTATTTCAAAATTAAAAAATGATATAGTCAAGTTTTTAGCTCACACTTACAAAATCGTAAGTCAGTATTCGGCCATCAAAGAATTGAAAGAAAATTTGAATATGCACGAGGCTTTAATCCATGTAGATTTCTCGGAAAATTATTCTTTAAAATACGCAACAGAGGTACAATCATTTCATTTCGGTGGAAGCAGGCAACAGGTATCATTACATACTGCAGTAATATATACACACTCCTATTCAACTGGACAGGTTACTCCAAACTCTATGTGCACAATAAGTGACTGTTTGCGCCACGACGCCCCAGCAATTTGGGCGCATTTAGTGCCTCTTATGATGATTTAATGATAATGATTTAATAGATACAATTCATTTTTTGTCAGATTCACCTACATCGCAGTACAGAAATAAGTATTTGTTTTACATAATAACCCAGCTATCACAAGATTTCCCTCAGTTAAAGCAAGTCACTTGGAACTATTCTGAAGCAGGACACGGAAAAGGTGCCCCAGATGGTGTTGGTGCGACATTAAAACGTACTGCTGACAGAATGGTTTTATACGGACAAGATGTTGGAACTTTTGATGAGTTTTATGATTTGATAACGAATTGCACTGTGAATGATCGGCTCAATATAATTGTAAAGAAAGTAGAGGGTAAAGACGTACTTCTAAAAAATAGCCTGATACCCAAGAATATAAAACCATTCAACGGCACCTTTTCCGTGTACCAGGTTTTGTGGGAAGAATTACATTCAACATCGGTAACGATGAGAACAGCGAGTTGCTTTAGTTGTGGTGCTCCGGAAATCTGTACGCATGGCAAACACTTAGGCTACCAAGTCAATCAAACGCGTCACTAGAATATTCTTTAATCTATATACTTAAATATTCTTAATTCCTTTAGGTTTAGACAGATTGAGAAGCTAAGCCTGATTGTGATATAATGTGATATTCACGAAGAATGTTACTAAAATAATTGTTAAGAAAAATATTTACAGTAAAATGTATATGATTATAGTAAAGAAAATCTTATATTACTAAAGAAATTCTCATAATAAACGAAAGTCTAGGTAATACGTGACAGTATTAGATACTTTATTGCTTTAGGTTTAGACTGATTGAAAGCTAAGTCTGATTATAGTCAATTGTGATATTAATGTGAAGTATAGAGTAAAAATTAGATACTTATATGACTATTAATATTAAAGATAAATAATAAATCGGAGAAGAAAGTAATAATACTAAATGAAACTGAGTATTAATGCGGAAAAGTTACTTAAAATTAAGGCCAATCTGTTAAGTCTGATATCTGTCATTGTAAAAAAATTCATTGCTTTAGAATTAGATAGATTGGGAACATAAATCTGATTATAGTAAAATGTGATAATAATGTTAACTTAAATAATAATAAAGCAACATATTTGAAGTAAATGGTACCTTTAACATCATAGTAAAAGAAATTATTACAAAAGCTATGGAAAAGTTTGACTGAATAAGTGATACTAATGTCGAAAAGTTGCTCAAATTAAGAAAAGTTAGTTATGTTTAATATATGACATTATTTTACTCTAGGTTTAGATAAATCGAGAAGATGTCTGATTATGGTGAATTGTGAAATTCAAACAGAAAGTTACATATTAGTGAAGATAATTACGTCATATATTTTTTGTATAATATGATTGTAGTAAAGATTAATGTTAAATCACAGAAGAAAGACTGTTAATAGCAAATTAAAGTCTGAGTACAGTATGTGAAAGCATTAATGTAGAAAAATAGCTTAAATTACGGGAGATCTGTTAAGTTTGATGTCTAAAGTTGCTAATCATGTAAACTTGGTGTTTTTTCGGTTAATAATTGAAGTAAAATATCTTCAAATCATATTTTTAGACATTTAAGAAAACTGTATTACTTAAACTATTATAAATTGGGCTATTTCCACTAGTCCGCAACCTTTTGTTCTCACTGCGAACTGATGGGTTTTTTCAGTAGTTCGCAGTGCAGAAATAGGGACGTAGACAAGTGGGAATAGGCTTTTACATTTCGTATTATATAGAACAGTTGTTAAATTTTATAGAGGTCGTACGTACCTACATGTTGATTATTTATTAAACAAATCACAAAAACATAAACCATAAACTTTTATTTCATTTTATTCAGGTTATTTAAAAACGACAGTTGCTGGTAAGTGCTTGCTATGTACATAAGACCTTACTTACTGACTTAAGTCATTCGTCATTGTGGTCTATATCGCGTCATTCCTGGTAGTGTAAGATGTCATTGTGGACACAGGTCGTCATTGTAGGTCACTACTCTTTTTTTTCAACCTCAAATATCTAGCTAAATAATGATTTTCGTGAAGTGCCTCCCTTATAAAACTTTAATATTAAACCTAAAGTAAGACTTAAGTGTCATGATGAAGTCCTAGGACTAACATAACTTTGGGCACAAAATTTGTTCGGGGAGAATTTTTCTGCGGAGAACCGCCCCCCTATGTCACCCTGTATTTTACATTTGTAAGTAATCTTTTTGCATGTGTTATTTCTTCACCCCCCGCAAATCTCGGCAGACATGATTGTACTCGAATACAACCTGTAAGGCCAGTCCAGGTATTGTATGGTCTAAGCTGAAAAGCTACATATTACGCTACCCGTTCAAACCTCTTTTCACCCAACCTCAAAAAAATATGAAATATGTCAATGTGTAAAAAGCAAATCTTCTGTCATTGATGGTCATTGACACTAAGAAGCTAACCATGTAAACATTCTTTAAAATTGTAATTGGCCATTTGCAACGTTAAAAGATGGCGGACGTGTAATTTGTTTTAGACTTTAATTTTTGGGTAATTAGGTGTTCAAAGTTCTTTTCTGATAGTGATTTGTACTTTTTATGCCTTAGTGTCGCACAGTGATTGAAGACTTGGACTTATTTCGTGTATCTGGCATCTTTCTTCTCGTTTCAAGTGGACTCGCAGTGGTGCAGAGGTTAAAACTATCTTGACCTCTGACCTACAAATCACCGTACAACGTTGCCCCCAATCTTCCTAGAGAAGATTGGATTGTGTTTTATACTCATATAAACCTTGACACTGGCGAAATCACTTCACGTGGAAGCCATATCCCTGCGGTAGTAGCTGTTCAAGTCGCCGCGGGGGAAAAAAAAAAAAAAAAAAAAATTGTAATTTATAAAATAACCTCAAATGTTTTTCGGCATTCTGATACACCTGGTGTTCCTCGTCTTCGGTGCCTTGGGCTCGGAGCTCAACGAGACGGCTTTGCTGCATGGTTACGGCATCTGCACCAGTTTCGGGTACACTGTGCTCGAAGCCAAGTTCGGAGAAGAGCAGCACTTGTTATGCCTGAAACTGAAACCTTTAGGTAGGCACTACGTTACCTGTAGGTTTGGAACGGGCAGAATTTTGGCGCGAGGGTGTACCTAAGGTAGGTCCTCCCGCCAACGATGAGCGAGAAGCGTATAGAGTCAGCGATCAACTATTAATATATGCGTCATTGATTGACACGGGATCTTTACCTACGATTCTATATCTACGATTTTAATCCCTTGATAAAAAATCTATTTTCATGCAGTTCTTCTTTCTTTAAGATTCAACGCACCTCACAACAAAACGCTCTACTGTTCTTCTGGACCCCGATCAGGAAGTCATAGATAAGAAACAATTCGCCTTGGGCGACGTGACCATGGCTTACGGGTTCCCGGTGTTTTCTCCGCACTTAGGGTCTGCGGAGGGGTACATCGGGGAGGACAACCATTTCTACGGAGTACTGCACTTGGGTAATATCTAGAGCCACCATAAGCACCCATTGCGGAGTTACTATACCTAGGCAGTATGGTAAGGCCCGCTTACACGTTAAATTATTCACGAATGTCAGTCATAAGAGAACTGTCACTTTTCACGTCACGTTTAACGAATCAAATCTGTTAACCTAGGGTTAACATTTACATGCAAGCGGGCCTTGGACTTTAGAGAATCATAAATTGGAGATTCAGGCTCTTTTTGAGCCTTAAATAACTCAACACTCATTCTTAAATAGCTCATTTTTGAAGGTCGTAGGTACAATGCTAATCTTAATCCGACATAGAAAGGACATGGCTAAACTACTGCCCTAAGCATGTAGGTATAGAAATGTCTTACTTACTCGTAACATTCGAAAATTCAGTAATTAATTATTACATGTTTATTACTATCCTAGAACTTTCGTGAAATAATTAAATATTTAAAAGGTGTTTACTTGGTTTTTCATGTTTTTCTTTTACCATGACACCTGACAGATGACATAAGATTATGGCGATCTCTTATTTACAAAGTATCTCAATAGATGGCTCTGTCAGAATACTTTACAATAAAAGATCATAATTATCATCGCTGGATGTAAAAAATGTTTTATGAACTGTAACGAAATTAAAAGTTTCTGAAACTTTTTAGTTATAGTAATATTCAGCTTATTAGCATAACATATTACTAGTTACAATGTTTATACATTATAGTCGCCCATACTTCAGTTTAGCCATGTCCTTTGGTATAATCTGTAATTAAAAAACTATCAAGTTATATTAAATAACTTGACCCAATTTAGTTATAGCCTTTATAACTCCAAGGCTTTGAGTCTTACAAGACCGAACCTTGAACTACGAGTAAGTACCCGCAATTCGACTCTTGTAGCTTACACCTGCTCATGTTTATAACACCACCTTGTTCGTCAAGCTACTTCAGACGGTAGACTTCCCTATAGGGAATAATCATGACCATACCCCGGCCGGCGAGAGCAAAAATGCTTCTGCTCCTAGTGCTTAATTAAATATCGACTATTCTATCGACATATGGATGTCGATAGAATAGTCGACATTTAATTAAGCACAATTATTATTTTTAAGCTTAAATACTATTTCAATCAACTGATTACATTTATAATCAATTTATCATACTCACGGGAATGGCAGAGAAGTGGAACTACCTAATACAGAACAAATTCATAATCACTATGAATTATTTCGTTTTGCTCCGATTACTACGGTAGATTTAGAACGGTCCTTTAGTTGGATGAAATGGATTTTATCGCCAAGGCGAAGGAGTTTAAAATCAGAAAATTTAGAAAAAATGCTAATTGTATATTACGAAAATTACATAAAATACTGAATAAATACAATCACTTGGTTTTAATTTTGTTTACAACAATAATTAAGTAATACTTCTGCATATCATAACGGTGGTCCAGTACATCGTGTTGTTTTTATCGACATCGACCAAAGTGTGCGTCCTCGCACTATTAAGCTGTCAACGCATTTTTGCTCTCGCCGGCGGGGTATGGTCATGACTTTTTGCACAGCTTCAATAAAAGCTCATTCATCATTTTTTTAACATTTCGTATGCCTAGTTCCGGATCGGAATCGACTCTGGTCCTATGCCTTGTTCCGTATCCGTCACTAAGGGGCTTAATCGGGATATTTGAAATTGGGTCTAGTAGCTTAAAGATAGGGTTCTAATTTGTCTGTAAAAAAAAACAAAAAAAAATCAATCTTCCATAGATAGCATTCAGTTGCTCGAAACGTCAAATCACTTTGGAGCTAGGAGCTATTAAACTCGGTCACGTGACACCGATGACGTCATAGCCCGGCAGACGACGGGTACAAGTATGCGAGCCTCCGGCATACTAAAAGTTAATAGCTATAAAAATAACCAAGATATGAGCCACCATAGATTTGTTCCAATCTCTTACTAGCAATACAGGATGTAACATCTAGTTCATATTGGCGACCTGTTACATGACGTCACAGTGCGTATCGGATCTCTCTGTCTAATCGCTGTTTAATTAGCATTTTAAAATGCTTGTATTGCATCCGTATTTCTTAGCCAATTTTAATTTTTCGATCGCTTTTACAGAATGTTTATGTTTGGTTGACAAATGCTATTTAAAAAATCCATGCATATTTCTTATTCCTTCCCATTGTTCAGGTAACCGCACCCTCCACGCAGACCCCTACGGCACCGACGACCCGGCGAGAATCTTCGGAGCGTTTGAGCACGACAATGTGGAGCCCCCGCGCTTCCGTCGCGACGATGCACAGGTGACAGGCTGGTGAGGCCATTTTATAAACCCTTATCACGGTATTATGGTCCAATTTATCGCGGTGGATACTCCCATATCCCACATTTTGCACAACTAGGCTAAGATGTTTACCGGTGTATTAGTGACAGGTTGCAAACCCATCGCCTAACAGTACTGCAAGCCTTTATTCCCTTAGTCGCCTCTTACGACATCCACGGGAAGACATGGAGTGGCACTATTCTAACCCGGCAACCACACGCGTAAATCGTTTCAGATGAGGGTGTTTAGTCATCCTATTACCAGGGGTAAGGGTCTGCTCCGAACTGGCTGGCCTATGGTCAAACAGATGTTAATTGATACATAACAATATAAAACTTAAAAACTAACACTGAGGTGACAGAACAGTGTGGCTCTGTTTTGCCAAACTTGGCGTGATGGTCGATGCCGGTAGGTTGCCCCGAAACCGCCGGAACACAACACCTTTCGGCCAGAAGTCAGGACACTCGACGGATAGGCGGCGGTGACCACTTCTCATTAGGTGGGCCGTCTGCCTCTTTGTCCGTCGATGGCAATAATAAAAAGCTACTTATAAGGCAGATCGTACCTTGTAGTGCATCTTCTAATATCTCGTGACATCACCCGTAGTTTGGAGACAGCTTTAACAAGATCTCCTTCCCGTTCAACATTGAGGATCGCCGGAGGCCGGAGGGCGTCGCACGCGCCAGGATCTGCGACCTGCTGCTGCTGGCGGACCAGGAGTTCTATGAGAAGGATTGCAACGCCAGCCTACACCACGTCGTCCGACGCATGATGCATGCGGTTGCGCAAGCAGACATCGTGTTCAGGAATGCCGACTTTGACGATGATGGCATGCCGGATAATATTGGTGAGTTCAGGAGTTGGCTACTGTCAAACGCTTAGCCTAAGGCATATGTTCCCAAAGTGGTAGCGAGCGCTGAAGGTATCCGGGGGGGGGGGGGCGGTTAGCCCTCAGAAAAAAATAAGGGGTGCACAGGGTATTCTAGGAAGCGCTGCCCGTATTGATAAAATATGATAAAAATACGAAATAAAGTAGAGTACGAATTACAAGCGCAGTGTGTTGTGTTGATTGTTTATTTTAGTTCAGAAACCTTCCGTTCAGTTAAAACCTAAAATAAATGATTTTAAAATGTGATATGATATACATACATATCTTCACGCCTGTATTCCCAGAGTGGGATAGGCAGAGCTACAGAATTACCTACAACTTTAAAAACCCGTTGATAATTCAGTACCCACACTTTGCAAAAATGTTTACCAGCGTATTAGTGACAGGTTGCAAGCCCATCGCCTAACAGTACTAAAAGCCTATATTCTCTTAGTCGCCTAGGAGCCTGGAGTGGCGCTATTCTAACCCGGCAACCACACGGGACACGACGGGTATGATATATAATACCTTAACAACTCAAACATTCCTCTGACGACGACATTTTGCGTTTGAAGTATAAACAAGCTTCGACGTGTGTCCCGACGCGAGCCGAGCAAGTTCACGAACTTTAAGATCATGATTTTATAGCTCGTGCGTCTGTCAGCCCTTTAAGAGTCAGCAACTTGGTTGTGCCGCTGGCATTGCTGTCGTATGGGCGATGGTGACTGCTCACCATCAAGTTGCTCGTTTCGTTTGCCGTTTATAGCTACAAAAGAACCGACCAAGAGCGAACCTTACTCTCACACGAAGGTTGCCGTAAAATATTAAGGTCGTGAAAAAACCCAGTTATTTTGCATGGGGCATTTCTCCGACCAAATTTTAACTTCATTTGATTTCAACAATTTATTGTTAAGTATCTCATAGGTTTCGCGGTAAAGTACATCCTGGTGCTGACGTCGAACGAGACCAACACGCGCGTCTTCGGAGACCTGCTCAACTCCCGCGCCGTGGACGGACGGAGCTACCTGATGCGGTTCGCGCGCCTGCGCCGGCTCAGCGAGGTGTGCCTCGGTGTGGCGTTCTCTGGGCACGCCTTTTACAACAGGACGCTGGGGCTGAGGTAGGGAACTGCCTGTGGCTTTTTTCTTGCCTGGGTCGCCTATTATGATACCTAGTTCTTACTCAGTGCCGTAACTAAGGCCCGTATTAATAAACTCATCTCGACTTTAATGCCAGTCTCAAGATGCGTCAATGATGACAGTTTTCTATAGCTTGACGTTTACTTTGACGTATCTTGTGACGGGGATCTCAGCCAAGATGAAATTATTAATACGGCCCTAAGTAGTTCGATGCAACCGTGCCCAGGCACTGTTACGCCAGTCATTACCATACATAGAAGTTTTTGTGGCACGAATAAAATTGTCCTAGGGACTTCTGAAGGATATTAATTTATCGATGCATTGTACTTTCTTATGATATTTATGACTAAGAGATAACGTATAATATAAGCATGCATCTTGCACTATAATGCATGTTTTCGTCCTATATCTACGGATAAATAAGACTTTGACATAACATGACAGTCTAGTCCGCTCAGGAAGATAAGTTAATGGAAATATAATATTACACGTAAAATTGTCGCCTAAAAAACAGTGTCGTGACAATTTAATAAATTCAAGGTTATAAAACTCTCTGGTTTCAAGCATATCTGGATCTAAAATCTTTGGACTAAATGTGAGATTAGCTTTGTAGCTAAGAAATTTAACATTAAGATGCATTGGAATACCTTATTTTTATGACACTTAGAAATAAGTATTTGAAACAGTTATCGATAAATTTAATAGCAGATGGAAGTCTCTAGTTAATTAACGTTTTTGCCACAAAAACTTCCATGTCTGGTCATTACCCATTTCTTTCGACCTACATCAGATTTGTCAATTTTACAATGGATCATGATTCTATTTGCGATGAGTCAGGGTGAACAATTTTTCTTGTTGATATATTTAAAATGGGCATTTTTCCAATTTGACGTATAATTTCTAGATGTCGATTTTTCATTTAACGACAGTAAATCCTGTGAAAGTGTTGAGCCGGTTTACCGGTAAACGGGTCTTTCGTATATCCGGTTTGGTTTTCTTAATTGGTAGGGTCGTGCTAATTACCTTATTTAATACCCCCCACGCAAAAAAGGGGTATTATAAGTTTACCGCTATGTGTGTGTATGCGTTTTTAGGGTTCCGTAGCCAAATGGCAAAAAACGGAACCCTTATAGATTCGTCATGTCTGTCCGTCTGTCCGTCCGTATGTCACAGCCACTTTATTCCGTAACTATAAGAGCTATACTGTGGAAACTTGGTAAGTAGATGTATTCGGTGAACCGCATTAAGATTTTCATACAAAAATAGAAAAAAAACAATAAATTTTTGGGGTTCCCCATACTTCGAACTGAAACTCAAAAATTTTTTTTTCATCAAACTCATACGTGTGGGGTATCTATGGATAGGTATTCAAAAATGATATTGAGGTTTCTATTATAATTTTTTTCTAAACTGAATAGTTTGCGCGAGAGACGCTTCCAAAGTGGAAAAATGTGTGTCCCCCCCCCCCGTAACTTCTAAAATAAGGGAATGATAAATGTAAAAATAATATATGATGTACATTACCATGCAAACTTCCACCGAAAATTGGTTTGAACGAGATCTAATAATTAGTTTTTTTTTAATACGTTATAAATCCTAAACCGCATTTTACCTTTCATTCAATCAACTCCAATATAATAAAGAATAAAGAAAAACATTTATTTAGATGTATAGTTGTACGGAACCCTACGTGCGCGAGTCCGACTCGCACTTGGCCGGTTTTTCTTATTTATAAGCAGGTTTCTTAGGTAAGTTTTATGAAAATTTAGCCGCTTAAGAAATATCAGCTTTGAAAGAAGTAGTCCCCATTATTATCATCATCATCTCCTTCCCCATATCCCAATCATCTGCGGTCGGCGCAGCACGTTTTATCCTTGCACACATCCCTGTTCGCCGTCATCTCAGCGTTCACTCTCTTCTTTCTTCACACAATCCATCTATCTCTTTTTAGGTTTTCCTCTTTATATCGTGAGTTTTAAACTATTTAAATGTGTGTACAGTTTCACGTCCCTGGGAGGCGGGGTGGGCGGCGCGGCGGGGGGGCTGTGCGACCGCCGCGCGTACGGCCGCTCGTTCAACACGCTTGCGCTCGCGCACTCGACGGCCGACGACTCGGCGCGCGTGCCCGAGCGCATTGCCGCGCTCACTCTGGCGCACGAGATGGGTAAGAGACGGCTATGCCTGGAAGCTGGAATTCCAATGTGGCGTACGCTATTTGGGTTTCAAGGAAATAAACATGCATATTTTTTTAATAATGTACTTATTAAAATTTAATTTAAAATTAAAAACGTCTATAAAAATTTAACCTCACGATTTATATAAAAATAGAATACTTAATATTCAAGACTTGGTAACATGATATTTTTGTACACAATCACATAAAAATTAATTGTACCTTAAAATAACAAAATGCTTTTACAAAGAACCAAGGAAGGCAGTTTAGAAGTTGTTCCAAATGAATGACACACTTATTAAAAAGCAAACAGTTTTCAGTTTTGACCTTATATGAGTCCGGAGAGTGGGAATTATACTTTCGTACTCTCCCCGCTGATGCAAAGTATAGGCAGAGGCCGACTAAAGGTCTCTGGCTGACCACTGGTCACTTTACCCTACGCTCGGCACCGGTTCATTTCATTCAGACTTTTAAAAGTGAGCGTTGAGCTGTTTCTGCGACAACCGGTAATCAAAGAAAATCGATTTAATCCATTCAAAAGATATCAGGTACCTATGGTCGCTATATTATTGCGATATTTATCTATTTACTCGTGTATTTGATTTATTAAAAAAAAGTAATGGACTCCCGTGACTCCGTACGCAAAGAATTAGTTACCCGCTACTCCTTCTATTTCTTCACGTTGGGGGTCGATTTTCTAAAAATCCTCTCGTAGAGAACCCCTAGGGTACCCAAGGGATACTCCGTCCAAATTTCAAGTCCCTGTTATTATTATTGGGGGGGGGGGGGGGGGGGGGTTGAGGTGGGCCTTGTGAGCCACTTCGACCATTGCTGATCTTTTGTAGCAGCCCTTTGTTTTAGAGCTCACCGCAAAGGCCCGTTGCGTCCAGGAATTTCCAGATGCTTTGGGCAGTGAGGAGTTGTATCTCTTGTGGGTCCATTATATGTCGCCCTAGGTAGATACTTCTGTTGCGCATTAGTGGTCCGTAGGAACAGAGGAAGTTCAAGTCCCTAGGTCCAGCCGATTGGGCTGTGCGTTGATATGTCAGTCAGTTTCTTCTTTTATATATTATTTCTTCTTTTATACATTAAAGATTGATTACCTTCCTACAGTGACAAATTACCTAATTTATTCACACAATCACCAACCTCGACTGCGTTCTTACTAATTCTCTTCTTGATCTTATCCTTTATGATATTTCTTATCCTCTCTAAGTTCAGCTCAACGATCTCTCCGCCGATGTCTTCATCTATCATCGCTTTTTGTACTTGTTTATGGGGTCTTGTAGATAATCTTTGCGGTAGGCGATGCAGTAGCCGTGATAGGTCTTCGATAGTATTCTCATATGGTTTATCATTGGGGAAAAAGAAGTCCCACATTGGTTGTTCCATGCTGCCTTCGATGTCCGAGTCGCTGTCGTCAATTTCTGATTCATTGCTTTCTACCGGTTCTCTCTTCTTTTTTAGTTTTTCTTTTATTTCATCATCGCCTGGTAGTTCCAGGGTTGTGTTTAGAATTTTTTTGTGGAGGTCGTCTATACCGTTCGTGTTGTTCAACGACGAAGCCATTTGGCTGTAAATAAAAAAAAAACACTTTACAGTAGGAACGCGTTAAGGAGGAGTTTTCCCAGGAACTTAATAAAAATTAATAACTTAATGTAAAGTTTTATAAGGCCCGTTTTACAAAAGCTTGTAACTCGCATATAAAATATATTTAAATCAGGAATTCAAAAAGTACGTTACGGAAAATTATAAAAAAATAGTTTTAAAATTTGCACATTGAACCCTTTCATAAATGATCAAGTTTGCTATAATCAAATCACTTTAATTTTTCAAACCCCATTTTAGACAATTCCATATTGTTTTTACTAAAAACAGATGCGCGCAAGCAAGTTATACAACTATGTCAAATTTCAAGTCGATAGGTAGCTGTCACAGATCACAGAAACAAGGGAGATATGTTATGGGGGCGTGGTTCGTGTCGCCTCGATATGGTCAAATTGACCATATCGGCACGAGGCGTGTCAAGCGTTGACACAGTCACTCACTGAACGCTGTCAGTATAGAAGCTCCGTTTAAATGATAAAATGACTGTATGTAGCGTGAAAGTGTGCAAAAATCGAAATACAAACGTTAATATAAAATCAAAGGGCATAACTTACCACCGGTAAATTTTGTTTTTAAGCATTATTTATATTTTTAAATGAATATTTTATATTTGAATGGATTTCAGAGCGTAAGGTTGTGAAAGTTGTGTTGACGTGATTTCTATCGACTATCGATAAATGGCTTATTCTACAGCTATCAATAGAATTCAATGTGTTAATAGTTCTAGTTATTTATCACTACCACGACACGCTTAAAACAGAAGAAAAATAATTTTAATAAATTTTCACGTTATACAAAATTTAATTTTCTTTACAATATTAACGAACGACGAAGGACTCTAGCAATTCAAATATAAGTAGGCAAATCATACAATTAAGATAAAAATAAATTAACCAACCACAAAGGCAAAGGGCTCTGGCTCAGTATTGAGCTGTGTTTGCACACAGCGCTGATTGACAGCTCGCGCCGACGACTCACTCTTAAAAGGATTCAAGCCTAAAGGTTGGATGGTAGAGATTGCCCCAAGTATTAAGTCTATCTTTCTGTTTTAAGTAATTTGTACCATTTATGAAATAAAGTTTACATAATCAAGTCGGTAAACTACTGGTTTGTCCCAAACTGAGATCTTGTGACGTGACACTCAACCGAACCCATTTTATTAGTATATTTGTAATAACATCATAAAGTCCAAGTTTACAATTTAGACTTTTATGTACTAATCAAAACGAAAATCTTAAACAGCTCCAGAAAATTTAACCAAAGAAATTCGGCCATTTTTTTGTTACGTTCTAATATAGGTATCGTTCCAAATTTAAAATCTTATGTATCAATTTTACGCAAACCGTATTCTTGCTAATAAAATATTATTCTATTCTAACAATAATATATTAAGTTTAAATGATGTAATTGTATTAACCTAGTAGTAAAATAATAAAAATAGTACTTATTGCCTGTAAATTGAATAGTACCTATATTAACGTTGCAAACAAGTTTGAATTGTTTATCGATATATTTTGAAACATTCCTTGTGGCATCCCTAAGTGGACGACAGGAGAGAAACGCACACCTCTTGAAAAAAGTATAACTAGGTAAAAAGATAAAAAAGATAAAAGATGTTTATTCAGTAAGTAGGCCGCACGGGCACTTTTACACGTCAAAAAAAATCTACCAGCGCTTCACAAGAGACCATTGCTGAGAAGAAGCGCCGCAAGAAACTCAACAGTAAGTCGTTTTTTAAATATTGCTAATGATATTAAACAATAATAAACTTAACCTAGCATTATATAAAACAATGAATCTCATATAAAACCAAAAATTAATATATTCATGCGTAGTTGACCAGGAAAATGTGTCAAAACTCAGAATTGTCACAAAACTAATAAGCAACAGTAATAAAAAAAATTGAAAGTATACAAGTCGCTGTATAGATGTCGCTGTGTGTGGGTAGTCCTTAACCTGCTGAACATAGGGACTACTACCTTGGCGCCATCTAGCTCTGAGGAACTAATTAATTACTCGTCGCATAGATGGCAGCTAAGTGACGAGTAAGCGCTACCTTACGTTCAGTGACTGAACTACGATGGAAAAAAAACGATCTTTCAGCATTTTTCAACCTTGAGAACTTAGTATAAAGCTTAATTTTCTGCTACTATCAAAACTATGTTACGGCGTTTTTAGTTCGTAAGCTGTAACCAATTATGAGGAGGTTGTTTTTGTAGTAGTTAATAGAGCGTAAGCGTAAGACGCACACATGTTTAAAAGTGGAGACACCGGGTCTTGTACGAATTGGCGTTCATGACATATCTCCCTTGTTTCTGTGATCTGTGGTAGCTAGCTATAGCTATCTGAAACTATAGTTTCAGAGAAAAACTGCTGTGACATATAGACAGACTGACTGACCGAAGTCTCACCATAAAGGTTCCTTTTTTACCATTTTGGTACGGAACCCTAAAAAAAAACAAAAATGGTCAAGTGTGAGTTGGGCTCGTGCTGATTCGATATTTATTAATTCAAATTAGAGTGTAATAATACTAATAATGGCTACTGTGCGGCGGTATGGAGCCCTCAGTGTGCGAGTACGACTCGCTCTTGACCGTTTTTGTTTTCAACTTATACACTTAACCATAGTATAAATAGAAAAGTAGCTCGACTCCGGCCCTTTAGGAGATTCTGATAACAATTGCCGCTCGGGCGTCAGGGTTGTCCAAACTTGTTTTTCAATTTAAGTCACCTACTTGGCCATACTTTCTATGATTTATAAGAATATTAATTTTCATAAATTACACAAACTCAAAGTAAGTAAGTTTAAATATTGTTAGGTACAGTACCCCAACGAAAATGTTAAGCACTTAGTGCGTTGTCATAGTAAATTTCAAACAGAACATCAAATGACACACATGACAATGACTATGACATTCACAATGACAAGGTTCTAAGTATGCTCAACATTTTTATTGTGTGGCTGTACCTAAGTACCAAATTTAAATTATTTTACTTATATAATTTTATCTGTTGACACTAAATTATATATTTATAGGTATGTGATGGATGTGATATGTAAATTCCTTTTTGACCTTTTGATAATGCCGCTTTCGCGCAAGGCGGTTCCTTTGACTATTTACGACATTGTATTGTCGCTCGATAGCGATAGGTAAGTACGCGCACTACCAACAAAACGTAACCGAGCGCAAGGACGCCGCAGCCCCGACTAATGTACACTCGTAGTATCCTGAGATTTAGTATAAAGTGGGAGTTTAGCCCCGCCCACCGCCGCGAGCCGCGCGATGTACCTTTGTTTGAAGACGTTCTACTGTTCTTATACTGTGACTTAACTCTGGCTTACACAACTATACAGTAGGGTGGTCCACGATTGTATGGGAAAAAATCAAAGTGCAGTTAAAAGTCACGGCACCCGCTTATTTGGTTACTTATGTTTCAAAACGAATCTCTGTGAACTTTCAGTTCTCTAAACCAAAAATAAAGCGGTGCTCAACGACCTCAAAGTTTGCATAACCGGATTGCGAATATTCAAAAACCGATGTATCCGGAAATTAGTTGCTGAACATTATCGTGTAATTGAACGTTATCTATTATAGTTTTAAATCATATTAAATATAACGTCGTTGACACTGCAAAACCGCGTAACTAACAAATTTATAATAGAGCAAAATAAACCTTACAGTCTTATTAAAAAGGTGCATTTTACTCCTTATTTAAAATGTTACTTACGCGGTTTTGCAGTTTCACCGACGATAAATAATTTTGAAATACTAGTTTTTTTCATGTAAGAAACTTACTCATTTTACCACTTTGGCACTCACTAGTAATTAAACTCTTAATCCCAGTCTGATGTTAAAAATGCTTTTAAGGCTTTTTATTCAATAGTCCTCTTTACGTTTGGAATTAATATTTTAACTCTATCAAAAAAATATTTTTGATAATTTTGTATGAAAATGCAAATTTTAATAAATTTTAAAGTCCTTTGAGCACCGTTTTGCACTTTAACTAGAAAGCTATAATTTAGGCATCGTAATAATAATAAGGTAGTAGGAAGTAATAAATTACCGGGGTGCCATGGTCAAAAAATAACAAAAATGTTTTTTGGACCACCCTACTATACAGGGTATTTTTTTTATCAGTGCACAAATTTTAACATATGATTTTGTATCGTTAATCCTACTAATATTATAAATGCGAATGTTTGTGTGTGTTTGTTACTTCTTCACGCTGCAACGGCTGTTCCCGACGGACTAACTATAATCGAACTCTGAGCGGACGTATAGTCGCGGGCAGAAGCTATACAATATACGTAGTGCCTGGATGACCGAGCTTAGCTCGTTTTTTTTTTGTTAAGTTTTCTATTAATGAAACTTAGCTAGATGGATGTATCGCCCCCGAAACCCCCTGCATACTAAATTTCATGAAAATCGTCGGAGCCGTTTCCGAGATTATATACAGGATGGAAAAATTCTATGGGCCCTGGAGCGGAACTACCTTAAATCCTTTAGTTAGCTCATTTTACTGAAAGGAAACATTCCTTTATTTTTAAAAAGAAACAAAAAATGCATTTAACAATTTTTTTAATGTGGCTTGTCTCACCCGGGAATCGATCAACTAAAAATAAAAACTATTATTATAGAATTACGGAATGAAAGCAAAACAAAACAAAATTTGAAATTCGAACGAATACCTAGGTACTAGGTATTGTTAATGAAGAACTTGTAATAAATATTATTCATGGGCTCGTACAACAGATGAGTGTAAGACCAAATGTTTTTAAGACAAATTTTATCCTGAACAATAATCCTACCGATTCGTATAATAAAATAGCGAGGGTTTATTTTTTATTTTTAGTTGGTTCGATTCCCGGGTGGGACAAGCAAAATTTAAAAAATCGTTAAATGCAGTTTTGTTTCTTTTTAAAAATAAAGGAATGTTTCCTTTCAGTAAAATGAGCTAACTAAAGGATTTAAGGTAGTTCCCCCCCAGGGCCCATAGATTTTTTCCACCCTGTATACCTACATATGTATATATATTTACCTGTATGTATATATATACAAGAATTGCTCGTTTAAAGGTTTTTTATTAGATATTACAACAATAAAATCAGTAGAGGGTCTATGAATATCGTTAAGTTAGTGGAATCATTAAAGTGGAAATATCTCTAATGTTTTTTAAGCTAGAGTAGGTATAAATAACACAACATGCGTTATTGATAAACATTTGTGCACCTATTACCTGTTTAATAATACCTCCATACACTGGCAGTCACCGTCAAGGTCAAATATCTGACATGCTCTTATACCTCTAGTTGGTATGTACCTAATAGAGACAGTGACTATTAATTTATTCATTTATTTATATATGTTAATACAACATCATACTCATACTAGTACTAATTTATTCATATTTTTCGATAAAATTACACGTCAAGGGTTACATTAATTTAAAAAATAATTAGATGTAGGTGCAAAATGGTAAAAAAAAAATATGCGGGCAACTTTACTAGTATATAGTACTTATTTCCACCGCTAGATGGCGTCCGATGTCTAAAAAAAACAAAATCCAATGACAGGTAGGGATTGCCTATACCAATAAACTCAATGATCGATGCTTTTCCCATACACTATAGTTCATTTATTTTAGGATGAGAAAAAAAAAAGAAAAAGAACCAGTAGTCGTCAACTCTAATACTCGCTGGCAGAATCAATAAGAATCTATGCACTCAATATATTATTATTGTATCTGTGCATGTGTCATTAATGTGTTTGTGTTGGACAAAACATTGGGTCTCGATATTATATAAAAAAAATACTATAAAACTATTTCAATATGTATATATTGGTTTCTAACTGCTATACTTAATTGATTTACCTAATTTAAGACTGACTGTTCCGGATGAAGTGTCATCGTTTTTCCGCTAAAGAGTGCGGTAGTAGGGTAGAGATTAAAGATGTAGACTAAACGAGCAGCTGCCAACTTTAACAAGGAAATTAACAACAAACAACTCACAACAAAAACAACTATGGAACAATATCAACGCTCACGCTCTCGAACTCGAGAGAAAATGACATAACATAACATGGAACATATCACCTAAGGGCGTTGTGACGTTCAATCTGTCAAAAAATGCAAACTGTGGCGTTATTAATAATCAATTTAAAATTCACTAGGTTCGCTATATTTGACAGGTGACAGGATAGTATTTGATTTAGTCGAGTTATATGCTCGGACGTTTCGTTATTTTGTTAACACAGGTTTGTAACCCCTGCTTCTTTAGGTCTTTTATAGACCACGTTTCTAATTGAAGTAAATTTAATCAACACAAATAAAAAACGCAATGTAAATATTAACGAATATGACTTAAAGTACTACTGCAATAGATTATAACGTTCATTTAATATTTACTGTCAAATAATAGCAGTCAAAAAAGACGTTTTGGAGCAATATTTTTGTATAATTATTATGTTGCGTGTAACGTGCCCAATAAAATACCTTTATTTCGTTCTGTATCATGCTAAAATAAATGAACTATAGTGATAGTAGTGATCGCTCCAAGTTTTGTTCGTAAAAATATTTTTTTATTGAAATTATGCAAATGAAACAAAATATCAACATAATTCTGGTTATTCTTTATTTTAAAAGGATTTTTTGACATTCACTCATCAATCATCATATATTTTTTTTACTCCTAACAAATTCTGCTCGTTTATTTTAACAATAGTACCTCAATGGGACAGGCACTTTGAAATACACAATAAGGAAAAAACATATGATGATGATGAGTGAGAATTAAAAATCCTTCTAAAATAAAGAATAACCAGAACTATGTTGCTATTTTGTTTCATTTGCATACCGTCAATATTTTTTTATTTTCACAAACAAAACCTGTAGCGATCACTAGTATATGGGAAAAGTATCGATAATTCAGTTAATCGATATAGCAATCCCTAGCTGTAATTTAATTTTGCCCCGTATATTCCTAGGTCTGGTTATTAATTAGTAATTACTATCTTGAATTTTTAACTAAAAACAAACGATAACACGACCACAATTGATATCATAATACCTACTCCAATTCTACTAACGCTATCAAAGCACTCGGAGCTGTAAGGTGTCAAGGCCAACTGGTTAAAAAAAAACTTACAGTGTTGGAATACCGGTCCCCGTAAATAGAGTCGAGCGGCCACAATGCACTAAGTAACTGACGTTTAAAAATACACACATAATAGCTAATGGTTAGTATTATAACACTGTTTAATAATATCTTTATAATTTTAAAGATAGCCCGTGTTTTTAACGTGGTTACTGGAATAATAATGCGAATGGTACGACTAGGTGCGTGTGAGCAATGAGCGCTGTTAGCGCTTTTTTTTTAGAAATATTTGTGAATTAGATTTATTTTTTAACCTAAACGGGTGACTTCTAATTAACGTCTTAATTTTAAGTTTGTAATTTACTTATAGTTAGGTATAGGTATAAGGTATGAGTAGGTATAGGTTGACTACTAAAGTGTGCACATATTTATAAGCTCGACTGTACGTATCGTTACTACTTTAGAAAAAACTCGTATCAGATATTTTGAGATGTATCAGTTTGAACTTAATTCTCTAAAAGTTTAAGTTTAAAATCGTACGTCTCGAAATATGAGATACGAGGTTTTTATAAAGTAACGACGATATTTCTGCTAACATTATTTTGGACATCAATTGTGTGTGTGTTTTATCACAGCTTTCTACAAAGCTACCAAACCGGTCAAGTACAAGTTGGACTCGCACGCCGAGGGTTTCGTATCGCGGCACAGTAGATATTATATTCCGATTTGAATCCGATTTTGCATCTAGTCAGCGCGGGCCCAACTCACACTTGACCATTTCTTAGTATTTGTGGCTTTTCTTCAGGATTTGTACTTTAATCATACCAAATTTGACGCTTGAATAATGAGCGTTGCCATGGTAATAATACTTCTATAATAATTATTATTACATTGTTATTGCCATGGTTACGGTCATTCCGGATATCATTCTTGGCGTTTAGGGAACACTCCTAATTTGTATAATAAACCGTTAAAAATATTTTATTACCAATTAAAATGACGTATATTAAAAACAAAAATAATTTTGAGACTAATTCTGGGGTCCTTGTGAAAAAGGTTATAAGCCTTCTGAAGATCAAGTGAAAAACGGCTTAAGTCTAGTATACTTCGTTCATGTATATACCCTTTTTTATTACGAGTAAAGTCGACTTCGTTGTTCGTTGTTTCAATTAACATGCAGTTTCAAAGCTATCGTTGCTACGTTAGAAAAAACTCGTATCTGATATTTCGAGATGTACGAGTTTGAACTATATCTTCTTCAAGTTTCAGCTTAAAATCGTTCGTCACGAAATGTGAGATACGAGGTTTTTTCAAATCAATGACGATATAATGTAAAACATTACCGCGCCAAATTGAGATAATTCCAATATTCCTAATTTTTCGTAACGACGCAGCGGAAAAAGCGTAAAAAGCGCTGAGTGCGGGCAACACCGCTGTACGTCAGCGCGGACAGACCCATTGATTTTAGCGAATTTGATAGACATCGGCAAAGAGTAGTGTAATATACTGGGAAAAGAGAGCCCTCTCACGGGTTATTCATGCAGACTGATTTGAAGCGCCATCTACATTTTTGAACAAGTACCATTCATATATATACGTATAGCCAGCTACAGGTATTCTTAAAATTTAATCGCTTGGCTTTCCAGTAACAAACTATTTTGCTCTCGTCTTGTCGTAATTAGAATTGATTAATATTATTCTGAATTTAAGAATTACGACGAGACGAGAACAAAATAGTTTGCTACTGGGAAATACCTAACTAATTGGGCGGGAGGGTATAATGAAATGAAATGACAACAAGTATTATTTTATAGCTTTATTTTCTATTTTTATAATGTTTACGTTTGTTGTAGGTAATATTTTTGTGCAGCTATTTTTACTTCGTCATCCCCATCATAGGTTAACTTACCGGACAAAATCCGATTATCCGATTGACACCAGCTGTAAATTATTACATTTGTATATGTAATTATTATTGTATCAACAATATAATACAAAAGTACACAAACTAAAAAACAACGTCCCTGTCGCACATTAAAATAAGCGTCCATATCACAGAAATTTAACTTCACACGCGTAGTAAGTCAATACCCAAACGGAGGAGCAAGCTCAGAACTGAAGTATTGTGGTTTGTCAGGTTTGTGGTAACGAAAACACCTAAAAACCAGGGCAGAATCGCACTTGCAGACCGGAATGCAATTCAATTCAAATCACACTCAAATCAAATACAACCGTGGCCATGTTAAATGACTGGTAGGCAGGCAGGGTTGCCATTCCAAAAATCATGTTTCACTCGGCCAGATCTAATAAAATTAGATTATTCGGAGTATTATTTCAAAATAAAAGTATGTTTTGTGATTATTTTCAATGCAGCATATTTCTTATTGATTTATATGTAATGATAACATGCATGCAGTGACATCTATCGGAGACTCATGATAACAATCGGTGTTTTTACTGTTCAGAAGTGTAGATGGCGTAACTATATATTTAACATAGCACAATGTAGGAGACTGTCCCCCCTCTGGACATCGGGTTTTTCCCTGTCGACAACAAACTCTTCATTATCTAATCTACTATTATAGTTATTATATATGTATTATATGTAGGTAGGTATTGTATACTTTGTTTTTTTTATATATTTTGATGTATTGAATATTTTAATAAAAATATTTTGATTTTCTTTATGAACCTTTGTAATATATTTTAATATGGATGACTGGTAGAGAATTTATGCGTTAAGCTCGCCATTTATACACCTGGATTTTTAATGTATTGTCCAAAAGTAGTCCCTAGTCCGTTCGATTAGTATCACCGAATAAATTTAAATAATTACGGCGCGACAATGAAAAAAAAACCTTAAAAATACGTTATAGAAATTGTTATACTTACTACGAGTACAATATAAGTATATGTTGTATTATAGAAATAAAGTAATTTATTCACTGCACAAAAAAAAAACAACAGAATGGGTCTTTGCGTCAGTAAATCTGACCTAACACTAGCGATGTCTAATTCTTAGCCTGTAGGTATGTACATATCTATTGAGTGAGTCACGGGATAATACGCAAACAAATTTTAAACTATATCAATCAAAACAAACTAGGGGCCACGCCCTTACAGGGTTTATGTTGATCCATGTAATAGTATTTAAGATCTTTGTAACTACAACATAAGGCAATAAAATATTATGACTATGACTATGACTATGTTCTACATACAAAAGAACTATTTTCGGAGAAGGATTATTATAACGAATCTTAACCTGTAATTTTTGAATTTACTACCATTCGAAAGCTGCAATGTTCAACTTGCAAGCTGTGTTTTTTTATTTTTTGTCCCTTGTTTTGTTTTTACCGTGCAAGTGGTTTTCTTAAACAATTTTCAAATTTCATACAAAACTAGCGGCCCGCCAGCGGCTTCGCCCCGCTGCAAATTCCTGACTTCCCCGGTGGATTTTTCAATTATTTTCTTTCATAAAAACCTTGTCCTGACAATGACAAACACAACAAAAAAGAAATCAGCCAAATCGGTTCAGCCGTTCTCGAGTTTTGCGCTTAGCAACACATTTAGCGATTCATATGCAACTTGTTTAAAAACCACACGTATCTATGCACGGTAAAAACATAACAATTGATTTAAAAAAAACACAGCTTGTAAGTTAGTTGAACATTGCAGCTTTCGAATGATACTAAATTCAAAAAGTAAAAGTTAATATTTGTTATTATTATAATAATCCTTCTCCGAACATAGTTATTTTGTATGCAGAACATAGCGTGGCCCCTATTTTGTTTTGATTAGTATACATTACTACCTACTTAATATATCGTAAACCGGGGATATTTTGATTTACGTTACGGGGTGACTTTGATAGCAACTACCATTCCACACAAACGTACTTATATTATTTGAGGAGCTGGAACACGCCTCCATAATATTTATTTCGCCACTGGTAGCGGCGATAGTTGCTCCTTCAGAAAGTTAAAGTACCTAGTGCGCGTAACACTGTCTATTTCGGTATAGAAAAAAATATGAATAGTTGGTGTGCTTTTTGTCTTGATTTTTGAGTTAAAAAAACTTTTTTGTTTTCACACAGGCCACCTGATGGTAAGTGGAAACTGTGACCCATAGACACTTGCATTCACAAGACTGCAAATGCACTGCCAACCCTGAGGACTAAGATGGAATGCCTCAATGCTAGTCATTTCACCGGCTGTCTTAACCCCAAACCGGAACACAACAATGCGAACACTGCTGCTTGGCGGTAGGTTAATGATAAGATGGTGATACCCACAAATCCTTCTAATGTAAAAAAGAATGAATGTATTTGAATGGGTGTCCCCTTATTTTACAGACTGAAATTTCTCAGAATATTATTTCATAGAAAATGTTTCATATACTATTTGGTTCTTGTATTTTTGCTTCGAATTTTTTTTTTCTAAAACTGTTTACTTGAATGAAACATATTCCACAGAAAATCAATTCAATGAATTTTATAATTTATTTTTTTCATTTATCAAACTTATCAAATAATATAGTTATTTTTTAAAGAATATTGCTTGGACAATGTATTTTTTTTTCAATAAAAGTAGTATAAAAACACGTGGGAAACTATATGTTCAGTGATTATTTTTTGTGAAACAAACCGAAATTACTGTCTGCATAATAAGGGTAGGTACACCAATAATAACAAAAGCAATACAATATAATACATTATTATCTTTTAGTATAAGGGTAATATGATGAATAATATGGTATTATTTGTCCGTTCGACCGACGTTGTTGAGAGAATCATTACCCTGAACCGACTCGAATAGGTTAGGTTAGAAGGCTATGGCGGGAGCGAAGCGAAGCAAGCTCCCGCCTTAGCCTTCGAGGTTATTTTTTTTACATCCGTTGAATAAACTTTTATAGGTAGTTTACCTACTGTATAACATGATTTTATTGTTATTAAGTCATATATGAACTAAATAACATGAGAACTAATAATATTTAATTTGCTATTCTATGATGTGAAAAAAGAAACATTGAATTTTATTTGAAATAAAAAACGATGATTTAAATGTCTTCAAAGTAATTATTCTACATATTGATTATTCTATGAAATGATAATACGAGAAAAAATTTCTATGAAATGAAATTCTAAACAACTTCAGTCTGTAAAATAACGTACAACCATTTGAATGGTGTCTTATGTTAAGCAAATCTAATTAGTGATAGGTATCGAAAAAGAAGAACATCTATTCTATATTACTTCAGATTTTACGTGATTCTCAGCGAGTTTACTTGAGATTATTCATTCAAATATATAGTTTTCATTCGTAGTTTAACTTTGATCATAGTGTTTTTATTTTATTTACGGGAAACTAAAGGTCTAAATTTTTTCTAAATAATCAAGTCGAACAATTAAGAAAAACCGATTATTGCATTTTTTTTATTAACTCTTGTTAAACTTTGAATTGATTCGACCTTTCGTGTTGAAGTCTATTTCTGTCTTTTTAACCGACTTCAGAAAAAGGAGTTCTCAATTCGTCGGGATAAGATTCGTCGGCTGTTCGTGCCCTGTTTTTTTTTTATACAAACGGACAACGTTTACCATTTTTTACCATTACGAACACAACTTTTTAATAAATTGAAATCTTTCGAGCATCTCTCGAGTTTTTTTTAAACTAACGATGGAGTCTTGTAATTGCAACTATCTGGTAATTGCAACTGACTTAAATAACTCCCTGTAGCATCACTGATTTTAACAACAATAAGCTTGATATTGCATTTCTTAGTACTTATAGAAGAACAATGCCTGTCTTTGTTAAAAACAGTGATCATAGATTAGGTCGATCGAGCCTAAGCGAGATGAAGTTATTCAAATTAGTTGCAATAACCAGACAGTTGCAATTACAAGACTCCACCTTATAGCAATTTAATACGCGTATAACTAGTTCCTCCCTACCCCCTATTTCTGTCCGTTGTCTTATAATGGGGTATACTTACATATACTATTGCCGGTATAGTTGCATTTAATGATTAGGTACAATCTATATTACTGTTAGGCGATGGGCTTGCAACCTGTCACTAATGCGCTGGTAAATACCTTAGCCTAATTATGCAAAATGTGGTTACAGAATTATCAGCAAGGTTTTAGAGTTGCTGGTAATTCCGTAGCTCTGCCTACCCCACTTTGGGAATGAAGGCGTGAGTTTTTGTTGTTGTTGTTGCTATATAAATAAAAATCACGTGTCACGGTGTGGTCGAACTCCTCCGAAACGGCTCGAGGCTCGACCGTTTTTTTTATTACATATTTATATATTACATATACATTTGGTAGGTATGAGAACAGGTCGTAAATTATATTTCATAAGGTTTGTATATGAAAAAACACAACCGGGCGGCGCCCGGGGCGGACAGCTAAGTAATTGCTATAACTCGAAAATAAGCATGAATCATGGTATCACGGGAATCGAGTGACTCACCTAGATAGCTGAGTTTTCCCTAACTTATATTATTTTTATTCGTACCTCGCAATGCTTAGTCATCGACGCGGACGTCCACGTATGGTAACGCGCCACCATTGAATGACGGAGACGCAAGCGACGAGTTGCCAAAAATCGACAATGTGTACTGTTGTTTTAATGAAGTATTCTGGATATGTATTTATTCAAGGTTATCTGTATTTTGTTACAGTCAGGATGTGGTACGCTATAATCATTCAATTGCAGTATTGAAATGGTTATTGCGTATATCTATTTTCAACGTGTTAACTATGCACTCGAGAAACTAACAATACAATATAATAGAATACAATTGAATAAGGGCCGAGTCCTGGAAGATTGGGTCAAGGCTGTTATCGTCCCTCTGTATAAAGGAAAGGGGTCACAGCAACACTGCAAAAACTACCGCGGTATCAGCCTCCTTAGTGTTATCGGCAACGTATATGCGAAGATTTTAATTGAAAGGGTATTGAATGTTACGAATGACAAAATGACAATGACAGTTGGATGCGGGATTTGAAAGAGTATGATAAGGGTTTGCGTATGCAAGATTTGCTAATGAAATGCCTCTTATATATGTCTCACTTGAGTTGCAGGAGATGGTGACAGTGATGAATGAGGGATTTAAGCATAAGGGGATGAAAGTAAATGTTGCCAAGACCAAGGTCATGGTGATAGAGAAGGACAAGGAGATGACTGAGTGCGTGATAAATATAAATGGTGAATTAGTAGAACAAGTGAGCGAATTTTTGTACCTGGGAAGTGTGTTTACAAGAGATGGTATGTGTGAGAAGGATATCGACAGGAGGGTGAATGCGGGGAATCAAATAATGGGGCCCTGTACTCCTTTGTGAGCAGACAGGGCGTTTCACAAAAAGCCCGACTGGCTGTTCACAATGGAGTGCTGGCCCCTACCCTAATGTATGGTAATGTTGTGTGTGGCAGGACAAGCATGAAAGTCGTGTAAATACAGTTGAAATTCGCTCTTTGCGTAGTATGTGTGATGTGAAACTAATTGATAGAGTAAGAAATTAAAAAGTCAGAGAGAAATGTGCAATAAAAGAAGATATTGTGATGTGTGGGTGTTTATGGGTTCCGATGATCACTCACCATCAGGTGACTCGCATGCTCGCCTGACTCATAGTTTCACATTAAAAAAAAACACAATTTTACCTTTTTAACGCCACAGACGGCTCTTGCTGTCAACTGATGCTGTGCCACTGACGCCACTACGGCTATAGCCGTCAAAAGTTCAAGATTAAAAGAGACTCTGTTTCGTAATTTACAGTAGGTAGGTACACATTTTGCATGCAGCATTTGGGAAACTGCGTCAAGTCTTTTCATCGCTCATACCGCAAAGTCTAAAGACGAAAGTCTTTAACGAGTGTGTCCTGCCAGTAATAACATACGGAGCCGAGACGTGGACACTGACAGCGCGATTGGTTCACCAATTTAAGGTCGCTCAGCGGGCTATGGAGAGGGCTATGCTTGGAATATCTCTGAAGGATCGAATCCAAAACGAAGTGATTCGACGGAGAACCAAGGTTGTCGATATAGCCCAAAGGATTAGCAAGCTGAAATGGCAGTGGGCCGGTCACATCTGTCGCAGAACCGACAATCGTTGGGGAAGACGTGTTCTTGAGTGGAGACCACGGCTTGGCAAACGTAGTGTGGGACGCCCTCCAGCTAGATGGAGCGATGACATAAAAAAAGTGGCTGGCAGTGGTTGGAAACAAAAAACTCAGGACCGAGCTCAGTGGCGTGCCATGGGAGAGGCCTATGTCCAGCAGTGGACGGAGATGGGCTGATGATGATGACATTTTGCATAAATTTTTGAATATCAGTGGACAAAGTCACACCAATTCCCCTAGTCCCAAACTAAGCTCTAGACTTGTACTATGGATACTAGACAACGATATAAATACTTATATAGAGAAATATATACTTAAATACATAGAAAACCTCCAAGACTCAGGAACAAATATTCGCGCTCATCACACAAATATCTGCCCTTACCGGGATTTGATGAACCCAGAACTGCCTAATTATGTACACTGGCATACACTACTATATGTACACACATATCATAAGTTTAGAATTATCCTACTTTCGTAACAGCAAAATACCAACAATCAAATATGACAACAATAATGGCGGCAATTCATTCATCATCATTATAACTATTACATCGATGGGTAGTGATCGATCAGCACTTTTTTTTTTTTTTATGGCATGGGAAGGCAAACGAGCACACAGGCCACAGGGTAAGTGGAAACTGTGACCCATAGACATTCGCATTCACAAGACTGCAAATGCACTGCCAACCCTGAGGACTAAGATGGAATGCCTCTATGCTAGTCATTTCACTTTAGTTAATTTATATTTTATCCGGTGAACCTACCTATCTACTATGAAATTTCACTTTGAAATAAGTATTTGAAACAGTTATCGATAAAAGTATCGGAAGGAAGTCCCTAGTTAACCGTCGTTTTTGCCACAAAAACTTCTGTCTGATAATGATCCTCCACTTGTCATCCTGACTCCTGGGTGCCACCATATTGAATTTTGATTACTGTCGAAACACTCACAAGATTGAGACAAATCGATTGACATAAGAATCATCAAAATCAGCCCATGCGTTTAGTTTCTAGAGCACCACAAAGGAACAAACATAAAAAAATGACAGCGGCGGCGTAAAACCGGCGCGTGCGGCGTACATGTCTACTTCCAACTAGGTAGGCCAATCCGTCATGCGTCGTCAAAAGCGTATTCGGCGAGTGTTCAAAAGCGGTTATAATGCTTTATTCCAGGTCACAGTTTCGGCGCCCACCACGACGACAACTTCCCCAACCAGGCCTGCAGCGGCTTCCTGATGGGCTCGCAGTCCTCCAGTGGGACCAGCGCCAACCACTTCGAGTTCTCGATCTGCAGCAAGCGTCTCATCGCAGCCACGCTGAGCAGCATGAGCTACTGTCTGTCGGAGGAGGATCGCCCTTACTGCGGGAATGGTCAGTGCTCGTCATTAAAGATGCTACATTTAAAAACCAGTCAATTCGGGGATTTCGAATCGAATCAACGCGAGCCCTACTCACACTTTACCATTTTTTTGTATTTGCTATTTTACTTCAGTATTTGTGCTATAATCATAACGAAAAAAAAATTACGTGGGAAAAAAGACCCCGTTATGATTTCACTTTCTTGGATTATGTTTATTTTGAATCCGCCGTAATAGCACATTCTGGAAAAAAAACCGGACAAGTGCGAGTCGGTCTCGCCCACCAAGGGTTCCGATCGTGACACGGTTAACTCAATTCAAAATTTGGACCGCCGTTCTTTGCATAACCTATAGGGTATAAATATATCTATTCTGCTGTCTCTTATACACAAAAAACGCCGCGTATCTCGGAGTTTTTTTCGATCTAGTCCTTTGCTAGTCAGCTACCATGGAACGAATACGGTGAGTATGAAACGGTTGGCCACGATGTGACCAAGTGTGATACGAGTATGGTTGTCTCCAGGCATTGTGGAGCAGGGCGAGGTGTGCGACTGTGGGCTACCGTCTCGCTGCGCGGATCGGGACCCGTGCTGCACGCCCCGCGCCGGTGGAGCCCTGCTGCATGAGGAAGGGTAACCGACTTACAACTATGGTGGACTGACGACGTGGCTAGAAAAGATGCATAACGCGCGTCTTGCGTTTTTCGAAAACTGAGAAATGTATGGAGTTGCAATAAGCGGCCGACGCCATAGATCTTTAGCTTAGGTGCATCAATCCTATGTACCTATTTCGTGAGTTTTCGAAAATCATTAAAATTAGCGTTACACATCTGGTCTAGGCTAATTTATCAACTGTGCTGCTAGTCGAAGAAACTTTGACCCTGTCTTTTCCTTTTAAGAACCCACTTCATTGTGGTATAAGGTATAATGACTCTTCTGCCAACAGAACGCTACACAAGAACGGGTGCTCCGTGTCGCCTATGATGATGTGCCATCCGTCCCAGGGTCCCTGTTGCACCAAGAAGTGCCAGTACGCTAACTTGTCGGAGAGCGGAATCGTAAGGCCCAACAACTACTTTATCGCTTCTACACCAGTTAGCTGCCACTTTCGGCAAATTACCTTTAAAACGGTGGTGTTTTTCTTTTAAAAGCGGCGCGTAGTCTCGTCAGAGCGTACAAAACACATTTTAGCGCGTGTATTCTCAATTACGCAGCAGGGCTTCTGTCGAACGCTCGAACGCTGTTCTGTAGGTAGCAGGCAGAAACAAATTGCGAATTTAAAAAAATTGAATTTTCAAATGCTTTATCTCGAAAACTATTGGGTCTACAGAAACAATTCTAGTCTAATAATGTACCTATAGAAAATTTAGTCTAATTAAAAAACTTTCTGAAAAGGTACTATCAAAAAACTCTTTAGGGTTATATCAGCCAAAATCTGAAAAAAAGATCGAAATTTTCACAAACTTGGATTATTCATTGGGCCAAAACCGCCAACATCAGAACTGCCGGTTTTGGCGCAAACTCATGATGGCAAAAGTTACGGGATTAAATAGCGGCATATCGCTGGTCGTTATTTGTCACAAAGGCTTATTTGCCCATCCTCCTTTGTCCCTAAGTGTAGGTACTAGAATTACAGAAATGCATGTACTGTCTAGGACTGCAGACACCTGGGCAAAGAGTGTTCGTGCAACAGGTCCAGCTGTCTCTGCGGGCTGGGCGGGCGCTGCCGGGGCGACGGGTCGTGCCACGCGTCTGAGTGCGTGTCGCTCGGCCTGCGTGAATGCCAGTGCGAGCCTGTCGGGATGGTATAAGTTAGAGCTAGTACACTCAACTACAGTCCCTGTGGGGGCATCCACGTGAGGCAATGTTACGATTTTTTCCTGGGAATGTTGCAAAAATATTCCCATAGTGTAACAAAAACACGTTACGTAAGTTACATTACACAATGCCTACCTGGATCTGAATATATCAAATTGCTTTTAGGTATTTAGATTCATGTTGATAGATAAGATATCAAACGTGGCCAACTCCATGGAACGTTATTTTGAGATAACTAGAATTAGAAGGGTATTTTATATGACGGACTACTTGAAAAATCGAAAACCATCAATTAGAATAGCAAGCAAATGGATTAAGATAAGAAAAATAAACGATAAAGTTAACTCAACTATGATGAATTGGTACTTATCTGGCGCAGTCGGTAGGATTTGTATAATAAAGATAATTTTATTCGTCACCGGGTTAACTAGATGTCTGCGTCTTTGATAAAATATTTGAAAACAGTTCATCTCTTAGCAAGGTACTCTGAACGAGTATTCTATGTGTGGCGTGTGCTGCGAGGTGGAGGGCCCGCCCGCGCGCTGCGTCGCGGCGGAGATCGCGGCGCAGACGCTCAGCTCCAAAGATGCCATTCCGGAGAAGTGGGTGGAAGACGACTACAGAGGTCGTGAGTATTTACTACTTACCTGCTAAGGCTGTTTGTCCACCGCACGCCCGTCGCCCGATCGCCGTCATAACGACCACTGATTTTTGGAGTACGTCGTCGGAGATTGTGACGGGCCGATGTCCAGGCAATTCAAAACACGTTTGAACTGGTCCACCCACGCCGGCGTCGTGACGTCGCACCACGCAAACAAACTGACTGAACCACCGAGATCGTCGCAGTGGAGAAAAGATTGCCGATCCGAAAATCTCGCTATCGTTGTCGTGTTGTTGAGGGCGGTCAGTGGACAAATGGCCTAGTTGTTAATAGAAAGGATTGGGCAGATATATAGGGAGTGAAGAAACTGCGCATGAGAAATAGTTCCAAGCACCTAGATGACAATTTTTTTCCGTCAACTTACTCCCTCGAGGGTCAATCGTGAGGTTTTTGTTATGACGTATATTAGCCAGTATCGGTTTTAGCACTACCAGCACCTTGGGCGAGATTTCTACGCCCCCAAGCTACTATTCAAACTCATACGAGAAAGGCAAGGGACAGAATGAAATACCCAGCCGCAGGCGCCCCTTTCCGTAGGACGGCAGAGCGTTTGTTCGGTGCTTCCTTAGCACTCGCCCCGCCGCCGACGATGAGCGAGAAGCGAGTAGAGCCAGCGATCAACTATTAATATATGCGTCTCTTTAATTGACACGGGATCTATATCTTTTGATTCGTTTCTTGAGCGAGAAAATAGTCTATAGCTAATAGCTTCCTCGTCGGCGGTGAGACAAGTGCCTTAACCTTTTCGCCGCCATTGACTTGATACAAGTCGTCCTCGCACGCCAATGACAGCTCAAAGCCACAGCTAATTTCAACCTTATGTAACAAATACTTGGGTCTATTTTGAACTGTTAACCTCGACTTGATATGACGTCATTGGCGTGTGGGGCACTAAATGTACTGACTTTATATCACGTCAATGGCGGCGAAAAGGTTAAGCCGGAATTACCTTACATTTTATATTTCAGCCAACGTGTCCTTCCACCTATGCGCCAACTGCAGCGAGACCATGATACGCGCATGGCCTCTAAACAGGCGCTGCGTGACGCAAAACACGGTCGGTGTGTGCAGCATTCGCGGCGTGTGCCACACGAGCCGGCACATGCCACTCTCCAACGTGTACCCGGAATTCATGGTGAGGCACTGGAGTTTGTGCTCTTCGTCTTACCTAGACCTGTTCCACTGCAGGGCAAACGCTGTGTGACGCAGGTGCACCATTCGCGGGTATAATCCGCACCATGTAACATGAACAGACATAGAAGTTTTTGTGGCACGAATAAAATTGTCTTAGGTACATACATACATACATAAACTCACGCCTTCATTCCCAGAGTGGGGTAGGCAGAGCTAAAGAATTACCAACAAGTCTTAAAACTCCTTGATCATTCTGTAACCACATTTTGCACAAGTAGGCTAAGATGTTTCCCAGTGTATTAGTGACAGGTGGCAAGCCCATCGCCTAATAGTACTGCAAGCCTTTATACCCTTAGTCGCCTCTTACGACATCCACGGGAAGACATGGAGTGGCACTATTCTAATCCGGCAACCATACGGGGATATTTATCGATAAATCGTACTTTCTTATAACATCTACGTATTTTTTATTTTATTTTTTATATTTTCCGAAAACTGAGTAGGTATTACATTAGAGAAATACTATTGTGCTACACAATGTCTTGCAATTTATCTAAATAGGCATTTGTTGCAAGGCACTCTTAGTGTGAGATTACTTTGTATGGAAAACGATTTAATAGCATTAAAATAATTTTTTGTATAAGAAACACTTTAATAATAACATTTTATTGATTAAAATAGATTTTTAAAATCCCCAAAAAGTATGGCTACGAATTACTCAAATTAAATATTACCTATCATTCTATAACATCGATGGGTAGTGATCGGCATTTTAGGTAGTTTCTATTTTATCCGTTGAACTGAATACCTATCTAGTTACTATGAAATGTCAATTTGAAATAAGTATTTGAAACAGTTATCGATAAATTTAATATCGGAAGGAAGTCCCTAGTTAATTGACGTTTTTGCCACAATAACTTCTATGTCTGAACATGAACCAACATGGCGGTTAGCGCGCAGGTAACAATGCAGTCGCTATGGTAACGCGCGCTCCCCTCACCGCGCCGTGTACCGTCTGTGACATCTAAAAATCGAAGACCTCTGCCCCACTCTACTGCCACAAACCATTCTCTAAAGGAGCGTCCCCAATGAGAGCATTCGCGTGTAATGAGTGTTAGCTTTGTAACGCTCGGCTCAACGTCCACACTACTCGAATGCTCACGGTTTTCATGGTTAGGACTCTGGCCCTTTTACTCTTCCACTTCTTATTATTTAGCTATCTCTGTTCCTCTGCTAGCTATAAACCTGGCACCTTTTTACCAGAAAATTTTCCGGTTTTCAAATGAAGGCTGTAAACCTGACTTAGCAAGGTATATTATGCTAATTGTTGACGTAAAACTGCTAAGGAGGGCTCATATCATTTTCCGCTGGAGCTATTTTAGATTAAATGCATAATTTAATTGTCACACGTAGGTTAGGTTAGGTTTTATTTATAAGCGATTACAAAAAGTTAAGTCTTCTATCAACAAAACTCTTTATCAATTATGAATATTCGGAATTTTGATCAATTCGGAATTATGACTCTTGGTAATTAATGTAATGAATAATGATACGTTCGTGGAAATGTGTTTCGATAAAAATACTTGAGGCAGGGTAAAGTCACCAGTAGTCAGCCAGAGACCTGTAGTCGGCCTCTGCCAATACTTTGTATGAGTGTGAAGAGTACGAAAGATGCATTTCCCACTCTTTGCACTCATATTAGGTCGACTACTGGTCTCTTGCTGACCACTGGTGACTTTACCCTACCCGTGAAACAGCCACTGCATGACCTTTTTTTTAGTCTTGTTTACAGGAACCAGTAAAGCTAGTGTCCCGGCAGCCGGTGTCGGACGCAGTGGCAAACATCCCAACGTGCATTTTCATCGTAATATTGTTATCGTTAAAATAAAAGTACAATCAATTATATGTAACGGTTTTTATTTTAAATACCAAATTTGGTCCTTCGAACCGTATATACATCCAATCCAACCCCCTAAGCTCTAAGGGGTTTCTAAACAAGCGTTTTTCTGCGGCAAATGTACCTGTCTTTCTCTGACGTCGTGCGCCAGAACAAGATGCCACTATGTTGCCAACTGTAACTGGCAGAAAAATGCCCGTTTGGAATCCTTCTTATGTATAAATCAACCTATGCGGTATACGTATACGGATAACTATCCATATCGTCGCTGCTGTAGAAAAAACTTGTATCTGATGTTTCGAGATGTACGATTGTAAACTATATTCTCTTCATATTTAGGTTTAAAATCGTAGTTCACAAAATATGAGATACGAAGTTTTTTCACAGCAATGACGATATGTATAACGTAACATATTAATATGTGTGTAGCTTGGCTAAAAAAAGTGGCGGCAACCATCAGTAAGCATCGGTTTCTGGATATAAATTGAAACATGTTGCCAATTTAACCTCCTTAATTACAATACTATTCGGTAAAATATTTACATATAGGTAAACTAAATAAAACTTATCTGTCTATCACAGTAAGTGTAAAAAGAAAACATTTTTCTTTGGCTATAGCTTAAATCGAACTTTCTTTAATCCTTTTTCAGGCAGGCTTTATGGGTCGTTCTTCTTTTTTACCGACAATAGCCTGTCTCATCTTATTAAGTGTCTCATTAGAGTATGGATAATTATGTTTTTCGTGTTTAATATACGTCCATACTTTTATTTATGTAAGAGTACCAAATAATTGTGCTCTTTCTTTAACCCACGTTTTTTTTTAATAATACGGTTTTCCGTAGAATGCCGTGACAGAGTGGTCATCTAATACTTGGTATCGGCTGAAACCGGCCACTCTGTCAGTGTTTCTTGTAAACCATATTAAAAATAATAAAATATGAATGCAGGACAGGAAGCATTAATTAGTTTTAATAAATAATAAATGCAACTTTTTTTGAAATCGAACACTGAAACCATAGTTATTGATAGTTCAAAAATCTAAAAAACTGAAAATCGACGGTTTATTGTCGGTAAAAAAGAAGAACGACCCTTATATTGGTTACATAGGTTGAATTTACGCGAAATGTTACTTGTACTGAAATTAATTTCCAATTTGAAAATAACTTGGACATGTATTGTGTTTTTTTTGTAAAACAATTTAGATTGTTGCGGCCTGAAAAAGGGTTAATACTAGGGATGCATCGATACGCCTTTTCGCCGATACGATACCGATACCGATACTCTTATAAAAATATCGGCGATACCGATACCGATACCGATACGCTTTTTGTGAATTCAAAAATGAAGGCATAATAAATAAATCACAAGACAGATTTCTTTTTATTAATATAAGAAGTAGATACATAGGTTAATATTAGATAATTAAAAAAATTAGTAATTAAAATTAACATTGATAACATTTTTGTTTAAAAAACAAAGTAATCTTAAAATTTTCGGAAAAAGGCGATTTCGCAAGTCTGTTTGAATAAGACCTGCTGCTGTTTACACTACATTTTTAAATTAAAAAGTATCGTTGAATCGGTCATAAAAATATCGTCGATACCGATATATCGGCTAACCCGAAGTATCGCCGATATATCGGTATCGGTATCGGTATCGGATGCATCGCTAGTTAATACAAATAATTACTAAATAAACATTTTTTTAAGAATACTTAAAATATTGAATATCTTGATATTGATTTCATTACATTTTGATTAATATACTTAACCTCGTAAAGTAACCATACTGAAAAATGTGAGTTTTTTGGGGTGCAGACTCGTGGTCACAACACCAGGTTGTCACACCACTGCTATTCGACGGAGCCCTGCCAGGCAGGGCTCCTATTTCTGTCCGATGTGCCCTTCGGGCATCTAAAGATACCTAACGCACCTAACCTATACTCGAAACTGTAATTAGATTCCAAAATCCTAACCTCAACCGACGCACATTCGCTGTGATTACTGCATTTTGGTTTAAGTGTAGGTATTTTTATCAATTAAACTGACCCTAATATTACTGGTTACACGAGTTCTCATTGATATGTTTATGAAATAATATTTTAATAAAGAAATAATCAAGATGGGAACTGTCAGATTTTGGAATCTAATTAGATTTTCGAGTATACCTACTTTTGCGGAATAGAAAAATGATTTCTGTCGAATTTCCGACCGAAGCAAATAACAGTGGTGTGACAACCTGGTGTGACCACGAGTCGGCCCCTGTTTTTTGTAACTGGGACTTTGAATCTACAATCAAGGGAATAAAGTTCAATTGCGATTGTTCGAAAATGTCATTTTCAATTTATGAACATAGGAAAAGTAAATTGCCTTGATTATGTACATTACATCCTATTACACACTGGGCCCTACGAGGTTAAACCAAGTTTCCGAACATGTCCGAGGAATACGTATGGCAACCCTAAAATCGGCACATTTTCTCGAGCATTTTGTAGTAACAGTATTTAATATCGAAGTCCATGTCGTACCAGTAGTTGACGGCGATGCAGCCGTGGCTCTGCGAGACGTGGTGGAACCATAGACTCGGCAGGTACAGACAATCGCCTTTCTCTAACCGAACATGGTATTTATGCGCCCTTCTAAATTGAGGGTATTTGGAGTAATCCGGGTTTCGTGGGTCTGAAACGAAAAACGTTAGTTTGTTTAGTTGTAAATAATAATAATAATAAATAAAAACTATATAATAATAATCGTGCTTCCACTATGGGGTCAGATACCCATACTAAATTCACAGTTGGACTTGTGTAAGGGTACAGGGGACGTGTTTTTTTAGTCCCTACGAAATGGGAAATGTATTTTCCCATCTTGTAAGCTACATCAATCATCAATCAACCATCAATTGTAGCATCTTGCACCCAGGGCTGGGCAGTATTTGAATTACTTCTAATTGAAATACGTATTTAAAATACAAATACGTATTTAGTATTTGTATTTCAATTACTACCTAAAAATGTAATTTGTATTTAATATTTTAAATACCCGACGCCGAGGTAGAGGTATTTTGTAATTAGTATTTCAAATACTTATTGCATCAAAATACATTTTAACAAATACATTTAGCGATCTTATTATAAATGATAAATTGATAATAAAAATTAGCTGATTCGTACATAGACTATAAACACTAGCACCCAGAGCAGTTAGGCCTTATTCCCACGGGCGTTGCACCAACGCCAAAATGCGCACTAGTGTCAAATTGCTGCTAGTGCTATGTGCTACCTGATTGGTTGAATTGGACATTAACGCACGTTTTCGCGTTGGCGCAACGCTCGTGTAAATGTATTTTGTATTTTTGTAATTTGTATTTTAATTAAAAATGGTTAAAATACTGTATTTTGTATTTTATATTTCAAATACCCGTCTAAAAAATATTTTATATTTCGTATTTTAATTACATGCGAAAAAGTAATTTGTAATTTGTATTTCAATTAAAGCAAGGTGTGTATTTTGCCCAGCCCTGCTTGCACCAAATGGGAACGATTTTTCCATCTCGAAGCCAAATGTGAGAAATAATCCAGATTCGAAGGTGGTTACGAAACGGATGTAATAAAGTACAAGCTCGTAGCCACATTTTGGTAGCTGACTTCGAAATGCGAGAAATAATCCAGATTCGAAGGTGGTTACGAAACGGATGTAATAAAGTACAAGCTAATAGCCACATTTTGGTAGCTGACTTCGAAATGGGAGAAATAATCCTGATTTGAAGCTGGCTACGAAACTGGAATCATTTAGACCCGCATTCCATCCCTTCCCTATGTTTTCTTTTTAATCTTAACTCGTCGAGCGATATGTCAAAGTTGTACAGTCAACCAATTTGATTGCTAGGCCACTATGGACTTTGTCAACGCGACGTTGTAAACCAATCATAGGAAGTCTCTTACGTTTTGGTTGTCAACGTCACTTTAACATAGTCCAAAGTGGCCTAGAAATCAAATTGGTTGACTGTACATCAAAATTAAACTTATGTCAAATGAATAAGTCACGTAATGTCAAAAAATCTACGCACACATGTTGTGCGTAGGACACCTGAGGGGTTAAATTAAAGGACAATGGGTAAAACCTTTTTCAAACTGCGTGTGTAGTTAGGTGCAACTTAATTTACCTATACCTACCTTAATTCAAAGAGGGAAAAAACTTGGAAGTGTTTCTCGGTAGCCCCTCAGAACATTTTTAATAGTTGGCTTCGAGCTGGGAAACTCATTCCTATTTCGTAACTGGCATCGATTGGAAAGCACATTTCCCATTTTGTAGCTAGCTACCAAATGTGGCTTCAAGATGGGAAAATCGTTCCCATTTCGTAGCCAGCTACAAGATGGGATAGCACATTTCCCATTTCGTAACTAGCTACCAAACGTGGCTACGAGATGGGAAAGAATGGTTCCCATTTGGTAGCCAGCTTTGAATCGGGATTATTTATCCCATTTGGAAGCCAGCTACCAAATGTGGGTACGAGGTGGGACTAAAGGAACGTGTTAAATGTTATTGAGTGTTTATCTTTGCATTGTGTATTCATTTGTTCTTCAAAAAGCCACCCTTCAAATTCACAAGAATACTTAAGTTTATAAGAAAACACAATAATAGTAATGAGGGCGCCACTGGACGCTCGTCGCAGTCGTAATACGGTAAAGTTGGACCACAGTTAAGCGCAGTTAACCATACAAACAACTTAGTCGAAAAAAGTTCCGTTGTGCGACGAAAAGTATCCCTACAATTGACAAGATTTCATATTTTCAAGACTTTAATTTTATTCGTTTTATAGATACTGTTTGGAAGGAGGAAGACACTAATAGTTTTATTTTTTCCCTAGGATGTATAATTATTTTATTATTAATTTATTAAGATGTTCTTATTCTAAAAGGGCGTAACTTCATTTCTACGACACAATGGACATATTACGTTAGTCCAATCTGTATAAAAAAAAAAGTTTTTCTTTTTAATAATGGCGGTCAACCGATCTCAAGTATCTATCCATCTGTCAATAGTGTCAATGTCAAACTTGAAGTATGACAGCTTTTTTTCTCGTGAAAAAGGCAATGGTATTATATCTATTCAGGCATAGTATTGGTAAAACTCGATTTTTTTTTAACTTACTTGTAATTTTGTCAATAAAGAATATATAAATCTAAATAAATATTTTGCCGTGTTCAGGAGGCAAAACCCTTTCGATTCGTATAGTAATTTGCAGGTGTCACCAAAATGAAATGTTGTCAATTGTATGGCTAATTTTCGTGTCACAACGGAAAAGTTTCATGGAAAATTTAATTGAGTTAGTGTGGCCAACTTCTTGGTCCTTACCCAATACTTATTTAGCACTTTAACGGCTAACGGGAAGATATTTCCCACCCTAATTAAATCAAGTCTTATGAATTAATATTGTAGTTATATACTCAGGGACAAAAAAAAACGGGTCAGAGTGAGTTTTTCATACAAACGAGGCTATTTCGAAGCCGTGGTTCCTTGCCAGGGGTTGTTTGAGTGAGGTTTAATGGTGGATACTCCGAAGTTCAATAGAGGAGGTCAAATGTTCTTAACACGTTCACGGACAGTAATAAAAAACCATTTTAATTTGACCCCCGTATTTATGACGCCCATGCTATAGCCGGTATGATACACGACTGCTATAGCATCCGCGTCCATGAACGTGTTAAGATACCTAACTTATCACACAATCAGTTAACACCACAGCGAGAGAGTTTGGGTCAGCATTTGGATTTCCTTAAATTTTATTGCCATTTTAGATGTTCAGAAGAACATGATCAATTCCGGCGTTGGCCGCAGATTAAATCAGTTTGGTATCCTAGGCACTCTGGAAGTCCTGTATCGATGCTCGGGGTATCCATCATCAGATTTCACTAAAAGCATCCCCTGGCGAACGCGGGAACGCGGTGGATGCGAAAAGCACAAGACCGGTCTGAGTGGAGAGCCTTGGGGGAGGCCTATGTCCAGCAGTGGACGCCTTTCGGCTGACATGATGATGATGATGATCCCCTGGCGAGGAACCAAGGCTTCGAAATAGCTTCTTTAGTATGAAACACGCACTCGGACCCGTTTCTTTTGTCACAGTGTATTTCCGAAGGGTGTACTCACCAACACAGACCCAAGGCAACCCCGTATCCTGTGAACTCCCTTCGTTCTCTGTGGTGACAGGAACTATCTCCCACCCGTCCCCCTCCCGCTTGAACTCGGCCTGCGGGTAGCGGTGGTAAGGAACGAACGGCAAGTCGGTCGGCGGGATCAAAATGAATTCCTTCACGCCGTCGATGACGCAATAGATGTTTTCGTATGGGTCCTTGTGCACTGCGATACGAAATTTAGAGGTTCATTTCTGAGAATAATCCTACTGACGACGCGCTGGCCTAGTTGATAGTGACCCTGCCTAAGAAGCTAGCGGTCCTGGGTTCAAATCCCGGTAAGGGCAGATATTTGTGTGATGAGCGCGAATATTTGTTCCTGAGTCATGGATGTTTCCTATGTATTTAAGTATACAGGGTGTTTGGTAGCGGGTTCGACAAACGAAAATGGGAAATACTTGGGTCCAATTGGAACACATTTGCCATAGTGACCCCTATGCTAAAGTTGATAGTTTTTTTTTAATATTTTTTTTTCCGTTTTTTGAAAATATCCCAAAATTTTACCTTTAAACCTTCTTAATTACATACCTAAGCAACTGAAACCGCCCATTTTTTTTTTAAATCATGCTCTGATAATGGTTTTATTTTAAAACAAAACCAAAACCCATATGTAGTGCTTTAAAAAAAAATATGGGCCCTTAAAGCTATGACAAAATGAGGAAAATAAAATGACATTAAAGTTTCGACAAGTATAAAAAAAAAATCACAAGTCATAGACGATTTCAAATTGATTAAAAAACTTCTCTGGTTAATACTCTTCACAACGATATGCCATTTAAAAGAAAAAACACAGAAAAAAAAAAATACGCAGTACATTGAAATTTCCTCACGAAGATTTATTAAAGAAATCACTTATACCACGGTTATGAATATTGGTGAATTCGTTAGAGTTAATAATCGCTGGTAAATTACCATTAATAAAAAACATTTTAAGAGTAATAATAAAATTGAAAACGAAACACTTTTTTAAATTTTGATCACAAAATTTAAAAAAATCTTTAAGCTTCACGGGCGTTATTGCGAGCTCGACCATACGCTAAACAAAACACTTTTTAAAATTTTGTGATCACTTGATCAGGAATACATTCCGTACATTTTCGTCGCATTTGCCACATTGATTTGAAAAAAACATTAAGCTAAATTAGCTTTTTAATCTGTGTCTTAAATAGCTTGTAGTTCTTTAAAAGAAAAGTACACTTTTTTTTTTCAAACAGAAAGACTTGTAGAAAAACACGTTGATTTGTATTGGTTTTTGAAACTTTCATTACAATGGGTGAACGTACACCATTTACCAATGAAGAGTACCTACGCTGATATTATTTTAGCGTATGGTCGAGCTCGCAATAACGCCCGTGAAGCTCAAATAATTTTTTAAATTTTGTGGTCAAAATTTAGAAAAGTGTTTGGTTTTCAATTTTATTATTACTCTTAAAATGTTTTTTATTAATGGTAATTTACCAGCGATTATTAACTCTAACGTATTCACCAATATTCATAACCGTGGTATGTGATTTCTTTAAAAAATCTTCGTGAGGAAATTTCAATGTACTGCGTAATTTTTTTTTCTGTTTTTTTTCTTTTAAGTGGTATATCGTTGTGAAGAGTATTAACCAGAGAAGTTTTTTAATCAATTTGAAATCGTCTATGACTTGTGATTTTTTTTTTATACTTGTCGAAACTTTAATGTCATTTTATTTTCCTCATTTTGTCATAGCTTTAAGGGCCCATATTTTTTTTTAAAGCACTACATATGGGTTTTGGTTTTGTTTTAAAATAAAACCATTATCAGAGCATGATTTAAAAAAAAAATGGGCGGTTTCAGTTGCTTAGGTATGTAATTAAGAAGGTTTAAAGGTAAAATTTTGGGATATTTTCAAAAAACGGAAAAAAAAATATTAAAAAAAAACTATCAACTTTAGCATAGGGGTCACTATGGCAAATGTGTTCCAATTGGACCCAAGTATTTCCCATTTTCGTTTGTCGAACCCGCTACCAAACACCCTGTATATTTCTCTATATAAGTATTTATATCGTTGTCTAGTACCCATAATACAAGCCTAGAGCTTAAATTGGGACTAGATCAATTGGTGTGACATTGTCCCCTGATATTTATTTATTTTTATTTACCAATCGCGGACCGGGAGACGAGCTGTAGGTAGGCCTGCAACAAGATGGAGTGACGACCTTGTAAGGATTGCGGGGACGCGGTGGATGCGAAAAGCACAAGACCGGTCTGAGTGGAGAGCCTTGGGGAAGGCCTATGTCCAGCAGTGGACGTCTTTCGGCTGACATAATGATGATGAATCCTACTAACTACGAAACGCGAAAGTTTGTATGTATGGAGGTTTGTTACTCTTTCACGCTGCAGCGGCTGGACGGAATTGGATGAAATTTGGAATGGAGATAGCTTATACACTGGATTAAAACATAGGCTAAATTTTATTCCGGAAAATTTAAAAGTTCGCGAGGGAATAACGATAATCGAAATCTACGCGGACGCAGTCGTGGGCAGAAGCTAGTTACTCTTTATATGTACAAATATAAACCAATTGCAGTGCGTTAGTCTCATAAAAAATCGGAATTAAAACAGATTTAAAATTTTAAAATATGTTGTTCGTAATTGATTGGGCTTGTTTAGCATGACTAAAAAACACCCGGGCAACGCCTGGCACTAACAGCTAGTTTATTATATAAACGGGTACACTACATAATCTCGAAATATTACTGCCCGAATTTCTCAAAATCCTCCTATTTCCAAATCTCTCTTATTAAAATAGCGAAAAATACTATTCCGATTATCATATCTCCGAAAAGACGAAACACCGATTTTTTAAATTTTTTATTTTATCCATTTCGAATCCCAAATAGTCATAGGTAATTCGGAATTTTCGGGCACCCCATCCCGTAAAATGTATGCATATAGACGCTTGAATAATTTTTTTTCCACGGTCTTATCCAATTTCAACAACAATGGTTTAGTTCTTGTTATCACAACGAAACCTAAGGCTATCAAACACGTATCAAACGATGTCTGCTTAAATTTACCTTCGTTATAATCTAACCGTTTTTTTCATAATTCCTAATTTACATTTTATTGATCTGGATTATAAAATTCGGATTTTCGAACAAAAGTAAATTCGTGGTTGTCAATACGTACAAATAATATTCGAAAATACTGATCTCCGTGACTTTAATACTCGGTGATATCGATTTCAAGATTTTGATAAGTAATTCGGTCGTGTATATTTTTGGCGTTGTAAAAATTCGAAATTATAAAATTCGGTACACCGATACTCTCACAAAATGTAGTTTTTTTCGTTGCGTTTGTAAATGTCAGGACAAGCTTTGTACAAAAAAAACACCAAGTACTTTATATTATAATGTGTCTAGCGAAACAAATTACTGTGGCGTATATAAAAAATAAAAAAAAGGCATTGAGCAACACTGTAAGAATTTTTCGGTGCCAAAGTATCATCGTCTTTGGAGGTGTTGAAATAAGATCGAAATTAATACACATCACAAATACGATTTCGATCTTATTTCTACAAATCTAGTATGCGCATATGGAGTTCATACTCCGCTTATATCCGGTTAAAAATGTAGTAAAAATAATCCAAACAGCCTTTTTTTTTTATTCTCAATACGCCGGAAAATCGATAGCTCTTCTTAGTATGCACTTAACATTATTAAACACACAAGTCACATCGCTTCGCACAGTTCTAGCTAGTCTTAAGGCTGATTTACATCGGTCCATTGACGAGTTGGTTCTTACGTTTGAGGCGAGAGCTATTGTAACGACGCAGTGTACTTCCACTGGTATGCTTTTGCTGGATTAATGTACATCAGTCATTATGATTCACTTACGCGAGCAATTTTTAACCCTCTGCAACTGTGGTGACTTTTTTAGAAACACTGAGGTGGAAACTGTCAGCCGTCATTTTTGATAGAATATAGAAAAAATACTAATGGTTGTATTGTTTATTTAGTGCATAGCATGATTATATCATTTTAATGCGAAATTAAAAGTGTACACGTATATTATGAGATTTAAAATAAAAAAATGTGTATTTTACTTGAATAAGGTAAAACAATCTGGTATTTTTCACAAAGATTAACTTACAATGCCGCGAGTCGTTAGAAGAAGGTACTGAGCGATACAGAGCTATACCACGGTATATGGCGTTTTTTTTTTTTGGCGACGTCTGATAGAAGTCACGTCAGTTGCAGAGGGTTAAAGGCAATTTATGGTCAGTAACGACAGCTGTCAATCAATAAACAACAAAAATAAAACACTTTTGGTTGGTTTGCCGTTTGTCATTGAAAAAAAATACTTACTGGATGTCACAGCCCTCTCGTCCCCCATCCAAAAGTTGACAGCATCCGGGGACTTGTCAAACGCTTTGCTGGCAAACGCTACCTCTGGCTCAATGTCACCCATCAACTCTTTGAAGTCCTCCGTCAAGTTAGAGTTCTGTTTCTGTATGTAGGGAATGAATTTTTCTCTGAAAAGTACTGTTTATTGAACACAAATATCTTTACATAGTATAACACGAGTCGCTTCCCATCGTCTGTCCCTCTCAGGGGTCGGAGTTTTGGTGCCGATGACGTCAATTTGCATACAGGATGATTAAAAATGAAAGACTAGTATTGAAAGGTTGAAATTTGGTTCGAGTATCGCCGAACAAGTTCTCTATAAACCCTTATTAAGCTTCCTGAGTACATTAAGATGGGTACTAGCAAAAATGATCGAGTAATATTATCAATAGAATACTATTTTTAAGTTGTAATACAAATAAATATCATTAAATTGGCATTAATATCTAATACTATATCTGGTATCGACATTCACAAACGAAAATTAACAAACTATAGTTATAAATGGTTGAAAAAAAGTGGTCTGTATTTTGACTGCGACTAAGTTGTATTTTTAACTCAAATAATTTCCGCTTTAATCATGATTTGTTTATTTGTACCTGTTAATACCTAAACACATCCTTAATGAAAACAGAGCATCCTGTGTGTAAAGTTACGTCATTTTGACGTCATCGGCACCATAAGTCCGACCCCCCTCTGTATGGACGCTTGGATCTTTCAAACTACGCAACAGATTTAATGCGGCTCTCATAGATCGCACCTTTACAACTATAGTGACCTAATTCAACATTTTAACGTTCGATTTTGAGACATATATTTATTACTATAGAGACCTAACTCGAAATCTAAAATTTATGAATTAAGTCAATATACTTCTAAAGATGCGAGATGTCAGATTCAAGTGTTACAGAAAGCCCGCATAAACAGAAGCGAAGTCAGGGCGGGTCGCTAGTTATTTATATACAGAAAAATGAGATTCGTTATAAAGTTGTTGTTCAAAATTATTCTAGTTATGGCTTTTGACGTAGAGACCTAGTCCTGTTGTTCTGTAATAATTTATTTTTGCTAGATTTAAGAATTTATTATTCATTACTTTATTATTACTTAATGTAGCTTACTTTTAAGTATTATTACGTTTTGATGATTGAAAAAAAGACCTTCTGCTGGAGTTTCTTGCGGCGCTTCGTCTCCGCATTGATGGTCTTGCCCGAAGCGCTAGTAGATTCACTGTATATTACCGACGTTTAAAAGAGCCCAAACGTGGCCAATTTACTGAATAAATATTTTGAACTTTGTTTTTTTGTTGTTGTTTAGGTAATAATTATTATTTTATTATTATACGCTGGTAAACATCTTAGCCTATTTGTGCAAAATGTGGTTACAGAATTATCACCAAGTTTTTAAAGATGTAGGTAATTCTGTAGCTCCGCCTACCCCACTCTGAGATTACAGGCGTGAATGTATGTATGTATGTTGGTATGTTTAGGTTAAGGTTTGAAATGTGGATATAATAACCTTTTTCTCTCTAAGTACTTCAGAAACTCGGCCATAGTCATCTCCATCTCATACGGCATCACGAAGTGCTCCACTCTCTTGTCGTCCAGCGTGATGCCATCGGCCAAGCCATTGGGGGTTACAGCTACGGTCACCTTTTTGTTTGGTATTTTCGCCCTGAAAACAAATAGAGCGTGAAAGACTGCTGTTAGAAAAATAAAATTTGCCAATTTGCCAAGAAACTTGTTAAGCCAACATTTCTGACTCCAAATTACACAAAAAAAAGTACAAATGGCGTACTTCCCAATGGCATTCTCTACTAGTCGACCAGTGGGCGAAACAGAAAAAACCTATGGTCGGTGTAAAGCAAACTACACTCATGGACAAATTTAGAGGAACGCAAAAATACAACTAGACTAATAAAACGTATTTTATACGTTGTAAGTCAGATTATGAAAAAAGGTTGGGTCATGTAAATAAAAGGGTTATTATGATTACCTTAAAATTAATGTTTTTAATTGTTTTTTAATACTTCATTTGTTTTTCTTTTGCATTAACTTTATTCGATTTTTTGGAAATTTTGAGTTTGTGCAACATAAATTATATGTTTTTAAATAAACGAGTATTTTTTTGTTATAATTATTATAAATGCACATTTTAAAGAAAATAAAACAAAAAATATTGTCGCAGAAAACGACAACAATAATCCAAAAAAAATACAGCATACTTAAACGGATAGTCATTTGTTTTTGTTCAGTTTATGTTTACTGTAACGATACAAAATAATCTTCCGAATTAATTAAAAAATAAAAATAAATAAAAATCATGCTTTTTTGTTATAAAATTATTACTTCTTCCCGTTCCTCTAATTTTGTCCGTGAGTGTAGTTTGTAAAATATAAATACAAATCCATATAGACATGACATCTAATATTTAAGCATATACTCATATTTATACAAATAAACAGATAAGGCGATGTGTGTTAACATCAGGTGAGACTGAGGTCAAACGCAAACCCATTATTAGATCTATTTATATCTTATAGATATTCTAACACTGCCGTCGCTATATGTATTTGAAATCAAAATCTTTGTTAGGAAGAATTTACACAATTTCCAAACGAACATTGTTAAGCCAAAGGCAACCAGGAGCACAGGAAAGTGCTTTTAACCATTCATAGGTGCATTATATTATGCCTAAATTGAAGAATAAAGAACTTCGACTTTCGACTTATTGATTTAAAAAAAAACGACTGCCTTTTTTTCAACATAATTGCTTATGAAGCATCCGCTTGAAAGCTAACTTGCTTGGGGCTTGTCTGATGCCCAGTGAGAGCTCATTCCAGAGACAGATGGATTTAATTAGTAATCTAGTTTGAGTTGCTTTAAATGTGTGATGATACATACATACATACATACATAAACTCACGCCTTTATTCCAATAGTATGATGTGATAATGCACTTATTGAATACAGTAATAACAAATCAAAGGAAAGCTAGTTGTTTTTTTATGGCATTGGAAGGCAAACGAGCACACAGGCCAGCCACCTGATGGTAAGTGGAAACTGTGACCCGTAGACATTTTTATAGTATAGATATATTAATATTTCTTCTATTAAAAAATAACGAAAATAATTAATTTTTGACATACATAACAAACAACAGATTAACACGCACAAGATTGTAGAGATTTACTACATAGATCATGCTAAAAGAGACTTCAAGAGTGCCATAATGACAACTTACTTAAAATATCGAGCGTTCCATTTGCGAGTTGCTGGCCAAGAGGAGCAGCCTCCTCGGAGTATGACCGGAATGTTCTTGGACACATAGTCTCTGTAGAACTGCAGGGGTTCTAGAGCACATGTCTCCGGCAAATTCTGGCCCAAATACAACCCTGTGTGTCATAGACAACGTAAACTTGAAACACTATCAATAACTTAAAACGACAAAAGATACCTTACCTGTATACATTTAATTGACATACATACATTAAATTAAATCACGCCTGTTTCCCAGAGGGGTAGGCAGAGACCACTTCTTTCCACTTGCTACGATCTTGACAAATTTCTTTCTCTTCTTCAACATTCATACATCGAGTCATGCACGCACGTCGGTTTCGGGTACTTCATGCAGGCCGCAGGCAGGCATATTTGGCCCATTTCCAGTATTTCTCCGACTTGATTCGAAAAAGTACGCCTAGGGCGGCCCCGTCCGACCCTTCCACTCACTTTCGATCTGTATAATATCTCTTTCGTCAATCTTCTTTCATCCATCCTTTCCAAATGAGTAATGACACTAATGACCGAACCATCGCAGCATGCCCTTTTCAATCTTAGTCACTACATCTTCTTTTATTCCACATTTCTCTCTGATTTTTTCATTTGTTACTCTATCAATCAGTTTCACACCACACATACCTACTACGCAAAGAGCGCATTATAACTGCATTTACACGACTTATATGCTTGTTCTGCCACACCCAACATTCACTACCATACATCAGGGTAGGAGCCAGCACTCCATTGTTAAATTAATCAACTTCAATAACGAAACTGATAAAAAAAGTGAATGGTTTTAAGTTGTAGTGTTTCATATAAAATACATAAACAGACGTTAATTTTTAGGGTTCTGCACAAAAATTAAAAACCATTCATCCCGTACTGTAAGTAAAAACATGTATGTTTAACATAACAACTAATACCCGGATAAAAAACAAATACATGGCCTTCATTCAATAAAAAATATATGTTTCTACCTGGTTGTAACCACTCAATATTATGTCCTCTTGCAAAGAGTTCGTATTTTGGTTAAACTAATTACGATCACTGATAATTATTCTATGCACAGTTTAAAATATCTATACCAATATTAAAACAGGCCAGTTTATTTTTTCATTACATTTTCTATCGAACCAATTTTTACTAAAAAATATATCTCAAAAACTAGTCATAGGATTTCAAAATCATCAAGGTATTTTTCCACACGGTGCAGTGGCCATTGTATGTAAATACTCGAACTTGTTCAATAAATGACGTCACCTACCATTTACACTTTCTCACAAGAAAAAATATAAATTCAACCTGCATGAAGTTTGAAATTCCACTCAAATAGCATGCATGTCTTATCCATTAGCTTTTTTAATAAATTGCCAAGTACAATAAAGAATGACAAAAATGAATGCTTTATAATTTATAAACAAACTTGAACATCTAATAATGAACAAATGCTATTATAAAAAAACTGAATACTTAGATGTTATCATCGGTTCTCTATTGTTTGACCAAATTTCTTATTTGCAATAATTTCAGTAGGCTGAATTTCATATGACATCATTTTATAATCCATAACTAGACCTAGAGATTTTCCTAGCACAAACGACGAGTTGTTAGTGCTTGACACAATAAAAACATCGACAATCTTGTTATCGATAAGTCCAGTTCAATGTCATAGAGCGATTTTTATTGAAGTATGTAGGTACTTAAAATATTAATAATTTGTAAGTTATGTTATTAACTTATTATTCTTATCTTCCTTTTTAAAACGCACCACATTATTATATCTATCTGACTTTTCCGGTGGATTTTCATCTTTTTTCTTCCATACAAACTTTGTCCTGACAACAATAAACACAACAAAAAAAAATCGGCCAAATCGGTTCAGCCGTTCTCGAGTTTTGCGCTTAGCAACACATTAAGCGATTTATTTTTATTTATATAGAAGATAGATATGACATAATGATTGTATTTTTTTTCTTGATAAAATAATTTGCTATTTTCTTATTAAACAACAAAACAATTTATCTTGAAACTCTTTAAAGTATTAAAGAGTTTCAAGATAAATTGATTATTTTCTTAATAACTATATTATAATGATGTACAAATATTTCCTCTATGACGTTGAAGTGGTGGTTATCAATAACAGGATAGTCGATGTTTTTACTGTGTCAAGCACTAACAACACGTCGTTCATGCTAGGAAAATCTCTAGGTCTATCCATAACAAATCATGTGCCATAATGATCATTGGGTATATTTTCGCTTGACATAATTGTTAGGTGCCATAACCCATAACACTATGTATGCCATAATTTTCATTCCCTATTACCAAGTGTTATAAAATTGTATGCTATAAATGTTAAAGGCCATAATAACTATTTGCCATAAAACATTGCCCCACTTTTTCTTGTTTTTTGTTGTATTGTATCGTAAGAACAGTACTATAAAAAGAATAGGGTCTGGCGCTTCGGGATTATGAACATTACAGAAAGTAATGTGTTATAGAAAGTGTTATTACTTATTATGGTATCTGATATTAGGGAGGTTGAATATTATGACACTATAGTATTATGGCATTCGAAAATTATGGTATGTGATATTAGGGAAAATTAAGGTTATAGCCAGTGATCATTATGGCAAATGAAATTAGTGCAAATGAAATTATGAGAAATGAAGGGGTACCTACCATTATCATGGTTACAACGTTAATAGATCTTAATAGATATAAGTCAAGAATAAAATGTATCATTAGCATATAAGCTCGGGAGCCTGCCATTTGGCAAAAATATGTTTGCCAAATATATTATTCATTTCCCAACTTTTTCATTTGCCAACCCAATGTGATATACTTTTTTTAGAATTTATTTCAGTACCATCGTGTAGAACGCATCGAGTGGGTTAGATTAAGTTACTTTTTATAAAATCCTGAAATATTTACGACTAGAGAAAACAAAGTGAGTTGGCAAATGAAAAGTTGGGAAACGATACATTTGGCAAAAATATTTCGCCAAAACAAAGGTAAATCAATCATTTCTCTTACTACTTTACAAGTAGCTGTGTCCTACATGGCAGAAGAGCTGTTAAGCATTTTTGAGCTCCGATTTTTCGTGGTCCCATTATTTTGTCCCATTTATGAGACCACAACGGAGAACTGTTTCTCGTAGTCCCATTAGTGTTTATCTACTTCCTGTATACTAAAATGGGGATGCGTGGTTTGCTAAAAATGTAAATATATATGTATATAGGTTTCAGCTATGTTAGTTTTGCAGCAGGTGAAACCACCGCGGAGCTCCTATTTCTCGGCAGTGTGGCACTCTGGGCCTGCTGCAAAACTAACATATCCGAAACCTACCTAGGTATTCTATTATACTCTGTATACAGGAAGAAAATTTCCACATTGTAAATACTAATGGAACTATGAGAAACAGTTCTCCCTTGTCGTCTCATTAATGGGACAAAATAATGGGACCACAAAAAAACAGGGTTTTTGAGTAGATGTTTGAGGTGTTGTGGAAAGTTGTACAGTACTTCTTTAATTATTTTTAAAACAAAGAAGTAGACCTAGCTTAACCGAGTTATAATTTTAGTGTTTTTTATTATAATTAGTGTTCAAGGCATTTTCACACATTTAAAACTTTCAATTGAATATTTGCATTTAAATATTATCAAATATAAAATAAATAAAATAAATAAATATCATGGGACAATGTCACACCAATTGACCTAGTCCCAAACTAAGCTCTAGGCTTGTACTATGGGTACTAGACAACGATATAAATACTTATATAGAGAATTATATACTTAAATACATAGTAAACATCCATGACTCAGGAACAAATATTCGCGCTCATCACACAAATATCTGCCCTTACCGGGATTTGAACCCAGGACCGCTAGCTTCGTAGGCAGGGTCACTACCAACTAGGCCAGCGCGTCGTCATATCATTAAAGAACCAGATTACAAGTTTCCATGGTTCCTCAAACACCTACTCAAAAATGCTTAATCCCTGGAGCATCACTGATTTTAGGCTTTCAAACAATTAGTATGGAGCGAGCGGTAATGGCTCCGTTGTTACCAAACCAACATCCGTGGGGTTAAGCGCTCTTGGACTATTTCCATAATGATCTCATAACTTTCAAATTCATTTAAGTACCACCTGTATATACATTATGCAATGCAATAAATAATTGAGTACTGAGTAAAAAGTAATAAACTCTCAAAAACCTTTAATTATATCACATCTTATTTATTAAATCTTTGATGCAAAATAGTTCAATCAATCAATTTATTTTCATGAACAGATGTTAGGGATACAGATACAACAGCATATCTTTAAGTCTAGTGGGCCTCTTGGCAAAGACCTCTAACATGTCCACCAGTTTATATACTTTGGGAGCTTCAGCTCATCTTTCCAAATCATTAGTCTTACCCAAGTACTTTTGCCACATCTAGGGTACCAATCTGTCACCACCTTGCTCCTCTTTCTCAGGTTTCCTCTTAGAAAGTGGCTTGTCCATCTCCACAACAGTGGACATACTGTATGATATGATATAAATATAGTAAACAAATTGAAGAGAAAGACCAAAAATACTTATAAATACATAGTGATTAAGGGAGTTGCACAAAAAAAAATAAGTTCGCGTGTTTTCGTAAGGGACCTCTGTTCTAAGATAAGATTCATATGTTAGTTCTAATAGGTCACTAAACTTTTTGACCATCGTCATTCTCCCGGTTTCGTCAATAGGATTAGAAGTGTAGAATTTAAATTCAAACAGTGGCGTAGCTAGACGCCCTCGCAAAGGAGAAAGTAATGGTAGGTACGAAAGGAGCCTGCCTAATGCGACTACACCCTCGTCTAGAATAGTCCACGCTATACCACTCTCAATTATTTCAGAAACCCGGCAATGTACATACCTGAAGACTCTTCATGAAGAACGTCAAATGCGCCGGTTATTATACTACTGGTCATGATGTCTAGTCTTAATTATGTTTTACGATGCAAAAAAACATACCCGCATACTACTTGTAAACATACACCTTGTAATATATGATTAACTTTAACTGATATGACCCACAGATATTTGACCGATCGATGACAGCTCCAACTTAGGGATGGCGATCTGAAATCGATTAATCGAAGAATCGATTTTTGGAGGCAACAAGATCGATTTTTTAAATCGATATGTAGTACTGAATCAATTCGGTGAATCGATATTTCACCCTTGAAAATCGACATTCGTTTTTTTTTGGTATAAACCATAAAACTATTTACAATTAATTGAATGTATCCGTATATATTAACTTTGTAAACGATTTTTCTTAACCATTTTCTTAACTCTGTAAAATTTCTAAATGTAGAAAATAAATGTCTTATTTTATACGTTATCTGTTAGTTTGACATGGTAATGAAAATATTTTTTATTATCGAATTACCTGATTTTACTGATTTGAGATCGTTAAATTATAATATGTACCTTGTTTTTAATAAAATATTACATTATAAACGAAAACTTGAAAAAAAGATCGATTTTTCGGAAATCGATCTTATAGACCTCGATTTTTTTGTGAATCGATTCATTAGGTCACGATTTGAATCGATTTAAAAATCGATCTTTTTCGAAAAGAATCGCCATCCCTACTCCAACTGATAGCTACGTTCTTACAAGAATTCTGAATTTTCGGATGCATAAATTTATAGCCATCTAAAAATCATAAAACGAACATTTTAAAACTTTTATTTATCAAAGCATGAAATAAACTGGCAACAAAAATTTTCAGAGGAGGATTGCTGTCCTACTCTAACTCCGTTTCTAGAAGCACAATCTTTCTGACTTTTTCTCATTTAAAAGTTGAGTAAGACAGCAGTCAACTTCTGCAATTTTTATTGCTAGTCTAAACCTAGCTTAACACAAAAAATAGAATAAATTAGATGTATTTCATGGGCATTGGTTTCTTCAATATTCCCTTGATTGGTAGTCCAGTAGCATCTAAAATGATCTCTCTTTCTTTTACAACGATAGGGGGTTCCGTTGGTGGGACAACGGTTTCGGTACGTGGTGAAGTAATATTCCGAACAGGCCAAAAGGCCCGCGGCATGAAGGTGTACGTCGAATCTACAGCAGAAGCTGAAATCAAACATTGTGATGATGTAAGTGGTTTCAGTCTAAAATAAAGAACAATGGAATGTAATGAAATAAATAATAAATTACGTTTTGGTTTTTCATTAGATATAACCGAAATGGGTACAGCGCTCCTCGCGCGAGGGCCTGGCAACATGTTGAGCTCGAAAAATTCGTCTACGCCTTGCCCCGACATGTCTATTTTATTTTTCTCGTGCATCTGTCGAAGTCGGAGAGCCTTGTCGAAATCTCGAAGGAAAGTTTTAGACGCAGTATGAAGAACTATAGTGTCTAGAACACCTGGAAAAAGAAATAGTAAATAAAGGCTTACATCAAATTACGTAGATAGTCACCATAACATAAAGATAGGTAGGTACATAGGGTGCTCAAGAATATTTTGGTTCGATTCCAATGTCAAAGGCGTTACAGCATCAGCGTGTTTAGATATTCTACCCAAGTAGTTTGCTCAAATACTTATATTTTGATAGCGACGGCGGTAGGTGAGACCGCGGAGGGAGACTCAATCGTTTTGAAAGTCTTGCAGAGATTGCAGTTTAAATCGAGAGTGGCCTACAAATTTACTGACGGACAAATGAACTTTTCAATATAGGTACCATACCATACGGTAAATCCAACAGTGACACTTAACCAATAAATATATTTAAATGGGGACATCATTGCACTTAAAAACAATTGTATGAACTCCTTTTTTGCCACAGTGTCACCGAGAAGTGTCACGGTTGGATTTAACGTGCGTCTAACAACTTTCAATTCAATTGATGCAGTTTATATACAGTGGTGGACATATAATTAGAAACAGTACATAAAACTTAGGTAAACACAGAATGAACTATCGTTATGAGTAAAAATTATAATGATTAAATCACTATTGACTATGCCAGAATATAGCCAATGAGTTAAAAAACTCATAAAATATTTAAAAAAGTAAATCTGTTCTATCTTTAATTATTAAAAGATTTTTAAAATCATGATAGTTGAATTTCTATTACTGGCCGCTTGGACAACTAATTAGAAACGGGATCCATGGTTCGTTCCATTTTTGAAAATAAAAAAAAAACCTCTTTTTAAGCTTTTTCTTTTGTTTCGGCGGCAATTAAACGTCAATTTGGAAAATTACGTGAATAATAAGTATTGGTAAAAATGGGTAAAAATAGGTAAAAATAAGAGTTGTGACGAGTCAACCAGGCAATTAATCGTTAAATTACATTTAGATCGAAAGTGGACTTATAGAAGAATTGCTAAACATCTAGAATGTTCTGTGAAGAAAGTTTTCAACGCTATTGCTCATTATAAAACTAACGGAACTACTAAAAGTGTTGTTAGAGAGGCTCGTCCAAGGAAAACATCTCCCCGGGAAGATTCGCAAATAATACGTGTAGCTAAACAAGACCCGTTCAAAGGCTCCAAAGAGATTAGGAATGAAGTTTTTTCACCTGATGACCCAAGGAACATTTCCTCGAAACTGGTACGCCGCAGATTAGTGGAAGCTAAATTGTTCGGGAGGGTTTCTCGAAAGGTACCGCTTCTTACCAAGCAACACCGAGAGAAGCGATTATTATTTGCAAAGAAATATCTTAACTGGACCGTACGAGAATGGAAAAAAGTGTTATTCTAGGATGAAACAAAAATAAATATGGTGAATTCAGCCGGCAAACGCTACGTTAGACGTCCAATAAACCATGCTTTTGATTATAAATACACGAGGAGTATAGTCAAACACGGCGGTGGTAATATTAAAGTATGGGGATGTTTTTCTGGTTGCGGAGTTGGACCCGTCCGTAAGATTGAAGGTATAATGGATCAATTTCAATACAAAAACATCTTAGAAGAGACAATGATTCCCTACACCGACGACCATTTGCCTGTGACCTGGATCTTTCAGCACGATAACGACCCAAAACACACGGCCCGCAGTGTTAAATCCTTTCTTAGTGAGCAACGTGTTACCATGTTAGACTGGCCCTGAAATAGTCCCGATTTAAATCCAATTGAAAATTTGTGGTACGTCGTTAAAAAAAAAGTCTCCGTTAAACGTAACTCCAGTCAAAATGAACTTTACGAAGCCTTTGTTGAAGCATGGAACTCGATCCCACTCGATAAATGTATGAAATTACTTGAATCAATGCCACGTCGTTGCAGAGCCGTCATTAATAACAAAGGCTATGCAACTAAATATTAATTGTTAAGAAATTTAGTAAACCAAACATTATTTTACATAAATAATTTGAAATTGTTGACGTTGACACGTTAAAACTTTGATTTTTACCTCATTTCTTTAGTGTTTCTAATTACCTACTTGTCCATGACGGATGGTACTGCAAATGTCGTTTAGTTGTTTGTACGTAACTAAATATCTAAATGGTAGTTGTAAACTCGGATATTTATTTGTTTTTTAATTAATTATAAGTTGTTGAACGTATTCTATGCATTTTGTTGTTTTATTTCCAAAAACAAAAGTTTTACGGCAATGTGCCTTGTATAATGTGAAATACGTCGCAAGTGTTTCTAATTATATGTCCACCACTGTATATGTACACCTACTCTGCTAAAGCCTGTGAATCTCTTCGTTATTGATGGCAGCAAAGCTAATTTGGAAGAGATGTAAGAAGCACAAAGAGAAAATTATAAATGCGCACTGCTTTTCTCATTTTAACACTTACGTAATTGTGCACATCTCGCTATGATGGTCTCCTTATATCGATGTTTCTTCGTCATCGGGTTTCCAATAAAATTAGCATCCACAAGAGCTACCAAGGTACATAGATCGTCGGCTACATTCTGTGAATATTCATATAAATCATCTCGTTCATGTACTTTAAAGAACAATACTTTTAGAGCCAAGTTTACTAAAAACTAAGTTGGATTTTGAAACGAATAATCAATTATCTAGAAAAGACCGTCACCATCAAAGAGATTCATCTCACATAGGTCACAAAGGTATACATATAGGACATACAACAAAGTAGGTATATTTAAAAAAAAAAAATAACATGTCCAACAAGTTCGTGCGCGACCGTCGTCTTCCGGGGTCAAAGACTGGCTAGTAGCCAGCGAATCTTGTGAGCGCTGTTCTTGCCCGCTACACCGTCAACCCCCCCTTACGCCGGGTTGCCTCGTCCCGGCCATTGTCTGACAACTCAGTGGACGAACTTTTCGGATTAGGTATATAGCAAAATCTATCACAAATAGCTTACGATTGGTAATTACCTCAAAATTCAATAACAAATTCTTCTTGGCTATCAAAACTTCCATCTTGCGAAGAGGCTTAGTCCAAGAAACGTCCGTCAATTTGTTTTCCGAAACATTTAAAATTCTAAGAGTGGCCTGAAATATCAACAGAGGTTACAAGGAATTCGATTTTTTCTAAAAATATTCTTCTTCCTCTTTTTCTCGGCATATAATCGTCCGATATTTTACTAAATAAATAATTTGTGTCCTAACTAAATACGTAAGTGCTGCCGAGGGTAATCTATCACTTTACAGAAAATCGATTCATCGAATATCTGTTCCCAGAACACTATTCGCAGAATGTCGTTATGACTTAGGAATCATTCATCGAACTTCAGTTGATCGCTGTTACATTTCTTCGAATTACCTGTTACACCGGAATCGAATCATCGAATTTTACTTCACTATTTTATTTGTTTATCACAATAGTTGTTCATCGAATCACGTTTGCTATAATTTTGATTTAACGTAAGTTTCAGTTCCCAAATTTCATATTACACAGAAAATCATTTCAACAGTGTTACTATACATTGTAATCACAACGCGCTCACGTAGTCCGAGGTAGGTTAGGGTTATTTTTTTTTTATGTCCTGGAAGCCCGACACGCTCACGGAGTCCGAGGTAGGTTAGGGTTATTTTTTTTTTATGACCTGGAAGCCCGACACGCTCACACGTTGAACACATGAAACGTCGTTCGAGGTAGTTATAAAATATGAATGGTACCATTATTGAATCATGTTTCTATAAAAGGTAAATTCGATGAATCGTTACTGCGATGATTTGAGACATATTCGAAACAATTTATGATGAAAAGTTGTTCGACTATTTGAAAATCGATGAATTTAAAATTATGTGTATAGAAAATAAAACGTAATTACATTCGTGGAATAGTTTTCGTCGATATGAAATTCGATGACAGGAATTTCGATAAAATGATAGACACCCGCTCCCGAGGTAGTAGTAATTAGAGGCTTTTCTCAGAACTCAAAGTTCGAAAAATAACTTACCCCGATTACTATCAATGATCTTGGATCAAAGCATAGCCCATCCGAACCGCTTAAATCCTGTTTCTCAATATGAAGCTCCTCCAAATACTTAAGGTTTTCCAAATTCTCAACAACAGTGATCTTATTATTACTAAAGTACAGCTTTTTTAGTTTGTGCAGTCTTTCCAGACCCTGTATTTTGGTGATGTTGTTCCATTGGAGGTGTAAATGTGTAAGATTGTAAAGCGACTCGAGATTCGTGATGCGAGTCAGGTAGTTGTTATGGTAGTAAGCGTATATAACGTGGTTTGGATTCCTTGGTTTTGGCTGGGGGCAAACAATACGGATTGTAATCGACTAAATGTTTGGCTTTATTATTATAACTTTCAATATACTCCAATACAATATACCTAAGTGCAAATGTACTCAAGTGATAATGATAAGTTACCAATTTGGAAATAAAGTCTGTACAAAGATGCAATTTTTTCTAGGCTAATTTTTTTTTGTATGGGAAACCGAGCACTTCCATGAGACATACAAATAATTTCACAAATGTATGAGATTAAATACTGAACGCTCTTCCACGTATAGACCTATGAAAATGCATCCATTCCGTATGTGAGCATAAACGAATTGGAGTGGCATTCAGTTTAAGATTAACCTATCTTAACCAAGTTACTTATTGATTTTATATATACTTAGTAGCAATAATACGATATTTATTACTAATGTGCTTACTATATCAGTGAGACATTTTTCATGCAAAAATAAATGGGTCACTCGTTTCTGAAGGTCAGTCTTCTTTCTTACTATTTTCTTCGCTTGTTTAACCAAATCTTCTTCGTTCCGTTTAAATTCTGTTAATTTAGCATTAGGCATATTTTATTTTGAAAACATTATGTATGCGTAAAATCTCAAAATAATCGATCTAACACCGTTTTGAATAATGGCGCCGTTGCTATGCCAACGTTAGTATCCCTTAGTAGGACAGTCTGTGAATGCCAATTGACAACATTTCATTTTGGTGACACATGCAAATTACTATACGAATCGAAAGGATTTTGCGTCCTGAACACGCCAAAATATTTATTTAGATTTATTTTTCTTTATTGACAAAATTACAAGTAAGTTAAAAAAAAAACGAGTTTTACCAATACTATGCCTGAATAGATATAATCCATTGCCTTTTTCACGAGAATAAAAGCTGTCATACTTCAAGTTTGACATTGACACTATTGACAGATGGATAGATACTTGAGATCGGTTGATCGCCATTATTAAAAAGAAAAACTTTTTTTTTTATACAGATTGGACTAACGTAATATGTCCATTGTGTCGTAGAAATGAAGTTACGCCCTTTTAGAATAAGAACATCTTAGTAAATTAATAATAAAATAATAATACATCCTAGGGAAAAATAAAACTATTAGTGTCTTCCTCCTTCCAAACAGTATCTATAAAACGAATAAAATTAAAGTCTTGAAAATATGAAATCTTGTCAATTATCAAGTGTAGCCGTATTAAAAAACTGATACCTCACTTTCCATTCACGTGCAAACAAACCTACCATTATTGGCTTAGGCTCAATTCAAAATGAGAAATTGCACGCAATAAAAATGAATAGCTACCTATTTAAATCGCGTTCATAACCGTATGTGCCTATCAAAGGCAGAATAATTCAGAAATGAGAATCATTTATTTGCATAGACACAGTATAGGGATGTTACAGTACATTATGTTTCATGTAGTATAGTATAGTGATCAAACAAAATGTAAAAAAAAAGTTTAGATAAATATAAGATGTCAAATTCAAACAATAGAAAAGGTTAACATTAGCCATATCACAATAATTATAACTGAGTAAATACTACTAATACGACCCTAGCCTAAAGGGCTAGAATCCGACTGAGTACAGAGAGAGGCTTTTATTGGTTGACACCGTGACAGATGCGGTAGATCATACATATAGAAATACCCTACTAATCTGTGGGCAGGCAGATGCCTAAAAAAAATAAAAAAATGTTTTGTTTGCTTGTTTGTGCCCGACTGTGCCGTATTTCCAGTTTCTGCTTAACTTATTCTTTTTAACCGCTTGAGCTAGTTCTTCCCTTAAATTACGGCAATTTTTTTAATACACACGGTGTCCACAGCATATAATCGATTCAGGCCGTTTAGGCGTCTGACAAAAAATATAACCTTTTGTTGGCGATTTATCAAAATGGGTGAAAGATACAACATTCACAGTCAGCTAGAGCATTTGCAGAGCAAGTATATTGGTACAGGACACGCGGACACTACGAAATACGAATGGTTGACGAACCAGCACCGGGATTCGTGCTGCAGTTACATGGGTCATCCAGACTTATTGAGCTATTTTGCTATCGTCGAAAACGAGTCTAAAGCACGAGTAAAATTCAATCTTATGGAGAAAATGCTCCAGCCATGCGGCCCGCCTCCTGAGAAACCTGAAGATTAGTTTATAAGTGTATTGTTTCTAGGTTACTTTATAAGACATGTGATTGTACAAATTTGGTTTACTGGTAATTAAATTGGAAATTAAAACAAAACAATCTTATCCAGCGTTTAATAATGATTTCCACTCCTCCATCTTAGCATTTAAGGCTGCTTCCCGTTCCTTTGACTCTTCCTCAAGCACTTTTTGTTGCTTGTAACAACGAACAACTTTTGCCACAATAACTTTTTGCAAATTCGGAACAATTCTTTTACATTCTTCTTGTAGCACTTCCATCGCTTTTGTGATACACTCAACATCCATGGAGCCTGTCTGCATAAAGTCTGATATCTGATCTAACTCTGACAATATTGACATTGTCACTATTCCATGATTTTTATCAGATTTTGAGTTTGTTACTGCTAAACGTTCTTCAGCCTCTGTTGGGTCTACGAATATTTTTTCTCCAATTACAGCTAAGGAGCAAGCTGTGATTATGTCGTACATTGGTACTGCAGCATCAGCTAATGCAAGCCCTGCTGCATTAATAGCTGCAGCTAGACATGCTCCGTCATGTTCTAAGATGTAGATAAAGACGTCAACCTGGAACAAATGCACATTTCATCAGTTTTGATTGTATTGATACTTATATAGTGCCACCAACCTGATCTGTGGGTTCTCCCTTTGTAGGCTATTCTCTCAAAAAAATTTAAAAACACTGGTATTGGCTACGAGTGAAGTTCAACATGCTACATGGCGACAAATTGAAAATTAAATGATTTGTAGCAGCTCGTCCCCCTTCACTCATTACTAGAGCATTTAAAAGTCCGTATGAGGCAATTTTTTTTTCAATCAATGTTTTTTACCTGATAATTAGGGAACAGATGTCTGCATACTGCAGGCTCAAGAGCTTGTCTCAGGGCCTCAGACAGAGCCTTCTCCTCCTGATCAGGGGCATGCGGCCGGCGCTGGCGGGGGCAGGCGAATGAAGCAAACTTTACCTCGCAGTATAGCTGCCCCAGCTGACTGTCGGCAAAAGAATAATAAGAAACAATTTCTACATAGTTCTCGAGCTAATATCATTTAATTTTATTATTGACACATTATTTTGAAGTCAATAGGAAAACATTGTACGCTGAAGCCATAACACGTCTGACAAGTCTGAAGAGAAGGCAGTGAAAGGGACAGAGATACAGCGGTGGTCACATAATTAAGGACACTTGTTTTTTTCCCATACAATTGCCTACAAATATGACTTTTCAAGTTTGACAACCGATCATAAATTACTTAACAAATTATATTTTTTTTATACGTCTTATCAACAAAATCTTTCATTTTATAAGGAATTAAAAAAAAAAAATTTGGTGTTCATAAAACTTTGTATGGACGCATCAGCACTAAGTCTTTAAGTAGATCATCAGTTTAAACCTTAGTTCATGGTAAAAATATGTATTAAGAATAAAATTTGACAGGAACTTTTTGACTGAAAAAGCGCTAGCATCCCTAATTATGTGACCACCACTGTATATACTACCGACCTACCAAAGAAGGTGGTTAACTGCCATCAAACCATTCTACACTCTATTGGCAACCGCATAAAATTTAAAATGCTTATACTATTAGTTAGGAGATAGGGGATCTCCCTGTCTTACTCCTCTGTTAATCGGGAATTCCTCTCCTAGATTCTCTAGTTTTACATTGGCCTTACTTTCTTTATATACATTTTTGATGATGTTTATATATAGTTTATTAATCCCCTATCTCCTAAACTATTCTCAGCGGTCTTAGAACAGGTCTTTAGTAGGGCATGCACCCGGTTCTACCCGGTTCTGAAATACCCGGGTATACCCGGTTCTTTTACGGTATGCGTAGAACCGGTTCCAAAAGCAATAAACCCGGTTCCCCCGGTTCTCAAGAGTAAGTAAAAGTGGTTTAATTTCACAGAATTTCTTTCGCTAAAACTTTCATAGGATGTATTAGTAATTAAATTAGGTTCTTGCGAGCTGGCAACGTCTCAGGCACTCGTAGTTTTAAATTCAAACTAAACTAACTTTGAATGGCATCGCGGACCGCGGTATGGCGTGGCGTCGCGTCGCTTTCGTAGACCTACTTATGACGAAATGTGCAGGGGTATTGTAAATCTCATACAACCCATGTCAAGTAATGATGATATAAACGACGAAATGGCGTATGATTACTTGAAAGCAATACCGCCGACAAGCGTGGAACCTGAACGTATATTCTCTTCAGCTGGATACATATGTAATCGCCTACGCAGCTCATTAAGTGACCACAGTTTAGATGTTATTATTTATTTAAGGTGTTATTATCAAGAAAAAAATATTTTAAAGAAGACTACCTAACTGATATTAAACTGACTGATAAAACTGAATGAGAGAGAACATAATATAAAAAATACAGCCAGGGCCCGGAAAGAAGAAAAGCAGATTATTTTTTATTTAATTTATATTTTCACATGTCATAATTTTCTAAAACTTAGTTGATTTTTATTATGTTTATTTTTTTAGATTTTATTAGTGTTTTGATTTTGATCGACGGCGAAGACTTATGATTATGAGAGAGGGGGTTGATTTTCGAATAATTACCAATAAATATTTAATAATTAATATCGTTCAGTAAGACTGATTTGTTGTTGTGTTCTTTTACTTTTGTGATATTACTAACTAACGTAAAAATAGATATTATTAAGTAAGCAAATAAATAATGTTGATTACATAATTTAAAACTTTCATTTCATTCCTTGTAATAGTGCTTTATCCTCTTAAATTCTCAATAATTTATTTTTACTACAAAAAAGTTCCAACTATCACCCAGAACCGGGGGAACCGGTTCCCCCGGTTCTATATGCATTCTAGAACCGGGTATCAAAAATCTGGAACCGGGACCGGTTCTGCATGCTCTAGTCTTTAGAGAACTGGACTGGGAAAATTTTGGTGTCAGAATTGATGGTACTAGGCTAAACCATTTAAGATTCGCAGACGATATAGTCCTGTTTGAGGAGAGTCCAACTAAACTAGAATATATGTTGAGCAGTCTACTAAGAGAAAGCAAAAAGGTCGGCTTAGAAAATAATTCCTCAAAAACCAAGCTTATGACTAATTCGATAAACATAAACATTAATATCATCAACACTTTACTGGAGTATACTGAAGAATACATCTATTTGGGTCAACTAATAGCAATTAAAGATATAACTACAAAAGAAATAAATAGACGAATGTCGAATAGCAATTGCATGGAAAAAGTATTGGGCACTAAAAGAAGTTATGAAAAGTAAACATCTAGGTGTAAAAGTAAAGAGAAAAACATTTGACTGCTGCATACTCCCTAGCCTTACATATGGTTGCGAGACATGGGCACTAAATAAACTGCACAGAGATAAACTAGAAAGGTGCCAGAGATCTATGGAAAGAAGTATCCTTAATGTAAAAAGAGTTGATAAAATAAGTTGCACTCAGTTACGAGCGAAAACTAAGTTGTCAGATGTCCTCGAAAAAATAGATAAGCAAAAATGGCGATGGACTGGGCACATGCTCCGAGGAAAACAAGAGAAGTGGAGCAAGATTATAACAAACTGGTACCCAAGAGAGGGAAAGAGAAGTGTGGGCAGACAGCTTAGAAGATGGGATGATGAAGTCAAACTGACTGCAGGTCCCTACTGGAGACGAGCCACCCAAGACTGAAAGCACTGGAAAGATCTGGAGGAGGCTTTTGCCGAACGGCACTCTGAGATAAGAGATATTATTTAGGATAAAACTAATTGTGTTATGTAAATTGCATGTGAATCTTAGAATAAAGGCAATTATTATTATTATACTATTAGTTACCACCTACTTTGGTAGGCCATCGGCCAGCAGTATAAATATCACAGGACAATTTTATGAATACAAATTTACCAAGTCTTGAAAAAAGGCTGGTCTTGTGTTCTAGGCTTGACTTGTATAGCCCCTCTATCTACCCCGTGGAATGTCATGTCATATACAATATCAATCTTAGTGTGAACCACACTGAGTTCCATATTCAAATATACTTATGGACCACAGTCAGTTTACTAAATGAAACTTGGCAGGGTCTTCAAGCTCTGAATATAGCCTCTGATTATTTTTTAAATTTGTTTTCTAGACAATTGTATCTTATTAGTTTTATTTTATGATCATAAAAAAGGGTACTTTTATATTAAATGAAAAAAAAAAATGTCATACTTTGTCATACATTATTCACTTGAAACTATAATTAATTTACACCATTTTTCATGGATCAAGAATTGAAATAAAACATACTTAATTCCATTTCAAAATTGATACTCCAATGATCCAAAATTAAGACTCAATGTCACAAACCCAAGGTAACAAGGGAAAGCTAAATAGTGCAAAGGTAAATGTGATAGTGTTCTAATTAATTCACACTCAGCTGAATATGCTAAAACTAATGAATACCTGAACTCATTCTGATGAGGTGTTTCTCTTGGATCAAAAACTGAACAAACAACTTTAGTTCTCTTCAATTCAACGTACGCTGACCCCTTTGCTTGCGAAACCATATCCGTTCTGGCAACTGCAATAAGATTGAGCATTTAATTGGGGACTTTCAATTCCAAATTTATATATTTTACAACAATAACACATACAAAACATACACATGCTTCGGGCTTCATCCAATGCGCGCCCATCTTTACGCAAACCGTTTTCGTCAACTAACTCCTTGTAAAGTTCATCGTAAGTTTTGAAGTAGTCCTTTGTGAAACTTTGGTAAGGTATACTATCTTCAGGGCCGTTAAATCTACGGTAATCAAGAGGCATTTTAATTTATTTAAGGTTATGATAAAGTGAATGTTGTTGATCTTTGTGTCACTTAAGTTTAGTTTTGTTTTCAGTCCGTGACATTAAGCATATTCTAAAAATGCGGTTGCGAAACGCTTGAAGGTAAAGGCTAGGATGCACGTAGTAGGTCCCTACTTTTTTTAAAAGAAAATGCTGTTTCTAAAAAATCTTTAGCCTCAACGAGATATTAATTAGAGATTACCTTTATATCGTTTGATATATTGTTTTAATTACAAAGTCTTATATTTTGTAAAAACATACTGAAATTTGGTTTTGATAACCCTCGCTGCCCTTACCTTTGACAAGTTATGCCAACATCAACAAAATACCGACCAATCTGTTAATTTGTAGAGCGATGTGATTTGTCTGAAAATGCATGTTTCAAGGCATGTTTTCATATGACATCCAATAAATATTGAATCTCTTTCAGTCACGTTATGTGAGGACAGTGTAATATAATCGAATTATAGTATTATTGATCAAACAAGTTACCGATAACGTATTAAGAAGCTACAAACAAGGTAAGTTGACATTCGACAGGCCACATTCACTATTCTCGGTGACGTTTCAATGTAATTCTGTCCAAGAATTGTTAGTTTCCTCGCTGTTTCTTACTTAAAATATGGTTAATTAAGTGTCTCTTTAACCGTTTTCAACCAGGCGCATACGTAATTGTCCAATTCGTTACGGGGTTTAGTTATCAAGGCTATATGAAATAAAACTATAATGAGAGATAGAGTATTACGCCTGTTAAGATGTGTATTGTAAACTCAATTTTGTGTTGAAAACTCCTTCATCACCACACAATATAGCCCTTCAAAGTACCTTGAAACTACACTCATATTAGTGTTGCAATTAGCAATAATATGGCGTGTTTTACTTAACTATAATGACCAATGTTATGTATAATGTAATATATTATCAAACAATAAGTTATGTATGTTATTGATTGCAAGTTATGTTTAGAATGCAAACAATTGTTGCTAGTTGCTGGTTGATAATTAAGTTTCAAAGGCAGTGTTGAAAAGTATTCTCTCATTCTAATATGTATTAAGCAGTTAGTTTTTGTGTTAGGCACATGGCTGTTATTTCCCTGGTAAACTTAAAAAGGTAAATTTAAATTTTGAAATACATTACATATCATTTTAATGACTAGTAGTGCACCAGTGTAACAATCAAATGTAATAAACATTAAATTTAATTTCCCTACTGTTAAATTTGCCAACTTTTTGCCAAATCCATTTTTCTAAACCCATTTATTTTACATGGGCTTTAAAAATATGACAAATATTAATGGAATCTGTAGGTCAGATTATGTTACTTATCTTGGAAAATTAATAGTAGCAGAAAAAAAAAAAAATCACCTATTTGTATTTTTTTTTGTAATAAACCTCTTACAATAATACGGTCCAATATGCAGTAATGTTCCACTGTGTGATGCCTCATATTTTTGCGGTACCGGACAAAACTTAATCTGTTGAATTGGTAACTATAAAATGACAATTTTGAACTCTTTTTGGTTTCAGGGTTGAAAATGGTGCGTAAACGGACTTATATGTTGGCTGCGGCAATTTTAGTGACAACATGTGTATTCTCAGCGGCTTCCGAGGATACATCATCTTCACCAGAAACTATAGTGGTATGTTTATTTTTAATTTTATAGTTTAATAAACTGCCGTATAAAGTATGATCGTCAAAATGGTTCAAAGGTGGTGATGAGTAACGGCACTAACCATGGACAATTATGGCTGAAGGGCCCATAAACGGACATGTATCTCTTAATTAAAAGATCATCGGTTATGAATTGATTGTTTAAATACAAATTATTAACCCTAATCTTCTGTAAAAAAAGAATCAGTGTCCATAATTTGTCCATTTTCCATTACTAGTTCTGTTATGTTAGTGACTCATTACGCATTTTGTCTATTAGCCTGAAATGCCTCGGGGCTCCTCTTTGCATTAAAGTATATGGTTTAATTGTTATTAAACTCAAGTATTATCATACCTACATACACCGTGTCCAATAAGTTCGAATACACATCTTTTTGCACTAACCCTAAAGACATACAGACTACAGGCTATCGAATTCTTATTTTAATTAATAAAGTATGGTGTCGTTAACAAAATACAGTCGTTTCAAACATCAAGCATTTGTAGTTTTCTTTTAATCCACGATGAAACAGTTTCGTGAAACGATTATCAGAAAATTTAGCAATGGCGACAGCCCAGGTGCTACTTTAAGGCCTTAAAACCCCTTGGAATTAAACGCAATCTAGTTTACACCACAATCAAAAGGTATAAAGAGACCTCCTCAGTAGAAGACAGGAAAAGATCCGGTCGGCCACGTTCAGCTAGAACCGATAGAGTAGTAAAGATTGTGACAGAGCGACTTTGGCGGAAAAAATACTGTTCTATCCGAAAATTGGCTGCCGAGCTGAAAATTTCAAAAGGATCGGTACACAATATTTTGAGGGTGGATCTTGGATGCCATGCCTACAAAAAACGAAAAATTCATGGCATTTCCGAAGCGACCAAGAAAAAGAGAGTACAAAGATCCAACATAATACTTTCTTGGCACGCAGGGGATGAGTTTGTAGTTTCTGACGAGAAACTGTTTGTGTTAGAACAGCCTCATAACGCCCAAAATGATCGATTGTGGGCACCAATGATAGAAGACATTCCGGACAACCAGAAAAATGTTCCTAGGTTCCAGAGCTCACCATCGGTGATGGTGTGGGGTGCAGTTTGTAAGCGGGGTAAACTACCTCTAGTATTTATCGATAAAGGCGTTAAAATCAATGCTTAATACTATAAATCCGAGGTTTTGGAGAAAATTGTTGCTCCAAATTTAAAGAGGATGTTTAAGAACGAATATTATGTTTTCCAACAAGACGGAGCTCCTTCACACACGGCAAACGCTGTTCAAGCTTGGTGTCCGGCTAATTTGACCGATTTTCTGCCGAAACATGAATGGCCACCCAGTTCTCCGGACTTGAACGTATTACATTATTTCGTGTGGTCGTACATGCTCTCGAAACTACATGATTATAAAATCGCAAACCTGGATCATTTCAAAAAGGTTATCGAGCATATTTGGGACCAAATACCAATGGAAGCGGTGCGTGCCGCGTGTGATTCATTTGAGAAACGTTTGAAACTAGTAAAAAAAGTTAAAGGTGGAGTTATTCCGAAACATTTGTTGTAAATATTATACAGACGTGTGCCATTAATAAAATATACTTTTGATTGTATTAACTGTTTTTACATTTATTTTATTGAGAATCTAAACTGTATGCAAACTTATTGGGCACGGTGTACAGTGCAATAGCACATTAAATAACCTGCGGATCTTTAAATTGCTCCCGTAGAAAATAAATGAGAATTTTACCATAAAAAAAATATATGGAGGTTTTTACTATTGGGGATCATCTGTGCACAATCCTGATTGTATTCTGAAAATATCCATATTAAGATTACGCCTCGTTATCCCGCAATTTTATCTTTATTATTTCATTAAAACCATTACCAAGAGCCAATATTTATAGGATTTTTTAAATATTTATATTGTGTTTACTAACGTAGTTTTATAAGACTTTTATAACTAACCCTCTATGGACACATGTCTGAATTAAAAAAATTGAATTTGAATTTTGAATTACATAAACTTGAAATTAAAATGTAACTGTTATTAGAACAAAATGATCACATTTATTCAAAGTTAATTTTAATTTTCATAGTCTGTTTTAATTACTGGTTGGTGTTAGTATGTTTCAATTAGGGCAATTAAAATGCTTATTTTATAGTTGCTATAGTTGATGAAGGTACCGGGGTAATTTGTGTGCAGTTGGAATATCTATAAAATAAAAGTGTCCGTTTTAATATAAAGATGATGATTTCTTATAAAATCAAGAGTGTTACATATAACCACTATGTAAATACATTGCATCGTATAGCCACTTAAAAGCGTACATTCTTTAAATGCAGAGTTACTTCAAGAAAAATATTGTTGAGGAATTTATGAGCGTGGAAATATTGCTACAATGAAATATTGGAAATTTCCATACTGGTGATCTATAAGGGAGACTTATTATATGAAAGGTTACATTTAATTGACTACAAATAGCTGTATAGCAAAAATAAGTTTCTGTCAAAAATTTCATTTTTGGGACAAACTTTTGTTGCGGGCTGTACTTTTTTTTTTGCATAAAAGTTATCTGCTTATCGAGAACAAACTATTGCGTCCTAACACAGTGGGTGTACTGTAAGAATAGTGGCGATCCTGTCGCTAACTTCCGGCTCCATCATCAGATCACCGGGTTTACATCTGTCCAAAATTTCAGCCCATTCCGTTGGAGTTAAATAAAAGCTTGTGAAAAAAATGGTTATTTAATTGATTAAATATTATAGTCGGGTAATTAGTGACATCAACCTTGCAAATCTTCAACGAAGGAAGCCGCTTGGCACAGGTATACCTAGTGGTCATCTGAGCTGATTTAGCCCGGTAGCCACGTGGTTCCACCCTGCAGGTGGGAGGGGGAGGGGGGGGAAATCCCATCTACCGCGCCGCATTCTTACGTCCATATCTCCATAAGTTTATCAAATAGGTCGTGTTTGATATCGTTTTCGTATAATTCGAGGACGAGGAATTCATTTCAGGAAACGCATTTTCACTCGTTCATAGAAAAAAAATGAGATCCGTGATAAAGTAGAAAAATAGGAGTTAAAAAATCTTACAAAATCTATGCCTACCATTAAACTATGAGATTATGCTTTATAAAAAAAAAATGAGTAAATAGCCCTATTTATATAGAATATGTAAACATTAACTTTCTTCATACATTTAACTTATAAATGTGCCAAAAAAAACATTTGCTCCGCGCGGCGGGGCTGAGAACGAGAGAAGTTCGTATTTTGGATAAGATTTGTCACTTATTGTGTAATAATTACTATGATTAGTATAGGTGTTTCTATATCTAGAGATAGTTTTCTTAAAGCAATATCGAGAGATAAGTCATAATATTTAAATAAATGACAAAATTACTGAGTTAACCACAATATTCTAGTATAAAATGTTCACTCCAATTTATATTCCTAGAATTTTCTTTTAAAAGAGAGTTTTGGTTAGGTTAGTTAACTTTTGTAGAGGTATTATAATAATAACGAAGTAAACAACAAAATTTATGAACATTTTCCGCTGCAGCCACATAGTTCGGAGCACTTTATCTCTCTTTTCAAGCAATTGCATCTCCCTGCGCATTTTTGCTTGCATCTACACCTAATTAACTCCATGCAAGCAGCGGCTGCTGGCGGTAGGGTGGTCCACACAGGCTCCAATATGTCATTATTTTTTGCCCAACCCCAGTCAGCGGCACATGGCAGGTTTTGTATTGGTTTTAAAAGCTGACCCCATACATGTCCTTCCTGAAAGTCCGCTCGTAGAATATGGTTGCGAAGGGCGTCTTTGGTTGGTGGTAAATTCCCCAGCCGTCTGTCCTTTTTTGTAATCTACACTGATTGATATCAGTGCATGTGCAATATCTAAAATGAAATGAATGTTACACGACATGCATGCCCACGATAACCTAAATCACTTCTAATCACAAATAAAAAAGCCAACCACCACCTTAACTTACTTGTCGTATAAAGCAATGACAATTAATTCCAATATTGGAAATGCCTGCTCTACGTTTCCTTCTTTAGCCTGCTTAAATCCCTCTGTTGCAGTTGGATCGCGCCAAGCTTCGAAAGCACTTTTTTCCCCTTACCAGCAAAAGACGAGACGGTATCAGATGCGGTGAAGGCGTGGAACAGTGGCAATGCTTCCGCCTTTTCTGGTCCGTGATTTTTGCGTGTCACCTCCAGTACTAAAATTCCGAAAGGTTGGGAAAAAAATCTGCGGGATAACTCCAATAAAGCTCAGAACTGTGGGTCCATCTATCACATAAAACTTTTTGCCAGTTGTAAATTCAGTAGCTTGGCACTTGAGAGCTAGAAAATGGAAAAAAAACCTCTTTATTGGAGTTATCCCTCAGAAAATTTGCCCAACCTTTCGGAATTTTAGTACTGGAGGTGACACGTGTTCTTTGTCCGGTACCACGTTTCTCTCTAGTCTCTTTTTTTAGCAACTTTTAGCAGTTGCTAGCAACAGCGCCAGAGACAACCATGCAACCATGAGGAGGCAGACACGCGCATAATGGTCCACATTGGTGATGCTGCAGCCCAAGAACAGACAAAAATCATGGTGCGTACTGTGGATACCGATGTTGTTGTCCTTGCGATTTCACAATTGCCACAGCTTGAGGAACTGTGGGTTCATATTGGCACGGGAAAAAATCACCAGGTCCTGCCATGTCATGCTATTGCAGCTCGTTAAGTAACCCAAATAAATACTATTACCGGACATATAAGTTTATTTTAATTTACGTAGGACCAGAAAAGGCGGAAGCATTGCCACTGTTCCACGCCTTCACCGCATCTGATACCGTTTCGTCTTTTGCTGGTAAGGGGAAAAAAGTGCTTTCGAAGCTTGGCGCGCTTATCCAACTGCAACAGAGGGATTGAAGCAGGCTAAAGAAGGAAACGTAGAGCAGGCATTTCCAATATTGGAATTAATTGTCATTGCTTTATACGACAAGTAAGTTAAGGTGGTGGTTGGCTTTTTTATTTGTGATTTGAAGTGATTTAGGTTATCGTGGGCATGCATGTCGTGTAACATTCATTTCATTTTGGATATTGCACATGCACTGATATCAATCAGTGTAGATTACAAAAAAGGACAGACGGCTGGGGAATTTACCACCAACCAAAGACGCCCTTCGCAACCATATTCTACGAGCGGACTTTCAGGAAGGACATGTATGGGGTCAGCTTTTAAAACCACTACAAAACCTGCCATGTCCCGCTGACTGGGGTTGGGCAAAAAATAATGGCATATTGGAGCCTGTGTGGACCACCCTACCGCCAGCAGCCGCTGCTTGCATGGAGTTAATTAGGTGTAGATGCAAGCAAAAATGCGCAGGGAGATGCAATTGCTTGAAAAGAGAGATAAAGTGCTCCGAACTATGTGGCTGCAGCGGAAAATGTTCATAAATTTTGTTGTTTACTTCTTTATTATTATAATACCTCTACAAAAGTTAACTAACCTAACCAAAACTCTCTTTTAAAGGAAAATTCTAGGAATATAAATTGGAGTGAACATTTTATACTAGAATATTGTGGTTAACTCAGTAATTTTGTCATTTATTTAAATATTATGACTTATCTCTCGATATTGCTTTAAGAAAACTATCTCTAGATATAGAAACACCTATACTAATCATAGTAATTATTACACAATAAGTGACAAATCTTATCCAAAATACGAACTTCTCTCGTTCTCAGCCCCGCCGCGCGGAGCAAATGTTTTTTTTGGCACATTTATAAGTTAAATGTATGAAGAAAGTTAATGTTTACATATTCTATATAAATAGGGCTATTTACTCATATTTTTTTTATAAAGCATAATCTCATAGTTTAATGGTAGGCATAGATTTTGTAAGATTTTTTAACTCCTATTTTTCTACTTTATCAAGGATCTCATTTTTTTTCTATGAACGAGTGAAAATGCGTTTCCTGAAATGAATTCCTCGTCCTCGAATTATACGAAAACGATATCAAATACGACCTATTTGCTAAACTTATGGAGATATGGATGTAAGAATGCGGCGCGGTAGATGGGATTTCCCCCCCCTCCCCCTCCCACCTGCAGGGTGGAACCACGTGGCTACCGGGCTAAATCAGCTCAGATGACCACTAGATATACCTGTGCCAAGCGGCTTCCTTCGTTGAAGATTTGCAAGGTTCCCCATACAATTATGTCACTAATTACCCGACTATTATATCCTAACTAGTGATGCAACGAATACTACTTTTACGAATACGAATACGAATACGAATATCAAACCTACTATTCGGCGAATACGAATACGAATACGAATATCTCGCCATGGTAATCAAAGACTTATTTATTTGAATAATGTTTACTCTTCTAATAATTAAAATTTACAACAGGCAAATTTTTATTTAAAAAACATAAAATTTGTAGATTTTCTGGTTTTAGGCGATTTCTTTTTTCAGTCTGGATGTTCCCAGCCGTTGAAAAAAGTCTTTCCGAGGCGACTGTACATGGCTTCAGTGAAAAATATTTTTGGGCGAGCTTTTTCAGACTTGGAAAATGGACATCTTCTCGCCAAAAGGCCAAAAATATTAGTTTTTAAATATTCGTATTAGTATTCGCCGAATACGAATATTCGGTAAATGTCTTCTATTCGGCGAATACGAATATTCGTATTCGTATTCGTTGCATCACTAATCCTAACCATTTAATAATGAAATGCAAAAGAACATCAGTATTATGTTTTTATGACCATGGCATTTGACTCATCAAATCAAATTTAAATTGCAAGATTTGACCTGTACATACATACACACATACATTGCAAGTTAAATAATAGCATGTAAAAAAATTGGTTATTTAATTGATTAAATATTATATCCTAACCATTTAATAATGAAATGTTAAAGAACATCAGTATTAAGTTTTTATGACCATGGCATTATACGATCCAAGTAATCTTAGTATTACAATAGGTAATTATCAAAGAGTTCTGAAGCATTTTATCATACAATTATACTTGAAGTTTTAAAAACGAAATAATAGAATCTCTAGTTAGCGTAAGCGTGGTTATGGCCACAGGGCTCCGCAGAGTTCGCTTTGAGAATAACTGACGTAGACAACGCACTACCATAAAAATATCATCGGTTATGTTATAGACGACGCCCGCGACTTCTATTTTAACCCTTAGGGTATCCTTAGGATATCCAAGGAATATTCTCTCCTTCCAAGTCCCTAGGTCCAGCGCTTTCGGGTGTGCGTTGGTCGATCAGTCATAACCGACGTTTCTTCCTTAACACAAATACAATTTATATAAATAAATAAAAATCAGGGGACCATGTCATACCAATTCAGCTAGTCCCGAACTAAGCTCCAGGCTTGTACTATGGGTACTAGACAACGATATAAATACTTATATAGATAAATATATACTCAAATACATACAAAACATCCATGACTCTGAAATAAATATTTGCGCTCATCACACAAATATCTGCCCTTACCGGGATACCCAGGACCACTGGCTTCGTAGGCAGGGTCACTACCAACTAGGCCAGCGCGTCCTCATGACATGTTAACTACTGATGCAAGGAACACGCTTTTTTGGGACACATATTCAAATCAGTAAAAAACCCTTTTTAAATAGAAGTAAGACTAATGATAATGATCTATGTAAACATCCTATACTTATCTCGTTTTGCGTCATAGGTATAACTTAGTGTTACTCGTCAAACGCTTGACACTGAAGTACCTTTATCGACCACTTGTGATTGCACCAACAATACCAACACTAATACTTAACACGTGCTGCGGGATATAATGGTAGTGTTTGTCGATGCAGCACGTGAATAAAATATCGGTCGCTTTCTGACTAATATGTGAGTGCGAGAGTGACGGATGCACCGTGATAAAGTCGACCGCAGGGGTCCTAGGGAAAGCATATTATTATAACATATAAGATATGGTTATCATATGTAATTTATTAATGCCGACATTTTTTTACAAGTTTAAGTGACGCTAAGCTGAATCTTACGATATTTCTCTTATAGAAATCGGGCCTTCCATGCAACCTTAGACAAACAAAGAACCATCCATTTAGACATACCTACATAGGTACATAATTAATTATATACAGGTGAAAAACATGCTAATGATTCTCCTGATTATCCTTTGACCTGCCGCCAAGCATTGTTCGCATTTTTCGTGTACCGCTGTGGAACGTATTTAGGCAGTCTTGGGATTGTAGTCTTGCTAATGCCAATATCTGTGGGTCTGAGATATAGGCCTGTATGCTAGTTCTCCTTGTAGGTGTTGTTTTTTTCTTCAATCTTTTTCGGCTATTATGAAAATGCACCTACCTTATATTCATAATATAAAATATAAAAGAGATACATTATTATTTAATACTGCCCCAAGCTAACGGAACTTTTACAAAATAGGGAATAACTAAGACCATTTTTTAAAGTTCCGTGAGTAGTACGAGTAGTGGAAGCAGTACTAAATATTAATATATTTCTTTTATATATATTTTTTCCATTCATTCAGAGATGTATATGTAAGCATAACAAGTTAGAGAAATAAAAAGCTTGTAAAGATGAGAAGCTATAAAAACAAATCACCAACCATTGTTACTTATAATAGTTATAATTCTTACTACATAGTAATACCGCCTTGTTTGGTGTTACGGCAGCATGTCCATCGTTCTAACGCAAACAAAATTAAAAATAAAATGCCTTGGCCCTTGCCTTGGACTCTAGGTAACCCCCGCCAGCCATTAAAAATAATTCCGGCCAGTGCATTATTTAGTGCGTTTGCGCTGCGTTTGCGCTGCGCTTACGTAACCCAGTCATTATCTATGTTCTTCCCCTTAGTGAGAGGAAAACCGCAGTCACATTGATGACAAAAAAAAACTATTAACGCTTTGGAGTGTGTGTATGGTGAACTGGCTTTTGCCCGCGATTTCGTCCGCGTAGAATTCGTAATTTTATCCCACGGGAACAGTGACTTATTTCTGGATTAAAGTTAGCCTATGTGTTATGCCAGAACATAATCCATATCTGTGTCTAATTACATCCCAGATCATTTTGCTGTTTTGGCGTGATTGAGTAACATTCATCTAAACTTTCGCAATTATAATAGTACATACATACATACATTAAATCACGCCTGTTTCCCAGAGGGGTAGGCAGAGATCACTTCTTTCCACTTGCTGCGATCTTGACAAATTTCTTTCGCTTCTTCAACATTCATACATCGAATCGGAATCATGCACGCACGTCGGTTTCGGGTACTTAAGATTCGGCCCAGCATTTCTCCGATTTGATTCGAAAAAGTACGCCTAGGGCGGCCCCTTCCGACCCTTTCACTCACTTTCGATCTGTATATCTCTTTCGTCAATTATAATATAATAGTAGTAAGATTGAAATCCATACCATCGTAAAAATACGCTTCAAATCAATAACAGGTTTCATTATATGAAGTATCTGTCAGTCTCCAAACTAGGCTGGGTAACTTTGACGTCGGCGATTGCGCTTAACAATTGAATTACATACCTAGTTAGACTATACTCACGAGCAATAAAACCGACTCAACGTTTGGAATTTTCCGCCCAATATCTTATTACCTTCTCTTGCGATGCTGAGAAATGTAGTAGCACATAAAAACATATTTTAACACCTTTCATTTGGTATTTATTACCTTTTTAGGGTTCCATACCCAAAGGGTAAAAACGGATCCTATTACTAAGATTCCGCTGTCCGTCTGTCCGTCAGTCGCGAAGTCTTGTCGCTGGTCGATCATTGTTGCTCGAGGAAGCCCGCTATTTCGTACGCTACTCCCCCCATTTTAACCCCGTATTCTCAAATTGTCAAGTGTTGCGGTCAACCATAAAATAGGTACACAACGAACATATCAACTCATTATAAAATGAACTACTTGGCAGTTCTTTTAAACTTTGCAATCGGTTTCATTAACGATTAAAAAAAAACTCAAAAATCTAAGCTCTATTTTCTTCTGTCTTATTTTGCTAAAGCAATTATCGTCCATGGTCTCCATGGCCCATCTTGTCACCAGGGACCGGAAAACCCCTTTATTCGACTAAGTCTATCGATCGGGTAACTACATCATATGCTCTCCCAAACCAAACGTTAGCGTATCCCTATCGTTAGGCTTACCCTAATGAATGATTAACCATTGAGGTTACCAGTTTCGTAAGGGTTTCGGATTTAAGCACTTAGCATTACGTTAGTGTTACCCTATTAATTCTCCCTCTCCGTTGACTCTGTTTCGCAGATTCGTGTGATTGGTTGGTTTCAAGCCTGTGTGTGGATAGCCAATCAATTGCTAAGTAGTGCAAAAATAATTTGTATGGACTGCGCGTAGAGATTAAAATAGCTTGAAGCCGTTCAATAAACACTTCATAGGGAAAGCCTAACGAGGGTTTTAAGGAATTGGTAAGCGCTTAGTCGAATTAATTGTATCGTATGGGATAGCTCTTCATTGGGGTAAGTCGAAGATATGCTTATCGCATCGTTAGGGTTTGTAAAAACCAGTCAATTATATACCCTAACGAAAACCTTTTAAAGGGTAAGCGGTTCCGGTCCCTGCTTGTCACTATTTATATAGTTTCATACATACATGTATATGTAGCCATCAAGCCGTAATGGAGTTGACGTCAGTTCTGGCCTTGACCGAAGCCCATATATTACGCCCCGCCCATGCAAACAAAATTAAGAATTAGGTATGTGGAGATAGGACAGTCACGCAACCTACATATCAGAACTGTATACCTACAGTGTGTTAAGACGTCCCACCACCGACGATGAGCGAGACGCGAGTAAAGCCAGCGATCTAATATTAATATCTATAGAACTCTTTCTCGAACAAAAGATATCGATCGTGTCAATAATGGAGCCAAATCGTCGGTGAAACTGCAAAACCGCGTAAGTGACATTTTAAATAAGGAGCAAAATGCACCTTTTTAATAGTACAGTAAGGTTTATTTTGCTCTATCATAAATTTGTTAGTAACGCGGTTTTGCTATATCACAGACGACATGTTTTTTATCCTTACAATCTGCAACACACCAACAGTAAATTTAACTGAATTTCAGTTACAATGGTCGGATTTTTTGTTTGGTTTTTGGTAGACCCTTTTATCATAGTTTAAACTTTCTATGTAGGCATCACGTTAAGGCTACTTTTGGTAATAGTTTCATGTATATAGTATAGATGGCGTTAAATTCTGATTTGGTGTAGTAGTAGGGCTTTGTGCCGGGTCTGTCCAATACTTGCTACTCTTACTAAAAAAAAACTCGGAATTTCAGAAGCTAGGTAAGATGAAATCAACTATGAGCTGGGAAGCTTAGCAATTGGTAGCTATCTATAATCAACATCATTAGGTTAATTGTTCTCCCCTATTACTGTAGTTGCAAAATGGCTTATCTGCTCTAGTTGATTGCCCTGCGTTATTAGTTCATTTGTGTGGTGTCAAGTTTAACCTGCTAATGTAATGAATAAGGAGCGAAATATGTTTGGTTTGTTTGCTATTGATTGATTGATTGGCAATGATCATGCAAAAAAATTGCAACAATTTTTAAACTGACAGTCTATAACTTTTTTATCTACACACATATCATAAGGCCTCTATCTAAGCACATAAAGCCATCCCTTATGATTATTGTGTAGGCGTGGCAACATATCGTCGGTGAAACTGCAAAACCGCGTAAGTAACATCTTAAATAAGGAGCAAAATGCACCTTTTTAATAAGACTGTAAGGTTTATTTTGCTCTATCATAAATTTGTTAGTAACGCGTTTTTGCAGTATCACCGACGATATGTGCTGTCTTAATATCCAATGATAACGTTAAGAGGATTGTAAAGCGACGCTCTAATAGCGTAGCTGTCAAAAAAATCCACAGATAACGCTTCTCACCCCCTAAATCAAGTCCGACTTTCACGATTTTTGGATATGTTGTTGTTACTATGAAAAACAAGGTTTGTACGTTTCGATTATTATTATTTTTAATTGGTTTCTATCACAGAAATATTTTCTAGGAAAGAAAAACGTTTGTCGATTGTAAAAATCGAAATAGGTTTTAAGGGGAGGGAAACGGTATCGCAATTTGTATGGAAATTTTCAGCTTCGCAATTCTCTTAACTGTTGTTCAATGAATAATATTGAATTGTGTAATGGGTTTGTAACTTATTTAAAAAGTCATCTAAAAACATGTTTCATATGTACACTCACGAGATTAAATTTGGTACCCACCTTAGGTCCAAAGTCAATCTGACATTCTACAACAATAAGGTTGCGTTTCCTTATAGATCAATTATATGAGTCAATATAGATCAATGGCCTGCATTTCTACCAGCGTAATCTGTACTAAGCGCTATGCTACAAAAAATATATAGATACCTACGGAACTGACGTTTAATATTGCCTAAATTTTACTTTCTATAGATTCCTATTTGAATTGTGTTCGTTTTGGAAGGTGTTCCAACTTTAAAACTCATAACTTTTTACATAATTTACACACCACCCACACGACCACATCACCACAGATAAAGAAAATTAAATGCTTTCTTTCACTGTTTTTTAAAACATTTTATTTTTGTTAATATTATGCAAGGCACACTTCAAGACATTCATGTCGTAAAAATCAATTTGGTTTCGAAAGCAAGATAAGTTAAAGCAAAGAAGCCCTATTACTGTGGTGTAATTGACAGTGTGGAAATGTTACGAAGGGCCAACAAATTAATGACAGGCAATTGGACAGCTAGGTAATCGAGCTATCGGTCATTGACCCCGTTTTATCGTAATTATCTGACCTTAGTAAGCGTCAGTCACGCTTCGCTGGGGAAACTGCAGTTTACGACTTACAATGGTCTATAAAAATGAATTCAAGTTGCATTGTATTCTATGACTATAAGCGGCCATTTTTTTTTAATTTAGGGTTCCGTTCCCGACGGGAGTCTAACGAGACCCTAATAATATGCGTCCGCTGTCCGTCCGTCTGTCCTAACTTTAAACAGCTGTATCTTTTGAACCGTAATAGATATCGGTTTTTTTTTCTTCAGAATATTGTTTTATTACGGCGGATTTACTAACAAATATAAAAAAAATGAAAGATAAATAATATAGGTTTTTATGTTTGTATGTTATTTGTCTCTTCCTTTTCCATCCATTTGGCTCTTAAGAAAAACGTAAAGACCTGGTTTTTTATAATATCTATAACATATTCAAAAATCGTAAAAATCTGGAAAAATCATATTAGGGCCCCTGGTTTAAGGGGAGGGAAACGATATCGCATTTTGTATGGACAATTTCAGGTGTAAAATCCTCTCGCTTTAAGCCTGCCGACGGCGAATAGATTAGATTTTTTATAATGTTATTTTTTTCTATAAGTATTTTTAGTTATCATTTCCTTATGCTACGTTCTACTTAAAAGAATTCGCGTATATTTTATTAAATTAGAGACCCGTCTTCGCTTAGTTTGGGTTTAACTATGTGTGTTAATTATACGAAACCTTCAGTGAAAAATATATATAACTGATAGCGAAAACCGCATTAAAATCCGTTGAGTAGTTTTAAAGATCTAAGCTTTCATACAGAGGGGTCACAGTGGGGAAGCAACTATGTTTTATACTATGTAAAGATTAAACGTGGAACACCACAGGGTCACGTGAATTACCGGTTTAGCTAACGAAAGATAGCATCGCAAGGACATGTTTATAAACAAACCAGCTGTCCGTGTGGCCATTAATATTAATTAAGGCGTTTTCACTTCCCTTGCGTGGCGTTAGCGTATCCTTGTGTAGATACGCTGCACGTCCGTGCTGTTCTCTTATATAACTCGGAGCGTCGGTGAAATGGCGAGCGTAACTTCACCCATCAGTGTATTCAACGCATTCCCAACCTTCTCTTTCCCCATGGCCTCTATTCCACTTTGCTTAAGCCCGTATTGCTTCTATATCGTAATCATCTGTTTGACGATATCGCTCTAATTCACTTGACAGTAAGAGCTACTATGTCGTCAAATATATTATTACAATTCAAAAGGACGTTGGGTAAGCCAATTTGGACAAGATCCCCAGGTCTTTCCAGGCATCTTTTGTTATATGCGGAATTAGCATTAGAGCCTTATAATCTAATGAGGTATTTTTAAAAGCTATCGCACGTTAATGTAACTGTAAATGCAACCAAGGTCGTGGTACCCTACCCAATTTAATGCCTACGGTCTCGGAGCTCAAGTTATATTTGTCAGGCGATACCTAGGACGATGAGCAACGATGTTTTCTTAGAGTTTTATGTCTGACGAGCTCGATCTAACTAGGCTAATTTCACGGCATTTATCTTCAAGACCTTGGTTCGCCCGATGGCAGTGTCAGGGTCGAAGACTCGGATTGCTGCGCGATCCTAACGCGCGCACGGGTCTTATAATAATAAGGCTAGTTCAATCGGTCTGACCTTTATTGTATAAACATTTAAGAATCATAGTTGTCTGCTTATTGCATTGTCCAGAGACGCTTAGCAAGATGTTGTACACACGTGTTACACAGTGTAGATATTTGTTTTGAAATCTTTATTTATGTACGGACATATGCAATGGCAATTTATATATATATAATGTCGTTTATCGCTCGGAAAATGTGCCCTATATCATATCATTCCCCTGGGTTCAAGCTATCTCCGTACAAAATTTAATTAAAAACGGTTCAGCAGTTTAACTGTGAAAGCATAAACAGAGTTACATTCGTATTTCGTCCCTTTACTTTCTCAACCTCGTATCTGATCGAATAGTAGATAGGAAAAGCACTCATGTTCCCTAAAGAATAAAGACTACTTTCCTATCTAAATATTCGATCAGATACGAGGTTGAGAAAATAAAATAATGAATATACCTACTATACTAGCTCTGCCTTCGTCTTCATCAGCGTATATTTCGATTATCGTTATTCCCACGGGATTTTTTAAATATTCTGGTAAAGACATACATAGTAATAAAAATATTTTATTGGAACCAAAAGAGCACCTCCACCAACTTAATTACCTTAAGCATAAGAATCCTAACATAACAAAACAGCATTGGGATGAAAAGTTAAACATACAAGTAAAAAGCGTAGATACTTCCATCATAATTATACCACGCATAGGTATATCTCGGCTCGTCTTACCAACACACAATTTTCCTTGCCACCTGTACCGGGTTAAATAATTCCTCGTATTTTCCTACGAAACTACATATTTTAGTGTCGAGTCTCGCACTACGCGAGGCGGTCGTGTCGGCTAATCAGTACAAAAATATTATCTGATCTTGAAATGATAAACTTATCAACGGCGGCGTTTCGTTTGACAGCCAGTGTTTTCTTTTCCCGCGGCCGAGGCGGTGTTGTCAAAAATAGTGGCCAGTGATATTCTTAAAATTCTAACAAAAAATCGCGATTAAACCTCTTTTGAAGTTGGTTATAAGTAAGTGGCCAGTGCGTATTTCCAAAATGAACTCTACCGTGGATTGGTTGTCTACAACCATTATGCCTGAAACTACAGTGTTGCCATCGACGGAAGCCCCGGATCTAAGGAGTTGGCTGACAACTTTATTAGTAGAGGTGTGTTTTGAAACAATAAGTGGTGAAACCATAGAGTATTTATTGGCTTTTTTGTTGTAAATAGCATTTGTTTGAAGAACAAAGGCTTTTATGGTCTGGGGAAATATAATTACAAAGTAAATAAGAAGAATTGTTAACAACTTACAAAGAAGAGTTGTTATTAATGCGGATAAATCTTGTTCTAAATCATTATTGTAGATATAGATTGGTGTAAAAACTGACAGACATTTCTCAAATGTTTATTTTAAAGTTGTAATTGTTTTGATACGTTGGATTTGCTCCTATTTCTCAAATAAGTTATTACAATGAAGATATTCCTAATATTTTCAATAAAATATATTTCAATTTTTATAAATATTTAAATATTGCCCCCGTGTGGTTGCCGGGTTAGCATAGTTCCACTCCAGACTCCATGTCTTCCCGTGGATGTCGTCGTAATAGGCGACTAAGGGAATATAGGCTTGCAATACTGTTAGGCGATATGGGTTTGCAACCTGTCACTAATGCGCTGGTAAACATCTTAGCCTTCACTTCACTTCACTTCTTTGAAAAATGGCTTCTGTAGCTGTTTAACAGCACAATTCTGCCAGAATCAAGTGTCGAGCTTAACACGGTAAGGAATAAAAAAAAAAAAAAAAAAAAAAAAAAAAAAAAAAAAAAAAAACAAAAAAAAAACAAAAAAAAAACAATCACTGGCGCAGGAACCACGTTAATACTGCAAACATAAAAGACAAGCACAACTGAACAGAAACTCCCTTTCTTAGTATGAATTTATTAAAAGCGAGAGAATAAAGGGGAGGAGATTTATTATTAAGAGGGAGATTATTATTATCAAAGAAAATGTGGTCAATCGATCCATAATCCTGCCCACAGTCGCACCAAGGAGACTCTTTTATTTTAAATTTATATAATTGACTTGGAGAACACACGCGACCAAGACGAAGTCTGATGATAATACTAGTGTGTCTTTTTGAAAGGGAGCGATTCTTAAAAAACCAGGGACGAGATGGGATATCCGGTTGAACAGAGGAATAGAAACATCTTAGCCTATTTGTGCAAAATGTGGTTACTGAATTATCAACAAGTTTTTAAAGTTGTAGGTAATTCTGTGTCTCTGCCTACCCCACTCTGGGACCTATGTATTAGTTCCTTTTAATTATGGTTAAACGTTCATTTATTAATAAATATTTTTAGGTTTTAGGTTTTTTTTTTTTTTTAGGTTTTTTTTTTTTTTACTTGTTTGAGGACCTTGTGCAGGGTCCGTCCGGGTTGGTACCACCATCTTATCCATTAACCTACCGCCAAGCAGCAGTGTTTGCATCGTTGTGTTCCGGTTTGGGGATAAGACAGCCGGTGAAATGACTAGCATAGAGGCATTCCATCTTAGTCCTGAGGGTTGGCAACGCATTTGCAGACTTGTGAATGCGAATGTCTATGGGTCACAGTTTCCACTTACCATCAGGTGACCTGTGTGCTCGTTTGCCTTCCCATGCTATAAAAAAAAAAAAAAAAAAAAGATTTTGATGTATAATATGAGAGTGTTTTAGGTATATTTTGCTGTAGTTATTGTTATAAAAATATTTTGCACGAAAAAACTAAATTAGTGACGATGACGCGGTAAACGTTGTTCAAAGTATTTGCCTTCAAACTAATACGAAGTCAATGGTATCAGGTTCGGTTCCCGGTAAGGGCAAATATTTATGTTATACCACAAACATTTGCCCTGAGTCTTGGATGTTTTCTATGTATTTAAATGTTATTTTTTTATTGTCTTAAGTTCCGAATGAGCTAATGACACTGAGCGTGTGTAGGTAATTTTTGTTACTCAGATAATTTCTGTATGTTTGTCCAATTAAATATCCAATAAGTAGGTATCTATATATTATTACTATAATATTAATATTATTGATATTATATTATTATTATTATTTAGTTTTTAGAGTTGTTGGTAATTCTGTAGCTCTGCCTACCCCACTCTGGGAATGAAGGCGTGAAGGTATGTATGTATGTATTAATATTATTTTTAACATAAAATAATAAGTAAATAAATAAATATCGGGGACAAGACAATCTCACACAAATTAACCTAGTCCCAAACTAAGGTGTAGGCTTGTACTAGGTACTAGACAAAGATAAAGGCTCAGGAGCAAATACTCGTGCTCTTCACCCAATTATTTGCCCTCACAGGGAACCAAACCGGTGCCCCCTAACTTCGTAACGCGTCGCCACTTATACTCGTATGACAATAATGTTACACTTCCGTGTTAAAAGAAAAATGTAACTAGCACAAATGCTGAATCATTTTTAAGTAAATAAAATAATGCATGGCTCATTTTTATGAGGTCACCGTGTTTGAAGAATTAAATACTTGTTATCTTTCTGGTTTTACAACAATCGTTTGTTGCTGACATGAAAGTAGATTTAAATTGAAACGGTTTCGATATTCTTGATATTTTAAACATTGATTTAAATCCATAAGCTCTATGATACTTGTGTAAGTTCTGTGGATATTTCTTCACTTTTTTCTAGGCTAAGTACCTTACCCGAAGGGAGCCCAAAGGGACAGGGTATAATACTTATAACTATAAATACTTTTGACGACGCGCTGGCCTAGTTGGTAGTGACCCTGTCTACGAAGCTAGCGGTCCTGGGTTCAAATCCCGGTAAGGGCAGATATTTGTGTGATGAGCGCGAATATTTGTTCCTGAGTCATGGATGTTTACTATGTATTTAAGTATATATATCTCTATATAAGTATTTATATCGTTGTCTAGTACCCATAGTACATTCCTAAAGCTTGGTTTGGGACTAGTTCAATTGGTGTGACATTGTCCCCTGATATTTATTTATTTAAAACTAGCGGCCCGCCAGCGGTTTCGCCCCGCTGCAAATTTCTGACTTCCCCGGTGGATTTTTCAATAATTTTCATACAAACCTTGCCCTGACAATGACGAACACAACAAAAAAAAAATCAGCCAAATCGGTTCAGCCGTTCTCGAGTTTTGCGCTTAGCAACACATTTAGCGATTCATTTTTATTATATAGATAATGCCCTCCTAAGCAGTAGGTATGTCAGATAAAATTCCTGTAGCAACATCAACCTTATTACTAAGAGAAGAGAACTAAAACTGCTTTGGTTATTGATTTTGGGATACTGCTAATTTGCTAAAAAGTGTCCGTCGTCCGTCCGTCCGGCTAAGGTTAGGACATAAAAGAGCTGTATGACGGGTTGTTTTATGGTTCCGTACCCAAAGGGTAAAAACGGGACCCTATCACTAAGACTCCGCTATCCGTCTGTCCGTCTGTCTGTCACCAGGGGCCCTAGACAAGATGCATTACGCCGAGTCGCTTTTCTATTCGTTTCGTTTTTAAACCAATCGCGTCACTGCTAGATCACGTGACTTTTCGTATTACGTGATCTAGCAGTGACGCGATTGGTTTAAAAACGAAACGAACAGAAAAGCGACTCGGCGTAATGCATCTTGTCTAGGGCCCAGGCTGTATCTCAGGATCCGTGATAGCTAGACTGTTGAATTTTTTACAGATGACGTATTTTTGCCGCTATAACAACAAATCGTTACTACTTTAGAAAAAACTCTTATCTGATATTTCGAGATGTATGAGCTTGAACTTAATTCTCTTCGGGTTTAAGTTTAAAATGTACGGCACTAAATATGAGATACGAGGTTTTTTTAAAGTAATGCGACGAAATACTAAAAACTACAGAATAAATATTTAAGGGGGGCTCCCATACAACAAACTTGATTTTTTATAGTGCGCGAATCCGAATCGCACTGGGCCTGTTTTTACTTTTTTCTGATAAAAAATCAACGCTTATGTCACATACTCTGTGATAAACAAACCGGCCGTCTCATCATGTCAGCCGAAAGACGTCTACAGCTGGACATAGGCCTACCCCAAGGCTCTCCACTCCGACCGGTCTTGTGCTTTTCGCATCGACCGCGTTCCCGCGATCCTTACAAGGTCGTCACTCCATCTTGTTGGAGGCCTACCTACAGCTCGTCTCCCGGTCCGCGGACGCCACTCAAGAATTTTCTGACCCCATCGGCCATCAGTCCTGCGAGCGATGTGCCCCGCCCACTGCCACTTAAGTTTAGCTATTCTTCGGGCTATGTCGGTAACCGTAGTTCTACTGCGGATATCATCATTTCTGATTCTTAGCCTACTTGTGCAAAATGGGGTTACAGAATTATCAAGAAGTTTTAAGACTTGTTGGTGATTCTTTGGCTCTGCCTACCCCACTATGGGAATGAAGGCGTGAGTTTATGTATGTAAAAAATAGCTTTGTAAAGGTACACCTAGCGGACGACTGGATAGCGTAGGCTTGGGAATAGGGTCCCGTTTGACACCCTTTGGGTACGGCATAACACTTGACCTAGACCTGAACCTGGAGATGTGATATAACTACAAATCATAGCAACGTCCGCATGCTTCACGTCATTTCCAAAAATAAATTTGGCATCCGCGTCTATGACGTTGGTAGACGCGTCCGCTTTTTAAAAACAAACACATTTGGAAATTTAAAAATATACACTTCTCACTTAAATCGATTAACGTTCTGTCATAAATCATAAGATTAATTTAATATATAAATAAGATATAGATAAATGACACAGTTACGATTCTACGATATTGATATTGTCTGCACTCCTATGTAAGTATCTGCACGGGTTTTTATCCGATGTATGTTTGTATGTCCGTTCCATAAGACCTCCTGTAACCCAAACGGCTTGGCCATTTGCTAAGAGTGAGATTGGTGTATGATTGTGGGGGCGATGTTTTAATCAAATTAGTATAAAAATAACCATTATGATGATAGTATATAAAATGCAATCTCTTTAAAATTTGCTTTTTATTAAGTATCAAGTATTCCACAAATAAGTTTTCGACAAACTTAAATTAAATCCAAATTTTGGTGATATCGTAATCCATCTCTAAATTATTCATTGTCGTTATTACTACCGCATCATGTCTATATTGTTAACAAATATGACTATAAATAAGATACATACATACATACATTAAATCACGCCTGTTTCCCAGAGGGGTAGGCAGAGACCACTTTTTTCCACTTGCTACGATCTTGACTTTCAAATTAAATAAGATACATACATACATAAACTCACGCCTTCATTCCCATAGTGGGGTAGTCAGAGCTACAGAATTACCAAGCACTCTTAAATAAGTTGTTGATCATTCTGTAACCACGTTTTGCACAATCAGGCTAAGATGTTTACCAGTGTATTAGTGACAGGTTGCAAGCCCATCGCCTAAGAGTACTACAAGCCTTATTATTCCCTTAGTCGCCGCTTACGACATCCATGAGATGACATGGAGTGGCACTATTCTAACCCGGTGACCACACAGGTGAGATAAGATAAAACCCCGCAAATACCCTACCCTACTTACTTCCAGAGCTAACCTTGACCTAGCTAATTACTATCCCGGGCAAAGTACTATTACCTAAGTAGTTTTTATACTCACGTACTATAAATCGCTAATATTGATATCGTTAATGGTATCAGAATACCACCTATTGCGTAACCCAGGCATCAAACCCATTATTTAATGAGCGTTGCCTTGGTAATAACAGTTCTATAATTATTATTATAGCATTGTTATTATCATGGTTACGGTCATTCCGGATATCAGTGTGGGCGTTTAGTGAACACTTGACATCCTTATTTGTATAATAAACCGTGAAAAATATGGTAACCCCAATTATAATTACGTATATTACATACAAAATTAATTTTGAGACTAATTATGTGTTTAAAATTATGATTTTATCAAGTTATTAAATCAATTTGTTATTTGGTTACCATGGATACGTTCAATATAGATATCAACAAAATGGCGTTTCGTTTGGCGTTCCAACTTTTATTATAAATTGTCAGAGGGCCCTGCCAAGATGCACTACGCTAACTAGCGTTTCTATTCGATGCGTTCTAAACCAATCGCGTCACTGGTAGATCACGTGACTTTTCGTTTCACGTCATTTGTAATCATTTAGCATTAAAATTCACAAACTATTAACAACAATCAGAAAATGAAAATGACTTTGCTGACAAGTATGTATGTATGTATGTAAACACTTTATTGTACAAAATAAAAACCAATTAACAATACAATTAAGATGCCGAACGAAAGCGCGCGAAATACTCATTCAAGCATGACTAGCGACCTCGCAGGACCCGCAGGCGGTACAGGGTGGGCCCAATGTAATTAAAAATAATATAAATGAGTAATTAGGGAAAGTTTGCCTCAAATGAGTCGCTTTACTTGTGGGAGGACCTTGTGCAGGGTCCGTCCGGGTTGGTACCACCATCTTATCCATTAACCTACCGCCAAGTATTGTTGTGTTCCGGTTTGGGGATAAGACAGCCGGTGAAATGACTAGTATAGAGGCTTTCCATCTTAGTCCTCAGGGTTGGCAGTGCATCTGCAGTCTTGTGAATGCGAATGTCTATGGGTCACAGTTTCCACTTAGGTACTAATCAGGTGGCCTGTTTGCTCGTTTGCCATCCTTGCCATAAAAAAACCACAAGTACATTGTGTTCAATGTGTCAGTCTTTGAGGGCAAAACTGCCCTCCTAAGCTAATACGCAGTATGTCAGATAAAAATCCTGTAGCAATGTCAACCTTATTACTAAGAGAAGAGAACTAAAGCTGCTTTGTTTATTTATTTTGGGATACTGCTTATATGTTTAGCAGGGCAGAAAATGTCCGGTATAATTATGAATCTATGTCCGGCTTTTATAATTTTGGGCCTGGCCTGGCAACCCTATTTTCTTAAACGGCTCGACCGATTTTCATAAAACCGAGTACGTATTTTGTTCCCTAAAGTACGGCCAAGGAGAGAAAGAGACAGAGATAAATAATGTTAAAAAACTGACCGGTACTAAGTTATAATGCGATAGCCAGAGATCGGAATATGGGTGTCATTACTCTCAATAATGTGGACATGACTCCAAAGATTTTAATTAAACAAATTAATGTACACTCATTGATTACTTAGCCTAAAAATAATGCATGGAATATCTAATTTTATTTAATAATAGTTTTTGCGTGGTTAGTTTATTCCCTTTCAACGTTAAAATAAACTTACGAGGTGAAAAGCTTATTTTGCAATCCACGGATGTTAATGGAGCAAACTTAAGTAGATTAACCTTTCGGTGCCCGCCGGCTCCCAAAGGAGCCAGTAACAAAAAGTATTTGAATTCTAATTTAAGACATTAATGCCTGTTTTGTTTTTTCGCTATATGTATCGGGTTTCGAAAGATTAATAATAATGGCCACTCCTCACGTCTTTGAATTATTTATTTATTATTGACCTGTAAAGGATCAAGATTAAGGTCCAGGTAACAAATCAATTAATGTAATTTAATTTGATTAATTAAAATCTTTGGAGTCATGTCCACATTATTGCGAGTAATGACACCCATTTGTCCGATCTCTGGCGATAGCAAAGGATTGTATCCGTCCTTATTTCTCGCACGCAATAATAATCATCAGTAGGTCGATGACGACTGTCGTTGCATGATTCGCGGTACAGGACAGCTGTCAGTACAGAAGCTGTCAACATTAAGGCCGCCATTTTGTGAAGTTCATTCCTGTTTGAATGTTCGAAGTGACACGATTTTTTTCGTTTACGTACTATTTTGTTGTTGTTATTAATCCGTTACAGTTTGTGTAGGTATCCTGTTTTTATTTTTACTGTTATTGTCAGTGGTTGTTGTTTTTAATTATGGAATCACAGTCTGGCAGTTCTAAACATCCTTTGAAAGATATGAATTCGCCACCCAAAAAACGTCAACAGATAGTCAAAATTATTGACTATTTTTTCCGCACTTAAAACACTAACTAGGTAAGAGAAAAAAAAACCGTCTCGACTGATGAATCCATTTAAGGTCTGAAAGACTTTTCAATTTCTTTGCATGTAGTAGGGGCAAAACAAAACGAAAAAAACATAAACAATGCTGGGGGCGATCACTAGTATAATTATGGGAAAAGCATCGATAATTGAGTTTATCGGCATAGGCGATCCCTAGCTGTCATTTAATTAACAGCGTGACCAGTTCAGTAGATTTTGACTCTTTGGTAGATTTGAATAAATATTGATACATTTTCGGTAGGTCAAAATAAGTTAGTAGTAAGTTTTTTGTCTGAATCACCAAATATTTTTTCCTAAAAAAGTGCCTATAGATGCCTACTAATAAATAACACCGAAGTTCCCAAAAGTCATTTAAATGTAGTGATATTACTATGATACACTCTCGGTCAAATAATACGGGTCAGAGTGCGTTTTTCATACAAACGAGGCTATTTTGAAGCCTTGGTTTCTTGCCTGGGGTTGTTTTGAGAGAAGTTTAATGGTGAATTCTCCAAGGTTCAATAGAGGAGGTCAAATGTTCTTAAGATACCTAACTTATCGCACAATCAGTTAACACCACAGCGAGAGAGTTTGGGTTAGCAATTGGATTTCCTTACATTTTATTGCCATTTTAGATGTTTTTCTGAACATGCACAATTCCGGCGTTAGCCGCAGATTCAATGAGTTGGGTATCCTAGGCACTCTGGAAGTCCTGTATTGATGCTCGGGGTACCCATCATCAGATTTCACTAAAAGCATCCCCTGGCGAGGAACCAAGGCTTCGAAATAGCCTCTTTAGTATGAAAAACGCACTCTGACCCGTATTATTTGACCGCGAGTGTAGAAGTTATGCATAACGAGAAAAAAATACAGAAATTTAAAAAACGATGACGATGTGAGTGATGCTGGTGATTAGACTGATTAGTAAATAAAATATTGACTAGTGCGTGTGGTTTGCTTATCGTCGGTGAAACTGCAAAACCGCGTAAGTAACTTTTTAAATAAAGAGCAAAATGCACCTTTTTAATAAGACTATAAGGTTTATTTTGCTCAATCATAAATTTGTTAGTTACCGACGTTATGCGGTTTGGTTCTCTTAATATCTAAAATATTCGATTTCTATAACGATATTGGCAATAATAACGAATACAGCGCCCCTACTCTAGGCGGTAAAATATATCGTAGTTAATCTGTTATGGGATTGTTATGACGTCAGCCGCCATTACTGTCAAGTAAATAAGAGCTGTCAAAACGGTGACAATACGATGACAGCTCAAACACGATATGATTGCTATCGTAGAGAATAGAGGCCCTGATACTGGACTAGACATATACACCGTGTTTTTCTTGATTTACGATAACTTCGGCATATTACTAGGTATAGTCTTTACTATTTGAACTGAGCTGATCTTCTACACAAAGGCCATTGTTTGTAAACAATACCATTGTCTTTCTTTGTGTCCGTAACACCAAGCCGATTACATACAAAAAAGTTAGAACTACATTGAATGTACATTGAATTATCAACCCTACCCTCTTAGTCAGTAGGTTTAAAATGTAAAGTGTCAGGATACAGATATAAGTTTTGTGTAGATGATAGTATTGTGTAAAGAATAAGCACAGTTCAAATAATAAAGACTTATATCTGTATCCTGACACTTTACATTTTAAACCTACTGACTAAGAGAGTAGGGTTGATAATTCAATGTACATTCAATGTAGTTCTAACTTTTTTTTATGTAATCGGCTTGGTGTTACGGATTCAAAGAAAGACAATGGTATTGTTTACAAAAAATGGCCTTTGTGTAGAAGATCGGCTCAGTAGAAATAATAAAGACTATACATCCGTAGAAACTACATGGTAGATAAAAAAAAAATTGCAAAAAAAAAAAATTATTTCTGTTTAGAACAAAGTAATTAAATTTTGTATCTTTGGTCATTCTAAAAGGACCTTTGGAGTTAACTAATAGATAATCAGTGTCAAATATGTCAATGTTGGCGTGACATACTCGAACACACACCATTAAGAGCCTTTTACACCAGTTCAACGTGATTAACTGATTAAATTTTAAAATGAAATATCTTTAAAACCGTAAGAGTTATCATTTGTCTGTCTTCGGGAAATTAACTTTATTTGACCTAAAGAACGTTCCCTTAAAGTTATCGTAAATCAAAAAAAACACGGTGTATAGGAAAAGTATCCATCTGTCGATGTCAATTAAGTATAAAATTATGACAGTTGGTTTTTCTAATGAAAAAGGCTATGGTGTTATGTCTATTCGGCCGTAGTATCGGTAAAATGAGTTTACTTTTTTCACTTTGTTGTATTTTTTGTAATAAACAAAATAAAAATACTTGGCCGTGTTCAGGAGGCAAAATCCTTTCGATTCCTATAGTAATTTGCAGGTGTCACAAAAATTAAATGTTGTCAATTGGAAAAAAAACCCATTTTATGGATAATTTTTGAGTTTGTATAGTAATGGCTTCTGCAACCTACACTGAGCCTGCTCCGACATGCTCCCCAGTCTTTTACCTTTTTAATAGTGAAAAAGAGCGAGATGAATGGTGTTCCGACTGAAATAAATGAATATCGCAGGTGCATCGCGCAGCGTGAACGCAAGGATGCAATTAAACGCAAAAGGTTGTGTGCTCGTTTCGCCGCGTATTAGCATGCGGTACACTCGCTCGCGGAATCTAAGCAAGGGCGTAACACGCTGGTTAACGTAACACACGGCTAAGTTAACCAGTAGATGTCCTTATTCTCCGTACAAACTGCAGTTCTCGCCGCCAACCGTCTGGCCCACTGCTTGATTTTACATTGCACGATTGCAGGATTTAACATTCCTTAATTTTTTATCCGCCAACGCAAAAAGGGCGTGTTATTAGTTTGATCGCTATGTGTAAAAAACTCGTAAAGGCTGAACGGATATAGATGCGGTTTGTTTATTTGAAACCTGGTTTTCACATAAAGTTTGTTTCTCCATACAAAGTGCACATAGTAGTGTTAGTGGGTGGATCAACTTTTTGTTGTTGTTATTCTGTCCCGTAAGCCAGGAGACAACAGTGATAGAGTTTCTTTGAAAAAATGTTATAATATATACATCCAGCACACTCAGGAGAGAGGCCATAAAAGAATGGGTGCGTAATTGCCAATAAAACAGTTTTTTAGTGGACTTATATCCTTTGAAATCATAGTTTTAAAGAGTGACCCAGGAGACGTCACCATGGCAACGAGCTACAAAGAAAAGTTTATTGACCCTAGTAATCAAACTATACAATGTGATTACTTGAAAACTTTATAATAAAAAAAACGGACAAATGTGTTTAAAAGCTTCGCTGATTTGTAATGGTTCTAATAATGTAAAATAGTTAGGTACCTACCACTAAAAAACTTATGAAAAATTACATTAAGGATTTTACTTGACATGGACATACGGGAAAATCGCCAAAATTCAGATTAAAATTATGAATAGGTATCTCAGAAACAATTTTCCTACAAAAAAATATTACTTTGCCACTTTTGACAACCCTATCGTGTAAAATTTGATTGACCCCACAATCGTCCCGTTTTACCAGCATGGCGTTTCTAATAGTACCATACCTCATACTAATCACCCCATATTGCGTCTCTAATCAACCTTCATATCGTCTCGATTCACCTCAAAGTCAAGTAAAAACTAGTAAAGATGGTTTACCCCCCCCCGTGTGGTTGCCGGGTTAGAATAGTACCACTCCATATCTTCCCGTGGATGTCGTAAGAGGCGACTAAGGGAATATAGGCTTGTAGTACTGTTAGGCGATGGGCTTGCAACCTGTCACTAATACGCTGGTAAACATCTTAGCCTATTTGTGCTAATTGTGGTTACTGAATTGTCAACAACTTTTTGAAGTTGTAATTATGTAGCTCTGCCTATCCCACTCTGGGATTACAGGCGTGAAGGTATGTATGTAATAATTTTCAGCCAGGGGGTACCTAATTTGATCCAAATGAGCCCTACTAAGAGGGCTGCTACTTATGTTTCCGGAATAGAAATAATAAACAAACGTTTTTGACTAAATGTGGTTTTATTGTTTTTCAAAATATTCTCCGTGATGATCGATGAACTTTTGCCCAAAGTTGAAACCTATTTTTAAGGCACATTTTCCATTTTGACTGAGGTATCTCCAAAACGTGCTGTTTGAACGCGTCGACGCCATCTTTACGGGTCGGAAATCGTTGACTACGTAATTTATTCACAGCTTCAAGGTACTACTGTAGACCTGAGTGTATGGTTATAATAATTTCAACTCGATACCTTTACGCGTTTCGGAGATAAAGGGTCGTGACAGACAGACGGACGGACAGACAGACCGGCAACAAAGTGATCCTATAAGGGTTGATATTTTCTTTTGAGGTACGGAACCCTAAAAATAGAAAAATCTTAAAATATAATCTGATTATTCTGTGCATTAGGTGTATTTATTTGTGTGTAATTGAATATTTGGTTGTGATTGAGGTTATTTTTATATTTTCATTTTATCTCGTAAATATAGTAAAAATATGTTTATTCAGGGACAAAAATTATTCTACCCTTCCTCGGGGCTGAAGCTATTTCCATACAGAACTAGAAATATATAACTATCTGGGCCTGTATTCTAGGCGGTTATGGTTAGTTATGTTGTTGTTATGGTTAGTTATGACGTCATCCGCCATTACTGTCAAGTAAATAAGAGCTGTCAAAAAGGTGACAATACGATAGCAACTCAAACACGATATTGTTTTTACCGTGTCGAATAGAAGCCCTGAAATTTTGTAGCGGTTCAGGTATGATGGCGGCGTAACAAACATACATACAACTTTTGCATTTAAATTAGGTATGACTGGGAAAAATCTGCAAAAAAAAAACGTAATTGCATCTGCATTTTCGACAGTTTTATCGTAATTTAATTAGTGATAAGCTTAAATAACGGCCAAATCTTATCACATACTTCAAAAAAAGGCTAACTGCTATAAGATAATCGCGGTATGAAAAGGTTCATCACTTTTGGACCTTAACTGCATTGAAACAGAGTCGAAAACAAACGTACCTTTCATAACACGTCTATACTTCTGTTTTATGTCGCGTTTTATTGAAATTCCTGGAACGCGGTTCAAAGTGAAAGCCCAAATCGATTGCGCAGGCAGTATTTTTATCTTCTTCAAGTACTTCGACTACTAGTAAAGCTCGGGTTTCAGATCCTGAATCTGTCTCTGTCTTTTGTAAGGCAGAAGAGTTTGAAAGCGATGCACTTTCTTTTTTTTTGCCGGTGAGTGCATGGTATGACCGAGTTTGTATCCTGAACCCTTTGTCCAAATAAGAGAGTTCACGGTCACATTTGATTCAGGCACGTAAATATCAGACCAGGGACAAAACCGCGATGATGAATCATACCAAATGTGTATAACGAATGTAGCGTGAATGACAGAATATCTCTTTTCTCAAACATGATCGGAAAGAATAGTTTTTCCGATTGAAACAGAAGGACGGAAAGTGCCTCATTTTAATCATAGGAGTAAAAAATACATATGAAATCACTTTCCGTCCATGTCCATATTGTTTTCTAAAAGTGCTTTTGTTTTAAAAAAAAAGCGTACGGCGGCTCGTCGTGCGTGGAACTATCTTAACTAATTCTCGTAGTTTTCAAACTAACATTCTCTCCGAATTTGTCAAAGACTTTTAAAAATACTTACAATCATATATTGATATATTGAGAAAAGCATTGTATATGCCTGTCCTGACTCGTATTTTAGCAGACCTCGTATTGCTCGGCCTGCTAACCACCTCGTCAGGAAATCTTTACTTTCCGCGCCTAAGCAATATTGTACTGTTATCGTCTAATTTTACGGTAGGTAATTTAACCGTGATACAAGACAATAAGAAAGTAGGTATAACGCATCTGAAATTATCAGTCGATGACAATATCAGATGCGTGATAACCTGACATTCGTGTTTGTGTGCTCTAACAAGATAAAAGTTGAAATACTAATGCAGATTAACTTTTTACCTATCCAAACAAAGAAAACCACGTGATAAGTTCGCAGCGGGCTTATAATGGTTTAGTTTATCGATGTAGATAAACGTGGATAAAACATCTGTCACTTTCTTACTAATATGACTACGAGAGTGACCGATGCTATAATACGGGGCCCTGAACATTGATAAGTCAAAGTTTGACAAAGTTCGTTTCCTTACATTTTTTTAAGTACATACTTAAACACATAGCCATATTAGCTTTGGGAAAATAGACCTTTTTTTTTTAATAAAACCATTTATTCAATACTATTTATTCGTTTACAAAATTCGCTTCGCATATTATTCGAGAAGAACCTTCATGGGAACCGATGAACATACCGACAAATAAATTGGTCTATGTCTAGTCTAGTAACCATAGTACCTACAAGCCTAGACCTTAGTTTGGGACTAGGTCAATTGTAGTGAGACTGTCCTCTAATATTTATTTATTTAAACAATCAAACACTGTTAGTACTTAGAATCATAAAGCCTACCTAGAGCCTAGTTGGTAGTGACCCTGCCTACGAACCTAGTGGTTCCGGGTTTGATTCTCGGTCAGAGCAAATATGTATGGAATGATTATTTATTTATTTATTGCATTTTTGTTCAAAAGAAACTTAATTCTAGGTACAACCCTGTTTTGTTTTTGAGTCTTGGGTGTTATCTGTATTTATTTATCTATATAATTATGTTTATGGTTGCCTAGCACCCATAGTACAAGCCTAGAGCTTAGTTTGGGGCTAGCTCAATTTGTGTGATATTGTCCCACGATATTTATTTATGAATACGATCGTTTTGTTTCGCTGCGCCGCAGTCGGTTTAAAAACAAATAGACACAAAACACAGTGTCACAAGTTTTTATTGCATTTTTTATTGCACGTGTTCTCAAGTTTTATTATGTTTTAAGAGGATTTTAATTCGTTTCTCAACTGTTTATCTATGACACAGACTCTTACTAAATCCCCAGTTAAAAGCCGTAAAATCTTAATCCTTTACTAATATTAAATGAAAGTGGTTTCTTTGTCCTCATTCCACGTCAAAACAGCAACATAGTAGAAGAGTTATTTTTAGTACCACTAAACAAGAAGGGACAACCAATGGCGATGTATTTTTTTGACGACGCGCTGGCCTATTTGGTATTGCCCCTGCCTACGAAGCTAGCGGTGCTCAAATCCCGGTAAGGGCAGATATTTGTGTGATGAGCACGAGTATTTGTTTCTGAGCCTTGGGTGTTTTTAATGTATCTATAGTACAAGCATAGAGCTTAGTTACATTTTCCCATATGGGGAATCGAATCCGACACCGCTAGCTTCGTAGGCAAGGTCACTAGTCACTACCAACTAGGCTATCGCGTCGTATTATGAGTTGTGTTGTGTTAGACACTGCGCCCGCACATTGCCAGTACTGGCACACGTCCAATATTTTTACAGCACATGTTTTTGGCTATATTTTTATCTGTTGCTTATTTTTACTTTCGTCTCGTCTACATACAACATTACAAGCTGAGGAGGTGTAATTGAAAATGACAAAATACTTACCGACTCGATTTACTCCTCAGAAATAACTCATAAATCTCATTATCCTCTTATCATCCTATCCTTTAACTTATCGCCCAGCAGCAGTGTTCGCATTGTTTTCGACAACCAATGAAATTACGAGGCATTTCACCTTAGTTCCCAGATTTGCAACCCCCTTAGGTTGATCCCTGTGACAGCCGTATTTATCTATTTACTAAAGGTTCATCATCAGATACAGCACTATACACACGGACACATAATCGTACCATTATTAATAAAAAAAAATACAATCACATTCATCAATTGCCTAAGACCTTTTGTAACAGCCGTATTTTTTTCCTATTTTGTTACTGCGTTTTTCCATAATTCCGATTAAGATGTTGTTGTGATTTTTATTTTTATTGATTATTAAGAAATAATGCACTTAATACAACTTTAAATACAAAAAATACGTAAGAAATACGGAAAAACGTGGTAACAAAATAGGAAAAATGTATTACTCTTGAAAATATAGTAGTGTACAATATGTTATAGAAATGGTCATTAATTATTTAAGTTACTTCAGTAACCCTTGTCGGGTTTGGATAGGTATGTTAGCTCAATTTTCTATGAAGGTTATTTTTCCTTAAATTTCCACATCTTAATTTTCGCGTTGTTTCCCATTCCAGAAATCACATAATAACATAATAAACATAACCTAAACCTACGGTCTACTTATTTTGATGTTATTATAAGTGAGAAAATTTGCGATTGGTTAAAATTAAGATATTGCGTCAAAGAAGAAAATATTTTGGTATAAGTAATATTCTAACAAACCATATAGACGACGATGTAATCAGACTCAGTCGTGTCTCATTCTTATGACTGTGTCACGCTATCTTTTTAGTCCAAAGCCTTTCACTTATCTAAAGTGTGGACACACTTGTATGGAGATTGTATAAAAACATAGCATTGTTATTGTTTATATAGACGTTTTACAACTTACACTCAATTCATGTTGAGATATTAAAAACAAGACATTTCCAAATGTCTTGTAGTACATTAGGCAGTTTTCTGTTTTTTGTCCATAAATGTTACTTTTGGTCTCTTATCGGTCGGGTTAGTTATCTCTATCTAGGAGAGTCTAGAAAAAGATCAGCACACTTTTTTTTGCAAGGGTCTAAAATAGACGGGTAAAAAATAATAATAAAAGTGTAAATAATTCCCATTTAAAAAAATTAAATATATAAATAATAATTTATCCATCGTTATAGAAGCTCGTGTATTTATATTGTGTATTTTATTGACTAACTGTAATATGGATGTAATAATTTGTCCGAAATAAATGATTTTTATTTTTTATTTTTTATTGTATTTTATTGTACTGAATAAGTCTAAAGTGAGTTAAGAAGCGAAATTTATTGGATCAGAAAAAAAAACAGTATACAGAGCACGAACTTTTACCTTCTATAGTAAGTAACTTTAAACTATATTCATCGACAAAATGTATGGTGATGATTGGTTAAAGCGCCCTGCATCTAGGGTTATATAATAACGTATCCTACGTTATTTTCCTTCATTATACTTTATACTTTTAAATAAATAATACTATATTTCTGACTTATGCGTGGAATGGATCTAAATTGATAACCAGAACGAAGAATCAAGACTTCTGAAATTTCTGAACGTGAAGTTTCATTGCAGTACGTACAGTACAATTACTTATTCTGTGGTGCAGTGTGCTAAGTGAACAAAAAAGTGTTTTAAAACAAATGAATAAATAAATTTGAAGAATACTTTTTTATTTGGAAATATTTTTATTTTATACTCGTCAGACAGGTACATATTTTTTTTAATGGTGGCTACCCTACCTGCATCTGTAACGTAGTCTGTTTTTGGGATTCATCCGCCCGATAGGTTCAGAACACGTTCTCGATAGAAAAGGCGATTCGACAAAGTGACCTATGATCGAAATATTCGTAATATTTCTGAAACAGGCAACATAGTAGGCAAGATACTCTCGTATTGTAAATAATTAATAAAATAAAGCGGCCTTGAGTTATCAAAGCAGCCTCAACGATACACGCGTGAGGAATCTAATCCAGCTCAAATATTTGTCAGACAACAACAATATAATCTTGCATCTGCGCCTGCGGTGTAATGTCAATGGGAGGAATTTACAAGTTTCTTTTGTTGGTGTTGTGGCTGCATTGTTACTGTCGTCTAACATGGACGGATATAAGCTAAAATACACGCTTAACGTCTCACAGACATCATGACTAATATTTTGTACTTTGTTACCATGGCCTAAGTGTTACTTTGAGAATGCTCTGAAACCACCTCGTCAATTAAAGGTTAAGTAACTTTCTTTGTTAATCGTGTATTGTATGGATGACCGAATTAAAACTACACTGTTTTTTAATAAACTAGAGTATTTTCTTGAAACCGAAGAGTTGTTACTTGCTGTAACTTAATACACAATTTAGAGATATGTATGACATAGCTTTATAACAATTGACCTTCTAGTGAGTAGCTTAATGGAAAAAAGTGGTCAACCTTTTTCGTTCAGTTGATTTGATTACACAAATATTTGATGTTACTTTGCTTTCATCCAAGTATGTTAATAAAATCTCGAAACCATTTCTGGTTGCCTGTACCGCAGAATTGCATACGAAAAAAATAACTCACGGTTTTTATATTCTAATTCGAAAGAATAGGTAATTTTAAGAGACCAATTTCATCAATTGTGTATTTGACCCAATAGTTTTGTTTTAATATCTTTATTTATTTAGCAGACATTTTATGGATGACATGATTATTTTAAAGTTAGGTTGGCACTTTCTTATAAATTACAACAATTAATGATAAAAAGTGATTGTAATAGTTTATTAAAACATACTGTTTCAAGCGGTTTTCGGAGGAGGGCTTCAAGCCGAAAACGAAAGTCAAACAAAGGTTAAATATATACTTTTGTCAAAATATCCGAATAAATAAATATTACAAGTTTTAAAAGTTGTTGGTAATTCTGTAGCTCTGCCTATCCCACTCTGGGAATGAAGGCGTGAGTTTATGTATGTATGTATGTATAAATATTTCAAAAACTTAATAATGCAGGCTTTAAAACCCTATTCCTTGAAATGATTTTCGAATTAGAGTAATTGTAAAAATAGGAACAATGCCAATCGCGAACGTTCATTGGCTGATAAAGTGTTTATAAACATAGTAACTAATGCCTTGATTGGCTGGCGGCTTCTTACGACACATGTTGCCCATTAACAGGTGATTGAAATTGTCATGTTGTTCGCTGGGTCATTGACACTGCTTGATAACACAGCTAAATATCTCTGGCGATGCATTTACATGTATATCAGTGAGCTTATTTTAAAAGATGAGAACTAGCTTTGTACACGTACCGAGATGTGCGTGATAGGGGGCTTGTATGGACCCCAATTTGATTGATTGGACGTAAATTTTCGTCTTCTTTCATGAATAAAATCAAAACTATTTATTTTACAATAATTTCAAAAATATATTTGAGCCCTTTCATTTGATATACTCGTATATATATGACACAGTAAGGTTAGCATATATTTTTTTAATTTCCTTATTTGTCCCCCGAAAATAAACATTATTAAAAAAAAATATATATATGCTTTGCACATTTGACGACGCGCTGGCCTAGTTGGTAGTGACCCTGCCTACGAAGTTAGCGGTCCTGGGTTCAAATCCCGGTAAGGGCAGATATTTGTGTGATGAGCGCGAATATTTGTTCCTGAGCCATGGATGTTTTCTATGTATTTAAGTATGTATTTCTCTATATAAGTATTTATATCGTTGTCTAGTACCCATAGTACAAGCCTAGAGCTTAGTTTGGGACTAGGTCAATCAGTGTGACATTGTCCCCCCCATATTTATTTATTATTTATTTATATTTCTGTTTCGGTCATCAATTTACATAATGTGTACCAAATTTCAACTCAATCGGTCCAGTAGTTTCGGAGCAAATTGGCTGTGACAGACGGACATACAGACAGACAGACGCACGAGTGATCCTATTAGGGTTAAAAAGTGGATACATTTCGCACCTTCAGAACAATAGTGACACAATTCAGAAATTTTTAATTTCGATTTAGGGCTCTATCATAATCAATTTACGACTTAAAGTTTGAGAGCTGCAATTTTGATATAGGTCACTATCATTCTGTAGGTGCGAATTTTGTAGTCGACTGTGCAACAAAAGATGCATCCTCAAAGAGTAGAGCTATAAGGCGCATTTCATATCGTCGGTGATACTGCAAAAAATTTATGATAGAGCAAAATAAACCTTACGTTCTTATTAAAAAGGTGCATTTTGCTCCTTATTTAAAATGTCACTTACGCGGTTTTGCAGTTTCACCGACGATATGTTGGTTAAGAGATCACTGCATACGGCTGACAAACAGTATGAAGGCCAAGTTTGCTATTGTTTGACGAGTAAATAGCGGTAGTGGAGTGGAAAATTGGAAATGTTTAATTATGTGAGCTACTTATAAGATGTACACTACCGCTCATAAGTATTTAGGCACTCGTTATTGTTTCCATACAATTGTACACATAAACTACTTTCAGAATTGAGTCGATAAATTGTTCGAATTAAGTTTCAAATTAGTATAGCAAATTTAAAGGACATATTGGAGTTTGATATTTTGCGTGCACGTGCACTTTGTTTTTTTTATTTAGCTGACATCATCTTCATCATGTCAGCCGAAAGACGTCCACTGCTGGACATAGGCCTCCCCCAAGGCTCTCCACTCAGACCGGTCTTGTGGTTCTCGCATCCACCGCGTTCCCGCAATCCGTACAAGGTCGTCAATCCATCTTGGAGTCTCGACCTACAGCTCGTCTCCCGGTCCGCGGATGCCACTGAAGAACCTTCTGACCCCATCGGTCATCAGTCAGTCAGTCGGACATTATCTTATCAAGTTTCAAAATGGTATCCAATTCAAGATATTCTTGTGAATATCCCATTCAACGGCAGACAGACATTAAAATAAGATCATAATAACTATAGGTTATATGACCCTGACAGTTACTTTTTCTTGAATTGCACCTAGGTAACCAACCCTAACCCATAAAAGCCCTACCCCCTCCACTACCCCTTTATTATGTTATTGCGCAGTTAGCCAAGGTAGCCTGAGCCTCTGGCGATCTCAATGTTCTCTGTCTCTGTATTGTATTATTGTTTTGCTTGCATTTACTCGCTCTCATCACACAAATATTTGCCCGTACCGGGGATCGAAACCGGGACTGCTGGCTTCGTAGGCAGGGTCACTACCGACGAGGCTGGCGCGTTTTTGTAGTATAATAAAAAAATAAACCCATAGTCGACACTTCAGCAGTTTTTTTTAAATGTATTTGATGAAATTAACTTTTGCTGGAGGTTCTTGCGGCGTTTCTACTCCGCAATGATGGTCGTGTCTGAAGCGCTAGTAGGTTCACTCCATATTACTGACTTGAGAGACTGGTCAAACATTTCGAATTTAAATTTTGACTGCTTTGATGAGTCAATCAGTAAGTCTGCCTTTATTATATAGGTATAGATTATTATTATTAAACCCATCCATGTCTTCCCGTGGATGTCGTAAGAGGCGACTAAGGGAATAAAGGCGTTAGTAGGCTCGACTAACGGCCGAACCCTATATTCAAACCGAGGATAGATAAGGCTTACCTCGGGTTAAAATTTGACATTTGCCCATACAAAATGTGTCAAATTTTAATCCGAAGTAAGCCTATCTGTCCGCGGATTGAATAGGTATAGGGTTTGGCCGTAAGGGAATAAAGGCTTGTAGTACTATTAGGCGATGGGTTTGCAACCTGTCACTAATACGCTGGTAAACATCTTAGCCTATTTGTGCAGAATGTGGTTACAGAATTATCAACAAGTTTTTAAAGTTGTAGGTAATTCTGTAGCTCTGCCTACCCCACTCCGGGATTACAGGCGTGAAGGTATGTATGTATGTATGTATTATTATGAAGAAAAAAATGCAGTCCGTTCCAGTCAGTAATTGCCGGTGAATAGGACCTTGCAGACTGAAAACACGATGACGCATGGCTACCATTCGTTCTGTTCTGTTGTAATGCAAAACATATTCTTAAATACATTTTCTTTGAAATACAACGTAGATAATGGCGACTATTGGCCATGTCTTGTAGGTATTTAGTGTGGTTTGCCATGGTCGTTTCACGCGGTACAAAAACAATGCACGATAATAGTTGGTAGTCTATATAATAAAAATGAATCGCTAAATGTGTTGGTAAGCGCAAAACTCGAGAACGGCTGAACCGATGTGGCTGATTTCTTCTTTGTTGTGTTCGTCAATGTCACGACAAGGTTTTTATGAAAGAAAATAATTGAAAAATCCACCGGGAAAGTCAGGAATTTGCAGCGGGGCGAAGACGCTGGCGGGCCGCTAGTCACTACATAGTATAAAACAAAGTCGCTTGCGCTGTCTGTCCCTATGTATGTTTAAATCTTTAAAACTACGCAACAGATTTTGATGCGGTTTTTTTTAATAGATAGAGTGATTCTTAAGGAAGGTTTATATGTATAATACATTCCACGCGGGCGAAGCCGCGGGCGGGTCGCTAGTTTATGATAAAAAGGGACTTACGACTGTACGGAATTACCTTTGTGCACGATTCATACGATACGGGACATGTAGTGCCCTCCTAAGCAAATAGCAGTATCCCAAAATCAATAACCAAAGCAGTTTTAGTTCTCTTCTCTTAGTAATAAGGTTGATATTGCCACAGGAGTTTCATCTGACTTACTGCGTATTAGCTTAGGAGGGCAGTGTAATTTTAAGACATGCTAAGTATAGAATTGGTATGCATAGTGTACAATATTTATTTAACCTTTATTGCACAAAATAAAAGCACAAATGGCAGACTTAATACCTAATGGCATTCTCTACCAGTCGAGCAAATAATCACAAAGAAACTAACAAAAGAGGTGGACAGAAAAAGAAAGACAGGAAACAAAGAAACAACATATTTACAAAATAATAATGCTTTACGCAAAAAGTACTAACGAATCAATAACTGTACATGATATGAATATATAAAATATAAATATACATACCTACATAAATAAATACAATTATGTATGGACTACCTAGCTCGCAGACGGACCTGCTAGAGGGAATATTTGAGTAGCTTAGTTTTATTTTAATTTAAATAAGTTTAGTTTTAACTTTTAATTGTGAATAGATAATGTTCAAATACAACAATATTATGTATACACCTATAAAATTAACACCCGAGGCTAAAATTATTATTCCCTAATGGGCCTAACCTAGGGTTGTAAAAAAACGGTTTTTTTTCTGACTTGCAAAAAAACATGAAAAAAAACCGTGAAAAAAAAACCGTTTTTTTTCTGGAGTACGTTTTTTTTTCAAAAGTATGAAAACTCAAACTTTGCAAGGCAGTTAATACTTTTATACGTTTGTTTTACTTGTTTTAGACTTTATGTTAACCATTCAACCAATTTAATTTAACAACTTTGATTAATAACAACATACCTAAATGAAATCTGTGGTGGGAGTTATCGCAATTTACTGTTGGCAACAGTCAACACCAACGCCTGTCGTCGCCGCATCGAGGAATTCAGGGATTCCCCGAAAATTTGTTAGTGCTGCTGATAGTGCTGATAGTTCTAGTGAATAGGTTTAAAGTTCTTTTTGCATTTACTAAAAATATATAGTTCTATAGATGGGCAATTTATGAAATAAAAACTGTAGGTGCCGCTACACCAGAACACCAAAAAAAAAAAAACAATTTATAGTTTCCATTATTTTGACATATATTTGTACTAAAGTTTCAAGCAATATTTTTTGTAGTGATGGGTTTTATTATGTAGTATAGTTTACCAAAAAATCAAATTAATCGCAAAGACCGAAATCAAGAAAAAAATTAAAAAGTGAAAAAAAACAAACCGCCATATTACGAAAACTGACAAGTGTACATGGCTCTTCTTTGGGGAACAGACCTTTGCCTACAAGGAGTATCTAAAAATAAAATTACTAGAACATTTGACAGAAAGGCAAATTTTGTATAGAAACACGGCTATAGCCTTTGAAATAATCATGTCATCCATAAAATATCTGCTAAATAAATAAAGATATTAAAACAAAACTATTGGGTCATATACAAAATTAATGAAATTGGTCTCTTAAATTTACCTATTCCTATAAAAAAAATAAAAAAAATAGGCTAAGATGTTTACCAGCGCATTAGTGACAGGTTGCAAGCCCATCGCCTAACAGTACTATAAATGATTATTATTCGATTATTATTCGCCTTGTGTTCTTGTCCATAATCTATTTATAGCCGAAAACAACATACTCTAACCGATATATCGTCAGTGAAACTGCAAAACCGCGTCTATAAACATTAATATGATAGAGCAAAAGAAACCATACTGTCTCGTTAAAATATTTAAAATGTTACTTACGCGGTTTTACAGTTTCACTGACGATATGTCAAAAATAGAAACTGAGTGACTGATCTATTAATGCACTGACTTGGGTGCACAAAGAAAGATTTTAGGATAAATTATCCCCTAAGAGGTTTAAATAGAGGTAGTAGCGAGAAACCAATTCTATGCATAGGAAGTCGCGGGCGTTCTCTAGTTTTATATAATAACTATAATAGAGAAGGCCAAGGAGAACGTTCATCCATCAGATAAAAGAAAAAGTAGACGGCGAGTCGTATCAGGTCATAAAAGAAAAGACTAAAAAGAGAGTCACGGAAATTGCTACACCGACAAGAGCCTGGCTCTTAAATTTAAGAATAAGAAGTATAATAGAACAACGCTTCTAGATTTTCGGCTGAAATTTGCTAAATATATTGCTCGTCTATACTGAGGCTTGGCTGCTAAGGTTTTTTTAAATGTAATTTTTAACGAGCTTCGTCGTGTATCGATCATGTTGCTCCGTGCGTTTTGCAAATAATTCATTTAGCTTAGCCTAGTTAGATAGTTTATATTGGAAAATTTGAGTTAGTATTGGAAAACAGAAGGCGCTTTCGTTTAAAAGATAAGCGAAGCAAGACTATATCCGTTCATTTCTAATAACCCTACTAAGTATAACAAGGCTTATTTATAAGCAAATAAGACTATTTCCGCAATGTAGTTATCACTTTACGAATACTAAGGAACTTAAGCTATAGTTTAAAGCCCTAAGCATACAATGATATCTACTAATTTAGTTATTTGTGACACGTGAGTAAGAATTAACGTGCAAAATACCTTATAAACAGGTTTTAATTACTAATTATACATTATGTAAACGTTGTTGTTGGCTCTTAAATCAACAAAAAACATCGTCAATATACAGGGTGTCCGGTAAATAGTGGACTACCTTACAGGGCTGGATAGCTCAGCTCAGGAGTGGCCAAAATATGATAAATTAAATTATGTTTTGTAAAAGTCGCACCAAAAACGAGATATCTCAACTTTTCTAAATTTTGGAAATACGGTGCCCTGGTTCACTATTTTCGATGCCGCGGCCACATTTATTGGAATTTTTCAGTTTCGTTTACTGTGAAAGATAGCTGTTTAAATTTGCTATAAGACCCTATCAACGGAATCAATAAAAATATAGCAGTTTTTTTTAATTTTACAAATCAAATTTAAAGTTTAGGAATCTGAGTTTACTTGCGGCAAGTTTAACATCGCACGGTGTAAAAAAAAAGTACTAGGACTTGTAGTGCTGCTTTCCTATAAATTGGCCTGGTTAATGGAGATTCTAAAATGATATAACAATTGAGTTTATTGATTACAGCAGCGAAGTTGTTATTAAGTTTGTCCAACAAAGACTGAAATTTATCAAACTAGCGAATTTAATAAACGACTTTTGGTTCCGTTTAAAATCAGGTTAGCTGGTTCTAAATGTTTTAAAAGACAGTTTACATTAATGTGAAATACAACGACACCACGATAAAAGGTAATAACATACATTTTCTTAAATTTAAAGCAAGTGTACGAATTGCTTGCCGCCAGCCCTAATGCAGCCTCGGCAGCGTTTCATGAACGACCTCTTGAGTTCGAAGGCATATTGTCGCCCACCAATTTGTCGGCTAGCTTCTGCGACGCGACTACGCAGCTCTTCCACTTTTTTGGGCTCCTCGTTCACTGGATTTGAACCCTCTAGACTATTTTTATTGCGATTGTTTAAAAGAAAGAGTGTACGGCAAACCTATTGCCTTTTTGGAAGAATCGCGTCGCAGAAGCTAGCCGACAAATTGGCTTTTTTACACCGTGCGATGTTAAACTTGCCGCAAGTAAACTCAGATTCCTAAACTTTAAATTTGATTTGTAAAATTAAAAAAGACTGCTATATTTTTATTGATTCCGTTGATAGGGTCTTATAGCAAATTTAAACAGCTATCTTTCACAGTAAACGAAACTGAAAAATTCCAATATATGTGGCCGCGGCATCGAAAATAGTGAACCAGGGCACCGTATTTCCAAAATTTTGAAAAGTTGAGATGTCTCGTTTTTGGTGCGACTTTTACAAAACATAATTTAATTTATCATATTTTGGCCACTCCTGAGCTGAGCTATCCAGCCCTGTAAGGTAGTCCACTATTTACCGGACACCCTGTATAGGTTTGTTATAATGAAACAGTTTTATTATATTCCAGAAACACAAGATTTGAACTGAACTTTTTGAGATTCCAGTATATTGCAAATTTCTTAATTTGGAAATGAGCTTCTGAATTTACGTCAACGGTTTCTTCCACCGCTGACGCCCAACTAATGAGTTCTAAACTTAATATACTTTGCGTCGCCACTGACGTCCAAGGTCACGTAATAGTCGATCGTGGCGTGTAAAGGGTTAACTTTTCTGTTGTGCTTAATGCCTCCTGCTCCCTAATTCAAGCTGAAAGTGACGGAATTCTGTGTACATTGTCTAGCTTATATGAAAGATACTGATGTGGGAACTCATGGACTTTGCAATGTATAACGCATTTTCCCCTGTCACTGTCGTCTTTGTGAAGTAGGGAACTGCGTCGCTATTGTCTAACGCACTCGCTATCGGCTTCAAAGTGGAACAATTGTTTTCATTTTGTATGCAGACAAGTCTTCGATTTTCAAAATGAAAACAATTGCGAGTGTGCTAGGCTATAACCCCTCTGGTCTCCACCTAAGGCCCAGCAAACAATGAAATTTGTCAATGGAATATGAATCTATTGTGGATGAAATAAAGTCATATTTCTAATTTAATCATGAGTCATAAAAACAAAAGAAATCCCACTGCACTTAATCTTTATCAGAAGGAACGTCAGAAGGTTAAGGTTTTTCAAGGTTATAACGCTCTTGTATTTTTCTTTCCAGAAAGCGGGCGTTCCTGGTGGCTTCTGGCAGGGATTCATCGCTTCACTCTCCGTCGTCATCGTCTCAGAGCTCGGCGACAAAACCTTCTTCATAGCGGCCATAATGGCCATGAAACACGCTAGAATCGTCGTCTTCGCAGGCGCCATATCAGCTCTGGTGTTCATGACGATACTCTCGGCTGCGTTCGGCTCAATAGCCACATACATACCTAGAATTTACACATACTATATCAGCGCAGCGCTGTTTGCGATATTTGGTTTAAAAATGCTAAGGGACGGGTGGAAAATGGACCCCAACGAGGGGCAAGAGGAGTTGGAGGAAGTGCAGAGTGAATTGAAGAGGAGAGAGGATCAGGTTGGTCTAGTTGTTTTTTTTTTAAGAATTCATTGGTGTTAGCTAGGAAGGTAGATTATTTAATTAGATGTACCTACGCGTGATACTGTTAAGGTGCGACCCCACCGCTGCGTAAAATACGGTGTCGTTGCGTGAACAAAGACGGGATCATAGTAACAACATGGCCATACCTCGTTAACGCGGGAGCAAAAACAAATCTATTAAAGAACACATATAACAGAATGTCTGTTTAGTATATTCCGCCTATACATTATAAGTCTCTTAGATCTTCATCATACCTATCACGAAGTTTTTTCTGGAAAAGGTCAATCAAACTTGTCTTACACAAAGTAAATATAAGTCAAAGTGTCAACTTGTTTTTTTTTTATGTCAAAACCAGTATTTTTCTCCTAAACTAGTTTTAACTTCTAAATATTTTCTATTTGCACTCAAATTTATTTTAGATATATTTTTGTATGATTTTTGTACATATATAAAAAGATAGAAGCAGGAAAGATGACTGTCTTGACGTTAGGATTGCGTAGCTAATCTTTTTAAATATGCCTTACTAATCAAGAACGGAGGTAAGATATTAGAATGAAAATTGATACATTTTTAACTCGTAGGTTTAACTATATTTCCCGATACGAGTGTCACTTCTGTTTTTGCTTATTTGTCATAATCTTTCAGTACTGTCAAATCGTTTTTGCTCCGAAGATAACGACATATGAACATGGCGCCGTTTTTGACGCAGCGTAATTAACGCACCGTTAAGCAGCGGTGCGGTCGCATCTTTAAGCGTATAGAGAGTTTATTCTAGAAGACAGTGATCAACATGGAATGTATGCTTCTCTTCGTTAAAGTATGACTAAGATTGTAACGAATTTTCCCTGAAATTATGTATTTGAAGATTAAACTAGAGGTTTAAGGCTGGGTTTCATAAAGATCCGTTACATCAAATTTCGGTCAGGAATGTCAAAACTTGTATGAAGTTACTAAAATTTGATCTGACCTTTTTGCTAACGGGGCTTTATAAAACCGGCCCTAAGCGTGCCTAATCAAGTCAAGGTCAAATGACAAAGACTATTTTCAAATTCAACCACATGCCAGCATAGATAAACGACCGTATAGATTCGAATCAACATTTTTCAAGATACTTCATGTGACTTCTTTATATTATATGTTACTAGACGGTATTATCAGCGGTACCTAACAAAGAGCTTATCGTGATTTAATTCTGTTAATCTTTTGTTTAAATCTTTGATAACGATGTCACGAATGACGCCTTAGATTCAATGATAGGTACCAAGTTAAGGATCCGTTTTGTGCAAAAAGTCTTTAACTTCGTCAAAACTATCAGCTGGTATTGAAGGTAGTATTCGTCCACTTTATTTAAGTTTTAATTGTCATATGACTGCAATCTGCGTGATATTATTATAGGTTCATGCCTACTGAACTGATTTTATTTCAGGATGTTAGTTTTCCCCGTGATAAACATAAATATTTGGAATAGCTGCAATTATTTTTCTAGCTTCAGACAAATGTTGAATTCCTTTGTTTGAAACAAAAATGACTAGCGTCAAGTTTTTCTCCAATTAGGGTTGTCAGACAAAAGAAGAGGTCAGTGTTCAAAAAAATGTAAATACGGAATCCACATTGCAACTGCAGGAGGCTGCGCGGTCGAGGTCCCCGTCAAGAGCGGAGACTCCCACGGCGTCGGTCCATAGCGACCGCGAGCCGGGCCCGCAGGGGGCCCCGAGCCCCCCCTCGAGCACCCCCGAGGAGCCAATAGCAGGCCCCTCGACTACCCCTGAACTGCTGAGGGTGATCTTACGACATTATGCCTGGCAGTACGAATGACACATTAGTTTTTTTTTCTTTAGCCTAGCTTAATTTTTACGTTGAGCACTATCACCCGTTCCGGAAAAGCATTGCAGCTTAGCAATAAAAAAGGAATTCAGCATTTGTGGTAAATCGCTTTGTGTGTCCCATACGCTCGAAATGTAAATATATAACTACTTGCGTATACCCATTTTGTTCGTAATTGTGGTCATTTATAACGTTTAGCTGCTTGTCGAGTTATTCATGTTTTGTTGGCGAATGAGCGGAAGTCCCACGTTAGTATTTAATTCACATTGCGTTTTTTTTGACGCTCATTTCCTAACATTAGAAACACAAGGTAGTCGAGCGTTTACGCCTTTTGATAAGGTGGCTTTTTATATAGTTCGTCATTATCACGTGCTTGGCATGTACTGTGTACTTTGAAATTTCTCAATGTAATACCATTAAAGTAATGTAATGTAATCTTAGGTTTAAACATACGTCTTTAGAGATAAGTATCTTAGTTATTATGTACCTACTCTGTTTCTATTCAGAAGTGAGTAGTTTCACGGTTAATGCACACAGTAATTGCTACTATAGTGTAAAATAGCATACCATGGTAGTAAGTACGTAATCAGCTGCAAAATGCAATCGGTCAGATCAAGCCAGTAGTATGGAGCCTTGGATCTTTGAAAAACTCATGGATTATTTATTGAAGGCAAAATTGGAAAAGGAAGATCCAAGGCTTAGATTTAAGATATTAAATATACGACATCGCATTTTATCGGATAAGTTCGTAATTCGTCTTGCTTTTTCAACAGCAACTGAAGCTAGAAGAAACTAGTAAGTTAGTTAGTTGACTGAGAAAAGCAAGATAAATGGAACCTTGTCTGGCAAAAACTATGTCGTTTAATTATACACTACAACTGTCCCCTTACCATGAGTTACAATTACCGTACTCTCTAGCGAGTCGAACGCTCTGTCCCTCGCACTCTATAAGAATACTCGCGAGGTCTCAGAGGGACAGATATTTGACTCGCTAGCGAGTACGTTAATTGTAACTCATGGTAAGGTTACTGTATCTGCCAAGTGTCACATTTCCCCCTCAGGTAATTCTGGACTTTGAAATGCCCTTTTCAATTTTAACCGTTTGAACACCACGACGGCCTGCAATTTTACGTGAAGTCATTTATCGACGCCAAATGGAATAAAGCTTAAAAAAACTGACAGTTGGACGACTGTGACATGAAAAACCGTTGATGTGACTGTGGCGTTCAAAATGTTTAATAAGATGCCGTTTCAGGACGAAAAAGAAGAAACTCTAGACATGCTAGAACAAGGCCAGGCTGATCGGCGGAGGAAACGCAATGCGGTGCTCAAAGTGGTCGTCCAAGCGGCGACGCTCACATTCTTAGCGGAGTGGGGGGACCGCTCGCAGCTCGCCACGGTTGTTTTGGCGACGAGGGAGAACATCCCGGGGGTGATATTGGGGGGGTCGATAGGGCACGCGCTGTGCACGGGGCTCGCTGTCGTTGGGGGCAGGATGGTCGCGCAGAAGATCTCTGTGAGGACTGGTAAGTTGTTTATGTTTTTTTTAATATGCGATGACAAATTCTGTCATAGCGGAACTTTTTTTGTAATTTTTAAGCAAACTCGTAGAAATTGTTGATAACTCGAAATTAGTATTAAAAATAATGTACTTTAAAACTAAAAGGAATTGTGAAGCGACGCTTGGATCCTGACAAAAAAATCATACAAATTTAGCTCCGGCAGTTAACGATTCTCACCCCTTGAATCAAGTTCGATTTCCACGATTTTTGAATATGTTGTAGTTATTATAGAAAAGTAGGTCTGTACGTTTCTATTTTTTTTGTCATTTTATTCTTATTGTAATATTTTTTGGAAAGGAAAATGCAATGACATAGTTGCCTGACATAGCATGGACAACGTATTCAAAAATCGTAAAAAATCGGATTAAGATCAAAGAGCAAGAAACGTTACCGCATTTTGTGTGGAAAATTTTGGCCTCAGCCCTCAGACTTCAAAAATTCAAGAACGATTGTGACTGATTCGCTCAAACACTTCTGAACGAAGAAAAATCGTGGCATTACTGAACTAACCTGACCTTATTTTGCTTTCCAGTTACAATAATCGGTGGTCTAGTGTTCCTGGCGTTCGCGGTGAGCGCCCTCTTCATCGGTCCCGGCGAATAGACGCCCGAACGTGTATAGAACAATTTTGTTATGTGTAAGTGACAATATATATGTATGCTGTATAGTTCCTTTTTAATTCTGGCAGGGAGGCGAATCGATAATGGCCTTAGGAAATGACAGGTTTAAAAATGGTTGATTTATAGAAGTTTTACCAACGTAAATACTTAAATTGATTGTTGTAAGAGCATTTGTATATGGGAAATCAATCTGATGGGAAGATTTGCCTGGAGGGGATCAATTTGTCGCTTATAATCGTGTTATACTTTAAAACGAGACTTCCCGATCAGTATGGCGCGCCGTCACCCTTGGGCGACTATTTTACGACAAATTTTTAACCAACGTTTTATCATAATAAATAATGTAAAAATATATGGAATATATAGGGGTCATCCATCTAAGCATGTTTTAGGCAGCCGGAGTTATTGTAATTGGTGGTAATTCAGCAAATTTGACGGTCTCTGAAATGGATTGCAAATTGCACCAATGTCACTAAAACAAGCAAAGGGTATGCAAGTTCTGACCTCGGGTCATTCAAGGCTAAGTTTGGGAAGTCCTGGTTTAAAGTAAAATGTGAAGGTACCATTAGGTTAGCGACCAGTGCAAGAGACATCTTCGGTTCTTGGTATCATTACGAAACTGTTGCGTGGTTGCTGGATTCGCGCAATCAGAATGCTATCTTCAGAGACCAAGTGATTTCTTGTATAGTTTTGTACGAAGATTTTTTTAGTTGAATGCTTTAGTGTAACTAGATATTTGTAAATTATAATTTGTGCATTTTAAACGTTTGCTATGTACGCGAAGTTTGGTGAAATTATTAGTTTTATAATTGGGTTGCCATTTGCGACTTCTGGTTTTGAAACAGCAACATGACTTCATTGTTAATTTTGCTACCAGGTTCTTATTGTCATAGCCTGAAAAACGGGGTAAACCGTCAAATACGCAACTGGCAACCCTATATAATCCAATAAGATACGGATACTTAAACCTTACATAATATTGTGACAGATTGAACAAAAATGTTGTGTCGATTCGTTTAGACGTGTACCTTTAATACTTGGTGCTACTCAGCATTTTTTAATTAATTTTTGGCCAATATTTTGATATTTAACAATTATAATTGATCTAACTAAATAAACATGTGAAGTAAATATTATTGGTGTAGTTAGGCACAATGCTTGACTAAGTTTAAAACTGACATTTTGAATTTAATTACGAATTTACAACCAACAACTTAACAAACGCCACGGTCGGCATGACACGTCCAAGTGTCAGCTAGTTGCTCTATAAATTTTGCGTCGTTATATGACGTCCTGGCGTCTGGGACGAGTAACATTGCAGACGACTGTGGCGTTCAAAAGATTAGTAAGAGCTTTCGATAATATTATGCCATTGGCTAGTTAAAATGATGGTTTAACCACTATACAAACATTTGAAAATAGTAATTAGCTTTTGATTTGTATCATATCTTAATATATTTTAAAATTATAAATTTCAAGAGATTCAAGGCAAAGACGATATATTTCTACAAAAAATTACACAAATTATACCAGTGAATATTTTAAAATCATTATGATCGTTAACAAATGACAGACTTCACCAGCATCTTTAACACTTACGGTCGACTGAAATTTTACGTGGCTCAGACGCCAGGACGTCATACGCCGACACAAAATATATTAAGCGTAGAACACTGACAGTTAATAACTATGCCTCCGTCGGCAAGTCACGTCATATATTTTAGTGCTGCGTATTTCCAAGCTCAATGTCAATATGAGTTTGTTCTAAGCTTCATATTTGCGTCGACAAATGACGCCCTGACGTCAGGGACACGTAAAATTGGAGTCAAACGTGACGTTCGAAAAGATAAATTGTTTGTGAAATCCGATATGTGTTAACAACTCCATGTTGGAGTCCGTTCTTTATAACCAGTCGCAGTGGCTGGCAACGTGGATCTTTGCCTTCAGATCTAACGTCTCTTATTCTGCCCTCCTTAGCAAATGAGCAGTATCCCGAAACCAAAAACCAAAGCAGTTTTAATTCTCTGCTCTTAGTAATAAGGTTGATATTGCTACAGGAATTTTACCCGACTTACTGCGTATTAGCTTAGGAGGGCAGTATTAGACGAAGTAACCTGTTAGTTGGTTTTTTTTATGAAATCCGTTTAATTACAAACGAATAATTATAAAGTTGATTTGTTTATTGAAACAGAGTTATTTACACAAATGTTTCTTGCATTCTCCGTTATTTTTCAGAAAAAGAACAACTCATTAACCCATTCATTGCCGACGCCTCACATTTTTACTCATCACGCAGTGCCGGCGTAATACCGAGCACGCGAAATCGCGTCCTCGGCATTACGATTACACATACATGGGACGCGAATTCGCGTCTTCGGCATCCGAGATAAGAATTATGAAAATTACAAATGCACTGAATCCAAAAACCAGCAACAGTATAATATTATCCTTCATAAATAAAGTAACATATTGGTATCAGCATTTAAGTACAGTTGTTTTCTAGCAAAAAAAAACAAATAACTCGAGGACGCGAAATCGCGTCCTCGGCATTACGATTACACATACATGGGACGCGAATTCGCGTCTTCGGCATCCGAGATAAGAATTATGAAAATTACAAATGCACTGAATCCGAAAACCAGCAACAGTATAACATTATCCTTCATAAATAAAGTAACATTTTGGTATCAGCATTTATGTACAGTTGTTTTCTAGCAAAAAAAAACAAATAACTTGAGGACGCGAAGTCGCGTCCTCGGCATTACGATTACACATACATAGGACGCGAATTCGCGTCTTCGGCAATGAATGGGTTAATTTTGCAGTTTACTTTGTTTAAAATATGACTAATATGTAGAGTCAATGCATTAGTAGGAATGCTATCTGTGATGTATTTTTGTTATTTATATTTCCTATTAAGCATCGACCACTTGTGAACTGTCATTTAGCTTGGCAAAAATAGTTTGATCAGCTCCCTATTTCACGTGACAATTTTGTATACATTGCTGTGTCGGTCAGTTCCTGTCTTACTGGTCTTCATGTAAACTCCGCAATGTAAGCTGAATTGTTACCAGTCAGCTGTCAGCTCTGTGAAATAGTTGGCTGGTGGTAAGTACAATATTTTCACGTGGCAACCACGCAGCAGTTTTTCGGTAAAATTGGATGATGCTGCCAATTCCACCCCGAAAAATGTTCCCAATTTTCCCAAACTTTTTTGGCCAGCTATACTTCATCTGATAATGGATAAGACTTGAGACAGTAGTCAACATAATAACTCCTGGATCAAGGTTCAAGTCTAGCATTAACCCTTAGTTAAAAGTGCACAGTAAGGGAAACTGAAAGATGTACCTTTTTCGCCCTTACCACAATGTGAATAAGACATAAAAGATACGTTTCTGTTTCCCTTACTGTACCTATAGTTAGGTCAATCTAAGATGATCCCTGTGACAGCTCATATAAACACGCATTGCACTTGTTTTTTTGACATTTCATAAACACTACATTGATACCTAGCGACGTTCAGTCATTTTATTTATTTATCACTTGTTTATATGCCTTGCTTGCAAATGTAGTAAGTTTGAATTAACGAAATACGGCTGTCACAGCGATCATCTTATATTGACCGAAGTATAGCGTTTTGGGTCAAAAAATATGTAAACACTGTTAAGGTAGACGACTTCACTTCAGTCCAGCGGGCCTTTACTCTCATTTGCCATAGTTTAAATAGAAAAGTAGTTCGTCTCCAGCCCTGTAAGAGTTTCTGTTACCTATTGCCGCTCGGGCGCTATGGTTGTTCGATGCGCACGCAAACGAACGCGGCGACGGCGGGGGTCCGTCCTATTAAGCTTGCTTGTACTTTCGATGCGCGCACACATGCAAGCAAGCGGTATACCTTTGCTTGAAGACGAACTACTGGTTATACTCTGATTCTTCAAACGACGACTTTAGAAATCGGACAATATTTATGGTATTGACATAAGCACCTGACGCGACCGTTCGGCAGCTTACGTTCATCTTTAAAAAAAAATCGGTCGTTTGTAGTATTCATTCTGTCTAGGCCTATTGCTCGACTGCTGTTAAGCAATATGTCTATGTTTAACAATGACAGTTTTAATAAATAGGGGTATTAAAATATGAACTAAAGTTAAAAGTATAATGTATGTAATATGTATGCATGTAAAAATGTTATTATCTGATAAGTTTATTTTTATGAGTACAAAGTGACGTCTTATCATGTTTGATGCTTTTGCTAAGTGTTGAATTATTAAAAGTATTATTTTGTATGTAAAAAAAAGAAATTAAATAGCTGTATATACTTACTACTTTGTTTTATTGTAGAGCTGCTATTCCAATTTGTTTATTCTTTATAATTTTCATGAGGTAATTAAATAGAATAGACCTTTTATTTCAGGCTATGAGGCACATAATTACAAATACCTTACAGACGAACATACATCATAATTTAATATGTGAACCCTCCTACCTCAGGGTTTCCTAGCTCAGGATGCAGGGTCGTGCTATATCCACTGAAATGTTTTTATATTAAATGAACGTTTTCATTTTTCCTTTCTACTGGGTTAAGCAGCTTTTGACGAATAGGGAATATGCATGTTTTTTTTTTACAGCTTCAATTGAAGCTGATTCATGTAACAAACAGATCACAAAAATCATTTTTTGAATAACTATAAAAATAACCAAGATATAAGCCAACAAAGATTTGTTCCTATCTCTTTCTAGAAAAACGGACGGAACGGAATGGCCGCAGTGCACAATGACGTCACGGTGCACATCGGATCTCTCTGTCTAATTAGAAGTTTGAAATGCTTATAACTTCCGTATTTCTTGACCGATTTTAATTTTAATTTCCGTTTTGGTGATCATTTTTACGGTATTTTCATATTTTGATGAGAAATGCGATTTTTAAAATCCATGCATATTCCCTATTATCGTGTTGTCAACGTATCGCTCGTATCGTATCAACGTATAGCTCTTATTTACTTGACAGTAATGACGGCCAAGATACCATAACACACCAAAATAAATATCGTCGGTGAAACTGCATAACCGCGTAAGTAACATTTTTAATAAAAAGAAAAATCGACCTTTTTAATAGCACAGCAAGGTTTATTTTGCTCTATCATAAATTTGTTAGTTACGTGGTTTTGCAGTATCGCCGACGATGTTATTCTGCCCAGAAGAGTAGAGGCTCTGGTAGGCTGCCCTGGCGTTGACGGCCTGTTAGCTCCTATTTCACTTTAAAGTATATGAAGAAGAGGAATAAGAAAGAAGACGAACGCAAGCCGGATTAATGCAGTTGAAATGAGAGCTCTAAGAAGTATGTATGTAAAACTCTTTATTGCACATAAACAATTACGAGACATGTTTGCATCAATATAAATAATGTACATAGGCGAACTTATCCCATATGGGATCTCTTCCAGTTAACCTTGGAGTAGAATGAGAAAGGGCAATGCCAAAGGATAGACCAATTAACAAAATTTCAGGAAATAACAAATAGTACATAGTACAACAGAGAAATAGGAAGATAATAAAATATCTTCTTTAATAAGAGACATAACTAAACATAAATATAATATAATATAACAATATAATACTACCACACATATGTAAACAGCAGTAGTATGTGTGGAGTTAGGATGATAGATAGAGTAAGAAATAGCGAGATCCGAGAACGATGTGGATTGAAAGAACATGTAGTGACTAAAATCGAAAAGGGTATGCTAAGATGGTTTGGTAATTTAGAAAGGATGGATGAAAGGGTTACGAAACATATATGGCGAGCGAGAGTGAGCAGAGATGGTAGGGGACGTCCTAGACGGACTTACGGTGATCAGATTCGCGATCTACTGAATAAGGGCCAAATAAAAAGCACCCGAAACCGACGTACGTGCATGAAGACAATGATGAATGTAGAGGAAGCGAAAGTTGTATGTTTAGACCGGTGAACCTGGCGTTCCATAGTCTCAGCCTACCCCATTGGGAGACTGACGTAAAGTTGTGTATGTATGTATGTAGGTATGTCAACAATATGATTAAGATTGAAAAGCAAGATGGTCTAAAACAAATTAGAATAAAAGGATGATATGAAGTCAATGCTGACACCTGCGGGCGTTTTTCAAAAGGTGTTCATAGTTAAGGACTTAAATTAAAAACGGTACCTAACTTTTGCAACGTCACGACAATTAACTAGTTTAACTGATATAAGACAAAAAGTGGCATTTAAAAAAAACTGTAGCATATGCAACCATTTTACTATCGAGGAAGGATTGAAACCAGGGACCGGCCCCACAGAACTATATCGAGATAGAAGGAAAGAGTGTATGTACCTCGCGTGCCGAAAAGTGGTTCTGAGAACAGCGTTGCTCGCCGCGATGCTCAGTCCGCTCTCGACCGCTTTCCGCGTGTGACGTTCGAATTTAAAAACAAAATGCCCTGTTTCTCGATAATAAACTGTTTAAACACCACCAAAAATGTAGGAGCTGTGAAGCAAGATATATATTTTCATAGGCAAGTACTCTTTGCTCTAAAATATCTGTTATTATTTATAAAACAATTTATTTGGTTGCATAGCATTAATTTCATATAAACATTAACGGGCGAGTCTGTGTCTAATGCTACTTTTCCATTGCGGCTTTAATTTGACGCGCCATACTTGGCATGCATGAAAACCAGCGACTAAAATAAACCAATTCAAACTGTCGAGCACTTGTGGAGACGCGTTCAAGGTTGATTTCTCATTTTTCTGTCAAAAGTAAGGTATAGTGTTGTACCCGGCGATTTTCAATGCCGATTTCTTAGTCGATTAAAATCGATTTTGAAAACAGAAAAAAATATAATTATTTTTACAAGCTTTTATTTAACTTGCAATGTATGTATATGCGTATGTAAGTATGTATGGGTCAAATCTTGCAAATTAAATTTGACCCACTTTCCGTTAATGGAATGGACTGAAATTTGGAGTACATATGTAAACTCAATGACAAAGCAATATGCTATCTAAGAGATCATCTGATGATGGAGTCGGAAGGTGGTGACAGGATCTCCGCTATTCTTAACGTAGACCCACCGTGTTAGGACTCAATAGTTTGGCCTCGATAAGCAGATAAAAATTCTAATCCTATATCCTAAATAATGAAGATCCTAATGGCCAGGAGCCGAATGCATAAAAAATTACAAGCTAAGGGGGCTTCTAAACGAGCAACATTTTCACGGCAATGTGTGGCCGGCAACTATACGCATCTTGCTCTAACATACGGAGTAAGACAGCTCTAGTTGCCGGCCACAAATTGCAGCAAAACATGGCCCTCTTTTGTATGGATTTTTACTAATAGTATGGGCTTGTACTTTATTATGCAATAGGCCCCTGGTCAAGAGTACCCTTAACCGACGGGCGCGAATGTAGAATATCATGAAAGTAGATATAAAGCATGTTGGGCTATACCTATGCTACGGACTAACAGAAATTAGCTTAAAAATTCGCATACATTTTTATTCTCATTCTTCTGTCAAGTGTCAAAATCGATTCCCAATTCGATTCTATGAAATGTTTTAACTACCTACCTACTTAGTTTCGATGTATCGATGGTAAAGACAGAATACCTACTCCATATTTATTTATTTATTAGACACATCAACAAAGTACACAGCTATTATTATTTACATTTTATATGACATGAAATACGCTCTAAAACGAATATATATTCTTTTAAAATATACATATTCATTATGAATTTACCTACTCGGTACCTACTCTCGGTAGAATGGCGAGCGGGCGCGTCGTAAGACCAGCGCGCGCGTCCTCTCCCGTCGAAGTCTGTTGGCTCGCTGACGCTATTCCGTTGCGATCGATGACACCACAGATTAGAAACGATTTTGTTTATGTTGTGCACATCACTAAAAGACTCGCGTGACGTCAAAGTGCCTACGCAAAATGTTACACGCTCGGTTCTCATATAAATCGACGAACTCTTGCCTTCTATCTCGATATAGTTCTGTGACCGGCCCGCTATCCCATTCAAGGGGTTTCGAATGGGGTTTGTAATATATACCTATACAAGAATTGCTCGTTTAAAGGTATTAGATTATCAGTATCACCTGTCACCAGTGAAAACTGGCCAATAAAAACACATTTATAAAAAAATAAAACTTTATTGGTCTTAACTTAAAAGATTTCGTCACATAAATATTATAAAACGATATCGACCAGCGATAAGCATTACAAAAACATAAAGATAAACTTCACGATGGGTTAATTGATCGAGTTTAAAACGGTTTTTTTTATCAATTTTATCTAATCGATATCAGTAGTTAAATCTAAATAAAACACGCATGCGCTCATGCAAAACATTTCTACAATCATACATACCACCGAAAAACAATGAGATCAGAATAAAAACGCAATTATAAAATAAACTTAATTTTATAAAAAAAGTTACAGTTTTATCTCACTAAATCGGGTGCTTCATACTTGTGCGTGTCTATGCACGTAAGTACTGTGTGCGTAGCAAGGCGCTACGCGACGCCGTAGTGTGTGATGTTACAAACACAAGTCATCTCTACATGTATGCTGCCCTCCTATGCCAAAAGGCAGCAGTAGGCAGGCAGTATGATTTCCATGAAAAATTCGATAACGTTTCTCTCTCACCTTAAGCCTAGCCCGATTTTTTATATTATTAAAAACTAGGTCTGTACGTTTTCCTTCCCAAAAGATTTTTTTTAACAGCTACGTGTTCGCGTCGCTTCACAATTATCTTAAGTAATGTCTAATAATCATACCTGGGATAACTCGGGGCAAGTTCTAGGGATTTGATATCGATAAAAAAAATGTCGATATAATTAAATTAATACATGTGCACATTGAACATTCTCGATTACTGTAAAGAGGTTCGATGTCATATCTGATATCGAGCCTCTTAAGATAATAAAAGTATGCGAATGTCATTTCAATCAAAATGACAATTTACTGTCAGTGCCATTCTTATCTTAGAGTAAGAATAATATACGAGGTAGGTAATATTCCGCTACGTTTGTTACAAAGTCCAAAATAATCATGCCGCCCAAGAAACATCCACGCCCACGCGATAATTATATTAACTCGTGGATTTGTGAATATCCTGACATACAACTAGGTACGTGAGTCAACATTATTTTGCTCTAAATGTAATGACAGTTTTCTCCAGAAAAAATACAATGTCACGCGTCACGTTAAATATATACATATTGTATCGACATCTTTTTTACCGATATCAAATCCCTAGAACTTGCCCCGAGTTATCCCAGGTATGCTAATAATATGTCTCTAATAATTTATTTCGTGCATTTTAATTACAATCTATTTTAAGACTGGAAAATGTAGGAGTTCTAAAAAAAAACACTTCTAAGGTAATGATTTTCTAATGTCCTATGATCTCTAACATAAATTAATGGAAACGTATAATTCTTTATTTTATCAAAGTAACTTACATGCTTAGCGATATGAAATTTCACTTATTGATAAAAAACCGTTTAAAAATCGATCAGTCATTTTATTAATTATTGTTTTCACTTTTTAACCATGACTCGCGATTAAAATCGCTTTATGAATAAATTTAATTTCTCATATCAGACTTCGATAAAAGTAAGGATTAAAGATTCCAGTTTATTTATTATAAAATTGATAAACATCATAGGTACAAGTCACGTATGATAATGATGAAGATGACTTTTTTTTTAATGAAGCACCTTTTTAATGGCGAAATTACGACTTATATCGTCAGTGAATTTAAAAAGTTTCGCAAACGATATAACATGATAACAATGCAGATAAAAAAAAACATTCGATATAATTCTATAGAGTTCTATTAGGTACTTTTATAAAATGGTCCAAAAAATATTTTCCATTTAAAAAACACCATTTTTTTATTTTTTTTTGTTCTTTAACTTTTACATTTAGGTAAAAAAAACCGTTTTGTATAGTTACATATAACATGTAAGGGATTAAGGAACAGATTATAGTATAAGCAGTGAATTTCTGGTACCTGCTGATTTCTTAATAGCACTCCACGAGTGAAAAAAAAACCAAACATGCAATGCTTGTCCTGGAAATTATTCGATTTCTTTAGGGCCGGTCGGTACAGACGGACAGCATTTGATCTGCAACCCAGCTGCAGTATGGCAGTTGGGGGCAGTTGGGGGCAGTTGGGGGCAGTTGGGGGCAGTTGACGCATGTACGTTTTGATGCAGTTAAGTCAACTTCATCAGGCTTATAATTTCAATTCAAGTTCCACTTCCTTTAGATACCGTAAAACCTGGTAACTATGGTCCAGTACTTCAACTGTGGTCCAAGTCTAATTTCTTTAATTCCTCATAGATCACTTAAGTATAAGCATTTTAAAACTTTAGTCAACAAGAAATGTCTATAAAACAACACGTTTCCTTAACTAAAGATAATGGGAACTTGTAGTTTTGGTCATTGATTTTGGACCATAGTTGGAAGATTTTGGACCATAGTTACCAGGTTTTACGGTACTGTGATGTGGTCGTCACAAGCGTCGACCATAGCTTGATAGCTTGATGCTTGGGGGTTCACAGCATGAGTCCAGGGCCGCAGGGTAGCTCGGGAGGAACAAGCACTACGCATTCCGTAGCACCAACAAGTGGTACTCACACGCCTCGTGTTCTAACGCCACTTGTATCTCAAGCGGCTTCATTATAACACAGTTGCGTAAATTAACTATTACCAACTGTCAAATTTGACTCAAGAGGCTTCATTATAACACAGTTGCATAAAATAACTATTATCAACTGTCAAAACTCTACGTTACTCTTGTTAGCGTTACTATCCATAGTATGTAGGTAAAAACAAAAGTTAAAGAATTTCAAATAACATTTCTGCTATTCTTTGCTTGTTGTAACTGTTAAGCGGTTATTATTATGAGTGACTACGAGTATTATGACATTTATGACAATTATGCAGAACAGAATTATGCACACAGTGCAGAAGTTCCACTTGTATCGGATCTCCCTAGAGTATGATGTACCCTACGTGAGGTAGACGGCGATGTAGTCGTCGCAAGCGTCCAGCACGGCCTGTTGCAGCGTCGGGTCCCGGCGTGAGTCCAGGGCTGAAGTGTGGCTCGGGAGGAACAGGCACATCCGCGACCCGCAGCCCCATGAGTGGTTCTCTGTTCCTGTACGTAACATAAACAACAGGAGATATTTTTCACTTAACTTGTGCCGCACACGTCGCATGCGACACACAGACAGACCAGCTACTATGTACTGACCGTAGTAGCGCAGCGGCCAGTCGCGCGGCGCGTGCGTGCGCGACAGCAGGCAGGAGGGCGCCTGGCCGGGCGGCAGCACGCGCGCCGGCCACCACGCGCAGGAGCCCAGCTTGTGCCACACCACGTCGTCATAACTACACACGCACACAAACGAGCGTCATTCACAAAGCCCACAGTGACAGGTGATAGATGCCAATATGTTATTAACCTATCAGAGATAAAAATACATTGTAAAGTCAACTAGATCATGTCATGACTAGATCCCAGGCCCTAAATAACGAGCTTACAAAAGCTGTCAGGAAGTGAAACAAACGTCATAACATCATACTGACAAAATGTATGGAAGCACTGAATATTCTTTGTTAATCCATCTAGATTGGTGCGGCCTGAAAGAGGGTAAAAGGGCATATCCCTCTCCCCTAAATTAAATCCTAGCTTCACTCCTGGTCAATTTTCCGGGAATGGGACTGTTGTAAAAAAATAAACTGTTCGTAATTTTGAATTATAGGTAGATAGTAAGTTTCTGTTTCACGTACATCATTTTATTTTTTAAACCTGTATTAATAAATAAGAATATAAAGAAGCAGAATAAATATAACAATAATGGCGGATGTTCTCGTCTCCTGTAATGCTAACGCTACTTTAAGTAAATAAATATTTTAAAAAAAGGAGGTTCTTGTGTTCATCAGTTTTTGTTTTTTCAAAAAAATGGCATTAATAATGTATGTTTTGAAAACATACAGCTGCACCAAGCTGAACACAGAAACTTTTTTAAGTCTGATAAAATACGAATACCATAACGTTGTAAACTAAAATTAAATAAAGAAACAAAAAGCCAACAGCACGTGGTGTTCCCAGGCGGTCACCCATCCAAGTACTGACCGCGCCCGACGTTGCTTAACTTCGGTAGGGTTGAAAAAAGCCGGGAAAATTCCCGTTTTTTTCTAAAAGCTATGTTTTTTTAAGTTTTATTCGGAAAAAAACAACGTCATTTAGTTTATATATTTTTCCGAAAAAAACAAAAAAATCGGAAAAAAACGGAAAAAAACGCACTTTGAAAAGAACTTGTGAATTTTTCCATTTATAATTATTCCATAGTTTAGGTAACTAGACCTGCTTAGTCGTGTGTTTTGTTATCTAAATGCTGGCGATCGTTTGTGAAAAGGTCTGTGTCTGTTGACTTTGACGCTGTCGTTAGTGGCATAATTATTGCAATATTATCATAAAATATCTTTGTTCTTATCGCATTTCTAAATGAATACTGCACTTATACGTGATATCGATATAACTGTGAAGTAACTATTTATATAAAAGATGCCTCGTGTAAAGAGCGGTGTGTGGCAGCATTGCGAAATATTCGAGAAGGATGGTAAAAAATTTGCTAAATGTGTGTTTTGTTTAAAAGAGTATTCGTTTCCAAATGCAACACGTTTAACGGAGCACATGCTTGTATGTGCCAAGTGTCCTCATGACATAAAAAAATCCTTAAAAAAGAAATCGTTGCGTAAGAAGACCCCGTACGATACATCAAATACGACACATAAGACCAGTAATTTTGTGAATCGTTTGCGACAACAGGAGGATGAGAACGAAAACAACCAAAACGACTTGTCCTCACATTCGACTTTGCAAGATTCAGAAAATGAGCCCCCTATGGAAACGAACACGTTACATGAACAAATAGACGCAGCCTTAGCCCGTGCTGCTTATGCAACTGGTATGCCACTTTGCTGCTTCGAAAATAAGTACTGGAGTGATGCATTAAAACTATTAAAACTTGATTACAAGCCCCCGACAAAATACGCAATGAGTAACGCATTACTGGACGCAGAATATTACAGAATCAAGAAAGATATGGACGAAAAAATTAAAAAAACATCATCGCTAGGTTTGATTTCAGACGGATGGACAAATGTCCGAGGCAGAGGGGTTGTTAATTTCATTATAACAACTCCTCAACCAATTTTCTGGAGCAGCATTTATCCTGGCATACAAAGAGAGACAGGAGAATACATTAAAGAACAAGTGCGGAAAGTAATGGATGAAGTTGGTGCCGAAAAGTTTGTAGCTCTTGTGACAGACAATGCCAGCAACATGCGAGCAGCATGGCGTCAAATTCAAGCTCACTATAACCACATCGATTGCATTGGATGTGCGGCACACGGATTGAATTTATTATTTGGCGATATAATGAAAATAAACTGCTTCAAAACATTTTTCACCCAATGCAAGAATGTTATAAAACATATTAATAGGAGACACGTATGCCTTGCGGTATTTGAAGAACTACAAAAAGAAAAATATGGGAGTCAATACACCACTTTGAAACTACCTAGTAAAACACGATGGGCTGGTGCCATTGCAACCTTCAAATCACTTATCGTAAATCGAGAAGCTTTAGAAGCTCTGGCTATTACAAACGGGGGAGCTCACGTTGATCGTGATATTAAACAAACAATTTTATCTGATTGTTTGTGGTCTCAACTAAAAGTCACAGAAGATATTTTGTTACCCATTTCGACTGCAATCCATAACATTGAGTCCGACAATGCACTTCTTTCAGAGGTTCCCGCTGCATTTTTGATCATAGAAAACAAAATTCAAAAAATGAATTTTCCTGATGACTGTCCCGAATTTGAAAATAGCAAAGATACTATTTTAACGTACGTAAAGAACCGCAAAGAATTTTGCATACAACCTATGCATTTAGCTGCATATATGTTGGACCCCAGATTTCACAAATCAGTCTTCACCGAATATGAAACGTTAACTGACAATGATTTTTTGAAAATGGCACAATATTTAACCAAATTAGCGGAGTGTATGCACATAAATACCTGTGACTTAATGGGTCAGTTTGCTGAATATCAAGCAAAAGGCGGTTTCTGGGCCAACGAATTCATTTGGCAGCCAGTAACGACTATAAGTCCTCTGGATTGGTGGAAAGGATTGTGTGCAACAAAACTTCTATCAACTATTGCCGTAAGATTACTTAGTGTCCCTCCGTCCTCTGCTGCATCAGAGAGGAACTGGTCGTTGTTTGGTCGCACTCACACCAAGGATAGAAACCGACTTTTGCCAGAAAGGCTGAATAAACTGATATATATTAGATCTAATTTGCATTTGCAAATTAATTGTTCCAGTGTCGACGACGTCATCGATTCGGGTGTGGTAGACTTAGATGATGGCAGTGACAGTGATTAATAAATACAGTAATTAGTATAAAAATTTCGTTTCTTTCCCAAAAAAACTGAAAAATACGGAAAAAAACGAAAATTTCAAAGCGTCTTGAAAAAAACGATTTGATTTTTTCGAGAATTTTCAACCCTAAACTTCGGTGATCCACTGTGTTTCGTCTAGAACAAGCTAGGTGGACAAAAGTCATTAGCAGATTGCTACTAATGAGTAATTAGATATGATAAATATCATCCTTAAACCCCCATATTAACGAATGGTTTATGTCTAATTGTCTAATGTTATTAGTAATGAGGTGCTAAAGTCATCTAATGAGGTAAGTGCAATAACATTATTTTATCACTTGCATTTCTGGGACCTGTTTAACAACATCTCTTGTGATTATACTGTATTTTTTTTAAAGTGTTATTGATGGATCTTATATGTGAAGGTAAGTCCTATATGATTTTTATTTAAACAAGTCTCAATAACCGTTACGATTATACAAAAGTTGGCTTTAAAAATATGTCGAAATACTGAGTATTTATTCTAAGTTTTTTAACTTTGATAGAGTGGGAAATACCTTACACCGCTTTACACACCCCTGGATTTTTGATATTATATAGTTTCATTCCTCCTATTTACCTTTCTGTACTTTTTATTTAGCAGAAATGAGTACAACAATTTTTTTTCGTTTTTTTTCAGAACATCTGTATTCCGTACCAAAGATATGGAACTATTTGAAGAATGGTTGAAAAAAGGGAAAAATGAAAGAAATAGTCATCTTTATAGCTACGTGTCAACCAAATATTTATTTATTATGATAATTATACAATTTTATATGAAAAAATTTTTTTTTACTATATGAGCCCCCATTTTTCTTTATTAACAAAGTAAATTGTTTTTAATTTTCAATTAGTTATTAAGGAACCTAAAACAACCCAAAAACATAGAAAAATAATATTGTCCACCTAGCTTGTTCTAGACGAAACACTGTGTGATCGGACCAGAACCGGTGTATTCAACGTGGTATGGACTAGTGGTCCTGATATCCGTGTTACACGCGGAACCGTAGCTCCGTGATCTTAGCACCGGCGGTGCTAAGTTCCCGAACTACACGGTCACGCCAAGATACGTATCCGTGTCTGCGTTCGGCTACGTATCTGCGGATCTCGGCTCCGGCTCCGCTCCGCACGTTATTGAATGAAAGCTTAAAATTAAACGTCACGGTCACGGGCGGATCGGATCTACGTGTAAATAAGAAACGTATCTCCGTGTAACACGGAGCTACGTATCTTAATTACACGTAGCCGAATTTCACGTGTCGAACGGGCCGGATCTCCGTTGCCGTGTTACTCGGTAACGGAGATTCGGCTACGGGTACACGAAACACGGACACGACCAGGAGCCCTAGTATGGACGTTGGCGACTACACCACTGATACACTGATAGTCATAATCATATAGGTAAGGTTACTGTTGGTTGAATAAAATTAAATAAAGAAACAAAAAGCCAACGGCACGTGGTGTTCCCAGGCGGTCACCCATCCAAGTACTGACCACGCCCGACGTTGCTTAACTTCGGTGATCGGACGAGAACCGGTGTATTCAACGTGGTATGGTCGTTGGCGACAGCACCACCGATAGTCATAATCATAATCATATAAGGTTACTGTTGACTAAAATTAAATAAAGAAACAAAAAGCCAACGGCACGTGGTGCTCCCAGGCGGTCACCCATCCAAGTAGGTACTGAACGCGCCCGACGTTGCTTAACTTCGGTGATCGGACGAGAACCGGTGTGATCAACGGGGTATGGACGTTGGCAACAACACCACCGATAGTCATAAACATAATCATAATTATTATAAGGTTACTGTTGACTAAAATTAAATAAAGAAACAAAAAGCCAACGGCACGTGGTGTTCCCAGGCGGTCACCCATCCAAGTACTGACCGCGCCCGACGTTGCTTAACTTCGGTGATCGGACGAGAACCGGTGTGATCAACGTGGTATGGACGTTGGCAACAACACCACCGAAAGTCATAATCTTTTAATACGAAGCCGATAATTGAGTTAAGTCTTTTAATCGAGTTATGTGCGGGCGGACGGAAGTACGGACATGGCAAAACTATAATGCCCTTATTAATAAACGTGGAGTAACCGTCGAGTAGCTAAACCATGCTTTGTCCTTATCTGTCATATTCAAATGTCACAATGACAGATAACGATAAAGCATGGTTTAGCTACCCCACAGTTACTCCACGTTTATTAATAAGGGCATAAGGGTTCCTAGTTTGGCAACGGAACCCTAAAAAGTAAGTTAAACATTTACATCCACTAATTATCCACAAATGAAAAAGGAACATCAAAAACAAACTAACAAACTTAGTAAAAACTACACTCGGGTGATGGCACCATTAACAAACAAGAAGCAATGATGAACACTTGAATCTTATGTTACAGAAGTCAAGGGTTATTCATTTATTGCGAGACACTCAATTTATTACCTTATAATCTTTGAAATAAGAGTTGTGTCCAACATTTCTGCCATTACCCTTTAAATTTACTTAAAAACAAAAACACCTTTTTCTAATATCAATAAAAATCCTTCCAATTTTTATTTATCAGGGAAAACAGATGCGGCCAAGCAAGTTCATACCTTATGTATGTAGCCACTGAAAAAACCTGCTGTGACATACGAACTGAGACTGACTAAACTGTTATCGTACGCCAGTACGGCAGGGTTCCTTAAAGTGGAGTCCACGGACCTATAGGGGTTCCGTTTTACTATATCGGTACGGCGCCCTAATAAAACATTTTTTAATGAAATTTCTGGTTGGATAGCCATTTAAACATTTTAAAAAAGCTTACCCAACTCTCGGCCCCCACATACAGCTTGGGCACAGCTCCATGTTCTCCTTGTCCTCGTGCTTGGAGCAGATCGTCCTGGTGCTGGAGAGTATCTTGGAGACAAGGGTCACTTGCTTCTGCGCTTTCTGTGGAGGGTTCTTGCGGTCTGGAATGTGATGGTAGATGAAAACTTGAGTACTTTGAGTTCTTTTTACGGCATAGAGAAGGTAAACTACCAACGACCACACAGGCCATGCCGTGGTAAGTGAAATTAGACACCCATAGACATTTACAATCCCATATACCAATCTCAAGACTCCAATCTAAAGACTATTTCTAAATTTGGCAACCCTGAGGATTAAGATGAAATGTCCCTATGTAATTTCACCGATTGTCCTATCACGCTGGAACACAACAATGCGAAAAACTGGTGCTTAGCAGTAGGTTAAAAGACAAGAGTGCGAGTAATTTGATTATTTATTTTATAAGAGGAGAAATTATTGTGTTTGATTTCTTGTATACTGTGATTAAACTCACGAATGATCTTGACCAGCCACTCCCGGCGGCAGGCGGGATGGAAGGCGGAGGGGCAGTTAGGGCACTCCCTCAGCCTCTCCCCCTTGCCGCAAACCAGGCACCACGAGATGTGCAGGGTAACAGGCACCTTCGCTAGAGATGTGGAGCCCTGGAAACATTGCCGTCATTTTTTAATACGAGTCACTTTTTTCGCAAATTGACCTACCCCACTACTAGGGGCAAGCTTAGCAATATTATAAACGGTTTTTTTTTTTGTATTGAGATTTTTATGTGGAGATTATTTTTATTTATTTATTTATTTAACGAAATTACACAGTATAACAGTAAAACTAAAGCACTGTGAATTTTAGATTATATAAACATAAGACAAAGCAACACAAACAGTAAACATTAAAACATTAAAGAATAGACAAAGGCCGTTCATTCATCATCACACAAAATTTCAAACATTCGTCACGTATTGACACCCATCTGGATGCAAGCACGTCAGTATTAGGAGCAGAATCTAGAAATGCGTTCAGCAGTTGCAGAGCGCGAACCAGCGGTGACTTGCGGCGGGAGACGGTCCGCGCGGCCGGGACCGCCAGCAGCGGGTACTTACGTTCCCGAAAAGCATATTTCGGCACAGAGGGTACGAACAGACACACCAGTTGCGATACTAAACCCGGACGGTCTGAGTCTCCTCGCAGGATGCTACGAGCCAACGACATCAGCACATAGTTTCGCCTCACCTCCAGAAAAGAATCCTAAGGTCCCCAGAAGAAATTTTGTTGGGTTAGGTTTGAATTATGTGATACTACATGATTTTAGACAAACAAGTGGTAATAAATAAGGTGTCATTATTAATTATTCTTTTCTTCGTTCTTATTTATTTAGGCCATTACTGTGTGGTAAGAAATAATTAAATACTTAAAATCAAGCTCATAGCAGGAGGCGGCATTTCTAGTATAGGACTAAGGTGCGACCGCACCGCTGCTTAACGGTGCGTTGCGTATATTAGTTATGGTGCGTCAAAAACGCAATGTTGTTACTATGACCCCATCTTTTGTTTACGCAACGACACTGTATTTTACGCAGCGGTGGGGTAGCACCATTTCGCCGCATTTCGTTACCTTGTCGCTCTAGGTAGTCAACTGAACTAATTGTTTTAACTACCTATTAGTATGTCTAACTACTGATCAAGCAACATACATTTGCAGCTTAACTGTAAATTTTTAATGACAGATTGTATAATAAAATTAAGAAACTAAGTAGGTACCTAAATCATTATTTTCTAGTGATACTGCCAGCAGATCCAATTCACCAAGATATTCACATGTAAAATATAATTTATACTTACAGCATCTTCATCAGCATTTTCATCTTTCACCGACATCTGTTTATGAACGAAGTGATACCGCCAGCACTGGTGCAGATAATTCTCTATTTCCTTCTCCGTAACAATATTCTTTATCACCAGTTCGAATTTATCTTCCGTACTAGCATCAACATTCATCAAATAATCCAAGCTGTCATCATTGGCTATAATATCTTCCTGAAGTATTGAGTAATATCTGTCGAACAGCATTTCTTTTCCTCTTCGTACAAATTCTTTGAAAGCGTTCTCATATTTCCCTTGCTTTAGAGGTGTGTGTCTGAAGTCATACGTAGTGTTGAGATCTGGCTCCTTGTGTTTGGTTGGTTTAGCATCAAATGGCAGAATATGATCTTCCTTAATTTTTCTCTGGAAGAGTGTAGTATTACTTTAGTAATATTATTATATTATAAACTTTAACTATATTACATTAAGGTTGAAATAGGTAGAAGGTAAGTATAAAATTAATTTATTTATCTAATTAGGTACTCATAAAAAAGCGTAAATAGGTAGAAGGTATATTAAATTTTATCCTTATTTAGTAGGTACCTTCCTTGGGGCATCGTTGCTTTTCGGTGGAGATACTTTGATCACTTTGTCTGCTGGCCCGTAAAATGGTCTGCCTCTCTCAGCTAAATACAGACAAGTATACGGAATCCATAGCTGTTGCCTGGTGCGCATGGTTTCCACGTAGTAGCAGAGTTGTTTAGTAGCCGTCATGGTGCCATCTTCATTGCGTGTAATACCTAGGACTGTATTTAATATTTTTCGATATAGGTAAGTATATTCCGTGTAGTTTTACTACTCGGGCATACGCCGTAATGTTGCACGGTAATGTTCCGCGGTCCTTCTTATAAAAACCAAGTAAAGTAAACACTATTTATATGGGATAACATACATACATAAACTCACGCCTTCATTCCCAGAGTGGGCTATAGCTATAGCTATGAGCTAAAGAATTACCAACAAGTCTTAAAACTTCTTGATAATTCTGTAACCACATTTTGCACAAGTAGGCTAGATATGATAGGATATGGGATAATCTACAGTTTAAAAAGTTGTACCTAGAAGTTTTGAACACGTGGTGTATTGGACTAAGCACCTAGGTAGGTAGTTACTTACCCAAAAGCCACGCCAATTGTATTCAAGCTTTACAATAACTAGAATATAATTGATGTTTTAGAATTAACAAAGGAATAATGAAGTACCTATTTACCTTTCACGTCGTGAAATAACCCTTCTTCATTTTTTACAACTTTCACCTTTGCGTAAACTTTCTTGCATATTCTGGCCAACGCGACGTCACCAAGCTTCCAAACATAAATAGGACTCATTTTGGAATTTTTTTTCAAGTTTACAAAGTCATGAAAAGGGATTTCGGGACCAACTTAAAACTATTTACAAACTATCAACATGCCCACGTGACGGATGCAGTGTAAAATAATAATAAATAAACACATAATCTATAAGTACCTATAAACAATCATAATTTTGTAGGTACCTATATCTCATATCTCATTGTCACATCGGCAGTCCAGTTCAGCGATTGTATTTTTCATAAAGAAGTAATTTTGCATTACAAATATTGGAAAAAAATAGTCCCGAATTTAATAATGGATAGTCAATTAACGCTATGAAATTTCAATTCGAAACAAAGATATAAAAAACAACGCGCGTAAATTGAAATTGAAATACAGTGACCTCTAGCGTCAAGTAGATGCAATTCTTAGTTCTTTCACGCGTTACGCCATGTCGAGGAAGATTCCTCATACAGGTCAGTAGCTGTCTTAAAATTTTCAAATAAACCTACTCTGATCACCTCTTTACTAGTCTTAGGTTAATGTTCTGTTATTTCTTTTTTGCTAGCAGAATGATACTAATGAATGATATTTACTTCACCCGCTTAAAACCAGAAATATAATGCCATCTGGCGTCGAGTAGACGTACTTCTTAGTTCTTACGCGTAGTTCGCAAAGTCTTAGGCTGATAATCATAGATGTCATTAGGAGTCTTAAAAAACCATAATAATGTAATTAACCACAACCTTAGGCTAATTTTGTGTAAGTAAATATATGTCAAGTTACATATTCTATTTGTAGTATGTATTGGCAAGGCGAAGCAAGTACTGCGCCGAAAGGGGGTGCATTCTGGGAATGTTAACGACTGCAGAGATTTAAGCAATACCGTATGTAGACCATCTTACTACATAGGTAGGTTAGGTAGGTACTTACATTCTCCTATATTTAGACAGATTTCTGACAGTCATAAACTTTGCTAAAACGAAATTTGACGAGGCCTAGGTGGCTCCCGTGGTGCTAAATAATGTGAGCCTGCAATATCAGTCTACACCCGTCTTATACTTAAAATAGGTATAGGTACCTACTTTTTATATCTTGTGAAGAAACAAAACTCTTTTAACCGATATTTAGCAACAAGACACAATAACTAACTACCTATTCAGTTATGTTGTCAGGTTATTGATCCTGCTGCGACGATAACATGCACATCAGCGCCTCTATTGGCACGTGGCGGAACTAATTCACTGGGATAAGAAGGTAAAACTAGGTAAACATTTTAGAGTAGATTTGTTGCTATAGTTTGGGTTTAATGAAATCTGATTAAACACGAATATAAGTAGGTACTTTAACATTTAGTTAATGTTATTGTTATTGTAAATAGAGGTAAAATAGAAAAATAACTATTTGGGAATAATACAAAAAAATAAAAATGTAGACAGGTACAGTGAAGATCATAGGTAGGTACCTAAATATGTGCACACTTTGTCTATTAAAGTCTTGTTTAAACTGCCAAAGGTACCTATATAAATTGTCAAAGCGATTAGTGACAAGATACTAAAGTGTACACATATTTATGCATTCGACTGTACCTACCTATACCCACATCTAATGCGTCAATACCTAAATCTTAAATGAGCCTCAGTAACCTAAGTCCAAATAGATAGCCTTTTAGGACATTTAATCATGTTTCTAAGTTTAAGCAGGCTATTTGAAATCAAGGTTTAGGTTAGATGATAGTTTTAAATGTAAGTAGATAGTTAATGTAGGAGGATGTGTTAATAAGTACCTATCTAAGTAAATTAATTTGGGAGGTAGGTACCTACTCAATCTTAAAGCCCTTAGAACATCGCATCACATAGAGTAAGTTCCCTAAATATGGACTACCTTATGGATTTATTGAAATAAAACACAGAACTTTGAAGTTAAACGAGTGTAATTAATGTCAATCAGTCGAGAAACTATCTGATAATAACATCCTATGCCAAAATTGCAATAAAAAACAAATCTTCAAACAACATTTTCGTTTTTATAAAATATCTCGTACTTAGGTATTACAAAAGAGATCACTTAATATGGACCACTAGGTATTTAATACGGACTAAGGGTACAAAATATGGACTATGATATATTGAGTATGATATAATCTTATTTTTGGAAAAAATATAAGGAACTTGTTTATATAATCAGTCTTAAATGACAAGTAAATATATTTTTTAAAACCCCGCCCTGATATACCATTATATTTAGCAATATTCCTATCAAAATTAAATACCACTAACACCAGCTTACTTATCATGGTGCAAAACACAGAATTTTTAAGTTAAACTAGTTTAATTAATGTGAATCAGTAAAACACTATCTAGTACTTACATCCTATAATAAAAATGCAATAAAGAAACAAATCTTCTAACAACATTTTCTTTTTTATAAAATATGTCATACGTAATTCTTACAAAAGAGGTAACTTAATATGGACCGCTAAGTATTTTACGCGGACTAGGGGTACAGAATATGGACCATGATATATTGAGTATGATATAATCTTAATTTTGCAAAAAAATATAAAGAACTTGTTTATGTAACGTAAGTCTTACAACAGAGGTAACTTAAACCACAACTTTGCTAACAATTATTAGGAACTTCTTTATATAATCAGTCTTAAATAACAAACAAATATAATTGTAAAACCCCCTCTCTGGCATAATGCAAAATCTAAAAGACGTTAGATCAAGTCAAGTTTTATGTGAATATTGCAAAATCGAATGTATAGACATACACTAGATTTTGCAAAATTCACATAAAAACGAAACGCCATCTACACCAGCACATTCCTCATGTGCCCATCTCTTACAAGAAGGACACTGGATCCATTCCTCCCCACGTATGTCCTCCGAAAAGAGACCATCGCAATACAAACATTTAGCGTTATCAGTCTCACTTCGGGCTGGACTTTCGTCTGTATCATCGTTCACTGAATAATTGTCATCTTCAGAACTGGATAGCAGGACCTTCTTTGTAATTTTTCTCTTCTTTTGGGCTGTCCGTTTTGATGTTTTTTGGTTGTTCTTTGATTTTCGTTTAGGTGCAGTCTTCTGTTTAGTCGCTTCTTCTTTCTTTGACTTGCCTTTATCATTTTGGAGTAGTTGTGGTATTTCTCTTAATGCACTCTCTGTATTATTTACTTTTATGGAAGTAGAGGGTTTTTTTCCAGGGCTTTTCTTCTTTTTTTGAGCTTTATTTTTAGGTTCTTCTTGCGTGCTGCTTTTTAATTTATTTTTAGATTCAGTTTTTTTCTTTGGCTCTACTGTTTTCTTTTGCACTTCCAACTCTTTTGTCACATTTCTTTTCTTTTTAAGTAATTCAGTTTCTTCTTTTTTTTTTATTGATGCTTCCAATTCTAATTTATATGGTGATGATGTCAACAATGTGGGTTTTGTGGCCTTTCTTCCTCTATTACTAATTTTTTTGCTTAAAATTGGTACAGGATACAGCTGTCTTGGTGATAAATAAGGTGTAGATGTGGAAGGACCAGCGAGCACGTTTGTGGCATTAGATGTCTCTTTAGATGGACCGATATCTTGAGAAATTTCTTCTCTGTTGCTAATATCTTTTGCAGTGGAAGATGACTCTTGTTCAAATAAAGTGACTGCTAATGCTAATTGAGCCAATGTTGGGACTTGATTTATCGGTATAATTATCACTGACGCTTGATCATGGTGCAGATCTTGGTTCTTGTTGGCAGTCGGTTGGGGTTCATTAATTGATTCCACCGCCTCAATCTGAAAGTGACTTTCATTTACAACGGTGGGTTGTGATTCATCCGTAGATTCTAGCAATGCTTCAATTTGACATTGAGCTTCACTTTCCGACAACGGTAGACATTGTTCAATCGGTTTCGCCAATGTTGTACTTTGCTGTTGTGATTCAATCATAGCAATTGATCGAGATTCGATTATTATGGATAACTCAACTGGATTTGAAGGGTGTTGAGCAGCTTCATGGATAGTGCTTTCAACTGTAGCATGAAACCCATCATCTGTCGATGGAGGTTCGTTAACAATTGATTGTGTTTGAGATTGACTTGGGTTGATTACGTGTGCTTGCTGTGCTTGAGAACTTGTAGGAAGATTCATATCTGTTGCTAGTGAATCATCAATAAAGTCATGATCCTGAAAAACATTTCTGTCTACTGGACAGATCCCAGTTACTCGAAAACCATTAATAGCCAACTCAGCACGCTGGGATTTTATATAAGCACGACCAAAGATTTCTGCAATGTCATAGTGCGTTATTGCCTGAGTTTTATTTCTCATCCACTGGCGAATTTCCTCTGTGAGGTATTTTTTTAGGGGTCCCATGAATGTTCGATCTAGTGGCTGAATCTTGTGACTTGAATGTGGAGGTAATGATAACAGTTGCACATGGTTTTCGCGCGCTAAATCAATTAGTTCAATGTTACGGGTATGCGAAGCATGGCCATCTAATACCAAAAGTACAGGAGCAGCTTCGGATGGCTTAACGCATTGTATGAAGTGCTTAAACCATTTTGTAAAAAGTTCAGTCTGAATCCAGCCTGATGGGTGACAAGCGTGAATTGCACCAGGTGGAGCCCCTTTCATTAGAAGGGGATGATCCCGTTTGCGTGGAAAAATCATCATTGGGGGAACAAATGAACCACTAGCGCTCATACACATTACGCAAGTAACTGTAGAACCTCTTTCAGCTGATGTTGTGGCCGCAACTTGCTTTTTCCCTTTCTTGGCCAATACTTCTGGCAATTTTGATGGCACAACTGATATGCCAGTTTCATCAACATTGTAAATATTGTTTGCAGTGTACTTGTGTTTATCCATTGCGTCTTCTAATAATTTATAAAATTCACTAACGTTTTCTTTGTTGAAGCCCTTTAACCTCGCAATAGACGTACCCGTGGGTTGACGAAAAGAGAGTTCTGGGTGACGTCTTAGAAACAATCGCAACCACGTTTTACCAGCAGACTCGTTTTCTTTGGAGAAATTATGATTTAAATTATTATTTTCCGCAAGTTGATAAGCTAAACACTTTATGTCTTTCCGCGTCAACCCGAACCCTGATGCCTCCATTTCAAGCACATATGTCGCTAACTCAGCCTCTAATTCGGCAGTAAGTGTAGCCTTTCTTCCTAATTTAAAATTTGTCACCTCCTTTAGTGATATATTATCATTTTTTTTCGACAAACGTATGAGGGTCGTTTTTGGTACGCCAAAAACTTTTGAAGCTTTTAAAAAACCCATTTTTTTTTCACGGATAGCCATTATAGCCATAGCCATTGAGTCTTTGTCCCATATTTGTCTCTTTGATGTCGATGCCATGACCTTAAACAAATAAAATATCGAATATATAATATGGATTAACAAGTAGTCCATATTATCACCATCCCTCATAATATGGACCACTAGACCATATTTAAAACCTCAATATCGGTCCATAATAAAAGCTAGTGCCATTTGAGCGTAAAACATTTAACAAAAATTATAGGTATGACGTACAGTTACACATTATAACAAGAATATTCCCTAACAAATCAATGTTTCTAGAATATGGAGATTCAATAATAAGTTGCTGTAATTAACGTAGTAATAATCTTACAAAACTCACCGTAAAATTACATTAAATGTGCCTACTATTTCAAAATGGCGATCACTGACGCGCACGGACATGTAGCCTGGCGGCAATCGACTGACAGAGGGGCGCGACGCCAGGGTATCGAAAGCGACCAACTTCACTGCGATAGCAGTGACACCTAGCGAAATATTGTCGTGGTCCATATTATGTGACTAGTCCATATTTAGGGAACTTACTCTAGGTATTATTCAGTTGTTTACGTCCGCAGAATACAACTTCTATAGGCCTACTGTTTTTCTTCTTATTTTTTAATAATGTCTGTCCACCGCGGTTTTTCTCAGTGATTTCGCCAGTGACAAGAGATTAGAATAAATCAGTAAATGGAATAAATGAAAAGTACAAAGCCGGACATGTTTCAATCGGCCATCTTCCCCTCCCCGAAGGTTACCGGAAGACCCCACTGTTTTTCATAATTTCATAAATCGTTAGGGAGGTTTGATTCTCGGTTTGGGCAAATATTTGTGTGATGAGATTTGTAGGTAGGTAGGTATCTATTTATTCCTGAGTCTTGGATGTTTTATATGTATGTATTTAAGTATGTATGTGTGTTTGCCGTGTGGTTGCCGGATTAGAATAGTGCCACTCCATATCTTCCCGTGGATGTCGTAAGAGGCGACTAAGGGAATAAAGGCTTGTAGTAGGTATTGTTAGGCGATGGGCTTGCCACCTGTCACTAATAGGTACACTGGGAAACATCTTAGCCTACTTGTGCAGAACGTGGTTACAGAATTATCAAGAAGTTTTAATACTTGTTGGTATTTCTTTAGCTCTGCCTACCCCACTCTGGGAATGAAGGCGTGAGTTTATGTATGTATGTATGTACCTATGTATGTATAAGTATACTTCTTTAATACCTCCCTACTTACATTTCAGTATATTTATCGTTGTATAGTAGGTACGCATAGTACAAAGCCTAGAGCTTAGTTTAGGACTAGGTCAATTGGTGTGACATTGTCCTCCGATATTCGTTTATTTATTTTATAATATTGACTTGATAGATTTGTACGTACCTATTCATTAAAATAAGTAAAAACGACATAATATGCCTACTACAAACGAGTAATGAAGTAGATATACGCCCCACCAAAAGTTTTCATAACAATATCACGTCACAAATCTTTTATAAAAATAAACAATTCTGTCCCCACTCAGTTCTGTGCTCTGATTGGTGGATCTCGAGGGGGCGTAGCCGGTACAGCGCAGCATCCAATGACATCATCTCCCCAATCGATTGCGAAGGGACCATTATATCGTTAGGTATATTTCTTATCGATATTGAGATATAAAATAAACTAGTGGCCGTGACTGACAAGATGATGGATTTACTCTGGATTTGACGATTAGATTATTTGTACGACTAATAATTTCGATGATTTAGTTAGGTATATTGGTTACCTACTGATTTGAAATTCTGCAGACTTTATATCATTGCGTTTATTTTACTACATAGTTTTTTTTTTTAATTTAAAAACCCCAGAGTCAATAGAAAAAGAAGAGGGGTGATGGAGAGGTGAATAAAAAAGTTTATAACGTGAGTCTCTATGTCTATGTGTCTGAGTGTCTGTCTGTCTGTAGCATTGTAGCTCCGCAACGGACAAACGGATTTGGAGGATATGAATAAATAAAATTTCTTTATATGCTCCTTATGATAATCGAATAAATGACTCCGATTTTAATTAGCAGCATCACTAAATTTGTCAAATAAAATCTGTCACAAGCCCAATAAGATTAAAAAAATATTTTACGTTTCAGGTTGCACTAAACTTGCTGTACCTAAGCTCCTCCCATTCTTTGGTAAAGGGAGTGCCATGATGATCGAACTTGGATGTAGGCGAGTACAGTTCGGCAAGAAGGTTGACAAATTCTTGGTCAATATCAAAATACAGGTACCTACTTGATAAGAAGTCCTCTGAGTCGACGTTTAAGTTACCAGGGGGACTACCATGGCTGTGTTTATCGCGTGACAAAATGTGGATAAAGCATCCGTAAGGGTCTCCCCAAACTAGTCGACGCTGTTTCGGCAAATCGCGTACGGAAAAAGCTCTATGCCAACGCAATAAGAGCGAATAAGACGTCAATCGGCTCGGCCGACGCGAAACGACGTCTTTCGACGGGAAAACGACGTTTTGCCGTAAAGCTGTTCGCATCTGTACGACGCTGTTAGCAGCCTACCGCACACGGTCGCATTCATAAAACTCCGAGTACCGCCGTTCGGTGCCGGCAAGAGTTGAACAGTTCCCGAGCGATCACGGCCGAGTATAAAAAAAAAAACGATAAGGACCGGTCAGAGCTTGCGGAAGCCGTTCAGCGTCTTCGACGGCCGAACATAGCCGGCGACGGCCGAACAGAGCCGATGATGGCCGAAGTAGCTACTGATGCGTTTGTATTTAATTTATATTTGTATTGTATTTAATTATATGAAGGTAAATAATCTAACACGTCTGTCAGATTCCCAACTCACGTTGTTACTAACAACCAGTCTCCAAAAATGAGATTTACGATTGCCGATCACCCGCTGTTGCCTACATCTGTTCATCCGACTCAACGGCTGTAGGTACGCGTGCTGTCTGACGTCTCGACGGCAGTACCTACGGAGCACGGGAGAGCCGACCGTCGCTTTACAACTGTTGCGATAGCAAATCGCAGGTGATCGTTCGTCTCTACGGCCGCAAGGAGGATGAGACTGCTGAACGCAGGTGTCCAACCGCGGAGACGGCCGATCGGCTAAATGCGAATAGTGTGGTGTAAAACACTCGGCGAAAGCCGACTCCGCGTCGACTGGTTTGGGGAGACCCTAACTCTCTTATACACGTATCAAAAAGTGATGACGGATGTTTTATCCACATTTTGTCACGCGATAAACGCAACCATACTGGCCTCGCTGGAGCGAGCGCGATCGACTCCCGCAGCTTGTGGCTCGGACGCGGCCACTCAAACGCGCGGTATGGGCCGATGCTATACAAAATGTATGGAAAAACGCGCTGCCTACGCTGTGGTAGCCACTAGTAACTTATACCAGTTATACCTATCTACTTTATGTCATTTTACGTTATGTTTGAACTGCGGCACTAACCTGTCACATGCGTTAAAGGGCGTTTTCACTAAAACGTGTACCCCGAGTGATACATTGCAGCCGTCAATGTACTTATAGCTAATTTGCGTCACAAAACTGACAAAGTTAAAATTCCATAATTTCAGTCCATGATCGGGGTACGCGTCTTAGTGAAAACGCCCTAAAGAGAAAAGGTACGAAAGTGTGTAGCTACTTAGCCGACTATACGTTTTGTTGTGTAAGAGTGTTTCACATACATTACATACATACACTCACGCCTTCATTCCCAGAGTGGGGTAGGCAGAGCTAAAGAATTACCAACAAGTCTTAAAACTTCTTGATAATTCTGTAACCACATGTGTTTCACATTTTTATGAAAAAAACAATGTCTTATTTTTTGCAGACCTTGCTTACGCCCTAACTCTTTCTATGTCTAGAAAATGTCTAGTTTCATGGTGAATGGGCAATACCTATTTAGAGGTTGCACAAATTGACCACTTAGGAGGAGCAGATTTTCAATGTTTATTATTTTTCAAAAAATAACTAACTTACCTGTCCACTTATGTCAAACACTAATAATATTGACCATCATCACGTTTTTTTCCGCCTGTTGCGGCTTTGGAGCATTGCGTAATCTTGAAAATTTACTTAAAAACTTATCAAAGTGAGCAACCCCTAAGTAAATACCAAAGAATTGTATTATCATTTTGAATACTGGTCTTTTAGATAAGTAGGACCAAGAATTTGATCAAATTCATTGAAAATTTAAATGTGCTAAAAATGAAACTCCCTATTATGTACCTACGTTAAGATTTAATTTTTAGGGTTAGCAGCCGGAATCCCCACCGACTTAAGTACCCAGCTAAAACATCTGCATCCTTCGGGGAGGTCCCACGCGACCACGAGCAAGCGTATTCGGCCGTGGCACCTCGACGCCAACGAATCCGGGAGGGTGCCTTAGTAGACGGACTGCAAAATGGCAGTTCGAGTGCAGTTATGATGCAGTTGACAGTTGCAGTCTTGTTGGAGGACCTTGTGCAGGGTCCGTCGGGGTTGTACCACCATCTTATCCATTAACTTACCACCAAACAGCAGTGTTCGCATTGTTGTATTCCGGTTTGGGGAAAAGACAGCCGGTGAAATGACTAGCATAGAGGCCTCAGGGTTGGCAGTGCATTTGCAGTCGTGTGAATGCTAATGTCTATGGGTCACAGTACTCACAGTTTCCACTTACCATCAGGTGGCCTGTGTGCACGATTGCCTTCATATGCCGTAAAAAAAAAAAACTCCATCAAACGTCAACTGTACTCGAACTGCTATTTTGCAGCTGGGTTGCAGTTCAAATGCTGTCCGTCTGCGTACTGGGCCTTGGCACTCTCAGACCTCCGGTGCCCCGACTGTTGCACGTTTGTTGCACGGGAAAACCTAAACCCTGAGTCCACTACTGATGCCAGGCCTTAAAATTAGGTATTAGGTATATGACTCCTGTTTTCCGCGTAATTGAGTAAAATTCCCAATTTACTTAAGATGAGTCACCCGGTCGGCGGCCGCGGGGTTTCCAGTACCTAGCGCTAAACCACCATGGGTGGTGACCTAAAAACCTGGAACAGTCATACATAGTGACCACTGCCTAAACTAACCCAATTCATACCTAGTTAGTTCAAGTTTAAGCGTAAAAAACTATATTTTCCAACAAAGTGGTAAATTTTCTAAAAGCGTCGAAACGATAAACTTTCTGTGACATATATTTTCTAGGTATGAAAAGGTTCGTCACTTTTAGACCTTAATATCATTGAAATAGAGAGTGACTATACTTTATTTTAAACCACATTGACGTAGAAAAGACAATGTAGTGTTTAAGCTCTTAAGCCATTGGCAGTTTATTATCTCAGTCAATAATAAACGTAAAAAAATATAAAAAATAGTTTAATTTTGGGGCTATACTACTTTGTATACCAATAGGTACGCATATTTTTTTCCAGAACTTTTTGACTTGAAAGATCGAAACCAGAACGACATATACTACATACAAACGTAGCAAAACTATAAGCTTGTAATAATAAAAACACAAATAATCCTTACGCAACTTGCGTGCAAAGGTACCTACCCTTAATTACCGGCTTATGATTTTAATTACAGTAAAGGTGTCCCCCAAGGTTCGAAGCGAAAGTAAGCAGATGCAACTTTCGCCCAAATTGTGCCTACCACAGGCATGTTGATAAAATAATTAACGGTTCAAGTATTTTAACCGACTTTTAAAGAAGAAGGTTCTCAATTCAGTTGTGTTTTTTCAAATGTACGTTACCTAGAAACTTCGTCATTTATGAACCGATGTGAAAAACTTTTCTATGATGAAATCTGTAAGGAATTGTGGGAATTCTTCAAATATTTTGGGCATACAATACACAAAGCGATAGTGGTATTTTCAGCAACAAGTCAAGCATTTGTGAAGTGGAACTGATGAAGCAGACCACATATTGGCATATTGAAAACCTGTTATGTTTATGGTAATTTATCAGCTGTTGGTTTTCCTATACTAAATAAATAAATATGACCGCTAGAAATTATCAATTATACCTTTTCGATGGGTGGCGAAAAAATATCACTTTAAGATAGTTAACCCACTATGACTCAGGAAATTTTGACTGTCACTATCAAACATATTTTATTGTATGTATATTTTTATGCGCATAAATGTTATTCACACTGATGGCCGATGGGATCAGAAGGTTCTTGAGTGGCGTCCGCGGACTGGGAGACGAGCTGTAGGTAGGCCTCCAACAAGATGGAGTGACGACCTTGTAAGGATCGCGGGAACGCGGTGGATGCGAAAGCACAAGACCGGTCTGAGTGGAGAGCCTTGGGGGAGGCCTATGTCCAACAGTGGACGTCTTTCGGCTGACATGATGAAATGTTATTATTTGAAATTGTTAATTTTATTGTATTTTTCAGAGGAATAACCAACGTTTTCCGGATCGTCTAAATCCAGGACTTAGGAATTAGGTTACCCCGCTAAAAACATGGCCAAAATGCCAAGCCAAGTTACAGGCTCATCCTTTAATGTGTTTTGAAATCATACATTACATACATACATACATAAACTCACGCCTTCATTCCCAGAGTGGGGTAGGCAGAGCTAAAGAATTACCAACATTTCTTTTCTTGATAATTCTGTAAACTCAGAATCGGGTCCAATTAGTTCATACTTGTTTTTTTGAGATAGTTTTTAGCTAATGGCTTCGTAACCCTACACTGAGCATGGTCAGACATGCTCTACCCGGTTTTTTGATGACGTTCACAAAACTTCTTGTCTAGGAGCATTGAATGTCTTCTTGGTAATTAGATGTCGATATCCGATGTCCCGGTACAAAGTGTGGCAGCGCCCAGTTCGCTGCGCCGGGGCACAATGATCGTCCGGTCGGTAGCTCGTGCCGGGTTTCCGGTACACTTGGGAGCTCAAGTGATTTTATATACATATATGGAATATAGTGGCAATGGATATACCTACCTACACCTAACATAAGCCTTAATATATAAACCATTAAAACCATTTTTTAAATGTGAACAATATATTTAAAAATACTAAAGTACCTAAATAATGAGACGAGCTGTAGGTAGGCCTCCAACAAGATGGAGTGACGACCTTGTAAGGATCGCGGGAACGCGGTGGACGCGAAAAGCACAAGACCGGTCTGAGTGGAGAGCCTTGGGGGAGGCCTATGTCCAGCAGTGGACGTCTTTCGGCTGGCATGATGAAAGTAAATAATGATCATGAATCGCACCTATAATTAACTAAATCTACACTAATCCAACAAACCGCAACCAGTGCGCATCGCGTTTTACGCGGTGAATCGGATTGCCCTGGGATGGTGACTCAAGTCATGAGACTGCGTGTTCCAGATGTGCCCAGGATAGTCCTTAGGGCACGTCACCGAGAGCCGTCCGCGGTGCCGCCGGCACGCACCGTGTCGCGCCGGACCTCGCCGCTCCCCCGCGCGCTTGCGCTCAACGAGCTGTTAGCATCTGCGCCGGAGTGCAGTTGCAGGCCGATGGTCGGCTGTGTGTTATGAATGCATGAGATTTTGTGAGGTGAAGGATGCTAGGCAATCGAGTGTCCCAATATAGTCCATAATTTTTACTTAGCTTCAATTTCTTAATCTTGTTTCATGGTGCATAAGGGTCTCCCCAGACCTATTGACTCCGAATCGGCTTGAGCCGGTAAGAAAAAGTTGTATGTCCATGCAATAAGAGCGAAAACGACGTCGCTCGGCTCAGCTCGGCTCGATTCGGCGTTGTGAACGGAACGACGTCGTTCTCGCTCTTATTGCATGGACATTCAATTTTTTCTTACCGGCTCAAGCCGATTCGGCGTCGATAGGTCTGGGAAGACCCTTAGTCTACCAACTGTAATACCATGTAAATATACTTATAAATAAATAAATAAATAAAATCGCTCCCAATATGCTGGCAGCAATGCCACGTTTAATGGTAATTAATTAAACATAAGGTCAGGATTTGCAGTAGGAACCAAAATTCATTTATTCGTTTATTTGACCAAAAGGAGCTACGTTTCCATTTACAAACTATAATTTTGCAAAATTTTGTGCTTAGGTTAACCAGTAATATATCGCATCTCTAGAATTATAGTGATCTAATTCACAAATGTTGTATTTCGAGTAAGGTCTCTACAGCAATAACTATTTGTCTCAAAATCGACAGCTGAAATGTTGCATTAGGCCACTTTAATTCTAAAGGTGCGATATATATACTAGGCATCGGAGATTTTGTATTTTCGTAATTAAATCAGTATAAAAACGTTTTTTTTTTTTTTTAACATTAAATAATCGTTTCTAAACTCGTCAACGTTGTTATCCTTGATTATAAAATAAACCTGAATAATTAAATAAATAAATGAGTATGAATATGAATAAGAGTTTAGATTTATGACAAATGTCGACTCCATAGCTTGCTATTAGTCTTACCGTGCGACAAAAACTCCGATGCCTATATGTTACATAGGTTACATGGGCTTATTAAATGAGTTAGTTTTGGTAAGACTTTTGGATAAGTACTTACATAAAAAATAAAAAGTATGCGCCAGGAAGTATTTATTTATTTATTTTCAAATTTATTTCAGAATCCAGTTCCATATGTTGTTAGTAACATAAATAATAAATAAATAACATAACATATAACCTTGCAAAATAAAAAATTGTAGAGTAATAATAGTTTGCCAAATGATGATTTGGTAAAATATTACATACATACATACATACATACCTTCACGCCTGTAATCCCAGAGTGGGGTAGGCAGAGCTATATACAGAATTATCTACAACTTTAAAAGCTTTTCCACAAATAAGCTAAGATCTTTACCAGCGTATTAGTGACAGGATGCAAGCCCATCGCCTAACAGTACCACCAGACATTTTATTTAAACGAATTATTTATCAATATCCACTTCAGTTCGCGACTGTCCACCATTGTGGCAGCATCTGTCGTCGGTTTTTTGCCGTCGGTTGAATTTCGTCTCGTTTTTTGTCAGCGATCGTCGCTTTCTTTTTATCGAACAGGTAGCTTGAACTTTTACCTTTTGTAACAGGACAAGTATGGGCTCATTCTAATTAGTAAAACCATATTGCCTTCGACGACGCTGAAGCCTAGTCGGTAGCGACCCTGCCTACGAAGCTAGCGGTCCTGCGTTCGTGTATTAATATTTGTGTGATGAGTTCGAGAGTATTTGTTTCTGAGTCTTGGGTGTTTTTATCTAATATAAGTAAGTTTATCGTTGCCTAGTGCCTAGTACCCATAGTACAAGCCTAGAGCTTAGTTTGGGGCTAAGTCAATTTGTGTGACATAGTCCCCTGATATGTTGCATTATCGTGTTATCAATGTTACGATAGCTTATATTTACTTGTCTATAATGGTGGCTGACTTAAAAACAATACCGTAACATCTCACTGCTAGATCAAAACAGCATCAAGTCAAAATTCTTGCTAGTTTTATTTCAAGTTCATTGAAGTTGTATTAAAGTTGATTTTAAAATGCAGTTGTATTTTGAGTTACTACTGTTTTGAATAGCAGTGCGCATGCAAAATCAATATTGTTTAACCCTGTAGATTAGATGTTCAGTTGTGACTTTTTATCTTCATTTTGCTATTGGATCATATTATCAATGGTTCTTATGGCCCTTAGACCCACGTACACGTAGTCTTAAATTATTCACCAATGTCAGATTCATTATGAGAGAGAACTGTCAATTTTAATGAATTAACCTGTTAACCTGGGGTTAACCTGGGTTTGACATTTACGTGCAAGCGGGCTTTAAAGATTTGAGTCCCACGTCTAGGTATTATTTAAATAAAGGGTTATTATTACCCGACTGCGGCAAAGCCCAAAAGGAGGGTTTCGTGTTTGACCTGTATGTATGTCCGAATCTATGTCCCCTCGTAACTACTAAACGGCGTCCTTGAGCTTGCACAAGGTCCTTCCACTACCTAATTTTTTTATAATATAAAGTTGTCTTCGATCCTTAAATATTTGGATGTGTGTATGCATTAACTTATTTCGGCGGAAGTCAATCAACCCTTTTATATCAAAGTGCCTTATTTTATTTCCCTTATAAAAAGGAGATTCAAAAACTGCCCACTGGAACGAATAGCACGAGCCACAGGATGTCCTCTGGATTTTTTGTACTCAAATTAAATGAGGTTTTCAATTACTTTATAAAAAAGTTATTAGATTTTTATTTTTAACCTTTCGTTTACCTACTCGTACTTAACTCAAACGAGAACTAACTGACGAAATGTTTGGGAATCTTTTGTTGGATAACCCAGTATGTTCGGTGAATGAGTATTATGAACATTACTTATTTGTGTTGACTTTTACTATTATTATTTAATTATATTTCTGACGACGTCAATGTAACTGCAAATAATTTGACATAAAATGTAATTTATACTGTGATATTGAGTGATAGTTATATGGAGTAATCAAATCTAAATCTGAATTTGAATATATTATTTAATTTTATTGCGACATTGAAAAAATGTGAGAAACTATTTTTTTAGGGGTGCAATGGTTGCACGTTATATGCGCAGAACTTGAATTCAGATCCAATTTACAAAAAAAAAACCGGGAAAAATCTCACGCAAATTGGCCTAGCCCTAGCCCCAAACTAAGCTCTCGTCTTGTACTATGATTACAAGACAACGACATACTTATTTACGTTATACGAGAAATACATAGAAGACATACAAGACTCAAGAATAAATACTAGCTCAGGTATATCTGGCGTTGCCGGTGCTTTGTTATAGATATAAACTAGAACGACATGCTAAATGATACGATGCGTCGAAATAATTATGTGCGTCGCTCAATGTTATTGGTTCCCAAAGTTGCCTTTCCATCCCCAGTGGGCGCTGAAAAAGGTAGTTCTGAATCTGTACAGGGGGGCGCTCCCGTATTCATAAAATATAAAAAATATATAAAGTAGAGTATACGAGCAGCAAATTCTTTGTAAATTTAATCGAACTTCGATCGAGTTAGGTACAATTGATTTTGCAATAAATGCATTTGGTGCTTTGACTCAGTCATATCAAATATTTCTCATATGTAGATAGATTTGTTAAAATCCAATGTTAATCTTTGTACTTTTTCTTTTTGTGAAAAGGTAGGTAACTTAATTTTTCCAAATTATTTTTTGTTGCGGGGGAGGTGAATTTTTTTGGGGTAACAGCCAAAAATGTTTGGGAACCTGTGGTCCATGTAATATCAGCGTTGCAAGTGCCTCGCTGTTCGAGTCAAAATTTGCGCGTGTAGAGTAAGTTGAGTAAGTTATTGACTCATTATACTGATCATTATGTAACGGTGCGTTGACTCGGCGTCTAGTAAAACGCGTAATTGTATAAATCGCACGCAGATGACGGTCAATGTCGGGTGAGTCACCGCTTGCTCTCGATTTTAGGGCCCACGGCACGCGCGGCAGCGGGTGTAGTGTTTTTTTTAAATGTAAAGACAAACGTGTACACAGGCACTGGTACATATGTAGTGAATACAAGGTGGAAATCATCTATTTTTTGTTTTGTTTGTTTACAAAGAAGCTGTCAATTAATATGATTTAATTTGTACTGAAACAGTAATTTAATTAGACACATAATTTGAACCAAATAGAATTAGATATAGCATTATTTACTCATACTGTCGTCAAAAATACGTGGTTTAAATCTTTCGGGTTATTAACGCCCACGGTGTATAAGTAGGTAACTCACACTGTCCCGAGTACCCAGGTTGTCCCAAGTGTATACATTTGACGGTGACAAGGTTGTGATTACTACAGGAGGTACATTTGAGATGCTGAAAACAATAAATGTCTTCTTTTTGCAGACTTTGCTTACGCCCTTACCTCCCTATTGTTAAGAATGAAAATGTATAGTTTCAAGGTGAATGGACAATATTTAGAGGTTGCACAATTTGGCCACTTACGAGGAGCAGATTTCCAGTGTTAATTATTTTTCCGAAAACAAAAAATAATTACCTAGTGAATTTCCTGTCAACTTATGTCAAACACTAATGACATTGACTGACCATCATCGCCATATTTTCTGAATATTCCGGCTTTAGAGAATTGCATAATCATGCAAATGGATTCGAAAAGTTGTCAAAGTGTGCAATGCAACCCCTAAATAGAGGTACGAACTTATTGTTTTAGATAAGGACCAAGAATTTGATCGAATTCATTACAAATTGCATTGTGTCAAAAATGAACCGTAATGCTGGTATATGGCTTAGCAGGCTGAATAGGTGGTATTCCTAAATCGCTGTCCGCTTGTGGTGTGTGTGCCGCCGCGCACACAGACGCGGCGGGAGATGCGCACGCGCCGCGGCAGCTGACCGCGCAACACTTTTTATTGTTTTTACTACGTCTTGATACTTTTGGCCATTGTTTGTGTAGCTAAAAATGTTTGTAAATAAAAATAAATGGTTTTGACATGCATGTAGGATGAGTAATGGATCCTAAATAATGATAAAAATACTTAAATAGTGAACTAAATTCTTGAATATAAAATATCTAAGACTAATAAAAATACAGGGCGAACGATATGAAGTGTTACCAAATTCAAAAGGCTACGATTTTTTTTGTTGTCACAAAATTATTCATTATAAAGATAAAAATTAGAAAAAGATAAGTATCAAATTTTTAAGATTACTTTATTTTAACTCGATATGACCACCTTTTGCTGTCTATGGCCTTCAGACGGTAGAAAAATGAGTTGCACGCTGCACGAATGTGATCCTGCGGTATGCAATGGCAATTACGTACGATCGCTTTCTTCAATGCATCCATACTGGCATGTTTTCTTCTCCTCACCTTGCTCTCCACAATGGACCAGAAAGAAAAGTCCATCGGGTTCGCGTTTGGGGAATTCGAAAGACATTGTGTGGACGAAATAAAATGTGGAACGCGTTGTTCAGCCATTCTTGGTTCACACGAGCCTTATGAGCCGGGGCCGAGTCTCGTTGTAATGTCTACGGTCTACTTCCGAAATGTTTGCGTGCCCAAGGCTCCAACGCAGCTTCCAAAACATTTTCCCGATAGTAAGTCGCATTTACTTTGACACCAGGCTCGATTTTGTGAATTTGGTAACACTTCATATCGTTCGCCCTGTATTTGCCTTTACCGAGAATCGAGCCCAGAACCGCTAGCTTCATAGGCAGGGTCAAACAAACTACCTACGCCAAAGCGGCGCCGGCGTCGTCTTGCTCTTGTGTCTTAACTTTAATGGATGGATCACGATGGACGGATCTTGATAGTGACGCTGCCTCCGAAGTAGCGGCCTTGGATTCCATTTCTATGAATGAGCACATGGTATCCCGACTTTTGACCAAATCATCAAAAAAAAATGTATTTGTGCTTAAACCGTTACATATTATATTACATATTTCATAATAGGCTTATTAAATAGGTTAGGCTAAATTCCACAAAAAAAAACCGGCGGGAAGTACCTGTTTCCGTTTCCGTTTCCGTTTGTAAAACGACATAGTTTGCTAAATGATGATTTGGTAAAACATAAACATTAGTGAGCCTGACCAAATATTTGCGTCACGAGAGCGAGTATTGAGTGTTGTCTTATTTCTTATAGTCTAATTAAGTTTTAAGTAATCATATGATTGATTCTCCTTATTGATTGGGCAGGCCGTCAGCTCCATTGGTCTGATGAACATCACAGACATCGTGAAAAAGATGGATAACCTTAACAGAGCGGTTTCGATATCTCGAATATAAAACAAAAATAATTCAAAAAGCTTTTTGTTCGGATTTTAATTTTTCCGAAAGTTAGTTACCCTGGAGCTATTTTACATTAAATGCATAATTTAATTGTAATACGTAAGTTAGGTTAGGTTTGATTTATTAGCGATACCAAAAAGTTGAGTCTTCTATCAAAAAACTGCGTCCGGAATTGGGGATCACCTAAAAAAAAAACTACTTAAATGTTTTAAATAAAATATAGAGACCTGTTTCCAGCCTTTTTCCAACTGAGACTGACATTGAAATTTTTCAACATTTGTAGAAGTTGGGTTTGTTGCTTTAAATGGTATATTTTTTAGAGTTGCATTTAATTTCAGTCGTGGTTTTACACCAGATATCCATTTATTGTAATTTTCTAAGTCTTCTTCAACCTAAAAAAAATTAAGAACAGAATTAAGAAACATACTAATTTATCTAATCTATAGGTGTCTCGCTTCTGTATCCGTGGTTAAATTGCATTGTTAGATCAATCTGACCACATCCACTCTTTTGTATCCTTGGTCAGATCAATTGATTTATTAGTATCATAAATATAAAGTAGGTTTAGGTTGTTAGTTCTTCCGCTGGACCAGAGGACCAAACCACCCAGAAATAGCTCCGCTCCGCTCGTGCGGAGCTCCGTCTGCGAAAGTGTATAAAATGCAAATAAATCAATAGATCTGACCAAGGATACAAAAGAGTGGACGTGGTCAGATTGATCTAACAATGCAATCTGACCGTGGATACAGAAGGTGTATTTCACGCAGTTGAGAATGAGTGTAATTTGTACCCCAAAATTCATGGATCAAATATAACACACGCAGGCTTCAAGTCACATGAAAAGGCTGCAGTCTTGCAGTCGCAGGGGGGTGGATAGACAGATCACGCGTACACATTCACGAACATAACATTCGACAGTCGCGGACAAAGGACGGTACATCATAGGTCGCGGGCGAAGTGTGGTCAGGCAGCCCGCAGCCTTAGGTGCAGTGCTCAAAGCAGTAATAATAATCAGAGTAAGTGGCAACTTACGTTAATGTGGTCTTCGCAACAATAAAGACGTCGTTTTGGGCAGTTTCTGTCAGCCATTTCACACCAAATTTCCTTTAGTTCTTTCCTAATAGCAAAAAACCTCTTCTCAGGGGTTTTAACGTCATTATTGGTGCATGTTGGTAAAAAACACATTTTAGGTTCTCTCCATCGTTGGTCTTCCATGGTAAAAACAAATTGAATGCCACGAACAGAAGTTCAGTCCAGGGCACAAAGCAAGAGTTATCGTCGAAGCAGGCAATATCGAAAGTCCGGTGTGGGTAAGCAGTCGAAAATTTAAAAGAAAATCAGAGAAAATACCGAAAACTTGGAGAACGAAGCGGGCGTAAAATCACAAGCTAAGGTTATGTTGTTTGTTTTAATTTATGACAGGACAGCTGTCAATGGCACGTCTGTCACTGTTTTTTTAATTACATGACGGACTAAGGTAGTGCCCATGTTAATCCGTCCCAAATTTAATAAATTGTTTTTATACATACATACATACATAAACTCACGCCTTCATTCCCAAAGTGGGGTAGGCAGAGCTAAAGAATTACCAACAACTTTTAAAACTTGTAGTACTGTTAGGCGATGGGCTTGCAACCTGTCACTAATGCGCTGGTAAACATCTTAGCCTTATTGTGCAAAATGTGGTTATAGAATTATCAACAAATTGTTTTTATTTTTTATAATTATATGACGCAAAGTCTATTCTTTCGAATAAAAATATAAAAACAAGTAGTTTTTTTTTTAGGTGATCCCCAATTATGTTTATCATTCGGCTTATCAACGTTCAGTCCCTTTCACACTAATGTGTGTCTTTTATTGACACGGTATCTATATTTTTGTTTCGACAAACTAGTGGAGGGGGTTCTCGCCGGCAGTGTGGACAGCCAGCGATCAACTACCTACGTGTATCTTTAATAGACACAGGATCTATAACCCTTTTTTCGTTTCTTGAGCGAGAAAATATTCGATAGGTAATAGGTAATCGTTTTCTCGCCGGCAGTGAGACATGTCTAATATTACCACCTAAGAAGTATTTGTTTTCAATAGCAAGTATCAAGACGTGTCTCATTCCGGAGAGATGCGCGCGCGCCGAGGCAGCTGTGCGCAGCATCTGTTCACGCACACAGCCAGACCAACCTGTCGCACAGCTGATCGCTACCTGGCTCGATCGGGGATTTGTTTATCGATCGGATTATTGGATCAATAAAAATATATTTATAAATATAAAAAATAAAATTATAGCATGTAAAGCACCCGAAAATATCTTCTAGTAACGTCGCCATTTTTATCAGTCACAAACTAACGTTACATGTTCCATCTAATACATATTTTTATGGCTAATATTTTGAATAAACAATTTCATTTAAATCCAGACTCTACATTTGTGGAAAGAAAAAATCCTCTGCACTCCACCATGTCATGTAAACAGTTAAAATTGTAACGAGGTTATTACAACCTCCTTTGTTTGCGTTCCTGGCCACTCCTACATTTCGATCTAAATATTTCAAAATTCAAATTTATTACATTCTATTCCGATATCGATCTTCGGATCAATCTCCAGATATTTTCCAGAAGAACCAGACACGAGTACTCGTGTCTTGTCTTGGTAGTATTGTACCTACATTAATTTATTATTTTATTTGGTATTCAGTTATAAATTATAAAATACACACATTATATTTCAAACAGTGATTCATTTAACTTTGACACAACGTCTCAGCGATATTTACCCTATACCGTCAGAAATGGCTCTCCGGCGGGGAATCGGACCCCGGTCTCCCGCGTGACAGGTGGGTGGATACTTACCACTATACTATACTAAGAAAATGACACCTAATTTGTTAAAATATCACATCGTTTGTGCTTTATTGCAGCCTTGTAAAAATATACCTGAAATGGCGTGTTGAAAAGGCATTTTTTCTTTGCGGCTTTTTACTGAGAGTTCATTGACCAATCACCACTCCACACGTGCGAATTCAGTCTGGATGGTAACAACTAGGCGACAGGGCTAGCTGGCATATAGATAGATAGATAGGCTGAACCCCAGCTGCCTCCCACCTGCCTTCTATCTTAGGGATTTAGGGTCGATGACCTCTTGGCCAGAGGGTGGGTATTCCGTAGGACCACGTGTGTGTGTGTAATTTGTACCAATGTTTTCAACGGTTACAGATGATCTTAAGTTTGAAAAACTTTTGTCCGCTATTTCGTTCGTCCGAAAATCATTTTTCTCTGAAACCGTTTAAAACTAACCCAACGACAGATTCTGTGTATCTTTCAACATTTTGAAAAGTTAATGATTTTCGGTTAGGTACCGTTTTCAACGTTAAGTAACCCCATCTGGTATTTTTTTACCACACACATTTAGTTGCAGGGACTAGGAATTGTAATTTTTGCAATGGCTAGACAAATCCCACTTATTAGTCGTTTGTCGTCGTTGATACCACAGTACAAGCATAGAGCTTAGTTTGGGACTAGGTCAATTTGTGTGACATTGTCCCCTGATATAAAACCAAAAACAAAGAAAACAACTTTTGAGGTGGAAGGACCTGGGATTGCTACTACCATCTAACCCTTTAACCTGCCGAACTCGGTAAAATTAATAACATAGAGGCATTCCATCTAAGTCCTCAGGGTTGGCAACGCATTTGCAGTAGAGATTTCTATGGGCTTCAGACTCCATTAATCATCACGGGGCCTAATATCTTTCTGTCACTTTCTGACACGTGTATAAGAACGAGAGCGACGGATGCTTTATCCGCATTTTGAGTTTTTGACACGCGATTAACGCAACCATACCTACTAGGCCCGCTGGTTTAGGACTTTGTCGGCGTAATGTAAATTTATTGCTATGGAAACCTACAATTTTGTAGTACCAATAAGAGACGGACGGACGGATATGGCGAAATTGTAAGGGTTTATTGTTGACTTCGGAACCCGAAAAAACTCGTGCGTAGCATGTTATTACATTCCGATTAGAATTTTAATTCGAATCGAATTAACGCGAGCTCAACTCGCACTTGACCTTTTTTTAGTATTTATGTGTTTGTTGTATTCTTCAGGGTTTGTATACTATAATCATATATATACCAAATTTGACGCTTGTATGTTTTGACGATCCAAATAAATAAAAAAATGCGTGAGCCAATTTTTTTTTTATTGATAGCAAATCCACCATCTATTACGGTTTATAAGATCGCTCTTTAAAAGTTAGGACAGACGGACGGACGGACAGCATAGGGGTATTATTAGGGTTGCATTGGGCTCATTCAAGTACCTATGTAAAAAAGTAACAGACTTCATAAACGATACTACCACTCCTACTTAGTAGAAAAGTTAAAACGTTAAGTTTATTCTTTGTTTGACAGTTTGAACTATGACTCACTCGTTTCGCTCGTGCGTCAGAGATAGTTAGAATATTTGATATTTCGCCCCAGACAATGAATCATGCGCAATCGTTTATAACCTCGTTACTTTGCGCATGCGTGGTATATCGTGTTCAATATTGATTCATACTTTCTTTATAACCCAGACGGTTTTAAATGATTCGGGGGTTATATGAGATTTTATTGAGATAAAAAGAGATGCCAAGAGATGTCCTTGAAAATTCGATTGGTTTCCGATTTCTTGGTAAGTAATTCGAGGAATTCAATCATTAAATATAATTTAAAGTCCCAAACGCTGCGGGCGCTGCGGCGCTTTCCCATACTAAAAACGCTTCCGAACCGCTTTTGGTTTGAACGCTTTTTAGTTCGGGAATGCAACGCATCGCGCCGCCTCCGCTCTTAGTACGTTTGCAGCGTAACGCTTTCGAACTGATCAGCTAGTGGACGTCCACTACAGGGGAAGTGTTTGCATCGACCAGTCTTGTTGGAAAAAAGCTGTGCCAAGATACCTGAGATAAAACCCAGAGAGAGAGAGATAGATATAGGTTAAATAAAACAAATTGAAATAGAGGCCATATTTCTTGACTCTTACTTCTTAACTGAATACGATACAATGTATGAAAAATAGGCGAAAACAAAGCGATATATAAATATAGGCAAAAAACCTGCGTATTGACAATTTTCGCGTCGTCCGCGAAGTCAAAGAGTGACATAACTCGAGAATTTCAACCATGGTAAGTGTGGGGTGGAACTGTCGGTCCGCCCGCGTCGCAATTGAACGTTAATCTCATTAGAATCACATAAGCGGCGCAAGGTGCGCCCACACCTGCGTCTGCGCACTGGACGCACTCGCCGCGGGAATTCTTCACCCATAGCTCTTTTTATGTTGTGATTAATTTAAAAAAAACATTAAGAGATATTTTCCAATAAGTGAAACGAGATTTTTTCTTCAATTTAAGATAAGTATATTTTTTTAATTGGGATACATAAATAAAAATAACTCACGGATTGCGGTAATTTTTAGAGAACGATTTCATTAATTTTGCATTTGACCCAATTTTTTTTATTTTATATCTTTATTTATTTAGCAGAAACTTTATGGATGACATGATTATTTCAAAATTTGGATTGGCATTTTCTAATAAATTACAAAAATTAAATGATATCTAATGATAAAAAGTGATTGTAATAGTGTATTAAATTATACTATTTCAAGCGGTTTTTGCCTAACCCGTAAGATACACCTAAAGAAGCGGGCTTCAAGCCGGAAACGAAAGTCAAACAAAGGTTAAATATACTTTTGTCAAAATATCTGAAATAGATAAATGTTTCAAAAACTTAATACCTAATGAACAACGGCTTTAAAACTCTATTCCTCGAAATGGTTTTCGAATTAGAGTACCTAATTGTAAAAATATGAACAATCCCAACACTGAAACAAGATAGTATGTAGGTACCTACTTTAGAATAAAGTATAGGTTTTCTTACTTTCTGTTTTAATTCTCTAAATATTCTAAGTTAGATGTTTTTCTGAATTCTATAACTGTTCAAAATAGGTACCGTAAAACCTGGTAACTATGGTCCAAAATCTTGCAACTATGGTCCAAATTCAATGACCAAAAGTACAAGTTCCCATTATCTTTAGTTAAGGAAACGTGTTGTTTTATAGACATTTCTTTCTAACTAAAGGTTTAAAATGCTTATACTTAAGTCATCTATGAGGAATTAAAGAAATTAGACTTGGACCACAGTTGAAGTACTGGACCATAGATACCAGGTTTTACGGTACTTCAAGAGATATAGGTACCCACCTACCTATAAAACCTGTAGGTTTAGTTAGGTTTGTTTTATAACATTCTAATTAAACGATTTCAATTAAAAATGCATTTCTAATTTATGAATTTCGGACGAATAAAACACTATGGGTTGATACTGATAGGTTAAACTTTTTTGTCACAAAATATAGAATAGTTTTACAAACATCAGATACGAGTAAAACTTGCAAGTTTAAATATGTATCTAAATATATATATAACAAATCACTCACCTAATGTAAACTTTATTTATGAACAATTCCTTAAGCAAACAAATGTTTGATTCTAATCCTGAATCGGAACCAATACAAATGTTGTTTTGCTCCATTCCCACATTAATTCAATATTAATGCAAAACCAATCAGCATTACTACCCCCGTTTTTATAACAGTCCCTGATTGAATCGCGTTTCCGCTCTTTTGTGGTCGCCATTTTGAACTCGTCACTAATGCATGCAAATGGCGGAATAATAAATTAGGGTTTTGGCGGCAAAAGTAAACTGTATTCATTATTGTGTATTTGACTAGCCTTTGCCCGCGAATCCGTCCGGTTAGAATCTGTCTATCGCTACCTATTCCTTCCTACCTACTAATTATGATAACCCCCGCAAGAAACCCAGAAACAAACAGTAGGTACCTACTGAGAAAAAAGCAAGACAAGCCAATCTAACCGAACTCTCAACTTAGAAGTAAAACGCCACTAGTTAATTGCTCTTCCTCTACAATTACTTAAGTCAACCTGCATCTATACTCAGGTTGACGTTCAATCCGTTATCTTGACCAGCGCTCCGCTTCGCTGGGCATCCGTCTCGGGGCATCGAGGCATTCACAATTGACAATCGCCAGTCCGCGAGATGACAGAGTTGCGAGAGCCCAGGCATGTCATTGTGTGGTGGCAAATTAGAAGGCTTGGGAGCCTAAAACGGTATCAAGGTGTTCGTTGAAATAAATGTCTGTAAATATGTAAGAATGCTCAATTGTCGATCTTCAGTTATCTTCTTTACGAAGCAAAGTTGCTTACCGCCATCTGTACGCTTAGATCTTTCTAAGTGTGGAACCTACATCTCGTATAACTAACTTTCGCTTGTGATTATGTTCGCGCAGATTTCTATTTATGGCTGTTCCCTCATGAGCCCCAGTCCTGGCTCTTAATTATTTCTGTACCAAACTCTTTACATAAATCGGTTTGGGCGTTACATTTACAAATTTTTAATAAAGTACTACATCGCAAAAGGTATGGTATCTATTGTTTACCACACAATATTTTTTTCGGTTTCCTAATGGGTTACAGTCTTGGATGACACGTGAAGGCCATATCAATCTGCCATTTTCTTTTTCGGGTGCATAAATAGGCAAAACCAAAAAGAACATTGTATAAAAAATATATCCTGTCTCTTAATCGATAACTTTTGAGCTTGAAATGCGTAAGAAGCCATTCCTAAGCAAAAATATTCATAAAAACCAACATAACGGAAATTAAAATTACATCCACTCCACCCAATGCTAATTAAAAAAAACAAAAGGTCACGACAAAATAGTTTTGATTATGCTGTGATTTCAAATGTAAATGTAAAGTTCCGTTATTAAATGATCTTATTAGAAACTAAGGGATCACTGGGATCAGATACAGTTTTCACTGTGACAGTTACAAAAACAATTGGAATGACAGGTAGAAATTTACAATGGATACCGGAAGCGCCATAGAGAATAAGGGTAGCTTTTTAATGGTTGTAAAGGGGCCGTTATAATTTTAGTTTTTTATGGACTTGCGTTTTGGCTACTCTGATGGAAAGTTATGTTTACTTTAAGTTGCAGATGGTAAGAGGGTTTATTTAGACATTCGCTTGGTTTGGCAAGCTGGTCAAGATTGAAAGTATTTTTTGGTATATCTAGAAAGTGGTCTGACTGGACGAGTATCGAAAAATGTCATCAACGTTTCGAGTCACTTAATGAGTGGTTGTTACCTCTTTTATGTTTAGAGCGCTTTTTTAATTTTAATATGAGTTTTTTACGTTTGATTTTTGCGAATCGCTGGTAGATTTTTGTCAAGTAAAACTGTCCGTGCGCTTAAGGAAGGCTTTTTTATAGGCCTTTGTTTAACTTCTCGTTGTTGTAATGTTTGTTTATTTGTACATACGTACATACCATCACGCCTTCATCCCAGAGCGGGGTAGGCAGAGCTTCAGAAATACCAACAACTCTAACAATTTGTTTGTTATTTGTTGTTAATTCTATAACCACATTTTGCAAAAACAGGCTAAGATGTTTACGATGTGTATATTAGTGACAGGTTGCAAGCCCATTGCCTAACAATATTACAAGCCTTTCATCCCTTAGTCGCCTCTTACGACTTCCACAGGAAGACATGGAGTGGGACTTTTCTAGGCGGCCGGCAACCACACAGCACTTTATTATCTGTAAACGGGTTTAAACGGAATGAGCTTAGTTTGAGGCTGGATCAGTTATTAGATTGTCCCGTGATAATATTTATTTACAACAATGATCATTTGGCAGCAAGTCGGACACGATAGCGGCGTGGTCAGATAAAGGCCATGAGAACTCGGTTATCATCCGCTGCGGTCGGCCGCAGCTTCCGACGATGGCTGATGCACGTATGGGAACAGATTACAGAACAACGGTCTTGCGATCAAAAACTATGGTCTTTGGTCATATGGAGAGGGAGGAAAACGTCCATTTTTTGGATAGGAGGTAATCACCGTCGCCAATAAACTAAGGCCACTTGAAAAGAGGTTGTTGGTCTCTTTATTGGGCTCTGACGAATATTGTCATTTTTTAATTCAAGTTGCCAATATGCTTAGAATTAAGATGGCCTAGTACATACATACATACCTTCACGCCTTCATTCCCAGAGTGGGGTGCGCAGAGCTACAGAATTACCAACCACTCTAAAAACTTGTTGATAACTCTGTAACCACAATTTGCATAATCAGGCTAAGATGTTTAACAGTGTATATTAGTGACAGGTAGCAAGCCCATCGCCTAACAGTACTACAAGCCTTTACTCCCTTAGTCGCCTCTTACGACTTCCACGGGAAGACATGGAGTTTCTACAACAATTCTAAGCCGGCAACCACTCGGCAAAGCCTAGTCATTTTCCTATTATTAAAAAGCCGTATGTTAAAATGGCATTTTCAATGGATGAAATCTGGAGCGGACATAGCATAACATAGGTTAACAAAAATAATAGGTAGGTGTAGCGAAAAAAGAAGATGTAGTGACTAAGATTGAAAATGGGCATGCTTCGATGGTTCGGTCATTTGGAATGGATGGATGAAAGAAGATTGACGAAAGAGATACACAGATCGAAATTGAGTGGAAGGGTCGGAAGGGGCCGTCCTAGGCGTACTTTTTCGAATCAATTCGGAGAAATACTGGAAAAGGGCCGAATCTTAAGTACCCGAAACCGACGTGCGTGCATGACTCGATGTACGAATGTTGAAGAAGCGAAATAAATTTGTCAAGATCGTAGCAAGTGGAAAGAAGTGGTCTCTGCCTACCCCTCTGGGAAACAGGCGTGATTTAATGTATATTATACGGAAAAAAATTCAGCCAGAAACTTTCTTCTATTTTTCTTTGACATTCAATAAGAACAAACATAAGTGTTTTAATGTTTCCCAATTACTTATCTCCATAAAACCGGGGGTTATTCCGGTGTGTGCGCGTGTGTGTGTGTGTACCGACCGTGTCCCCTGTGTCCGGTCGGAAGGTAATCCGAGAGTCTGGGAAGCCTTACTCCACCGCTTCCACCATATAGTACATCTGTACGACGATATCAACTACGGAATAAAACAAGGGAAGAGCGAGTGGTGCCATACTCAGTGAAGGGCTCCTTAGTTATTGACGCGTCAGACTTTAACCGAGTAATTGTCCTAGCGTACACATGATATTTCTCTAATAAGTCAATGGGAGTGTCTATTATAACAGGAGAGAAAGAGATCGAATATAATTTGAATTGGAAAAAATATTATAAAATTAGAATTCCAGGTACCATTCAGGGGGCCTAATATGTCTGCGTTTATCCTCCTAAGACCAACGAAACTTGTCAATGGAATATGAATCTATTACAGATGATATTATAGTATATTTTCTGAATTGATCATTAATCATTGAAACAAAAGAAATACCACTTTACTTCCTTTGCACTAGATCTTTATTTCAATGGTCGTATTATGTACTAATATTGGTACAAGGAACCTCAGGAGGTTATCACGTGACAAAATGTGTATACATCATCCGTCAAATGTTCCATTTTCATCGAGTTTACAATTTACACATAAAATAATAAACTGACTGGCTGATTGATCAACGCATAGCCGAAACTGCTTCACCTAGGGACTTTTGGGGGGAATATTCCTTGAATATCCTAGGGGTGCGCTAAAAAGGGTTTTTTCATCCTTTAAGGAGTTAAAATAGTCCCCTATTTAGCGGGAAACTAAATCTACGCGGGCGTCGTCTAGTACTTACATACGTTTTCCAAACCCTAGCCGGAATAGGTTCAGAATTGACAATCAAGATTTGAACCAATCAAACAAAAATGTATTACTAAAATGGCCAAATAAGATTAATGGGTGTCCTAAGGTGCTGTCAGGTCAAAACCCTGCGCCTACGCCGGGTCAGTGGCAGCACAGATGCGCGCGCATCTGCGCCGGAGTCGCGCTCGGGCGGCTCTAACGTCTTCGATGTGTCGTGCGGGAGCGTAACGAGGGCACTGCGCTTTGAGCGCTTTAAGTAGCTCTACAAGGCTCTACTAAGTTCACTATTGTTTTTGTAGATTTATTAATTTATTCATAAACCTATATTAGTTGATTATGTTTATTTATTCTTGTCATAATGGCATAAATATCAGATCAGATATCAAAGGATTATCTTGCACAAATTGGCCTAGTCTCAAACTAAGCTCTAGGCTTGTAGTATCGGTACTGGACATCAATAAACATACTTACAAAGAGAAATAAAATAATATATCCAAGATTCACAAAAATACGCTAACTCCTAGAGATATTTGCTCATATCGGGATTCAAACCCGGGACCGCTAGATTCGTAGGCAGGGTTACTACCATATACCTACCAACTAGGCTAACGAACTGCATTCACAGCAGGTTTGTATGTGTAATAAATGATGGTTTGTATGTGTAATAAATTATGGTTTATGTATGGGGTTCACAGAAAACTCACATAAGAAGCGAAGCAAGAGCGGGTCGCTAGAGCTCTATAAACTAAACCTCGAACGCTCAACATAACGTAGTCGCTTTATACCGTAAAAAGAGGGTGCTAAGAAAAGGTTATATAACTTTAATAGTCTGAGGGCTAGAGGTCCAGTTGGCGCGGTGAAAGTGACCGCAGAAACGAGCTCTCGGACTATAATCGATTTTATGAACAATTGGCTTTCTTTCGGTGGAATGTAGCCGTGGCTGAATACTAAGTAGCGATATTGAAAGCAAGAGCATAAGAGTTAATTTTTAACCGTGTTAGGTTACGTATCTTAGTTTACCGGCGCTACTTATAAACGTGGAATAAGTGGGGTAGCCAAACCATGCTTTGTCTTTATCTGTCAAATTCAAATGTCACAATGAAAGATAAGGACAAAGCATGGTTTAGTTTATAAGTAACGCCGTAACTGTAAGGTTCTGATTTTTTTAACCCCCGACGCAAAAAGAAGGGTGTTATAAGTTTGACGAGTAAGTGTGTGTGTATCTGTCTGTGGCACCGTAGCTCTTACACGGATGAAACGATTAAGATGTGATTTTTTAATATTTGAAAGCAGTTTTTTTGGGGTTGTTCTTATACCTTTACTAGCGACCCACCCTTGCTTCGCTCCGTGAGTTTTCTGTATTATACTTCAAGCCCTGAAGAAAATCAACAAGTACCTTAGTTTTTTATAAGAGTGGGAGGCAAACGAGCATGTAGGTTACCTGAGGGAAGTAATCATCGAGAGAGTTGTCGGTGCTTTACCGGCCAATTAGGGATATTTAAGGTTTTTTACATACATAAACTCACGCCTTCATTCCCAGAGTAGGGTAGGCAGAGCTACAGGATTACCAACCACTCTAAAAACTTGTTGATTATTCTGTAACCACATTTTGCACAATCGGGCTAAGATGTTTACCAGTGTTTTAGTGACAGGTTGCAAGCCCATCGCCTAACAGTACTACAAGCCTTCATTCCCTTACTCGCCTCTTACGACATCCACGGGAAGGCATGGAGTGGCACTATTCTAACCCGGCAACCACACGGAGAACTGTGTTGTAAATGGTGTGAAATACCGCCGAAAGGAGTGCGTTCCACTCCACGAAACGCGTTGGAAGAACGGCTTTAATCAAGGATGTTTTTTGGAACCTGGTTTCATGACGAGTTGTTCGATGGAGGAACTCTGGGGCCGGTAAAATTCCATTTTTTTTTCTGAACTCACCCTGTTGTAAAGCCTATAAACAGCACGCAAAGTGAACTGATGTCGCTTCGGATAGAGATGGAATCCAATGGGACAAAGATCGCTGGGTCGTTAAAGATTCGAACCGCTCTGCGTTATATCCGGTCAAGAGGAAGAAGGAGTTATTGGGGTGCCCCAGTCCTGACCTGAGCCTTATAGAGTTGGAGGCAGTGGTCAGGTGTAAAGTACCGTCTCGCTCTACTAAGCACGTCAAGCCTCCTGGAAGCCAAGCTTTATCTTACTTTGAGCAGGAAGATGGTTCTGATTTGAATTTCGAATTGGAATACTAGAGGCCCCATTAACGAACAGATGTTGTCTGAGGCGCTCAAGATATACGTCAAAGTAAACGACAAAAACTCATTTCTGACGTGTATATAATATGCACCTTAGATAGTTCGGACGGAAGGCTGTGCATAAAGTAAGTACTGACTTGCGCACGCGCGGGCCGCCGCCATCTGCCGCCCAGGTGCCGGTTACGTAACGTATCGGGGTACCACGTTTTTGTCATTTGCCCTCTTTTGGCCAGTGACGTAACGACAAGTGCGTGGCTCCCGTTAAGCCGTGTAATGGTTATTGATTGAGGTTTTTGTGCATCATTTGAGGACTTAAAACAGGTGTTGGAACACCTTAATATGTTAAGTATTCATTTGAGAGGTTTTAATGACAGTGTTCTGACGTTTACTTTGGAGTTATCTTATCCATTAACCTACCGCCAAGCAGCAGTGTTCGCATTGTTGTGTTCCGGTTTGAGGATAAGACAGCCGCTGAAATGACTAGCATAGAGGCATTTCATCTTAGTCCTCAGGGTTGGCAGTGCATTTGCAGTCTTAGGATTGCGGTCTTGTGAATGCGAATGCGATGGGTCACAGATTCACTTACCATCAGGTGGCCTGTGTGCTCGTTTGCCATCTCTATAAAAAAAAAAAACAAGTTTAGATCTGAGATTATATGTGACATGTTTCAGTATAGTCAACGTTTTGATAGCTCTTATTTTTAGTTCAAAACATTACGAAAACACAAGGCAATATAGTTTTGTCCTGTAGAATAGGGGCACAAATACGGCCTCTGGTATTCCAATTCGAAATTCAAAACAGAACCATCTTCCCGCTCAAAGTAACGGCTTCTAACGTCCGCCCTTATGCTGTCTTAAGGGGTCCTCACACACCTGACGCTCAATTACCAAGTACAAAGGCGTGTGTAGCCCCCGTAAAGAAAGTTTAACGGGTGTAGTAGGTTTTTTATACGCAGCGTTCCTAATTATAAGGTTCTTTAAAGGTGTCTTGTCAATTGGAAATCGTTATTCCTAAACACTGGCCACATTCCGCAGTATTTTATGGTGAAAAGGTTATCGCTGATTGAGTTCGGTGTTGCTACACTTTGGTTTCTAACATAGCTGGAGAGGTGCTAATTGATGGGTTTTTCTATGGGGATGTAGTAGGTATGATAATGAATAATCAATGGTAAGTACTAGTTTTTTTTTAAATTTAAAAGTAATGTTTGTGTTAATACACGTAATTAATTGTTCATGAAGTTTTGATACTACCTACTTATTACCCGAAAAAAGTTTATTTTAAATGGCGAAACATCACCGGTCCTGACTTATTTTCAAGTCTTCTGAATTTTATTTGAAAGACCCAGTCGAGACAAAAAACGAGTGCACTTCAATCAGTCTAAATACTTTAGGCAAAAAAAAAAAAAAAAAAAACAAAGGCATATATACCATATATACCATACGATCAAATAACATAACACTAATTTATCATAACGATCATGTTCTTGTTATTATCCATTTAAAATAAATTTCTTCTTACTATGTTCGTGTATTCGAAGACTTTTTAATCTATGATCATTTGATCATTATGATTTAAGAAATTATGTATAATAATAATTATATCTTTGGTTTATTATAGAGATCGAAAGTATGCAATTTGTGTAAAGCAAAATCAAAAATTAAACAGCAGGTACATGCAAATCATTAATCATTCATTACACAAACATAAAAAAAACACAAATGTGCCTCAAAATAGTAAAATGATGATTAGACTTGTAATTTCTATCAATCAATCCATCAATCAATCAATCATCATGTAAATAAATAATAATGTTAGAGATCTGTGAAATTGATGCGTGCGTGAGTCTGAGTAGGTAGGTGCATTTATTTATGTACCTATAATTTAAATTCATAATTCATATACCTACTCGTAATTACTGTTTTAGCACAATAAAGAGTGTCCATACAAATAGGTACATCATTACATCAAATAAGTAAATACTTTAATGAAAAGAAGGGTTTAAGGAACCTAACGGTTCGAAAAATATAGGTAAAATACCTAAGGCTCGAAGGGCTTCGTGAGCATTATTAGCGCAAAAAGGTTACGAACGAGATACTTCTTTACTCCACTCGTAAAACCTAGCCCTTGGCGGCAGGAACAAAGGAAGTGAGAGGAAGGGTGCGCAGCGCACGCGCCGGTCACCTGCGCAAACGTGTAGCGCGCGCAATAAGCTTTTTATCGACGTTTATAAATCGAAGACGCGGTTAATTGGTTGCCTTGCGAGCTAGTGGTGCCGGGTTGGATTCCTGTTACGGGCAAATATTTGTTTTATGAACGAGCTTGGTTTTCAGTTACCATTTCCAATACTTAAAACCTACTTGAAAAAGTCGTTGATGTCTAAAGCTTACTATAGGGTCGAGGACTTTCTATCAGATAAAAATGCTTGGCCTAAACTAAACACCTAAATAACTTAATAATAACTTAGTCATAAATAAAAATATGAAAACATTGTTTATTGTCTAGGGGACACGGTTTCTGTGGGAGAATGTGTCGAGGCTTTTTACATCGGTTGTCTTGCACAATCATAGGTGAGTGTAATTCCTAAAATTTCTATATTTTTAGATTTTTTATTACTAGGTACCTACTACTTATTAGTTCTTGTGAGTTTTGACACATCTTCCTGCTCAACTGCGCATGCATGTATTTATTTTTTGATTTATGTGAGATTCATTGTTTTATATAATACTAGATTAAGTTTATTATTATATAAGCAATATTTAAAAACCGACTGACTGTTGAGTTTCTTGCGGCGTTTCTTCTCAGCAGTGGTCTCTTGTGAAGCGCTGGTAGATTTTTGACGTGTAAAAGTGCCCCTGCGGCCTACTTACTAAATAAACGTCTTTTATCTTTTTTTTATCTTTTAGTTATGGACGTATTGATATAAAATTAAAGCTAAAAATAAAACTAAGCTTAAACTAAAACGCTAAATATAAATAAGCTCCTGTGGTATTCCGATGATGCTGCAGCATTTCCTCACTGAATAGGAACCTATTCCCCACTGAATAGGTAGCTAGTTAAACTGCCATTAAGTAATATTCCCTGAGATTTGGCAGACGGCGTAAACTAAAATAATTAATGATTTTTCTCAATCATCTTTGGCATCGATTAGAGTTATAAATAAAATAGATCATCTAGAACATAATACAACCATCAAACTGACATGAAAATAAGTAATTATCTGTAATTTTACTAAAAACGTGGCGATATATCATCTTTTGCAACAAAACGCAATTACCATCGCACGCCATCACATGTCTCTGATAAATGATAAAATAATAAAACGGAATAATTGCCATAATCACCATAAAATAGCCAATTGGCTGGACTACAACTTTGCATTAATGGCACGTAACTATCTTTACGAGTAAATACGGTTTTTCATGCAGGTTACAGATCAATTTTATTTCTCGACCACCATGAAAGATATCAGGTGAGGGGGTCGACTAGAGGTCGATCCCGTGTACCTACCTACGGTCAAAATTATAAAAGTAGATCCACACTGTCAAACATGTTAATGGGATAAACTTAAAAAGTCTGTACAAACAGCCACACACTTAACTGCCCATTAAAGACAGAAGTGAGAAAATGTAGAAAGAGATGAATATAGATTTTAAAAGAATGTCATGTGCACAACAGAGACAGTTTCTCTCTCTTGGTCACTCAGCTGTGTGAATTGTACTACTATTTTTGACGTAATCTATTAATACCTATGGGTTTTTCTGACTGAAGGAGGTACATTACCCGATACTCCACTACGAATTCAGTTTATGTCGCTTTGCCATTGTTTGATGTTGTAGGATTCTTTGTCGATAATTTATACTCAGTTTACTGGTAAATTAATGTAATTAATGAATATATCTACTTAATACAAGTTGTCGTTTAGTTTTATTTTAAACGTTAGTTGTATGATTAGATTAAACAGTCAGCCGTCCATATAACTCTAAGCGACCATAAAATGACAACAGGAACTCTACGAGTATAAAAGGTGTTCTGGAAAAAATCACGCTTAGAAGTTGATCTCAAAAGTATTTTTTTTGTTCTTTATTTACTGAAAAAATATGCATTCTGCTAATGGCTTAACAGCATGGTTTTAACGTCATAGTTAGTACTAAGGTCTAATTCTATGGAACTTGCTAACTATGTAAACAAACCGCCATATTGAAATTGTCTCTGAATGATGAATTTACTAGTGATTGGCAATACTCCTTTACTTATGACAAACCATATCGAATAATAAAATACCGAAAGAAAAAAAAAAAGTAGTTACTTATTTGTAATTTGATTAATCACGATCTGAAGAAAAATCGGTACTTGAAGATGATATATCACCAGTATTTATTATAAAAGGTGCCGTTATATCATCTGTGAGTGTGATCAGCGTGAGTTGGGTGATGTGTAGGGGCCTTAATATATCGCCAACTTTAGCCACAACACTACCCATCATAGACAATTGTAGAATTAAAAAGAAACCAAAACGTCATTCCATCAGGTCCTAATAACCTAACTTATGAAACCATTTAAACTTTTAATGAAATATCCAAGATAGAGTTATATATTAGGTGTTTTTGTATTTTAAAGAAACGACCGTTTCAATAGTGTATGTTTTCAATGGTGTTTGATGAGGAGGTGTGAAAATTCAAGGAGAAACAGTGACAAAACAAAGTTCAGGCTTTTGTTTACATAGTTAGCAAGTTCCATAGAAATATACTATAGACTTAAAAGAAAACCGGTTAAAAACAAAAGTTACCTACGTCATTTCGAGCACTAGTTCAAAGCAAGGTTGCAAACACTGATAATATTCATAACTTTTTTCCGAGTAAATAATAAAACAAACCTTTACAAGAATTATTTTATCAGTTATTAAGGAAATTGCTAAGAAACTCAAAGTTACCCGAAAATATTATTATTTCCAAACTCCAAGTCCCTATACGACAAAACTTTACAATTGTACAATTTGATAAAACTGCAAGGTTTTTCATAGAAACAGTTGACAGTATTGTTGCCTTGTACACTTGTAAAGTTTTGTGTGATACAAATCAAATCAAAACAATTTTATTTGTGAAACTTAGGTAGTAAGGATGGTACAGTCTTAAGATACCGGGTCTGTCTTCCCGTACCCATTAGTGAGTATAATGAAAATTAAGTCACGCGGACATCTCGCTTAGAGTACCCAGGGGTCGCTCAGGGCACCTGCATTTGACAACATAGCGTGAGATCTTCAGTAAACAGTGAGATTCAGGAATACTAACTTATAGAAATAAATAATCGATGCGAAAATATACTGAAAGTTGAAATTCTCGAGTAAATGTAGGCCCGGTATTCCAGACGATAAAAATAAAATCCTCTTTTATCTGTTTTTGTATTGTCAACGTTTGGATAGCTCTTATTTACTTGACAGTAATGTCAGCTGACGTCAACAATACCATAACAGGTCAAAGACGATATCGTTATAACCGGCGGGAATAGAGGCCCTGGCCCTAGATAAGAGGCGTTGCGAGATCGTATCTGGTATCTGCCAGATGATCGTGTCAAGAGCTTGTGTCAATTACAAACCTTAATAGGCTACGCACAGGACGTGGACGGTGCGCCCGTCATAGATTCTCCTGCCTGTGCCTCCGATGCGGAGGTCCAAACAATCCACCACATTATTCAGGAATGCCCTGTTTCGCGTTATACCGGTGGGCCCCCCGAAGACCTGATCAGCCAGAACGACGTAGCCAATTTACTTTATAGCCTCATAATTGTCTGTTTTTTGTTTATGGCATAGGATGGCAAACGAGCACACAGGCCACCTGATGGTAAATGGAAACTGTGACCCATATAGACACTCGCATTCATAAGACTGCAAATGCACTGCCAACCCTGAGGACTAAGATGGAATACCTCTATGCTAGTTATTTCTCCGGCTGTCTTAACCCCAAACCGGAACACAACAATGCAAACACTGCTGAATGGATTAGATTGTGGTACCAACCAGAGATGGGCAAATTTTAATCGACTAACGATTAACGATTAAGATTAACCTATTTAATCGCGACTAACGATTAAAAATGACGATTGATCAATCTTAATCGTAAGAGTTTCGACTAATTTAGTCGCGACTAAATTAATCGTCGATTAAATGGCAACGACTAAATTTTTAATCGATTGATTAATTTGATTAATTTTCTTTCGATTGATATCAGTAATAAATAAGTTATTTTTATTTTTTGGACTTCGTAAACCCTTTTCTAGGTAACCTTTAGAGGGTAAAAACAATCTTGTGTCACTGGAACAAGTTTTTAAATATTTATATCACATCACACAGCAAACCAACTAGAATGAGTTCCAAGAAAGTAAAAGACATTGAACAACGAGACATAACTATTTTTTCAACGTGCTGTGCTGTCTTCTAATATTTAGTCGAAAATTAATCGTGACATTTAGTCGATTAACATGACGATTGATCAATCGTCAATCGTATCATGCGACGATTAATTTAATCTTGATTAAATTAATCGCGATTAATTTTGTGACGATTGATTTTTTAATCGATTGATTAGTTGACTAAAAAGTTAATCGATTAATGCCCATCTCTGGTACCAACCCGGGCGGACCCTGCACAAGGTCCTCCCACAAGTAAATATACTAGGTAAACCTTCAGGCACCGAATGAGATTCAAAAATCGACTCCATGAAGGGCTTGAAACTACGAAAAGTCAACCTTATACAAGATGAACTTAGTACAAGATACTTACAGGCAGTTTTATTACCACCTTCAAAGATGTTTTAGCGTCGCATGTTTAAAATAATTACGCTCTATATTATCCACCCAATTATCTAGCGGCTTAAGGACAAAAGACACTAACTAGGCCTTAAATACCTCCACGATCTAGGGGGGGAGTTATGCGAAGCATTTAAAGCCTAGAGTACTTAAAATAAACATATCGGCCCTCAGTAGTCTTTAATCTTGATAAAAAATACTAAAAAACAAACAACGGATCAACACATGCGCCTGCGACGGTTGAGAGAAAACTTCAGGGGTGTGCAACCCTTCATATAGTTGATAATTTATTTGATTTAATATAGTTTCTTAATTTTATGAGATTTTCTTAAGTTTAAATAAATTTTGTTAAAATAAATTATAGTTGATATTGATTATTAGGTTCACTAATGTTTGACCAAAAAAATATTGACAAATGGTCATTTGACAAACAACGTTTCACTAAATGATCATTTGGCAAACGAGACATTTAACAAAAGTATCATCTTACAAAAACTCACTTAGCAATTGATCATTTAGCAATTAGTTTACCTATTTTTGGGCAGAAAAAAAAACAACCTCGAAGGCCAAGGCGGGAGCCAAGCTCCCGCCTTTGCCTTCTAACCTAACCTATCCGAGTCGGTTATGCCCTGATTCGTCTTCCTCGTAAAATGTAAATTTAAGTGTTGATCATTTGGAAAAGTAAGTCATTTGTAAAATGACTAGTAGTAAAATGATCAATTGACTTAACATTTTTTTGCAAAACGTTGTTTGTCAAGTGTAATTTTGCCAAACGACTTTTGGTCAAACGGCAGGACACCTGATTATTAATTAATAATGATTTTAAAGATATTAATATTATTCATTAACATAATACATAGGTTATCGGTTAGTCGCAGATACAGGGCCTCCATTCTAAGCGGTTAAAACCATATCGTCTTTGACCTGTTATGGTATTGTTTTCAACTTTGAAACCATAACTGTCAAGTAAAAACGCTATCTAATCGCTGATTGTACGATAACAGGTCAAATATTGGTTTTTACCGCCTAGAGATCCTAGAATCTCGGCCCAGGTTTGGTTATTTTTTAATTTATAAAATGTAAATATTTATATTGTCAATATAAATACATATGTATATAATTTAATATCAATGGGAATGGGACCTACATTCTCATCGCTCAAAAGCACATCAAAAAAAACAACAGAAAAAACACTAGCATATTTTTTTACGACAATCCACCATAAACAAAGTTTCATTGATATTAGAACTCTGTCAAAAACGAATAAAAATACTACGCGCAGGTACTTTCCTCTCAAAAACTTAGTCTCCGCACCCCTGCCGACCGCGAGAGGCACCTGCGCGCGCACGTGCCAACTGTCCCTGCCCCGCCCGCGCCCCGCGACCTCCCCCGCGCCCGCTTCCGCTGCATCCGGGGACCTGGACGTTGACCGTTTACGACCTCTACTTTTTATCGATGAGAAAGTAGGCTGTGTTTTATTTATAGATCGATTTTATATTCGATTATTCATATTAATTTTAGTGCATCCATGGTTTTTAATGTGGTCTTACAGAGTACTTAATAAAAAAATTACGTTCTGTCACAAATAAGAATAATGATAAAAACAAAAGTACCAATCAGTTTTTAATAATTTATATACCAATTTAAAGTACATTTAATAGAGAATTAATATAACTTAAAATTATTCAACAATTGACTTCCCTTGTTTTTAATACAGGCCAATAAACGCCGCGGCCAGTCGTCTATCGCAGCACGCACCATATTCATGTCTATTTCAGCGACCGCTTTTCTAATAGATGACTTCAGGCTCTCCAAATTTGTATGTGGTTTAGCACAGACCTTCTCCTGTAAGACCTGCCAAATTTTGTAGTCCAAAGGATTAAGGTCCGGACTGGAGGAAGGCCAATCTTCGTGTCTTATAAAGTCGATTTTTTGACGCTCAAACCAGGCTTGAGTGGTCTTGGCTTTGTGTGCAGGTGCAGAATCCTGCTGGAACACAAAATGATGTCCTGAAAATAGCGTGTTGGGCAGATCTTTGACAACCTGATCCAAAACCGTCTCTTGGTACGCTTTTGCACTGATTTTGACCCCTTTTTCGCAAAAATGAACCTCAGTTGGCCCGTAATAAGATACTCCCAACCAAACCATCACTGATGATGGATGCGGCCCATGTTGCACCCGCGGAGCGGTTTGTTTTGCTTCTTCAGAGCTCTTAGCGTACACTCTATCATTCTGTTTATTATACTTTTCTTCAATATCGAAAATGTTTTCGTTTGTATATAGGATATCGCGGTGTCGATCTTTTAAGCCTGATTGTTTTTAGACGGGCATTAAGCATGTGTCCACACTTTTTTTTGTATGCTCGTAGACTAAGATCTTCGTTTAAAATCTTTTTGACGGTATTCCTACTGACACCCATCTGCAAAGCAATCAACTTCTGTTTTCGGACAGGATTTCTTGCTATACGGGCCTTGATCGCTTTGATCACTGCTGGTGTTCTTACGGAGCGTGGACGGCCAGTTCTTTTTTTGTCCTCAACACTAGAGACTTTATTGTACCTATCAATAGTACGGTACACAAACCTAAGCGTTATATTAAATTTTTTGAGCAACTTGAAAACGGTACTTGGCGAGTGCCCACAGCGGTGCAACGCTAAAACAGCTATTCGGTTTTCTTTCAATGTCCACTCCATCGTGAGAAATCGCAGCAAATGACTGTTTTTTGTTTTAACGAAATTGTTAAACATTCAAAAATGGAATACAAAAACATTTTCTTAAAATTATGTTCTAAATTAAAAAATAATGTGCCAGTGACAGAACTTTAGGACCGACTAAGTAGAGATATTTAAAATTAAATAAAATGTGTGGTTGCCGGATTAAAATAGTACCACTCCATGTCTTCCCGTGGATGTCGTAAGAGGCGACTAAGGGAATAAAGGCTTGCAGTACTGTCAGGCGATGGGCTTGCCACCTGTCACTAATACACTGGGAAACATCTTAGCCTACTTTGTGCAAAGTGTGGTTACAGAATTATCAAGAAGTTTTAAGACTTGTTGGTAATTCTTTAGCTCTGCCTACCCCACTCTGGGAATGAAGGCGTGAGTTTATGTATGTATGTATGTAAATAAAATGTTACCTAAATATTATTGAATTAGTATTATACTAGCGACCCGCCCTGGCTTTGCTTCGGTTTATGTGAGTTCTAGTAACAACCCGTAGCCAGTACATAAACCAGAATTAATTATACAGTCCAGTGCAAAAATATGTATCGAAAGCAACCTCTTATAAATATGCTACGAAGTTCTTCACTGGAATAAGGTGTATTGGGACCTACCATATTTTTAAACTTGATTAAACATAAAAAACCTTCTTGAATCGCTCTATCTGTTGGTGAAAACCACAGTATAATCCGTTAGGTACGTAGTTTGAAAGATCTAAGTGTACATACAGACGGACAGACGGCAGGCGACTTTGTTTTATAATAGGGTGAATCAACTTTTAAGGTATGTACCCCTTTTCTTTTGCGGTATTGAAACTTTCCTGTTTTTTTTTTTTTTTTTTTTATATCATAGGAAGGCAAACGAGCACACACGCCACCTGATGGTAAGTGGAAACTGTCTTCTTCTTTCGTGTCGGCAAGAACTCGGGCTAAATCTTACTTGCCCAGAAAGCGGCTACCGTGGTAGCCCTCTGGTTACTGACAACTGGACCCATAGACATTCGCATTCACAAGACCGCAATCCTAAGACTGCAAATGCGTTGCCAAACCTGAGGACTAAGATGGAATGCCTCTATGCTAGTCATTTCACCGGCTGTCTTATCCCCTAACCGGAACACAACAATGCGAACACTGCTGCTTGGCGGTAGGTTAATGGATAAGATGGTGGTACCAACCCGGACGGACCCTGCACAAGGTCCTCCCACAAGTGAATTATGGTTAATAAAATAATACATACATACATACATACCTTCACGCCTGTAATCCCAGAGTGGGGTAGGCAGAGCTACAGAATTACCTACAACTTTAAAAACTGTAATAATAACTGGTTAATAATAATGTATGAATATTAAAATCAGACCACCAAATTAACAGACCTTACACGTTAAACACCTCAAATATTTTTTAATCCTCGAAAAAACCTGTAACTCAGAGGAAAATGCACATTTTCTATACAAAACCTAGGGACAACATTGTCCCCTGTGTTACTAACAATATTATTATATAAAACTGAACTATTTTAAATAAAATAATTTCAAATGTTAGTCTATTTGTCTGATTTAATATGCGTGTAGGCCACATCATTAATAAACATATACTTTTTCTAAAGAACATGAATTTTGTAAAACATGTCGAAAAATGGGCAGTACCTACCTTAAAAGTTGATTCACCCAAATATGTAAAGAACAAAGAGTTTTATTTATTATTTACAATCTTGAAAACATTGGGGCTTTGTTCAAGCTTGATCATGGCTGCCCAGTTGAACAAAACTATAAAAGCATACAAATAAATATGATTATGAAAACAAAAGACCGGGGGGCGAGGATTAGTTCAAAAACTATAAACTAATTTTGTAGCATCTGTCACTGGTTTTGCCAAAATAGGCTTAAACAATCCGACGTTCATTGTATTCAAATAGAATTGAACAAGTAATCCTTCCTTAGTTTGAGTCCGGCAGATTCCACTAACAAGTGCACATCCTCATAAACTAAAGAGTTAAACAATTATAAAAGTTAGCTCTCTTACATATTTTTGAAATAAACCATTTAAGTAATTAATTTTCTAGATAATATTCTTGTAGTGTTTAGTAACATGTCTTAGTAATAATGACTTGAAGATCTTTAAGAGACGAGCACAGGTACTCTTTTCTCAAACATCGGCAACGCATCTGAGATAATGTGATCTCTCTCTCTGCTGGGTCTGGCAGGATTCCATGAGCGACGGTGATAACATTACATCAGGTGAACAGCTATTTTGCTTCATCTAGCATACAAAAAATGCATCACAGGATAATAAATGGAAGAAACAGGAGACTAGACCATTGGGACTTTCTTTATGAAGCCATAATTTATGGGCGTCATACCCCACTCACCCAGGTGGCCTACGTATGCTGGTTTGACTTCTCAATACCATAAAAGAATGGACCTACCTCGTTCCGCATTTCAAAAAAATATCTTTTTTTCACTGCTTGTTGCATTATTTTTACAAATACATAATAATGCTGATCATTGTTAAAGATAAAGATAAAGACATTTATTCAGTAAGTAGGCCATACGGGCACTTTTACACGTCAAAAATCTACCAGCGCTTCACAAGAGCTTCGCTTAATATTACAATAGTACTACTTAGTCTAGCATTAGGTATATAAATCTATAAATAGTGAATAAAAAAAACCAAATAACCTGCGTAGTTTCCGCAGGAAAACACACCAAAACCTTAAGAGAGAGATAGAGAGAGAAAAGGAAAAAAGAACACCTACTTATGTGTATATAAGACGATGCAAGACGGCCACATAAGATTGATATGTTTTCCTACATCAACGGTGTCCCCTAGACAAGATAAAGTTATATTAGTTCTAGATATGATAAAGATAATGTTAGTTCTAGATCCCAAGATCCTAGCTTAAAAAGCAAATTTTATTAATGAATTGTTTCTGAACCATCTCGTGCAACAACTCTCAAACGACTGACGCAGAAAAAAGAAATAGTAATCCCTAAACTGTTCAACCTTATTTTCAGCAAATCACAAAATATGCATTTTTGTGAGAGATGACATCTTGCTTGTGAATATGTAAGTTCCCAGCTTTCTACAGGATGTTTTCTAAAATTAGTTCAAGTTAAAGAATGTAGGTACTAGTTACTTGAGCAATATATACAAGTAGTTTTCTATGTTATGTGATGTTTGCGGTGTATTCGTAAAAGGAATCCTAGATATGCATTGTTGGTGTATCTTTAAATGAATAAAGATCTAGAATGACAGTCACACGAGCATCCAATCAACAGTCCAGTACAATCAGCTTGCACCGGCCGTCCACAAAGTTCTGCTTCATTTTACCGTTGGGCGCTACTTAAATAGCATCGGCAAATCCGTTGGCCAACGGTCACCGATGGCCGAACAAAAACTGTATCAAACACACAATGGCAATCATTAAAAAGAGACCAGTCTTTGTCTACTGCCCGAAGGAACCGACTTTCCCACTCCTCAAACGGACGTTACAATTTTTGCAAAGAACTAGAGCAGCGTTCTCACGAACGCAAAAATTTCAGCAATAGACGCACATGTCCAAAGTATCGGTGGATAATAGATAAAGGACAAAGGAATAGATTCGCGAAGGGATTACAAATAATGCCTTGTAAGAAAGGGGTGGTTTTGTAAGGAGAGGTCAGTTGGGTCATTGGATGACCCCATCGCTCACGGTGCATTGGGTTTTGGGGTGTTTAAATTGGTGTAAAGGGTTGCCCTGACCCCACACGGGCTACCTGCCCACTGTCCATCCCCTGAATACAATTAAAACGAGAACGTAACGGGTAATTCTGGAAAATCGCGATAACCTCTCCTTTTAATGTTTGATTTAGGAGATACATTTATAGCGCTATTTGTAAACCATTATTCAGCTAACCTGTTTTTGAGAACAAGTTGCTATGTACTGAATTGACCGTAATTTGTTTTGTCTTTTCTTTAACCGAATTCTCTGTTTAAGAAAATTTTACATTCAGATTTTCAAAATCATCCGAACTTTTGCAGGCAAATGCAAAATGTTAAACATTTTTAAAATTCTATTGATTCTTATTGTCTTTTCTGTAACGGAAATTTCACCAACCAGTTCCACATTGCTCTGTACTCGTATCGAAGTATTTGATAATAATTGGTGTCTAACGGTCATATCAACAAAAGGCAGGACAATCGTGTCCATAACGCTTCACATACGCTGCTGTATTATTATTAATCAAGCAGCCGCCTTTGGCGAATCCGTTGCCTATTCAAGGAGTTCGGACAATGCAAAAAATAGAGCATAGAGAATTGTTTCCCATAAAAATTGCAGCGAAAAGGGTTTTGAAGACCATCACGTCTTTGTTGGGCAGTGGGAGAATTTGCAGTTAGAAAGGGCGTATTGAAATGGGTCAGTTGAGACAGTGCGCTTTGTGCAAGACTATGCAAATTGAATGGCTAGTAACAATGGTGCTCTGTGAGATGCAGTGGACGGATGCGGTTTTTGACGCGTATGGAAGAGTGAGTGTGGATTATACAGGTGATGGGTTATATGATGCATTCCTTTTTAGGAGAGCATAGTGCAGCTCGTTTTGCAGCATACATATAAGGTCATGTAGTGCCCCAGTAGATACTTTAATTTTTACTTTTTAAATATTAAATTTAAATGTAATTTTAAAATTTAAATTTAACTTACATACATTAAATGAGGTATCATTCCTCATTCAACACGGTAACAGTTAAGAATATTGCAAAATACGTGAAAGTTATAATTCGTGTTAGTAGCTTTGGGTAAATATCTATTCCTATCTATAAACGCGTTTAGTGTTTTAGGTCACACGAAAGTAATATGACGTCATGGTTTTTTTTTCTAAATTACCTAATTTGTTGCAAACAGTAATTATGTATAAAAATCAAACGCAAGGAAAGCTATAGGTACCTAGTTGTTTTAAGAGACGGTTTATTAAATGTAAGTGTTTTTGTTGCGGTAGTAGTACCTAATCTTAAATCTTACATGAATTGAACTCCAGTAAGAATCTTGTTTAATTCTGTTTAGACCAGTGTAAAAAAATCGATTTGCTATGTTATCACTAGTATGTTATGCGGCTGCCGGCTAGCTCGATGGTAGGTAGGTAATCACTATTTTACTGCATTTTATTGTTTCACTGTCATCATATCTACAGGCATTATTAGTTTTAAATCCTGAAAGGTTCGTTTAAAAAAAATAAGTATTGCTTACTTTTGAGAATTTGGCAAATTAAACTGTTAGGAAACGAAGTTTCGAAATTGTTATCAATATGGATTTGACATAGCCTAGCCACACGACACGACAGTTTACGTCGATGCTATAAGAAGTTTAAAATTTTATATTGCAAACTTGTTAGTCCGATAAAATTTTCAAGAATCATTTTTTTATGTGCAAAAATGTACTGTCTATCATTGATATTAAATTTCAAAAATGGTTGAGAAGTCTCTTATGTTGGGTTCATATTCAAACCGCGAAGAGATAAGGCTTACTTCCGGTTAAAACTTGACATTTAACAATACAAAATCTGTCAAATATTAATCTGAAGTAAGCTTTATCTATCCGCGGTTGAATATAGGAACCAGACACAAGTCGACAACAAATACATTTTATTTACAGCATATTTATGGCATAGAGGCATTCCATCTTAGCCCTCCAGGGTTTCAATTCAACGCATTTGCTGTCTTATTTTATGTACAATACAAATGTGTCCACTAATGGTCTAAGATCTCAATAGGAGACGACCTTCCAAAAATAACTTCCTTTTAAAAAGTATTTTATATCAAATTTAATAATGGTAAGTAATATAATATGTAGAATACGTTGGCTGAAACACTTCAGTACAGTACTTATATATTTTTATTATTTTTGTTAAGATTGCAATTGCTTGTTTAATAGATATAGAATATGCAAACGTTAGGTTTGGTGCAAATTATTAGCACCGACTTACCTGTTTATACCTACCTACCTACCCGATAGTTATGATGGGAAAAAAGTCAACCAAACGTAGGTATATTCTATAGGCTTCATACTTTCGATTGCTATGTAATTTGTCTATTAAACAAGCAATTGCATTTTTTTGCTCGAAAGTTGATTTTTTATTTATTATACACTGGAATGTAATTTTTCAGCCGACCTATTCGCCATATATTACTTAAGTACCATATTAGATTTTATATAAAGTACTTTTAATCAAATAAACAGCTGGGTGAAGGTCGTCTCCTATTCGTATCCCCTACTATAACCATCAAATGGCCTGGATTAACGTGTGACTTCTCCATGCCTTGAAAAAAAACATATAAATGTGAACTACCTACTAAAATCAAAAACACGCTATGGATTGATGCAACTGTCGAGCGCTCGCCTATGCCAGATTTAGACAGATATCTACAGCCGTTACTTTTGTAAAATGCAAAACAGCTACCCCTGTTAATAATAATAAATACAAGCTGCTGAATTACCGAAAAGGTGTAAAACGACACGTACATTTAAAAAGGCAAACAAAGAGCAATCGATTTTCTCCCCACATTTTCTTGTCAACCGATAACGGAACCAACTTCAAAGGTGCAAAACGTTGACCTCAATAAGTCAATACTTTCGTACAACAAAATACAAACCGTATTCTTTACTGTGTAGGTACAAAATAGAATCGCAATATTCGGGTATAATTTCTTAACATGGACACACGTATGTGTTTTTATTATTGAAATTTCTCCTTTTTTTGAGCACTTTACGTTGTAGGTGGTAAGGTTGGTTATTGCGAGCGGTTAACGGTTAACCGGTCTGTTATCAGGGCCGCTGTTATCAGTAGTTCCGGCGGCAGATGCGTCAGATCGATTTTTAAGTTCATGTTTTATTTCATGAAGTGTTCGAGTTTTTAGTTTGTGTTTTTACTGTATTGGTTAACCGTATGTTTTGTAACTTGATTGTCCTTACGTATTGTAGGTACCTAATTAGTATTTTCTTTTCAAAATTTACCGCCAAGATTAGTGGCATTATTATGTTAAATTTTGTGATATTTCAATCGTGAGATCGTGACTAAGGTTTGGTTACGAAATCCTTTTCTTCCTTTTCTTATGTAATCCACGGATCGCTTCACTCAGTTTGGCTTTTTAAATCTCCACTATGTACAGCTATATAAAATGAGAAATTAACTGACTGACTGATCAATCAATGCGAAGCCGATACCGCTGGACCTAGGGACTTATTTGGATGGAATATTCCTTAGATACCTATCCTAAGGAATTTCGAACGGATTCCAGAATTCCATCCCTCTGAAAAAGCGCTGAAATAGCTCTGAAATAATAGCGGGATACTCCCCCCCCCAAGACAGGCATAGCCGATGTTGGGAGAAAGACTGCCCAGCTAAAGTGGGCCTGGGCCGGGCATGTTTGTCGCATGCACCCACAAAGGTGGGCCAATGCAGCAACTTGGTGGGTCCCCCAGGACGGCTACAGACGGCGAGGCAGACCCAAGCGGAGATGGCGGGATGACTTGGACGTTTTTCTAAAGGATTGGCCGAAGATTGCCACAGAGAGAGAGGTGTGGAAATCAAGGGAGGAGGCCTTTGCCCAGCACTGGGATACTATTATTGGGCTAATTAATACCGCAGGGCAGCTAGTGGCGAGCTGTTGGTGAGTGGCGACACCACGGACCTGAATGCTCCCGAGGGTAGGTCCTGTTCTTCACCTCACGCTTGCCTTCACCGGCTGGCTGGAGTGAATAATGACGAGGAACAGACCCTCACCTCTGGCTTGCCTTTATTGGCCGGTCAGAGTGGAGTCGCAAGAGCTATATGCTCGAAGGGTGGATGTGTTGCATAAGTGGTGAGTGGGCACCTTATGGTCGTTTAAAGTCCAGAAGCACCTCTCCACCCTTAGCCCCTCTGGAACTGTTACCTCCCTGCTGCTATATATATGCGGCTATTTCGGGAGGCCCATTCCATTGAGTTGGCGAGTCACCGCCTGCCATTTCAACCAAAGTAATTAGCATTGGCCAGGCAGGCGCCGTAGTTTCATCAATAGCCTAGTTCACCAATCCATATCTGTTCATTCATAGATCCTATTTTAATACTTCCATCCTTCTTAAATAGTCCTACACTAACCGTTGGTTGTCCGTGGGAGCATACTTCTATAGTTTGAACTCAGGGACAATCGCCGGTTGGTGTCCCATCACTTTACTAAATTAAACTTGTCTAAAGGGCCTCTGCGTGTTGGCTTCGGCTCCATGTACGCCATCCAAAGGTCCGGGATTCCCAATAAAGTTCCGTGATTGGTAAAGACATACAAATAATAATAATAATAAAGTCAATACTTAAGGGGGGCTCCGAAACAATAAACGTGTTTTTGCCGTTTTTTGCTAATGTTGTATATATTATTAATTTATTATAATGGTACAGAACCCTTCGTGCGCGACTCCGACTCTGAAATGCTTTCAACAATGTGTCTAACTAGTTAAAAAATAGCCATAGAGAGACAAGCACTATATTATTATTTATTAAAGGACTAATTTCTGGTATCTTGATTTTATCTTCTTTAGATAGTTGAAAACAAAGATACTTTCATGTTCATCATAATTCCTCTTGTATTTTTTATTGATGCCAATAAATATAATCTATAGGTACCCAATTATATTTTATTTATGTCTGACTGACTGCTAGACGGACAACATACAGCCTATTTAAGTGAAGAATTAAAGCGAAGACATAAAAAAGCATTTACTGTTTTTTTTCTGAATACAGAATACCTATATTTCTTTATTTCTTTCAAATTGTATTGTCATGTACATTCAAATTATGTTATTACAAGGTGCCTATAAAGTCAGTCCATGACACCATGACGACCATGTAAGGGCACACAATATAGGTAATAGCTTAAATCTAATAAAATGGTAGTAATTACAAGGCAGAGCAACAAATTTTAGAATTTAAATTTGTAATTACTCATTTTAAAAAAACTCGGAGTTAACGTCGTAGAGGAAAGATGCGCTGTATTATCCATAACCATAACGTAATAGGCTTACAACATCCCTGGGCACAAGATCAAAATTCCACAATTACCTGTAACAAAAAGCTTTTAACTAATACCCAAGTTACCCTTCTGTTTGTCCATCTCGGGACGTTGAAGTTTCTCACTAATCTCCTAACCCTACGCAAATGGACCAACGCTTAAAGAAACAAAGACCGATTGTCTATGGTGTCAGGAAACTATAAACATCACAAACTTACCTGTACACGTTACAAAAAAAACAAAAAAGCATCACCACGTAGTTGGAACAAGAAGAACTGAAGATGAAGATGCTAAATTGACTGCAAACGTAAATTGGCAGTTTGAACATCCGAATATTTCCGGAAAAAACCGGTTTGGGACCGGTTTTCGTTAACCGCCGCCATATAATGCGTTGTTTATGGTAATTTGCGCCCTTTTTGTTTTTTTTGCCATGGATGCTGACGTCTCAGCAAAGGGATTAGTGGTCGTGTATTGTGATGTTTATAATGGGGATGTAGATATGATACTTTGCTTATCAAAAATGTAATCTATTTTGTAAAATTACCCATTAGTGTATTTATTTATGATTGAATCAATAGTTTTTTTTCTTTCTGGTACGTGTTTTTTTTGCGCTACTTATAGGTTTTACAGTTGCGGAGATCCTGTGTGCACTCTTCGTTTTATTCCACATTTTAATCGAAAATTGGGCAATCTTACGATCCCACCTTGGTAATTTTTCATTTGATCCGGCAGTTTATTTATATACTTTATTTGCTTATTTTTTATCTACCAAACTTGAGTGCTATCCCAGTCGTGAATTAAATATGTTTATTTTTAACTTGACATAAACAAGTGTGATTGAAATATGCTATGTACAAAAATAGGCAAAGCAGATGTTACATAATAATCCCACCACATCCCGCCCAGAGGCATAGGTACAAATATCTTATATGTTTAACATTAATATCAATAATTGGTTTCGCGCAAATACAGTATTTAGGCATTATCTGCTTAAAACTTAAAAAATTGTGGTCTAAAATCATTAAGTAATATAATTTTATTATTAATTTTAGGTGCCATTCTAATCGCTTTTAGCGAGTAAAATGTTTGGTAAAAGGTCGCAAGTGTGAACCTTTGCAGTTTACATAGTTTGCAAATTTCGAAGATATACATAATTTAATTAATCATTAAATCTGTCATCGGGACATTTCCATTCGACAGAAAGGGACAACGCATACTTACTTTAACTAATATAGGTATTGCATTTTATGAATAAGGTTAGTTAATAAAATGAGGTGTACCTACAATTAAACAATTTCTCACACTAATCCAGTGTCTAAACTCATCTCCTTCCATGTTTATTTACATCTTCCGGACTTTTATTCTGAACTGGTCCCACAAACAATCAATCACGTCTATGGTCCCTTCTATTATCTATTCCCTGTGTTATGCAAATGGCGGCAATTAAAAATTGCAAGCAACGGGTTGCGAATCTTTTGTCGGACCACAGCTGGACGAATAGTCGTTGGATATTGAATGGATGATTTAAAATCTTTGAAGACTTTATGTTAGGAGAATTATTAAATAATTTTGTCACCCCGAATTATGTTTGTACGTTGCTGTTACGGAATTAAAAGTACAGCGTCTTTACGTTGTATAAAACAAAGTCGTCGTCCGCCGTCTGTATGTCTGTATGTATGTACGTATAGATCTTTCAAACTACTTACGCAACGGATTTTAATACGGTTTTCATCAATAGACAGAGTGATTCAAGCGGAAGATTTTTATGTGTAATAAAACCTACAGGTGTTACAGAAAACTCACATATACGAAAGCGAAGCGAGGGCGGGTCGCTAGTAAATTATAATATAGTGTACATACATACATACATAAACTCACGCCTTCATTCCCAGAGTGGGGTAGGCAGAGCTAAAGAATTACCAACAAGTCTTAAAACTTCTTGATAATTCTGTAACCACATTCTGCACAAGTAGGCTAAGATGTTTCCAAGTGTACTAATACACTTGGGTGCAAGCCCATCGCCTAACAGTATACTACGAGCCTTTATTCCCTTAGTCGCCTCTTACGACATCCACGGGAAGACATGGAGTGGCACTATTCTAACCCGGCAACCACACGGTATACACGGTAATATAGTGTATTTTTGTCTAAACTTATTTGTTGTATTATAATGTAAGTAATTAGGAACAGTTAAAAATAATGGGACCTTGGTCAGCCGATATGAAAAGCGTTATTAAGGCTCTGTCATCCCGGTTCATAGGCACCTCCGGAGATCCTAGAGCTTGCGCTTACCTCTCCCAAAGGATTGGGCTAGCTATCCAGAGAGGTAATGCAGCCAGTGTCATAGGGACCATGCCGCGAGCGGACCTGCTAGAGGGGGTGTTCTTTTTATAGTGGTGATTATTATTTACATCCTTAATATTTGAGTAGCTTAGTTTTATTTTAATTTAAATAAATTTAGTTTTAACTTTTAATTGTTAACAGTGTTGTTATAAATTTTAATGAATGGTTACAAAAAAGTTAAAAATATAGATTTGCAAACAAACCACTGTAAATAATCAAAAGTAATCGTCTTAGGTTCTAATTAATTAATTTCCACCGTAAAATTGATTAAGATCCATAAAATTCGTTAAGAAACGGTATTTTTTTAGTCATGTTGCTACGGTTCATACTCATGGCACTATATGCCTTGAAAATAGAGGCGTACCACACAATAGACGCAACCATGGAAAGTCAAGAGTTTTTAAATAAAGGAATGAAGTTCCCGGAGTTTGAAACTCATGGAAAAAGTAGATTCAGTGTGCAAAAGAGGATAGAACCCAACCAGGATTTGACCACAGGTTTGTGTGCTTTTCTAGGCTATGAAGAAAAAAAAACCGGCTAAGTGCGAGTTGATCTCGCGTGGGAACCACGAAAAAATACTTATGTAAGTGACAAACAACAAAAAAGAACAGGAATACGCACAAGAATAATGTAGTCACGATGGTACCAACTCACGTCACTACTGGTAGTTAAGTCAACGCTGATCTTCCATATGACATACACGGACAGACAGACAGATAGAACGACACGGTGAAACTATAAGGGTTTCTTAGTTTGACCTCGGAACCCTAAGAATAGAAAAACATGAAGTTCTAATGATGAAGTATGATTTTCATATTAGCGATGTCTTTAGGACCGGACGCATTGTTTAGCAAGTGAAAGGTGAAAGGGGTTTTAATACCTATAAATATATTTTTACAGATGCAAATAAGTATCCACAAGATGCAAGCGGTAAACAGACTAGATTTACACTCGTTAGAATGAGTAATAAGAAAGACCCCAGTGCCATTGACTTGGAAAGTAAGAATTTTATCCATCCTTTATAGAAAGTTTAATAGAAAGATATCATGAATTATGCAGATGCTTTTATCGGGTATCTAGTATTTTATCGAAAACCTTTCAACGACCGTATCAATTACGCAGAGTTTTCATTTTATCCAAAGGCAATTTCTGCATGCATGAGATTTTTTTTTTGTTAACTTACGTAATTTATGTTTAAGATGCTGAAAACTAGATTTTAGGAGAAAAAAGCGTTCAATGAAATAATACAATTGATGAAATCTCTGGTCATTTAGAAAGGATGGATGAAAGAAGGGTTACGAAAGATATATGGCGAGCGAGAGTGAGCGGAGAAGTCGGTAGGGGACGTCCTAGACGGACGTACGGTGATCAGATTCGCGATGTACTGAATAAGGGCCAAATAAAAAGCACCCGAAACCGACGTACGTACCGATGTACGTGCATGAAGAGATTGATGAATGTAGAGGAAGCGAAAGTTGTATGTTTAGATTGGTGCACCTGGCGTTCCATAGTCTCTGCCTACCCCATTGGGAGACAGGGGCGTGAAGTTATGTATGTATGTATGTGACTTACTTCCAACATTGTTTGCAGTTTTGGAAAATATGTAACCCGGCGAATTGATATAGGTACCTAATAATATGTTCTACATAATAATAGTACCTATCGTATGGTGATCCTAGCTAAGGAATAAACTAATGTGCCGTCAGTATTTGACATATGATTCCATTATAGATAATTCAAACGAGAATGATAATAAGACATATTCAATGGAAGATAATGATGATGAAAGATATAAAATTGTTAAGGGAATACCAGCGAAGACTCATCAGCAAAATGATGATGAAGGTGAGGACAAATTCAATAAGAATGATTAACATAATTGTGATATTTAAAAAATACTTATGAATGATTTTACAGAGGCTGGAATAGAAATAGAAGATTCGCCGAAAACTGATGAGTCAGCTAAAAAAGAAAAGGAACATCTTCAAATTGATAATAGTGGAAACAGTAAATATGTTAACGAAGAGATAAAGATCCCTGGTATAGATATTGAAATTGAGGAATCCGGAGGTGAGTGTCTGATTATCTTAATCCGAAAGGTTAATGACAAATAAATCAATGTTAGGGGCCATATTAAACAAACACAGTACGTACTCAAATAATAAAACAATCTTACACAAATTAAGCTTTAGATTTAATCTATTACTTATAGCCGTCTATTTCGAACAAATTAAGTTTTATATTCGTATACCAAATTTGTATATTCATAAACGTACAATAAACCTATTTCAGTTAAAGTATTCTTTGTCCCTTTCTGTCAAATTTAAATATCATAACGACAGATAAGGACCGGACAGAGCACATTTTACTACACTACACGTTAGCTATGAATACGAGGGTTGAAAATTTAAAATGTTGGAAATTTCAGCCCGGCAGCTTTTGGTATTATCTACGGGGAAAAATGGTCTTGACTCTCTTGATGGACCGACGGACAGACGGACAGCAAAATCTTCAAGACTTCGGCTTTTCTGGTACAAAACCCTGCCTACCTAGGTGTTTTATTTATGTATGTGGATGTATTGTTACAGAATCTGGATTATCAATTCCCACAAACAGTGATGAATCTGTAAAAAAACAAAGCAAGTATTTACAATTTAATTATTACGGTAAAGTAGAAATAAACTTAAAAATAAACCAATAAAGGATAGTTAATAACGTGGGAGGTAAGTGCGATCTATAACGACTTACAAACATGAAGATGTTTACCAGTGTATTAGTAACAGGTTGCAAGCCCATCGCCTAAAAGTACTACAAGCCTTTATTCCCTTAGTCGCCTCTTACGACTTCCACGGGAAGACATGGAGTGGCACAATTCTAAGCCGGCAACCACACGGCAATAATAATAAATTACCTGAAAGTGTAAAAGGAAAAAAAAAGTTTTTTATTTAAATTAATAAACTTAAACAAGTGCTAGTAAACAAAGCATATTATACGATAAAAGAATATACAGAAGACGCATTACGATAATTAATAAATAATAATGGTTATAATACCTATATTATACTAATAAATTTATGCCGCCTCTCTCCTTAGTGATAAGAAAATATAGTATTTCGGAGTGCTAATGTGAGGGCGAAAGAGTAAGGATAATAAAAAAAATGGTTTTAAGGACAGCAAAATTAGAGCTGTTTATGTTTAACGCTACAAAGTGGAAATGATTAGTAGGGATTTTGTAAATTCTAGCTTTACATTAGGATTCGACCTTGCATCCAAACACTGTGTTAACAAAATAAGGTTAAGATTTCTAATGGGTATTTGTGTAATTTTTCACAGAATTTAAAATAAAACAATGGAAGCATCCACAATTTGTTAACACTGGAAAAAAAAGATACGAGCATGTAAAACGGAAAGAGGAACCAAGAGACACTGATGATAATTTGGGGAGTAAGTGCTGTTTACCCCTAACCTAACCTAACCTAACCTAACCTAACCTAACCTAACCTAACCAAAAATCGCAATGATAAAAAAATACAAAACAAAACGCATTTTGATACAAGTGCGGAAAGTATGTCATTTTGAAACGAGTGTCCCGAGGTGTCTTGGCTCGAGCTGTAAGTAAGGGACGAGACTCGGGACGAGTGAAATTGACAGTCCCGCACGTACACCAAACTTGCGAAGAAATGTGTATCTGTCTTCTTCCCCCGGAGACCTCTGCACACACTAAGTCCGAAAAAACTAAAATTTTAATAAAATTATTAAAACAAAAACAAAGTAGGAGTGCATAAACATTAGAAGTATCTATCTAACCTACAGTCATCCGCGCTGTGTCGCGCCCGCCCGCCGCTGCGCCGCACCGTGCTACCTCCTAATTACCTCTGCACTCCTGGTACTTTATTTAAACATGCAAACTCTTTTAATGGATGCACGGCTTAGTATATATAAAAAAAAAGGAAAAATCCAACTATCCGCAGGATATACAGCTACGAAAAGTACCACTTTTTGAGCAACTTTAAATATCCACGTACTGTTACTGGGATCGTGATAGTATTGAAGAAAACAAAAAAGATTTCTAAAACATCTGTGCATGTATATTTTTACAGAATCTATTGAAGTAGATATTGCCCTAAACAGTAGAGACCCTGTCATGAAGTATCCAAAATTGGATATTGTAAAAAGTAAATATGCACCAGCCAACAAAATAAAGAAACCCATTGCAGGCAGGGACTCGGGAGGTAAGTGAGTTTTATCCCAATCCAAAAAAGCTGACAATAAAGTATGATTAATTACATATTAATGATATTAATATTACTTATTAATTTCGGAAATCATCACAGAGATTGAAGAAGGTGGTAGCGCAAGTGAAGAAACCGGTGATGAGTTGAAGCACTCACAACTGAAAAATCATGTTAAAAGTAAGCAAAGCAGATTTAAACTTATACGTAACAGGGAGGACTCCAAGGAAAAAAATAACCTCATTAAAGGGAGAGGTAAGGTGACTTTTATTCCAAATAAATCAAACGTGATGATGTTGATAAAATAATAAAATACAGCGTATTATCTAAGTTGTGGTACAAATGATCACCTCTGTGTGCTAACTCACCTATATGAATAACTTTCACTATGGGATCAACTCTGAAATCACGGGAAAAAAACAGCTGTTTCATAGAAAAGCTCAATATGTACTCGACCAAAATATATGAAGCAGCTAATTTTATTATCGTGATTTCGGAGTAGATCCCAACACAGAGGTGATCATTTATTTTGTACTACGACTTAGATTTCACCCTGTATACAATATTTGAACCCACGACGAACTATGGCTTGTAAGGCAGTTTTAACTTCTACCCCTGCTACTAGACAGTCGGATTTGAAAGATGAAGTATATTTTCACCCCCTACGCATAAATAGGGATGTTTTAAGTTTAACGTGTACCTATGTATGTGTGTCATGTGGTGACTATTTCATCGAAATTAACTTCATCGATTGAATCATTTCATCGAATTTCATTTCATCGAACTCTAATTCTGCTGAAACGAAGATGTTTCCAGGTTATTATAAACCTTAGATTAGGTTAGACTTGTAACTAACAAAAAAAATAACTTATGTTGCGAGAAATGCCTTTCGATGAAATGAAAATTCTGCGTAATGATAAGTTTGTTGAAAGATGTTTCGATAAAATAATAGGTCATCTGTGTGTCTGTCTATGGCGCCATAGCGCCGAAATGGATAGACATAAATAAAGTTAGTTTAATTGCTACGGTTCTTAGTTAGGTTTCGTGAGAATCGCTTGGACTGTTTTAGAGATATCAGTTTGAAAGATTTATCTTTTTAATTGCTATTAATTTTAATGATAATAGTGCGTTTCATGTCGAAACTTACTGGTTACTAAAGATACTTGCTCGTCACTCGTTACATGATTTCTTAATACCTGTGATTATTTCTAGAATCTGAAATGAATACAACGTCGAAAAGTGATGTCAAATGGTATCCTCAACAATATCCTGCACAAACGTATGAGTATGAGGATATACCGTTAGATAAAAAATCTATTCTTCGAAGCGATATGGGAGGAGGTGAGTGTTGGATATTGATGATCATACGTCGTTATCGCGGAGCAAAAACGATTTGACAGTACTGAAAGATTATGACAAATAGGTAATAATAGAAGTGACACTCGTATCGAGAAACGTTTATACCTATGAGCTCAAAATGTATAAATTTTCTTTCTAATATATTATATCCGTACCTAACTTGATAAGTAGTATATATTTAAAAAGATTAGCTACGCAATCCTAACGTCACTTTTCCTGCTACTTTAGACATTTGTCATTCTTGATTGATTTGATAGGTACTATGTACAAAAAAAATACAAAAATATATCTAAATTAAATTGGTGAAGGGAGCGCGCCGCGCGGCCGCATTGTTACCTGCGCGGAACCTGCCATATTGGTTCAAGATATCAAATTTCACAATAAGATACGCCTAAGTGGTAATTTTTGACGATTCGTGTCAAAAAAGCGAAAATCCAGCAGAAATATAGTAAAGAAAGTCAATTATTTATTAAATAGTGATTTTTTAAATGTTAAATGTAACAATAATTTAAGTTATGAATAATAAGTTAACGTTTCTTAAAAAAAATATTTTAAGAAATGTCAAGGTAAGCATTACCTATTTTTTAACAGTACTTACTAAAAAACCACATACCTATTTAGTAAGTTTCAATGTTAACAATGTCTTTATATGTATACGTGTCTGTCAATTGAATAATTAATACAAATATTCTGTAACTACATGCATACATTAAATCACGCCTGTTTCCCAGAGGGGTATGCAGAGACTACTTCTTTCCACTTGCTACGATCTTGACAAATCTTTCGCTTCTTCAACATTATTTTGTAACTAAATCTTTCGAATTTTAAATTATTAAACTATTCTTGAATAACGGTCATTCAGAGTAAGTCAATGACGATAGTTCCTTGGTGACCATTGTAAGGGTTCCGTATTAATTATAGTTTCGCCATGTCCGTCCGTCCGTCCGTCCATCCATCCGTCCGTCCGTCCGTCCGCAGCTTAACTAAGAGGAATACATCATGGTTTGGGGTGTGTCGTTGGTTAGGACTTAGGTCTCTAAAAGTATTGCGGGTTTGTGAAAACAATTTTTCGATCAAATATTAATAGGTATTTAAAGTGCTAAGAGCCAGCCAAAACTACAAATAAAATCTGAAAAATATCTGTTATGAAGCACATAGGTATAAGGATCTTTAAAGAAAAACTATCACGACTTAGTAGACTTTATTGGTTCCTGAGACAAAGGTGACTAAAGTGTTTACCAACTAAAACCTAAGACGGCATCAAATAACTTAAGATAGAGAATTAGTTCATAGCTACGTGTTGTTTTTTGAGATAGTTTTTGTTTAGTAACGGCTTCGGAACCCTACACGGAGCATGGTCCATGAGTTACAATTACCGTACTCGCTAGCAAGTCGAATGCTCTGTCCCTCGCACTCTAAGACAAGTAGCACCAGAGGATACTAGTCTCACGGCATACCGGTTATGTAGCATGGGTATGAGCTTGTGGGGCGGGTCGCTCGACTGTTCGCCCGGACGTGCCGCGCATAGGGCTGCGGCCGCGCGCGGGCGCTGCTGGCCGTGCCGGCGGCGCGCACGCAGGCGCGCAGACACTCCCCGCTGCCGCGCGCGCGGGCGCTGCTGGCCGTGCCGGCGGCGCGCACGCAGGCGCGCAGACACTCCCCGCTGCCGCGCGCGCGGGCGCTGCTGGCCGTGCCGGCGGCGCGCACGCAGGCGCGCAGACACTCCCCGCTGCCGCGCGCACTCGCGCTGCTCAACGCGCTGCTGGCATCAGCACCGGAGTGCGACCTGTTCGCATCCACGTGGACCGTTGTGCGCAGCGAATGTTTACGATTCTGCGAGGCGATGGATGTGAGGCCATCCAGTATTAGTAGGTACCTAATATTAAGTATTGTTTAATCGTATTGTAATTGTTATTTTTGTTGTTGATTGTTGTAGTTTGTTAATTTATTCGGCGCACTAGTATGCACTGTAATGCCGTATAAACGTGTTTGTAAAAAATAAATAAATAAAATGTAGCTTCGGTGCAGGTAAATAAGGTGTTCATTCTACAAAAAAGTGTGTGAAAGCCATTTGCGGTGCTTTTATAATATAACGGACTCATGCAAGCCCCTGTTTGTAAGATTAAAATTACTTACGCTGCCGTGCCTATATATTAAGCAACTATGTATATTTGTAAAACAATATCCGAATTTGTTAAAAAAAATAACAGCCGTAAGTAATAGAACACAAAGGAAATGTAATGTTGGTAAATTGTTCCTTCCAAAACTAATGTTGGAAATGTATAAGAGAAATGCCTCTTAATGCCTCGAAAAAATCTTACCACAGCCGTGATGTGCCACAACACGCGTCGTTCCCGTTTAAGAGTAGTGCATGAGGTTGAGGTTGCCCTCGAGCTTTTTTGCTGTGACACTAGCAGCTTGTGTTTAAACCTAAAACGGCACAGAGTCCGCGCTTCCCATAAATGCTATGGGAAATAGCCGGCCGTGGACGGAGTTCCGTTTTTGGTGAGATTAAACACACCGGCCACAGCCGTAGTGCCATATCACGAGGGTCTCAGTTTACGTCTCTCGACGTACTGTCCGTGAACGTGTTAATTTTGGAAGATCCCTGTAAACGATTTTTGATTTTTGATTTTGATTTTTCTATGAGGTAAGGGACAGAGCATTCGACTCGCTAGCGAGTACGGTAATTGTAACTCATGGTGAGGGTACAGGCTTGCTCCTGAACGGTTTTCATAAGTACTACACAAGTTTGAAAATGAACTAGGTTAAAGTCACCAGTGGTCAGCCAGAGACCTGTAGTCAGCCTCTGCCTATACTTTGTATGACTGGGAAGAGTGCGAAAGATATATATCCCACTCTTCGCACTCATATAAAGTCGAGAACTGGCCTCTAGCTGACCACTGGTGACTTTACCCTAGGTAATCTGTAAAACGCCGCTGCTTACGGCAGTAAATTGTATGCTCTCCCTTGCTTTACCGAAATAATTATATTTTCAGCCATTGGCCAGCCCCCCGGTCATTCAAATCGGCTTGACCCTTCCCGGTTGACACCGAAATTTGACCAAAGGGTCAGATGGACCAAACTGGACAAAGGTGGACCTCGGAAAAAAATTGGATTGGTCTTCTTTGACAAAAGGTGACCCTTTAAATTGAGTACAATAGATCGTGACCCCTTGCATCAGCATTTTAGGGTTAAGATTAGAGGTGTAACGGTCTTGAATGGATTGTATGAAAGGTGTTGGTTTATGGGTGTTTACAATAAGCTTTATTTTGTTGTGAGATGTTTTTTGTTGGAATGGATGTCCGTTAATGCGTTTTTTGTGTATTTTTGTTTCAGGCCCACCAAAGTTTTCGGCGCCAATGTATTTTTTTTTATGTTTTTGATGGTTTAGACTTTAGACTGATTTATTCAATGATGAAGCAAAATATGATAATTAAAGTAGTTATTTATCAAACGGAACGCTGCGCTGTTCTCTGTTTAATTTAGTACTTGTTATTTCCTTTTTGTAAAATAAATTGTTAAGTATAGACATTCTTACACTTGAGTGCAATAAAAACGGTTACTGTACTTAACGTATATCATAGCCGGTTTTCTTGCTCTTAAGTGTAAACTTATTTCTGAGATCTAATAATATAAGTTATAATAATTATTATTCTTTACAATGATCCCACTTGATTGGCGAGATGAACTTGATGCCTTTAATCGGGATTGGTGTGGGACTGCCCAAGATAGGGCTACGTGGAAAGAAGAGAGTGAGGCGTTTGCCCAACAGGGGGATATAATAGGCTTTTAAATTGAATAATTAATTAATGATCCTGATTTTAATATTAAACTAGACTGAGTGCGGAAAGGGGCAGACTGAAACCCAGTGCAGCAAAAACTCGAGCAGTCGCCCGCGCTTGCAGCACCAGCTGAGTCTGTGCCTTTTGTCACAGCTTTTTTCATTGTTAAATTACTGATTTTGGGTGACAACAAACAAATACATACTTATTATTCTTATTATCAATGTGTATTTGTAGAAATTATTGCACGTTTGTCCTTCAATCGCGCCTTCACCCTTCAACCGATTTGAATTGAATCTAACACAGAACAGACCGTATTATGTGGTATTTTCGAAAACATTTTATCCCAGAAAATTATGATAGTTCCTAAAATCCGAATCAACTCCGGCGCAGACGAGACTGGTTTTGGATTACATTAGTAATTTTGTTTAGGTACCCTTGTATCACCAACACTCATTTCATAGAATGTTCTAATTCACCGAATTTTCATTTCATCGACAGGCATTTACACACTTGCAAGAGTTAACGTAATCTAACCTATGTAACCCATGCTTTAGATTTGTTTCGCAGACATAAAGGCTATAGCCGTGTTTCTATACAAAATTTGCCTTTCTGTCAAATGTTCTAGTAATTTTATTTTTAGATACTCCTTGTAGGCAAAGGTCTGTTCCCCAAAGAAGAGCCATGTACACTTGTCAGTTTTCGTAATATGGCGGTTTGTTTTTTTTCACTTTTTAATTTTTTTCTTGAATTCGGTCTTTGCGATTAATTTGATTTTTTGGTAAACTATACTACATAATAAAACCCATCACTACAAAAAATATTGCTTGAAACTTTAGTACAAATATATGTCAAAATAATGGAAACTATAAATTGTTTTTTTTTTTTTTTGGTGTTCTGGTGTAGCGGCACCTACAGTTTTTATTTCATAAATTGCCCATCTATAGACCTACTACATATATTAAATTCAAATTATTAGCTTTGGTACTTCATGCCAAAAACTAACTACAAATAAAATTATTCCTTCCTTGTTTCAATGTTTTTACAGGATTGCTTTAATTACTTGTATGAATGAAATCGTATACATCCTATTTTTGTATTTTGTCATTTTTGGAAGTTTGTTTCGTTTTTGACATTTATTTAAACATTATCTAAAAAATAAAAAAGTGTTCTAGTAAGGAATAATTTTATTTGTAGTTAGTTTTTGGCATGAAGTACCAAAGCTAATAATTTGAATTTAATATATGTAGTAGGTCTATAGATGGGCAATTTATGAAATAAAAACTGTAGGTGCCGCTACACCAGAACACCAAAAAAAAAAAAAACAATTTATAGTTTCCATTATTTTGACATATATTTGTACTAAAGTTTCAAGCAATATTTTTTGTAGTGATGGGTTTTATTATGTAGTATAGTTTACCAAAAAATCAAATTAATCGCAAAGACCGAATTCACGAAAAAAATTAAAAAATGAAAAAAAACAAACCGCCATATTACGAAAACTGACAAGTGTACATGGCTCTTCTTTGGGGAACAGACCTTTGCCTACAAGGAGTATCTAAAAATAAAATTACTAGAACATTTGACAGAAAGGCAAATTTTGTATAGAAACACGGCTATAGCCTTTCATAAAATTTCGTTTCGTAGAAAATTATTCATATACTTAATATTTTTGGTCCTTGTATTTTTATTTTAAATTTTATTTTTTCAACGACTTTTTACTTGAATTAAACATGTTTCACAGAAACATTATTCAATTAATTTAATAATCTCGTTTTTTTATTTAACAAACTTATCAAACAGTAGAATTATTTTCAAAAGAATATTGTTTGTTTGGTAGAATACCAGAAAAGTAAGCTCGGTTAAAACTGCGACCCCGTCAGAAATGAGCTGCTGCCAGATCATAGACACGCCTCATAGACACCTCCGAAGATCCTAGAGAAAAATTTGAAACGTGAGATTCATACGAAAACTATCGTTTGAACTCGAGTTAGTGTCTTAACCCAGTGTAATTTTTTTGGTCCAAGTGGCCCTAACATAATTCCTTCTTTGTTCTGTGTAAGCTTTAATTCATAATATAATGTAAGTCACATTTTGCACACACATTTTGCACAAATAGGCTAAGATGTTTATCAGCGTATTAGTGACAGGTTGCAAGCCCATCGCCTAACAGTACTACAAGCCTATATTACCTTAGTCGCCTCGTACGACATCCACGGGAAGACATGGAGTGACTATTCTAACCCGGCAACCACACGGTCTCTTAGCCTATTTGTGCAAAATGTGGTTACTGAATTATCAACAAGTTTTTATAGTTGTAGGTAATTCTGTAGCTCTGCCTACCCCACTCTGGGATGACAGGTGTCAAGGTATGTATGTAATGTAAGTCTATCAGTTAAGTTAAGAGCGGCATTTTTTTTGTGCTAATTATTTATATTTCAATTACATTTTATTAGTAAAGAAGCTGTATTGCAGCTCCGCGGCGCAACGTCACGTGTCACGGGCTTGCGCGCTCTAAATCAGCTGTTGCGTGCGCGCATTTTACGCACTATTATTAATAACTGGCGTTCCAAATTAAATCACACTATCACACTAGCATTATAATTGGGAATATCTGTGTGTATGTGTGATTCTTCAGGCTGAAAATGATTTGGATGACATTCGAAATTTAAAACAGACAACGGCCAATTTTATTCCTTTTTCAAATTTAAATTTTCGCGGGCGGAAGCTAGTATTTATTTATTAGGTTATGATGGGCCTTGTGTGCCTCTTCGACCATTGCTGATCTTATGTTTATAAAGGCCGTTGCGTCCACGAATTTCCAGATGCTTTGGGCAGTGAGGAGTTGTATCTCTTGTGGGTCCATGATATGTCGCCCTAGGTACAGATGTAGTGCATAATACTTTCCCTTCGTTTTTGTCGGAAAAGGTCGTATTTATCTTGCTTTCTCAGTTGGCTTATTGATGGGTACTGAAGCTAATTGAGACAGCAAGACAAATACGAACTTATCTGACAAAACACGATGGGAAAGGATTATTCACTACGTCTGTACATACTTCTGTTGCGCATTAGTGGTCCACTTAAGCAGAGGATGTGCATTGCTGTCTCCTCTCTCCTGACAGAACCAGCGTGTCGCGTCTTGTTCCTTACCTATTGCTAATATTTAATACAGTGCAGAACATTCTCAGAAGTTAAAAAACCTCCTCAAAGCTGAAACATTTGAGAGCAGTGAGAATGTTCTCTTTCCATACGAAATATGAGAATATTCTTAGAAAATTCCGAGTAGTCCCATAAGAAACTTTCACAATTTGAGAAGGTACTTTCCGGTACAATGCTAATACAGTCTATATAATTTTGACCTGGGGATTTATTTGCATCCAAGCATCAGCGTCCGACATTAGCTACTTAAAGTTTTAAATCCTAAAGTTATACAAATCACAAACACTTAAGTTTCTCCACATCGGTGACCATTGTTCTATCATACAATAAATCCTAAGATCAAATCATACATACGCGTTATGTCAACTTCATTAGCATACAATCTGCCACATTCCTTCGTGGGTATAGTGATGTATGCTAAGACTGCGGTGCGGTAGTATTCGTTTAAACAACTCGCCTTTCGGTTCGTCTACGAATTGGTAACCGACTAGCGAATTGCCACGCGATCGCACGTAAGGTAAAAGTTATGTACCACTTAAACCAGTCACAAAGGTAAGAGGATTTAAGATAATAAAAACATACAAAATGTGATGACGTTTTTCTCTTTACGATTTTTTAGGGTTCCGTAGTCAAACAAGGAACCCTTATAGTTTCGCCATGTCCGTCCGTCCGTAGCCTAGCTCACTCTTAATTTTGAAAAAAAAAAAAAATTGTACCTCCCATATACTAGTCTATATGGCCCAAGCAGCACATTAGTGAATTTTGCAGCTTATCTTATAGCTTTATGTTCTAAATGAGTGGTTTAACAGTGTTTGACTACACTTATAGCTTTAAACACAACTCAAACTTGTATACGAGTTCATCCTGTCACTTATAGTTGCTTAGGAACGTTTTTTGTTTCTACTTTATTACTTATAGTTGGGTAAAGTCGATTTTGCTACTTAAAGTTGCATGCAGGTTGTAATTGTCACTGAATAAGAAGCAATAGTGATATATAAGGCCCTAAAGTAACTTATAAGCCACTTTTATATATAAGTGGGAACATACCCTTATTTGGAACTTTTAATTCCAAATGACTAGTATAATAGAGTAGTGTATCACCAATAGTGGCTAAAGAGATAATTTTACGGCCCTTTTGGAAACTAAAGTGATTGCAACTTTAAGGCCTAGAAGGGTCGTAAAATTATCTCTTTAGCCACTATTGGTGATATACTACTCTATTATACTAGTCATTTGGAATTAAAAGATCCAAATAAGGGTATGCTCCCACTTATATGTAAAAGTTGCTTATAAGTAACTTTAGGGCCTTATATAGCACTATTGCTTCTTATTCAGTGAAAATTAAAACCTGCATGCAACTTTAAGTAGCAAAATCGACTTTACCCAACCATGTAATAAAGTGGAAACAAAAAACGTTCCTAAGCAACTACAAGTGACAAGATGAAGTCATATACAATTTTGAGTTGTGTTTAAAGCTATAAGTGATATGGCATTACGGCTGCGGCCGGTGTTTTTAATTACACCAAAAACGGAACTCCGTCCACGGCCGGCTGTTTCCCATAGCATTTATAGGAAGCACGAACTCTGTGCCGTTTTAGGCTTTAACGCAAGCCGCTAGTGTCACAGCACAAAAGCTCTAGGGCATAGCATTCACTGCTGTGCCACTCGCAAGATACAAATAAGTGATTTTCAGACCTGATAGTTTCAAATAGAAAACAAATAAGTGAAAATAAACACTGTAAGATCTTTTTTGTTTCGCCATGTTTACAAATTGGAGTCCTTGAAAATGATTTATTTTAAACAGAATTTTATCACACTGACGCATAATCATAGACTTTTGATAGTTGTGACGATGTTACTTTAACATTGTACGTAACCTACAATCATTAGGTCAGGTTTTTACAGTTTTAGTTCTTATCAGTATCAATTCCTTATATGATTTAACACTCTCTTTTTAAATATTCCTGATCTAATCAAAGGCGCATCGAAATTTACAAAGAAACCATACTATAGTTTCACGGTAAAAAAGCATTCGCAAGAATTTCGTGCTTATTTCAATGCCTGAACGTGAATTTTAATCAATTACCAAACAGATGTATAAATCCAAAATTAAAATGGCAGATCACATTCACTTTAAAAAACTTACCGACTTAATTGTTGTCACTCAAAGGAACTTTGGCGTCCCATTTATCACTCATTGACCGAACTGAAATATTATTATTCATTCGTTCAATAATCGTCGTTCACTGCGCATAACTTTCACCCATAGTTCTAATTGCCACTTAAGGTAATCGTGAGATCTCTTATGGATTCAATATAGAACCAAAAATAAGCTGCAATTTTTCTCCCCGTGGTTCTATATTGGTTGCCTAAGGGTTCTTTCCACCTATATAGAACTTAGTCATGGCTATATATTTCACTTAAGTATCTAAATAGATATGATATACGAGCTATTTCCCACCCAGTGTGCTACTTGGGGGCTTTTTTTAATAGCTACGTTATTAAAAACTCGGTTCACAATCGTCATAAACTATTGTACATAGGTACGGTTTATAAATCAGAGTCTATCCCAGCATTTTCGCCGACGAGCTCGCTAGCGAGTTATTTACCAGAATAACACAGCTGTACGCAACTCATTTGTTCGTTGTATTATTGTGTGTGTTACGCTAAACGGGCATATCTACGTAACTCTCATCTTCTCAGCGCTATAAAATTAGCAATCAATACGCATGCGCGGGGTAAACAATGCGGAGAGACGAGCTTGGAAAACTGTGGAGTAAGCAGTTCGATTATTTTAGGGTTCGGTACCCAAAGCGTAAAACCAGGACCCTATTACTAAGACTCCACTGTCCGTCTGTCAGTCTGTATATCATGAACCGTGATAGCTAGACAGTTTAAATTTTCACAGATGCTGTATTTCTGTTGCCGCTATAACAACAAATCATAATCATCATCATGTCAGCCGAAAGACGTCCACTGCTGGACATAGGCCTCCCCCAAGGCTCTCCACTCAGACCGGTCTTGTGCTTTTCGCATCCACCGCTTTCCCGCGATCCTTACAAGGTCGTCACTCCATCTTGTTGGAGGCCTACCCACAAGCTCGTGTCCCGGTCCGCGGACGCCACTCAAGAACCTTCTGACCCCATCGGCCATCAGATAACAACAAATACTAAAAACATAATAAAATAAAAGTTGTAGTCCCATATTTTTTGCCGTTTTTTGCTTGATATTAAAAACGGCAATAGGTAGACGCTTGAAATATTATTTTTCAGAATATTTAGTTGTCTAATGTTGTGTAGACGGAACTAGGGAATGCAATTTAACCGGTTATTAACCGTTTTTGTATGAAAATAACCGGTTAATACCGGTTATAACCGGTTACTTGCATTCCCTAGACGGAACCCTTCGTGCGCAAGTCCGACTCGCACTTGGCCGGTTATTATAAAAAAATCGTTCGATCTCAAAAAGTTCCTAATCTATTCTTTTATACTAATACTCGTAGCATAAATGTGATAGTAACTCTATCCGTCTGTCTATCTGTTCGTTTCGCTTTTATGGGTAAACCGCTGAACCGATTTCTATGCAATTTGGTATGGAGATAGCTTAAATCTTGGGACATAGGATATGTTTTAGCTTGGAATATTATACAGATAAACGACTCCTGTGCGGACGGAGTCGCGCGCATCCTTACATTTTATTTCGCATTCATATTTACTTACTCCAAGTTTCCTTCCTACATCGGAGTACCTACCTACTACAGATCTGCGCGTTTTTTCCTCAAGAGGAGATGTTGCATCTATGAGAAAGCCGACACAACCAAAACTGTATATGTCCATTAACCATTTTATACCAAATCCAATCGTACGACGACTGCAATAAGATTTAAATTGGTACTACTTAACAATGTAACTTAGGGCTTTTGTTTATTTAGTATGAAGGTATGCATAAACTATTGTGTTGTTTAAGTCTAACTAACGAGTTCGTATGCATAATTATTTCATTTAATTCCATTCACATGTTTTCATATTTTTAGATTTAAGGAAAAAAAGTGGTGTTCTCGAGTTCTGACTGTTATGATTATGAGGAGGTAAGTAATTGTTATTACGCTACAACTACCATGTCCATTTTAAAGTTCCGTACCCAAAGGGTAAATACGGGACCCTATTACTAACAAGGAAAGGTACCCAACTGTCCGGCTACGATTTGATATATTTTTATATATGTTAGAGTAGTCTAAAATAACGGACTCGTATTTTTTTAGTTGCCCAAACTCAACCTATTCGGAGAAATTGTCATCCAAAGTACTAAAAAGTGACCAAAACCTTTAGGTTCTGTAGAGAGTTTTGTTAAAGCAAATTGCTAGTTAATTACTGGGTTGATTATATGTTAGAGAACATGAAAAAAGAATGGAGCCGTGTTTTGTTATTTCCAGCCAGAGATCTGTAGTCGGCCTCATCCTATACTTTGTATTTGTGTTTCCCACTCTTCGCACTCATATAAGGTGGAATACTGGTCTCTGGCCGACCACTGGTGACTGTAACTAATCAACCCAGTGCTAAAATAATTCTTTTTTCACCGTAATTGGGTAAAAGCTACGGTGTTTAACTCGTTTCAACAGATAACCCTCGCGGGCCAGGGAGGGCTTATCTGTGTGCCTCCCCGGAGAGGCGCGTGCGTATTAAATATTAAAAACATAGCGGCATCCGAATAGCAGGGTTGAACCAAGGCTCGGCTGGAATTGGAATTCACCATATTTTTACGAGGTGTTATTTCAAAGCTATATCAAGTAAAAACTCAGATTGCAAAGAAAAACGGCTTCGATGGTTATTAGGTACCTAATGCAAATAACCGGTTATAACCGGTTATAACCGGTTATAACCGGTTATTTTCATACAAAATCTGGTAATAACCGGTTATATTGCAATCCCTAATGGTTATGTCAGGGATCGGAAATTCGGATCGATATTTACCTAAAGTTGGCAAAATCCCGGAAATAGATAGGCAAACATGGCGTCGGCTTCTTAAAAATATTATTTTAATAATATAAGTTCCGGGATTGTCTGGGATCTGGGATTCTACAAAATGTTAATATGATAATTACTTTACATGTAGGATAAAACATTCATTTTTGCTCCTATAAATTCGATAGGTTACAGGTAAATTAAATAACATTTGGAAAATATATACCTACATGAAAAATAACTTCAAACAGTTAATATAAATAATTGATTATGAATTAATGCCGGTGCAATTTATTTAATTTGAAATCCCAGAAATTTTAGTAATGAATTCTATAATTGAGTCCGTGCATACAACTGAACAACAAAGCCGGTGCGAAAGTATAGGTAAATACATACATACATGCCTACACGCCTTCATTCCCAGATTGGGGTAGGCAGAGCTACAGAATTACCAACAACTCTAAAAACTTGTTGATAACTCTATAACCACTTTTGCACAATTAGGCTAAGATGTTTACCAGCGTATTAGTGACAGGTTGCAAGCCCATCGCCTAACTACTACAAGCCTTTATTCCCTTAATCGCCTCTTACGACATTCACGGGAAGATATGGAGTGGCACTATTCTAATCCGGCAACCACACGGGTAATATATCGATAGTATAGGTAAATATCGATGCGAATTTCCGATCCCTGGTTAACTGGTTATGTCACATGAGAAGAAAGCCACCCGAATACGCTCGAAATAAAGCGCTGAGCTTAGCCCTTGCCTGACAGTCGGCAGACTCACCACAATAAAGACAGGCCATCTTCGAGCTCAACGAAGATGTCCAGGCTAGAGCGAAGTGGAAGAAAGCAGTTCAGAGATCAGACCCCGCCTCCAGACGGGATAATTGTTAGAGAAATGATGATGAAGTCAGACCGATGTCAAAGCGATCTGTGTATATCGTCGGTGATAATGTAAAACCGCGTAACTAACAAATTTATAATAAAGCAAAATAAACCTTATCGTCTTAATAAAAAGGTGCTTTTTTGCTTATTTAAAATGTTACTTACGCGGTTTTGCAGTATCACCGACGATATTAATCTTTTTTTCTTTCGTGGCCAAGCGAGAGCCAAACAACAGACCTTTTTAAAAATCGTTGATTTGTTAAGTAATAAATAATACACTCGGCGTCAAAAAAATCGCACCTTTTGGTATGTTGACTTCAAGCAGCTATACATACATACATAAACTCACGCCTTCATTCCCAGGGTGGGGTAGGCAGAGCTAAAGAATTACCAACAAGTCTTAAAACTTCTTGATAATTCTGTAACCACATTTTGCACAAGTAGGCTAAGATGTTTCCCAGTGTATTAGTGACAGGTGGCAAGCCCATCGCCTAACAGTACTGCAAGCCTTTATTCCCTTAGTCGCCTCTTACGACATCCACGGGAAGACATGGAGTGGCACTATTCTAACCCGGCAACCACACGGCGATCAAGCAGCTATAAACCCTATTTAATCTAAGATAAGGTATGAGTGTGGGGCCTCATTTTAAAGGTTATTGAATCCTTTAATTAATAAAAATGTGATAATGATTCCTAAGCTTAAAAAGACCTTACTTCCCAGAATCTAGTGAAAAAACTGATGCGCGGAACCCTCATTGAATACCTGTGGCTGAACTGCACCCTTTTAACGCCGCAAAACAACACACCACACCCAATGTTGTAGATATCATTATCTAAGTTTGTTTGTTTGTTTGTTTGTTTGTTTGTAGGAATATTTTTTCACATTTTGTGCATCAAAAATGTTCTATGTTTGTTTTTGTATGCGCTAAATAAACTTATTTTCATTTCATTTCAATTTATTCAGTTATTTTAGTACTTAGGGTTGGTAACGCAATAGTGGAGGGCGTTTAGCTTTGAACCTTGCAAAAAATGTAAGTAAACAGTGTTTTTTTTCTAGAATCATGTATTTCAAGTTTTCTCCAAATAATAACAAAAATTAAACATTTTCCATGATTGGAATAAGGTAAATAAAACCAAAACGCTTTAAAGTAAAACGCTGTGAATAAAATTTAAAAGGCAAAAACGAATAATTTGTTTTAATATATTAAACTATTAAACAACCTCTTATCTGTTTAATTTCGAGAAATTCCGGTCTAGGCTTAAATATTTTCCATTGTTCAAGAACTATCAGTCCTGTAACATTTTTGCCTGAACCACTATTTGAGATTTTTTGATATGTATTAGTTAATATATGAAATAAAATCCACATGCCATTTTTTGTCTATCTCCTTAATATTAACATACCACTTGTCCACAGTGTTAAAAAAAAAGAAGTTTTTTAGACGTTTTGTGGCAGCCCTGTTTGCCCGGTCGCGCCGTCGAGTCTGGCACGCACACAGCTGCAGCGCACACAGGCGCAGTGTGGCGTGTGACTCACCTCACTCGCCTCACCTGAGGGCGGTGAGGGGTCCACGCCGGGCGAGGGTGGCGGGACAGTCTTGTATAATGTTTGTTTACACATACATAAACTCACGCCTTCATTCCCAGAGTGGGGTAGGCAGAGCTACAGAATTACCTAGAAATCTAAAAAGTTGTTGATTATTCTGTAACCACATTTAGGCTAAGATGTTTGCCAGTGTATTACTGACAGGTTGCAAGCCCATCACCTACAAGCCTACATACTACAAGCCTTTATTATCTTAGTCGCCTTTTACGATATCCACGAAAATCATGAAGTGGCACTATTCTAACCCGGCAACCACTATTGTTTTTTTTTTAAATAAAAATAAAATATTGGTGTAATAAGCCAAATATTATACAAAGTTCTGGGTGTAACTTGGCACTGCCGAGGACTCCTATTATTACAAATAATCATCATCGACAAATTTTCGGCGCGGCCATGGAAAGGGATGTTGCACATGGTGATGTGAACAGGTCCGTAGGTTCAAGGAAATTCGCCGGATACGAGTATCACAAGAGTAACTTTTGAATTTACTTACTGGTCAGACAGAGACAGATATCTTGTCCAAGTTTGTCCACATCAATGAAAACGGCCATAATAGAGCTGCTGGAGCTCTTCAGGGAAGGCCTATGACCAGCAGCGGGCATGTTTTGGCATACATGATGATTAAGAGTAAATACTTCAGCTGTAGCTTTGACCAATGCAGTGTTATTCTCTTAAACAATTAACCAGTGAAATCGTCAATTAAAGTATCCATTCATTTTGTTAATTCGAACAATAGCAGCTTCTATCAGGGCATTAATCGTGTGCTCTCGGGGCAAAATAGTCTTTACAAAATTGGATAATCCTACAGGACTGTCCCATCGCGGTCCAAACACGTGGTGTCACCGACGGCTTGCATATCGATTGGCGGGGAGACAGGGGCTGCTCTTTTTACGTGCACCTAAAATACCGGATAAATACGGTTGCGGATACCGAGAACAGGGCGTTTGACGTTACGAAGTTCGGTATTGCAATATGCAATTAGATGGTAAGATACTGTCAAAAATTTTAAATACGGATTATTGAATGCATTTAAGACAAGTGTTTGAATATATTTCATAATTATAAATAATAAAAGATAGAGCTCTAGCAGTTTATAGCTCTGTCCTTTTCTTTCAGTGTAAAATGAACTGCATGGCTACGTCATATCATAATAACCCATCTGGGTAAAGACGATAATAGATTTTACCGTATAGAATAGGGTATTGCCCGTCGTGGTACTACCAGTGATACTACTGCGTTGTACTACTGACCAAAATTAGTATCATAAATATGAGGTAGGTTTAGGTTTTGTTAGTTTTGCAACAGGCTCGGAGGGCCAAACCACCCAGAAAAAGGAGCTCTGCTCGACCCTGTTAATTTGATATTCAAATAGAAATCATTGGTCAGTAGTACCACGGGTAGGAACCGTCTAGAATCCCGACCGTGTCATCAGCTTTTTCTAAAATCTGTAACTTAGCTTTATGCACCTTGACTCCTCAGCGGGCCTAGTATGGTTGCGTTTATCGCGTGACTAAATGTGGACAAAGCATCCGTCACTCTCGTACTTATATACGTGTCAGAAAGTGACGTATGATTTATCTTGACTACGCCCTCTGGTGTCGGTAGACTTGTCGACTAGTTTTCCGTGTTGGCATAATGACAGGTGACCTAATTTAGGTGGTCATTGAACCATCCTGTTCTCATGAGTCGGCCGGTCACAAAAGAATGACAGAGCAGAGACGGTGGTTTACGCAAAGGCTCGTTTACTGTTCAGTGTTGGTTTCCATTGGTGTCGACTTGTTTATTGTCATGAGGGCAAGCGAGCCCAGGCCACCAAGGTGAGTGGGATCTGGGACTCATACATGCAATCCGATGATTGTGTAGATAGAGAGCACAATGAGAGATCTCTCTCCAGGCGGGTGTTATGCCTTGGGACCGAAGTCCATTGGGATGCAGATTGGATGGAATTAAGTTGTTTATAGGTGGGTCATTATTCGAGTGTTTCAACGGCCTAACTTTTGTGGACATATTTTTGAAGAATTGGGCGAATATTATGATGCCGTTTTTTGATATTTGTTAGATGTTTGGTAAACTGAGATATCTAACTAGAAACGAAATCGAATTCTGCAGCCACTTCTACAATAATGTGACCACAAAAGTGATTCGAAAAAAACTCCCAAATAATGACCCAGGACATATTGGACATATCCATTGAGTGGGAAAACTTCGACGCTTAATAACATTTTTTTTTTGAGTCGTTTTCGAGTGTATTTAAAAACTACGGGGGTCATTGACAGCATTCTACATTGACCTAAAGGTGAGTAGAACTTTAGTAGAGCTACGTCAAAGACAGGCGCGAACATGATAATTATACTAACGGATCGAGATGGAAATTATGAGTAAGTATGTCTGTATTTCAACGCCTCAACCGTTTTTGCTTGCTCTTGCTCCGTACTAGTCCTAGTCCTACCCAAATTGTACCGTGAAGCAACAGTGTTCACATTGTTGTGATCCCGTGAAATCACTAACATTGATGCCTTCCATCTTAGTCCTCAGCATTGGGTATGTGGTCTTAGGATTACAATTTGTTGACTGTAGTATTGAGAACTCAAATGTCTATGGGTCACAAATCCCACTTACCATCAAGTGGACTGTGTTCTCGTTTACCTTCTCCATGACACAAAACTATCTACTTATGACTACAAATTAATAACTGATTAAATAATTCATATGGAATTGAAGCGTGGAAACTTTTTTCTGTAAGGCTAGCCAAGACTACTGACAAAACTTATAAAATTGACATAGGTGTTCGACGCGACAGTCTGACAGCTTACGATATTTTGGATAACGATGAGGAACGCCGAAGCGCCTCTGTCTATTTTAAGCTATTGCATAGCTTCTATCGCGGACCTTGAGCGCGGGGACCGAATCCAGAAATTCCGTAACGAAAAAACCTCACGCTCCCGACTCCGACGGGCAAGGAGGTGTGGCTTGAAGGCCGTGCATCGTCTAACGTCGTTTCAGTTCGGCAGTCTTCGCCACGGCGGCGTTGTGTGCGTTTGTACGACATGCAATAGCTTTACCGCGGCAGTCCCCGAGTGCCACACGTCTTTTTTTAATGTCGTCTGTATGTGTCGTGCACAATGGAAAACAACATACATTATCTGCGCACAGTGAAATCCTAGAACAGCTGTATAATAGAATTAGAGGCATCGGGAGGACAGTCCCACGGCGGCGCGACTAGTTTTATGAATTGGCGTTGCGATTACCTACTTCATTGCCGGTAACTGTGGTTGCTAACGAGATTTCTTATGGTATGGAGCGACAAACGAGCACACAGGAGGCCCTGCCAATATGCATCACGCTAACTAGCGTTTCTATTCGTTTCGTTTTTAAAACAATCGCGTCACTGGTATGGTTCCCCTTGTTTATATAAATCTTGTTAATTTCGCATAATTGGAATTGTTCATATTTTTACAATAATTCTAATTCGAAAACCATTTCGAGGAAAGGTTTAAAGCCGTTCTGCATTTTTCAGTTTTTGAATATTTATTTATTTCGGATATGTTGACAAAAATATATTTGACCTTTGTTTGATTTTCGTTTTCGGCTTGAAGCAGTTGAAGCCCTCGTAGGTGTATCTTACGGGTTAGGCGAAAACCGCTTGAAGTAGTATGTTATAAAACACTATTACAATCACTTTTTATCATTAGATATCATTTAATTGTTCTAATTTATATGAAAATCAATCCCAAATTTAAAATAATAATGTCATCCATAAAATATCCGCTGAATAAATAAAGATATTAAAACTTAAAATTACCTATTCTTTCAAATTAGAATGTAAAAACCGTGAGTTATATTTTTTTGGTCTATCCCAATTGTACCTTTGACTATTATGAAACGTTATAAATTAAACCTAACCTAATCTACTCTATTCTGCCAGGACTAAGTATACAAAACATATTAATCTTTTCCGTTTATGCGAAAACCAAATTCGGCGTAAAACGTTTCGGCGAAATAGAGGGAACCCCACTGGTAGATCACGTGACTTTTCGTATCACGTCATCTACCAGTGACGCGATTGGTTTAAAAACGAAACGAATAACGAACGAATAGAATCGCTAGTTAGCATAAAAGCATAATGCATTGTTGGCGTCTGTTTTCAATCGACTCGAAATGTCTAAAGTTTACAAAGCGGTCGATTCGATGCAATCTGTCATCAGCATACGTCAATCCTATACATTTTGTAAATTTTCAAAAATCGCTAACTTAGCGGTATGCATCTTGACTAAGCTGCCTGAATGGCTAGATTGTTCCCTCCAAGGTCCGCGGACATTAGCAATCTCCTGATTGTTATGGCATTTCCAACCCTGAGGACTACGTTTTAGCGGGTAATATCGGGTCTCTGTGATTTGGGCGAATTATTTTAGCCGAACGGTTTATTTAGACATGTTCAATCCAATCACTAATTTTATGGGAACACACAAAAATTCCAAATAATTAATTTTTGAGTATTCATTTGTCCGAATTTATTTTATCCGAAACGTTTTTAAAGTTGTAGATAATTCTGTAGCTCTGCCTTCCCCACTATTTGACTACAGGCGTGAAGGTATCTATGTATGTATGTATATTATGCTGGAGCAACTTTAGATTAAATTAATAGTATAATTACTATACGTATTACGTACGTAGGTTAGGTTAGGTTTGATTAACAAACAATGTCAGAAAATAAAGGCTTCTATCAAAACATTGCATTCGGAATTTTTCCAATTCTGACCAATTTGGAATTATGACTTATACAAATGTTTCTCTGCAATATTACTTCACTTAAAAAATATAAAGCAATTTAGTAATGATTTACGCAAAAATATCACCTAAATGGCGGCGGCAGGACCCTGCGCTGTGGCACTTTTGCCAAAACTTTAATCTCGATACCAGATAGGGCCTTACGGAAACTCTTTGTTTGTACATATCAACACTCACTTTACGTTCATTTAAAACTTAAAAAACAAAAGAATTCAGACAGTAACAATACAGTAGGCAACGTAAATAAATCCCAACCTTTTTTCAACACAAAAGCACTCACAAAGACGTTGGAATGGTCAAATTTAAGAGGACTTTATCTTAGTTAGCGTCGCCTCCCGTTTTACCAGCGCTTTAACTATGAGATAAGCTGTCTGTCCGTCTGGCTGTGCGTTGATGGCATGCTCGGGAGATGAATCCAACATCCTTCATGTAGCCATATTAAATTTTAGAACTACCTTATTTCTAAAATAACATTTGCGGCGCATCTTCTTAACAGCACTGTCCTCTTGGGAAGCGCTGGTATAAGCGTAGAAACGTGAAAGTGCCTTAAATTCTTACAGAACAAGGATTTCGCTGCTGGATATAGACCTCACCCAAAGCCACAAATCTTTGTCGTCTACTTGATACATCCAGTCGCTGTCTCGCCATAGCCTCATAATAATACGTTCGGTGGATTAATTATATGCGTACGAATTCGAATGCTTCCTCTAGTTTATGGTATAAGTTAATGACAAAGTTAACATGTGACTCAAATATACCAAATCGAATCTCTAATCAGCTGTACTTCTTCTTATTGCAATACGATCAAATAAATATTGGTATGGATGTATCGTGTCCTTTCTTACCATTCTTAAGTCTATTAGTAGCGCGTGCGCAGGCGATAGCAACATTCCCGGAAAGATAAACTAAAACCTCTCCCTCAGATAAATCCTTCCAACAACATATTTGTGGCGTTTCATTTTGCATTGTCATCCTTATTTGGTCATTCTAATGGCGCTCGAGCGAGAGATGTAGAAGTAAAGCCCTCGCAATAGTGATTCAGAACTAAATTGACGCACACACGGTAGGCGACGGGTGGGGCAATCGTCTTTTCGTAAAAGATAAGATAAAGATAAAGACATTTATTCAGTAACTAGGGCGCACGGGCACTTTTACACGTCAAGAATCTACCAGCGCTTCACAAGAGGAGACCACTGCTGAGAAGAAACGCCGCAAGAAACTCGGCTGTCAGTCATTTTTTAAATATATTTAATGTTACAATGGTATACTTAGTCTAGCATTATATAAATCTACAAATATTAAATTAAAAAATATATGAAAACACACCAAAATCTTGCGAGAGAGATAGAGGGAGAAAAAAAAAGAACACCTACCCAGGTGTAAGTATATAAGACGGTGCAAGACGACCACATAAGATTGATAGGTTTTCCTGCATCAACGGTGTGCCGTACTATCTTTGAGGTCATTCTAGAGTGGGGTAAGCAGAACCACAGAGTTACCTACAACTTCATAAAGTTGTTGATAATTTAGCAACCACACTTTGTAACAGGCCAAGATGTTTACCAGCGTATTAGTTTAGTGACAAGCAAACCCATCGCACAGTACCTACTACAAGCCTATATTCTCTTAGTCGCCTGTTATGACATCCACGAGAAGACATGGAGTGGCACTATTCTAAACCGGCAACCACATGGGGTTCTCTTTTGTATTAGTACAAAATCAATATTACCATCACGGATCTATTTATTATTAGTTTTATCTATTAAAATAGGTTGACGCACTTATTTTAACCAAGAATCAAGATCATAATCATGTCAGTCGAAAGACGTCCACTGCTGGACATAGGCCTCCCCCAAGGCTCTCCACTCAGACTGGTCTTGTGCTTTTCGCATCCACCGCGTTCCCGCGATCCTTACAAGGTCGCCACTCCATCTTGTTGGAGGCCTACCTACAGCTCGTCTCCCGGTCCGCGGACGCCACTCAAGAACCTTCTGACCCCATTGGCTGAAGCATTGTGCCCCGCCCACTGCCACTTCAGTTTAGCTATTCTTCGGGCTATATCGGTAACCTTAGTTCTACTGCGGATATCATCATTTCTGATTCTATCACGATGAGAAACCCGGAGCATAGCCCTCTCCATAGCCCTCTGAGTGACTTTGAGCTTCTGTATGAGGCCCATTGTATGAATCAAGATATCTGCAAAAAAAAACTTTGCACCGCTACAAAAAAGGAAAAGCATTTTGCATCTTAAGATCACGTTACCAACTTTGAACACTAAAAGGACGTAGACGTAATTCCTCTTTGCTAGTTATTTTACTGGCTGTCAGGATCAGGACAGCTGCTTGGCGGCAGGGTTAGACGGGGTTACAGTCTGTGAGCACTTAGAAGAGACTTCGGTTTAGTACTTCTCTCTCACTAGCTCTCATACGATCTTAGTAAGAGCGAGTGAGAGAGATCTTTGGTAGTATAGTGGTAAGTATCCCCCGCCTGTCACGCGGGAGACCGGGGTTCGATTCCCCGCCGGAGAGCCATTTCTGACGGTACAGGGTAAGTATCACTGAGACGTCTTGTGTTGAAGATAAAAGACTCACTTCTTGAATATATTAAATACCAAATGATTATAGTAAATTAATGAAAGTACAATAATGGGGAGACACGCGTACGCGTGTCTAGTTCTTATGGTAAAAATATGGAGAATGATCCAAGGATCGATAGCGGAATAGAATCTAATGAATTTGAATTTGGAAGATTTAGATCGAAATGTAATAGTGGCCAGGAACTCAAACAAAAGAGGTTGTAACAACCTCGTTACAGTACCAAACCGTAGCCTCCTCTAAGTGCTCACAGACTGGACACGGCTATCTAATTAATTATTACGCTGAATTCAAAACGAATCATCATATTCGTGCCATAAGAAGTAAAGGACTGTTTTGATGACTTGACAAATAAGTGGCTAATGTGAATAATTAGCCAAATATGGTATACGTGAAATAAATCATGCAAATGGTGAAGGGCTGACTCAGGCCGGGCTCGTATGGCACAGTCGAACATTCACTGGTTTAAAATTACAAATGTATTAAGGCGATACTCATATTAAGGCGATACTCATATTAAGGCGATACTCATATTAAGTAATCTACTGACAACATGGTTCTTTTAAAAGGTTTTCTGATAAAAAAAATGCTTATAGAGGCTTTTCTCAAAAAAAAATTGTTCGATGATAGTTGATGTCTGTTTTAGTTAATATATAAATAATGTGACAGTTTAATTTTTTAATTTTAATTTTAATTTTAATCTATGTGTTTTTTTTATTTTTTTTTATTGTTTTCAGAGATTATTATTTTTTAATATTATCAGATTTATCAGTGCTTGCTACGCCCGCTTTGGACTAGTGGTCGGAATGACGTCACTCTGTTTGTAACAGCGTTTTTTTTTTTAAATTGCAAATGTATTAAGGCTATCTATACTTATATTAAGTACTCAACTGATAACAGGTTTTTTTTTAAGTTGTTCTGATAAAAATCAGGCTTATAGAGGTTTGTCTCAAAAAAAAAAAAAAACGATAATTGTTTACTGAGATTATTATTTTTGAATATTATCAGTGTTTGCTACGCCCACTTTGAACTTGTGGTCGGAATGACGTCACTCTGTAATCGCGTTTTATTTTCTTCTTAAGTCTAACACTAGCTGTGACTTAAAAAGACCAAGTGGCATTTGGCTTTTAAGCTCTATAGCCATTAACAGAAATTTGTTTTATTTATTTTCTCAGTTTTTCGCAGTTTCAAAATAACTTAAAAAAAAGTTCCTATTGTAAATTTTCCTCTTTAACTTTAAATCTGCTAGCATACTTCAGCTAAGTGATTTTCCTACAAAACCTTGTGCCTTAACACTTACTGACAGGAGCATAATAGCTCATTAATGGATAAATATCGATTGACATCGATCGTGAATAAAAGTGCGTTGCTCCCGTCCTAAAAGAAATGCTAATTCGAACGCCGATGCAGTGACGCGCACGCATCTCTGCATTATTTGGACAAGATCATTCTAAACTTCCTAACTCTATACTTACAGCACTCAAAAATGAATTCAAACCGCGCTGAGTTAAAGTTGAATATTAAATGAGATTGGGTGATTCGTTGTGGCGTTTTTTGTGATGGCCTGATTCATACATTTGGAAGATTGGTTGTTTGATTTTAAGTCTTAATTCTTGGTGATATGGTTGAAAGGTTTGGTTTGTTTTTGATGTTCGTAGAAGTTTGCTTAGGAGCTGGTGTAGCCTGAATACTAATTAGTCTAGACCGGGAGTCGAGTTAAATATAATAAATTAAAATATTTTAATAAGTACCGGTAATAAGCACCATCGTTTACGAGGGTGGACTCAAGTATTGTCAACTTATATGATATTTTTAACTATAAAGTAACATTTATAAAATGTAATGTTATGTATTTTGATGATAAAGTATAATTCCATTTCATTTTCATTTCATAACTATATCTCTAAAGGGTTAGCTGTAAGGGATAAGTTCGCCTTTGTACATATTTTTATATTAATAGTATTATTAATTGATTTTGGTGGACATACATACATACATAATTACTATTTCATAAATCTCAACGCGATTACCTCAGCTACTTTAATATCTGATACCTAACTCGAAGATTCTAAGAGTAACATTCTGTAACTTACCTAAGACTAAGTGACCGAAACAAACTCTCATTTGCACAATCGTCAGTCTTATTAATTAATACCTTAAGGCATATTCCACCAGTAAATAAATGCCTAAAGTGAAAAATATGTAATTTGGCCTCAAATTTGTCGAGTAAGCTACAAAAAAATGAAAGTTAACCTATAAATAACATGTTTTAATAAATAAAATCCATATATCCTGTCCACTTCAAAAACAAACTTACCTACTTTGTAATTACATACATTCAAAGACAAGACCAAACTTGACTCACAAAGTGATTAATCTATCACCACTCAGCTCCCGCGCTATAATATACCATTAGTCCATCCAAAGGAGCCGCTTAATAAATCTTAACCTAGAATTGGTCAGCTCTTATCGTGTCATCACGCATATTCATTATAACTAAATATTAACCGTCAAAAATGGCACCTACAGTCTTTGTTCTATTTTTTTTATAATACATTAATTCATAAATCTATTCGCAGTCCCAGCCACACTAGCCATTGGAAATTCAACCTTATTTGTAACAAGCTAAGAAACTGAATGTGTTTACCAACCAGCATGGTTATTTCGGTTTTTAACACACATTACCTATTCTAAAACTGTAGAGTAGATGTCGATGTACGTTGAAGAGAATCTAGGCCATAAGGAGTCGGGTGAATTGTCGCGCAGTTCGATTGGTATGATAATTAGGTGTTGTTTCGTTTTTTATTAGATACCAGGACTTATTTAGCTTTGTTCATTTGTTAAGGTTAAAATTTTGGAGCTATGGCCTTTTAGAAATATTGCGGCATTTTCTGCGCGGGTCTATTTTGCATCTTCCACTCGTATTCATTATCCGTTTCAGAAACTCTAAATTTCTGGAGTATTTTGGAAATCCTCAAACAACTCTTCAGTGTAGGTACTTATATCGGGGCCGTTTATCTGACCAAAAGGTTGACAAACGTATCATTTAACAAACATTAATTTCGCAAAATTTGTGGTTAAACCATTACATATTACATAGGTTACATGGGCTTGTTGAATAATTTAGATTAATCCTTCATTGTAAAATGATCTTTATGTGAAATGAAAGTTTATAGAATGATATGGGACATCATGTACGTCATTTTTAAGCTATTGCATAGCTTCTATCGCGGGCCTTGAGCGCGGGGACCGTATCCAGAAGTTCCGTAACGAAAAAACCTCACGCTCCCCACTCCGACGGGCAAGGAGGTGTGGCTTGAAGGCCGTGCATCGTCTAACGTCGTTTCAGTTCGGCAGTCTTCGCCACGGCGTTGTGTGCGTTTGTACGACATGCAATAGCTTTACCGCGGCAGTCCCCGAGTGCCACACGTCTTTTTTTTTTATTTAACTTGTATTCATCATCATCATGTCAGCCGAAAGACGTCCACTGCTGGACATAGGCCTCCTTCAAAGCTCTCCACTCAGACCGGTCTTGTGCTTTTCGCATCCACCGCGTCCCCGCGATCTTCACAAGGTCGTCACTCCATCTTGTTGGAGGCCTACCTGCAGCTACAGCTACAGCTAACATTTGAGTACAAAAGGTGAACTTAATGCCTAATGGCATTCTCTAACAGTTGACCTTTGGGAAAATCCGAAAAAAAACTCATTATGATCTAATGATTTTGTAAATTATTAGTGAACCACTTATATCATCATTGTATCAGCCGAAGGACGTCCACTGCCAGACATTTGGTCTCCCTCAATGATCTCCGCAACTGTAGGTTTAATGATAATAACCTTAACTAACCAGTATTTTGAAAAAGCTGAAAAGTTATCGGTCTCTTCCGAATACCTGTTTAAAACAAGTGACAAATAAGACCCGTGATCTAAAAAAAACTGCCTATTATAGACGTGACTATCGACATGAAGCGTAGATAAACCCTCTGTCACTTACTGACCAATATGTAAGTGGGAGAGTGACGGATGCATTATCCAGCGCCATAAATGAGATCATGCGTAATAAAGGTTAACTGGTCCATTTATAGATCTCCCTACCTTTTGAGCGTACTATAGTACATAATTATCGTACCTGTCAAAAGACGTCCACTGCCAATATTCAACATTTTTATTCTTATAAACAATAATAATACATACATACCTTCACGCCTGTAATCCCAGAGTGGGGTAGGCAGAGCTACAGAATAACAACTTTAAAATGTTGTTGATAATTCAGTAACCACAATTTGCACAAATAGGCTAAGATGTTTACCAGCAAATTAGTGACAGGTTGCAAGACCATCGCCTAACAGTACTACAAGCCTATATTCCCTTAGTCGTCTCTTACGACATCCACGGGAAGACAGTGGCACTATTCTAGCCCAGCAACACAACACGGGATAATAAACAACAATAATAATAAAAAAGTTTTATTTCAGAAAACCTTTTAAATAAGTTCCTGTTGTCAATTTGAGCCTCGTGGCTGACTTAAGCATAACCCTCTTTTAATCGGCGTAACAAGGTGTTTACTGAATTACATATTATAACGAGATAATAAGTATGCGCTGACGCAGGTTTGCGCGCCTAGCGCCACGCTCGCACGAGCCCATTGCAATGCACACAGCACTACAGTAGGACAGAAGCTAGTATAAATAAATATTAGTGTAGGTACCATGTCACGCAAATTGACCTAGTGTCAAACCAAGTTTTAGGCTTGTAATATGGGTACTATTTAGACATACATACATAAACTCACGCCTTCAATCCCAAAGTAGGGTAGGCAGAGCTAAAGAATTACCAACAACCTTTAATTAAAACTTGTTGATAATTCTGTAACCACACTTTGCACAATTAGGCTAAGATGTTTACCAGCGTATTAGTGACAGGTTGCAAGCCCATCGCCTAACAGTACTACAAGCCTTTATTCCCTTAGTCGCCTCTTACGACATCCACGGGAAGAAATGAAGTGGTACTATTCTAACCCGGCAACCACACGGGGGACTATTTAGACAATGGAGTCAAAGCCTCCTTGAAGGAAACCAGTAAGCCAAGCTGGTCTAAGTTGGCTCTCATTCAGATGAGTGTGTTTAACTCTAACAAGGAGGAGTTCAGGACCTGGAAAGGACCTGCTCCAAACACGGCGGAATATATTTACTTATATAGAAAAATACATAACTAAACACATAAAAAAAACAAGAATCGGGAACAAATACTTGCGCTCATCACTCAAATATTGACCCCTACTGGGATTCGAACGTGGGACCGCTAGCTTTGAAGGCAGAGTAACTCACTACCAACTAGCGTAACATCAAAATAAATGCCTGTATTCCACTTTACCCTAAAGAATAGAATAAACACAAATATCGTTCGTATCGGTTTAGGGCTTAAACCATATCGTTATTCTAAGAAAATAAAAATAATGATCGCCTATTTCATAAACGCACTAATAACCCATTTTAGACCTTTAATTTGCAAATGTTCACCACAGCAAACATACCACAATGTTTACTCTTTTTGCTATTTTTATGCTGATTTAGAATCATAATAATATTTGAATTCCCCTTTTTTTTACTCAAATTAACAGTAGTATAATTGTCTCTTTAAATCCAATTCAAATGTCATAATGACAAATAAGGACGGAACATGTCTCAATATATCCCTTATATCCCAATTAGCCCTTATAGGTACTTTCATAGGTCTGTCTACCAACAGCCAGCGTTGTCTCAAAGAAACCATAGTTGAGAAGAAACGCTGCATCAAACAGTGCGATGTCACATCACTCGGTCGGCTATATCAATTCCAAACATTTGCTAGATTTCTACAAAGTCCGCAGAATGTCATCTGTCTAGGCGGTAAAAACAATATTGTCTTTGACCTATTAACGTTTTTTTTTTTTTTTTTTTGCCCCCGCGGCGACTTGAACAGCTACTACCGCGAGGATAATGGCGTTTCCACGTGAAGTGATTTCGCCAGTGTCAAGGTATATATGAGTATCAATCAATATAGCAATAAAACACAATCCAATCTTCTCTAGGAAGATTGGGGGCAACGTTGTACGGTGATTTGTAGGTCAGAGGTCAAGATAGTTTTAACCTCTGCACCACTGCGAGTCCACTTGAAACGAGAAGAAAGATGCCAGATACACGAAATAAGTCCAAGTCTTCAATCACTGTGCGACACAAAGGCATAAAAAGTACAAATCACTATCAGAAAAGAACTTTGAACACCTAATTACCCAAAAATTAAAGTCTAAAACAAATTACACGTCCGCCATCTTTTAACGTTGCAAATGGCCACCCCTATTAACGTTTTGATAGCTTCTCCTATTTACTTGACAGTAATGGTAACTGAGTTAAAAACAATACAATTACAAATCAAATATGATCATATTTTTTACCGTCTGGAATAGAGACCCTGGCTACTTCCCCAGCTAGCCTACTGTCCCTTGCCTACTAACCAACGTGCTTTTGCAACTAAAACATTAGCAACTAATAAACAATTAGGCAAACTAATAAACTTAGAGGCATCTTAAGCAACTAGGTCAATAATAAGAGTCGAGGACGGTTGCCACAATCTTAATTTATGTATTCAGGGCCCATATCAAACACAATGAGTCAAAAATCCACACAAAACGTGTCCACAGGCATCCAATGTTTTAAAATATTTCTAGCCTTGAGATTTTATTTTGCAGGTGTATAAACTGCGTTTTTAATAAGGGAAATGGAATTGTTGATGATACAGTTGATAAGGATTTAAATGTTCTCGAACAAAGTAGGTATTCAAAAATATTTGACGTATATAACTAAATAAAACTTGAAAGATATAGGTAATTGGCGAATTAATTACACTGTTAAACTGGTAAAACTGGGACTAATTTAAAATGAAACACTGTTTATCTGTTTATTGTTTTATACATACATACATACCTTCACGCCTTCATTCCCAGAGTGGCGTAGGCTACAGAATTAAAAACAACTCTAAAAACTTGTTGATAACTCTGTAACCACAATTTGCACAAATAGGCTAGATAAGATGTTTAACAGTGTACATTAGTGACAGGTAGCAAGCCCATCGCCTACAAGCCTTTATTCCCTTAGTCGCCTCTTACGACTTCCACGGGAAGACATGGAGTGGCACTATTCTAAGCCGGCAACCACATACACACATTGTTTTATGTTATAAATTATTACCAAAATGACTACACTAAGTAATTTTTTTATTGCAGGCACTCGCCGGCCTCTTCCACGCGATTCTCGCTACGCTCGTGCATTATGGTTTATGTCGGTGTTAGCACTAGAATAATTAATAGACATTTTTAAATCAATCCTCTTAACACCGAGCAATAACTTTCCGGAAGCCCTCTCCGTCATATTAATTCAAACCCTTTATTGATTATTGTGTACAAGAAGCGGCGCCAGTTGCGGCCGGAGCGGCGCGTGCGCCGGGGCACGCCGCTGCAGCACGACGCGGCGGTCGTGACGTCGAGGTGTGACGTGAATAGCGTTACCGACCGATTATGATGCACTTGTTTATACAATATATCGATATTTTTTCCTCTAAAGTTTAAAGGAAAACATTGTCTACATTGTATAATATTCAAACAGGCACTAAACAGGCTCAGGTCCCAAGTTGGACGCTGCTAGCAAAACATGGCCATATGGGGACTGCTCGGCGACCGCTCAAGGCAAGGCAATGCATCTGCGACTCAGCACCGCAAACTATGGCGCACCTTCTGTCGTGCCCCGCGTGCCCGCAGCACCACCTGAGAGACGCGACGGCCAGGGCCGTCAACACCACTGGGCATCATGTAATTGAGGAACCTCGACTCGAGAAGAAGAAGAATATTCAAACATATAACCCGAGAGTAGCGAAGCCATGCTTTTTCCTTAGGCCCTAGACAAAATGCATTCGGCGATCTTTAAAAATGTATTTTCCATACATTTTGTCAGTTCTCGACAATCGTTAGCGTTAGCGTTGCAACTTGTCTAGCGTCACTTTAATCTGTCATAATGACATTAGAATAGCTAAACTTAAGTGGCAGTGGGCGGCGCACATCGCTCGCAGGAATGATGTCCGTTCAGGTTCAGCACCTTCTTGCTTGAGTGGCGTCCGCGGACCGGGAGACGAGCTGTTGGTAGGCCTCCGCTGTGGATGCGAAAAGCACAAGACCGGTCTGAGGGCAGGCCTATGTCCAGCAGTGGACGTCTTTCGGCTGACATGATGATGACATTTGAATTCGATGGGATCCCCTTGTTTTATAGACACGCATTTCATAGACTCTATCACTTCACAGAATTTTCGTTTCATAGAAAACTATTTTCTGCTGAATCCGTGTTGATTTCAGGTTATCTAAAATATAATTCACGTAGGTTACGTTAGGTTAGCATCACAAGATAAACTGATATCAACACGGGTTCAGCAGAAAAATCTATGAAACGAGAATTCTGTAAAGTGATAGTATCTATGAAATTAGAGTCTATAAAACAAGGGTAAACCGAATTCAACAGATAAGAACAAAACAAACATGGCTTAGCTACCCCACGGTAACTCCACGTTTCTTAATAAATTGCATTACATTTTACATTTTATCTTGGGTATGTCAGAAGAAGAACGCAAGCTCGATTAATGCAGTTGAAATGAGAGCTCTAAGAAGTATGTGTGGAGTTAGGATGATAAATAGAGTAAGAAATAACGAGATCGGAGAACGATATGGATTTAAAGATGTAGTGACTAAAATCGAAAAGGGTATGCTAGATGGTTTGGTCATTTAGAAAGGATGGATGAAAGAATTGTAACGAAAGAGATATGGCGAGCGAAAGTGAGCGGAGATGTCGGTAGGGGACGTCCTAGACGGACGTACGGTATCTGATTCGCGATGTACTATAAGGGCCAAATAAAAAGCACCCGAAACCGACCTTAGTTAACAAATAAGTATTTTTTAAATCCAGACGTTTTAGAAAAGGGCAACGCAACCAAATATTTTGCTGTTTTTTTGTTACTTAACGAGGTAACGACCAAAAAGTTGGACCATAGTTAAGCGCAGTTAACCATAAAACCAACGAAGTCGAAAAAAGTTCAATTTTGCGACAAAAAGTATCCCAACAATTTTATGGCTAATTTTCGTGTCACAACGGAAGAGTTTCATAGAAAATTAAATTGAGTTGGTTGGCGCGGCCAACTTTTTGGTCCTTTCCTCCCTTTTACGTTTAAGGGGCCAGACTCGATTAATGTGCGTGTGTGTTTCCCCGTGCACCCCTCTTCAATCCAGATGATTGCATGAAGCTTTTATAATGATAACATTTCCGATGTTTTAACAGACACCCTCCGCTAACAAGCGTGGCAACGGGCCATCGATCAATGATGGATCCGATTTAACGCGATCATCGACTTGCGCGCGCGCCGAAATAGGGCGGATTCGTGTGGGGTAGGTAAAAGAGCGTAAAAAGTCATAACCCTTGTTCTAACGTGATTTAACTGTAAATGTGTGTTTGTTTGTTAATTTAAATGTGGGTTTTAGGGTTCTGTAGTTATCAAGGAACTCATCACCATGTCCGACTAGTACTACAAAGCTGTAATTTATCATAGTTATACATTTAAATTAAGCCGACAAAGTTGTAAATAAATTAGTTTATAGGTGTTGCTTTAGGGTTCCGTAAGTAAAAAACGGAACCCTTATAGGATCACCTTGTTGTCTGTCTGTCTGTCTGTCCATCCGTCTATCTGTCTGTCAAGACCATTTATCTCACGAACGCGTAAAGGTATGAAAAAAAAATACAACCAATACCGGGAAAAATCTGACAACTATACATTTTTAATTAAATCCCAAAAAACTAGGGCTTTAGGCACTGGTCCCACCGCTGGCGAGTGAGATATGAACTATCGACTTTTTTCTAGCCCAAGAAACGAACAAAAGATAATCGCTTCCGTGTAAATAAAAGAGAGATATATATATTTATAGTTCATCGCTCGCTGTTCACACTGCCGGCGAGGACACTCTCCCAACGTCCGGCGAGTAAGCTATAATTCCATAGATTTTTTACTAGCCACCCGCCGATTGTCAACTGTTTCTAGTACATAATTTTACCAGTTGCTCGCCGAGCTCGCCGGTACCTTGCGGTGGGACCGCTGTTTACTAGTTGACCGCAGCGATAAAAGCTATCGACTATAAAACTAGCTCAGCGGTACTAGTACTTTATAGCCGAGCGTCAAAACTATAAAAACTTTACTCGCTTCTCGCTGCTCGCCCACTCTTTTGTAGTTTATAGTTCTACTAGCTTATAGTCTGTAGCCGGCGGTGGGACCAGTGCCTTAAGCAAGGAACGGCGGTTCAAATTTTGAATTGAGTTAACCGTGTTATGCGCGGAATAACGGACACCGACTTAAACTTTTCCAGTTTTTTGAAAAAATAATTCTGTTTGTAGTAACGGCTTTAGAACCCTACACTGAATATGGTACGACATGCTCTTGCGCAGTTTTTTTTTATAGGTTAGTCGAATCTGTAGGAAAGCACAGATGTAATTCGCTGCCTTTGCTAGTCTTTTTCTTTGATAGCACAAATAATTAAGTACGAGTCATTCTTATTGATTCTTTTGTCTCTTATTAACTCACTGAAGATAGAAGGTGACAGGAGACTGTTATAAAAAACAAGAAGAGCCTGCAACTACGAACGCCAAGAATTCGATTCCCGCTACTTCCCGTTGGGGGTTGATTTTCGAAAAATCCTTTCTTAGTACACCCTTAGGGTACCCAAGGGATACTCCCTCCAAATTTCAAGTCCTTAGGTCCAGCGGTTAAGGTTGTGCGTTGTTCGTCACGCAAGAGTTATAAACGAAAGAAAGGTCATAAGTTTTCTTGACATTAAAGGAGAAAGGGATTAGGTCTGGCATACTCTCTGTTTATACCCTTAAGTTTTGCATACATGCATTTAATTTCCTGACCACAATCCCGAAACTATTTTATAAAAGCTGACAAATACCCTTTGTTTCATTTTAAAAGTATTTTTTATCCCCAAATAAAGGAGTCAACACACAGTCTGCTCCCCTCTGATCTGCGTCATCTTGTTAATCATTGCGTATTGTATGGCCGCACCTTTATTCGTGGGGTTCGGTCATAATAGCTGGTAATGAGATTGGCTTTTTGGGGATGGTATTATTTTAAATTCTCGTTAACACTTTGAATGCCCAGCCTTGTGATTTTCGTACTAAATGCGCCAAGCATCTGTATCATTACTAATTGTGGGCAAAGATATGGAGAGTCAGATGTTACTAGTTGTATGTTAACAGCTGTTTTTTTAGGGTATGGAGAACGTAATGAGCACACAGGACCTGTACCCCGTAAACATTGAAATCTCGAGACTACAATCTGAAGACTGCAATCCTTAAGACAGGAAATGCATTACCAACCCTGAGGAATAACATGGAATATTTATTATTGACGACGCGCTGGCTGGCCTAGTTGGTAGTGACCCTGCCTACGAAGCTAGAGGTCCTGGGTTCAAACCCCGGTAAGGGTAGATATTTGTGTGATAAATATTTGTTTCTGAGTCATGGATGTTTTCTATGTATTTAAGTATTATATTTCTCTATATAAGTATTTATATCGTTGTCTAGTACCCATAGTACAAGCCTAGAGCTTAGTTTGGGGCTAGGTCAATTGGTGTGACATTGTCCCTGATATTTATTTATTTATTTATTCATATGCTAATAATGTCACAGGTTGTCTTATCCCCACCCGGTAGGTTAATACCCGGGTTTATTTTTGACCCAGTTTCCTTCAAAAGTAAGATTATTACCTTCTGTGTAAGTTCGCTCCATCGTCGACCTTGTCCTTACTCTTTAGTCTCAAATAAACTCAAGAGAGAGCCTATTTAAAAAGTAAATTAGTCGCAATATGTCCGTGCCCCCCTTTCCTCCCTCCCCGATGGCGCCATCTGTTTTTTTCTCAATTTCCTGCGCTCCCGCGCCGATCTGATTCCGATCTCACGCGCGTTGCGTGCCGCGCTGCAGTTTGCGCAAACGCGTAACCATGGATTGTCGATACGGACGGAGACATAGAGCTCCCTTACCATGAGTGACAATTTACCTACTCGATAGCGAGTCAAAGCACTGTCCCTCGCAGACCTTGCAAGTATTCTTATAGAGTGCGAGGGACAGAGCATTCGATTCGCTAGCGAGTACGGTAATTGTAACTCATGGTAAGGGTACAGCGCCTATATTCTTCGACGTTAAACCTATCATCTTGACCTAGATTAGATCTGTTATGATATCGTTTTAACCTCCTTAGTCCCCGCGTACTTGTACAAGTACAAATTAATGACAGTAGTTCAGACCTGACTACCGTACCTCACTATCGTATAAAATATTTTGAACTCTAAAGCACTAATTAAAATACTCTAAAGCATTATTCTTAATATGTACTTGGTAGAGTACATTCGGTACTTAGCACTACCGCTATTAAGAAAACACAGGACTTACGAGGTTTAAACTCGGCCCCCGATTCTGTCTATTAAAAAGTGCTCTATCAAAATGTTGACAATATGATAACAGGTCAAAATGATATGGTTTTTACTGTGTTGAATAGAGGCTCTGGTCAAGGACGATATGGTTTTTACCGTGTTGAAAAGAGGCTCTGGTCAAGGACGATATGGTTTTTACCGTGTTGAATAGAGGCTCTGGTCAAGGACGATATGGTTTTTACCGTGTTGAATAGAGGCTCTGGTCAAGGACGATATGGTTTTTACCGTGTTGAATAGAGGCTCTGGTCAAGGACGATATGGTTTTTACCGTGTTGAATAGAGGCTCTGCGCAACGTGCGGAACGTGCTTTCGTCATCTTAAATAGAGGCCCATCTCTCCATCCCAATCAGGTGCATAGACAGCAACACACATCTTAGAAAATTTCCCATTGAAATTGGATTAAAAAGAAAAGAACGTATGTTGTGTAAGCGATTAGGAAAGGCGCTGGCCTCTCCGCCTTAAAGACAAGTGGCATTCAACAAATCTAAACAGTCTTGCAACAGATCGCCGTTTTTTTTTAAATAGAGGCCTAGAGGCCTGTGTGCTCGTCCGCCTTCTCCTATGCCATGAGGCTCGATTTACATTGGTCAAGAACAGTGGACAGTACAGTAGTGTAAACCAGTCGGACAGTAGCCAGTCAAGCTGCCTTGCCAGTGGATCCAAACAGAACCCCTGTCTATTTTTTCACTCCTTGTACTTGCCACTGTCCTTGACCAATGTAAATCGGGCTTAAAGCCCAGTCTCCTCGAACTCACCTCACGGGTTTCCGTGGTACCGACCCACCCCTGTTTGCGGACCAATCTACTGATTGCGGCAAATTGATGGGAACCCGGAGAGTGAATATTATGTAAATACATTATTATATTAGTTTGGGATCGCTTCAGGTAAATACCATGTCGATTTTTATGTTCAATTACCGAAATCAAGGTTATATGGCTACCGCAGAGAAAGAAAGGTTAGCTTATAAAGGCTACTTACGTGGTCGATCGAGTGAGTGAAGTCATACCAGGATGTATAAAGCTATCAAATTGAGAATGCACTACCGTTAATGTTGGTTGTTCGCTCTGACGGGACAATTTAAACTGACCGGTTAATAATTCGTCCAGCGAGTTGACAAGTGAGTTGGTTAAGAGAATCACCACCTGCTATAGGTAAGTACCTAATAATAGTCCTCGGTTTGTGTCCTGAGACACGTGTTTCCCTGTGACTAAGTGACCGAGCTTTCCATTTAATATGATATGACCGATGATTCATAAATACGTCTAATAATATAGACATCCATAAAAGCATTGTTTTAGTTTAATTTGACGTCTTTAATACTCGTATAACTTTGTGACGTTTTTGTTGCAGTGTGAGCCAAGTAGGTAGGTACCTATTTCTTGTTGCGTTCGAGCTCAGAAGTAGCTGTGTATTTTAGTATCTTGTCGCAGTAACGTATTAAAGTAGGAGTGGTTTGAGTTACCGTAAAACCTGGTAACTATGGTCCAAAATCTTCCAACTATGGTCCAAAATCAATGACCAAAAGTACAAGTTCCCATTATCTTTAGTTAAGGAAACGTGTTGTTTTATAGACATTTCTTGTTGACTAAAGTTTTAAAATGCTTATACTTAAGTCATCTATGAGGAATTAAAGGAATTAGACTTGGACCACAGTTGAAGTACTGGACCATAGTTACCAGGTTTTACGGTACCTAAGTAGGGATATCAATATCTGTGAAAAGGAACTATGACAGGAAAATGTACAGCTATTTAATTTAGTTTAAGAAATGTACATTGTACAACTACTATTCCAAAGCGGGCGTATCAAAAATAAATTTAGAAAAAAAAACTTAATAAAAACAAATGATAGAAAATTAAATTAGTATGCTGTTGACAATTCACGACACGCACGACAACATATAATTTCGAGGATTTTCGGAACCCGCATCAGTCTGAGAATGTACTTAAACAACTATGAAAATAACTTCTTGAAAAATTTAAAAACGATGACTTTCAGAAACTCTAATGTTATTACGTGTTCTACGAATTGTCTGGCTCATATTAATGCGGCCAAATTCCCGGAATCCGAGCCTCACTTCGTTAAAAGGCTTAAACGCAGGCTTAAACTAAATTGCGAGCTTTCAAATGAAATACCTTAAAAGCTTTAATCTGTACGATCAGCTCGACGTCATTTTAATCATAATAAAATAATCATGCTTTGGTACTTGATGGGAACAATGTTGGTTCCAAATATTTGCGTGGCGATCACAAATATTTGTTTATGACTCAGATTTTTATTACATACTATTTATTGAAATAAGTATAAGTAAAACAAGCCTTAGAACTAGCCTTGAGGTTAGTTCGCAACTAGGTAAATTTATGTTAGATAAGTAATATGCGAAAAGCACAAGACCGGTCTGAGTGGAGAGCCTTGGGGGAGGCCAATGTCCAGCAGTGGACGTCTTTCGGCTGACATGATGATGATGATGAAGTAATATGTTAAAGAATGACTGAATGCTAAACTTCTTGCGGTTCATCTCAGCTGTGGTCTCTCGGGAAGTACTGATTTTTGACGACCCTTACGGCCTGCTTACTGAATAAACACATTTTATATTTTCACTGTTGTAAGATATTTATTTTATTCTAAAGGAAAGTATTATCACCATCACACTTTCCCCTTCCTCCCCTATTTTTAGGGAATTATAGATAGATAGATAAGATAGATAGATAAAACGTTTATTTGATGCTTCAATCACACTTACAATCGCCCACACAGGCACACAGCTGAGTGACCAATGAAGATAAACAGAGAGAAACCGTCTCTGTCGTGCACATAAGATTGTAATGTAAAATCTATATTCATCTCTTTTTTTTTAATGGCATAGGAAGGCAAACGAGCACACAGGCCACCTGATGGTAAGTGGAAACTGTGACCCATAGACATTCGCATTCACAAGTCTGCAAATGCACTGCCAACCCTGAGGACTAAGATGGAATGCCTCTATGCTAGTCATTTCACCGGCTGTCTTATCCCCAAACCGGAACACAACAATGCAAATACTGCTGCTTGGCGGTAGGTTAATGGATAAGATGGTGGTACCAACCCGGACGGACCCTGCACAGCTCTTTCTTTCTACATTTTCTCACTGGTGGGAATCTTTAATGGGCAGTTAAGTATGTGGCTGTTTGTACAATTGTCATATTTAGTGGAAAAGAACAAGAACTTACAAACTAAGTACAATCTCAAGCTCGTGTGCGTCGCAGCAATACAAAACGTCACGGCTCAGCGTGTAGTATTACTCTTGTGAGCAAAACACTGGTATTCTGCCACATCCCCGTATTGTCTCACCACAATAGCGTCAATACTAGGTACGTAGCTTGAACATTGACGAGGCAAAAAGCAGAAAACTTACACGTGAAAAACAATGCACTTATTCTTATTGACTCAACAAATATCAACACGGCTCGGTCGCGTTACAAGTAACGATGTTTGCCCACTCTCCCCCGAGATACCGTGGCGTTACGGGAATTACAACCCCAACCTCCCCTTTATACTATTAACAAAATATTAAACGGCAAGGTTAATTTCAGTCTTATACAATAGTCATATTGTTCAAATTTGAATAGTTTGTTGATTTAGAAAAAAAATCATTGTATTTTCTATTTTATTGATATTGTTATAGAGTTGTATTATGTTTAGGTGTTATTTAGCGAATGCACCTTTTGCCGTATTGCGTTTTGAAAGTTAGCATGATGAAATTATTGAGATAAGTGGTTAATTAATTGTATATTTTTTGATTGTGATCTGCTGATCTGTTTTTATAATTTACGCTAATAGTAAAATCATATGTTACTGTTTTATTTGGTTACAATAATAACTAGACGGAAACTGTTTAGGCTTATGAATTACGCTCAGTTGTTATAGGTGTGATATATCTGCTGTATGTTTCCCTTTGCAATAAATAAATAGACACTGCCCGTGACTGGGTTCGCATGAAACTATAATTATAAGTACATATATTCGATCACGCGGTTTTCAAAAAAACCTGCTAACAGACTCATTTTTCTCTTTATTATTGAGGACTTGCTTTACTTGTTGGTTTACAACTAGCTAACTCATGAACACGTTTATGGAAAATGAACTAAAAATAGTATTTGCGATTAGCGATTTCAACCCCTGGTAAACTGGTACTTAATACTTAAAGACTATGTTGTTATAATATGTATGCTAATATGTATGGAGCTATTTTAGATTATTTTAGATCTATCAAAACATTGCATTCGAAATTACTAAAATTCGGGATTGTAACTCTTCCGGGTTAGTACCTACCTATGCACCCTTCATTCAACAAATCGCATATAATACAACATACCTACACCTTATTATCATTAAAAAATCACAAAACCAATTGACATTTCAACATCTCAGTGTTGCCGTAATGAAATTCTTATTCCCCCGGTTGACCTTTCATCTTGGTGTTGCCAGTAATGTTCCCCCCGAGATGCGGTATTTACGCTGCCATGGCGACTGCGGTATCAACACGCTCTCTGTGGGGTGTGGGGCTCTGTGGCCATGATTTGAGATTTATCAGGATTTACTAGCACATATTTATAAGATTTAATAATGGAGACTTTCTCTAGCTTTCTTGCTATTTAATTATTGTTTTACCTAGATATTCGCAGATATCCCACGCAGATTCTATTAAGTATCGTAAACTAAAGGATTTCTTTAATATGAAATGTTACATACATACATACATACATTAAATCACGCCTGTTTCCCAGAGGGTAGGCAGAGACCACTTCTTTCCACTTGCTACGTTCTGTGTTAATGAAATAAATATGGCGCTTAGTACGTATGACTCGGTCTTGTATTTTTTATATATTAATTGACACTGATATGTTCTTAATGAATCATTTATTAAAGTGATTTAATATTTCAGGAGCTAGAGTGAAATATCCCATTTCTATACTGTATTAATGTATGTTTGTATGTAATTAGAAATGAGAGGTTTCAACCTCAGCTCCTGAAATATTAAAACAATTTATTAAATGCAGTGTTGTATAATCATAAAACACTAAATTAGAATCAGTTACATGTTCAGTTATTGTCTTAAATAATTACGTACCTAACAGTAAAAATATAATACCCTTTCAGTCCTTTCACCCACTCTACCTATATTATGCGAACTAACTTGACTTCGCATTCACAAAACTGCAAATGCACTGCCAACCCTAAGGACTAAGATGGAATGCCTCTATTCTAATCTTTTCACCGGCTGTATTATCCCCAAACCGGAACACAACAATGCGAACACTTCTGCTTGGCGGTAGGTTAATGGATAGACTTTAAGTTATTTGTCGAATACATAAAACATATTATGTCGAAATTTAAAATCATGGTAACCCCACCAAGGGCGCGGGCGTAAAGCACCAAATTGGCGGGAAAGCTGTTTGACAGATCATTTTTTATTCCGATTGGAAATTAGGGCATGCGCTTTGTCGGACAGATTGCCAGGTGGCCAGGAAGTCAGAGCCCCGACTTATCCGCTAACTAAATGGGGCCCCTTTGTGGAAAATTAAAAAGCTATACTTTTGGTCAAATGACTGGATACCTTTTGTGGCATTATAAACCAGCGAACTGCGCACAAAAAAAGAGGTGGTGACAGGTACTTATAATATAAAGCAGCCAACACTACAGCTTCTGTAGTATTTCGGTGAGAAAAATGGATCATGTTACCAATTTCACTCCAAAAAACTCCCTCATTTATAAATATTTTTGCATAGTTTAATTATTATATTTACCTACGCATATAAATCTCTTCAGTGACTGACTCATCCTAGAAAACTTAAATTTGGAGTAATAAGGAAATTGAAACCAAACTTCGCACCAGAACCTTTGCATTACTTCGTGCTGTAATCTGTGAAAACCAGTGAAAACCGAAAAACAAACGTCACACAAAATGAATCGGGGTCTCTTGTAATTTTTTCAATAAAACAAAAATATAAAATAAAAACCATTCCGCAACGTTTACCAACGCAATTTTTTCAACATTGACGAAACCAAACACTGAAGTGCCTCAGGAACTGCAAATGATGGAGCAAGAACAAACGGATGAAATCAAGGCAAACTTGAAGTTCTTTTACTAATTATTATTGTTATGAGATATTGTATTAATATAAACTTGAAAAGTCATATTGTTCAAATTTGAATAGTTTGTTGATTTAGAAAAAAAATCATTGTATTTTCTATTTTATTGATATTGTTATAGAGTTGTATTATGTTTAGGTGTTATTTAGCGAATGCACCTTTTGCCGTATTGCGTTTTGAAAGTTAGCATGATGAAATTATTGAGATAAGTGGTTAATTAATTGTATATTTTTTGATTGTGATCTGCTGATCTGTTTTTATAATTTACGCTAATAGTAAAATCATATGTTACTGTTTTATTTGGTTACAATAATAACTAGACGGAAACTGTTTAGGCTTATGAATTACGCTCAGTTGTTATAGGTGTGATATATCTGCTGTATGTTTCCCTTTGCAATAAATAAATAGACACTGCCCGTGACTGGGTTCGCATGAAACTATAATTATAAGTACATATATTCGATCACGCGGTTTTCAAAAAAACCTGCTAACAGACTCATTTTTCTCTTTATTATTGAGGACTTGCTTTACTTGTTGGTTTACAACTAGCTAACTCATGAACACGTTTATGGAAAATGAACTAAAAATAGTATTTGCGATTAGCGATTTCAACCCCTGGTAAACTGGTACTTAATACTTAAAGACTATGTTGTTATAATATGTATGCTAATATGTATGGAGCTATTTTAGATTATTTTAGATCTATCAAAACATTGCATTCGAAATTACTAAAATTCGGGATTGTAACTCTTCCGGGTTAGTACCTACCTATGCACCCTTCATTCAACAAATCGCATATAATACAACATACCTACACCTCATTATCATTAAAAAATCACAAAACCAATTGACATTTCAACATCTCAGTGTTGCCGTAATGAAATTCTTATTCCCCCGGTTGACCTTTCATCTTGGTGTTGCCAGTAATGTTCCCCCCGAGATGCGGTATTTACGCTGCCATGGCGACTGCGGTATCAACACGCTCTCTGTGGGGTGTGGGGCTCTGTGGCCATGATTTGAGATTTATCAGGATTTACTAGCACATATTTATAAGATTTAATAATGGAGACTTTCTCTAGCTTTCTTGCTATTTAATTATTGTTTTACCTAGATATTCGCAGATATCCCACGCAGATTCTATTAAGTATCGTAAACTAAAGGATTTCTTTAATATGAAATGTTACATACATACATACATACATTAAATCACGCCTGTTTCCCAGAGGGTAGGCAGAGACCACTTCTTTCCACTTGCTACGTTCTGTGTTAATGAAATAAATATGGCGCTTAGTACGTATGACTCGGTCTTGTATTTTTTATATATTAATTGACACTGATATGTTCTTAATGAATCATTTATTAAAGTGATTTAATATTTCAGGAGCTAGAGTGAAATATCCCATTTCTATACTGTATTAATGTATGTTTGTATGTAATTAGAAATGAGAGGTTTCAACCTCAGCTCCTGAAATATTAAAACAATTTATTAAATGCAGTGTTGTATAATCATAAAACACTAAATTAGAATCAGTTACATGTTCAGTTATTGTCTTAAATAATTACGTACCTAACAGTAAAAATATAATACCCTTTCAGTCCTTTCACCCACTCTACCTATATTATGCGAACTAACTTGACTTCGCATTCACAAAACTGCAAATGCACTGCCAACCCTAAGGACTAAGATGGAATGCCTCTATTCTAATCTTTTCACCGGCTGTATTATCCCCAAACCGGAACACAACAATGCGAACACTTCTGCTTGGCGGTAGGTTAATGGATAGACTTTAAGTTATTTGTCGAATACATAAAACATATTATGTCGAAATTTAAAATCATGGTAACCCCACCAAGGGCGCGGGCGTAAAGCACCAAATTGGCGGGAAAGCTGTTTGACAGATCATTTTTTATTCCGATTGGAAATTAGGGCATGCGCTTTGTCGGACAGATTGCCAGGTGGCCAGGAAGTCAGAGCCCCGACTTATCCGCTATCTAAATGGGGCCCCTTTGTGGAAAATTAAAAAGCTATACTTTTGGTCAAATGACTGGATACCTTTTGTGGCATTATAAACCAGCGAACTGCGCACAAAAAAAGAGGTGGTGACAGGTACTTATAATATAAAGCAGCCAACACTACAGCTTCTGTAGTATTTCGGTGAGAAAAATGGATCATGTTACCAATTTCACTCCAAAAAACTCCCTCATTTATAAATATTTTTGCATAGTTTAATTATTATATTTACCTACGCATATAAATCTCTTCAGTGACTGACTCATCCTAGAAAACTTAAATTTGGAGTAATAAGGAAATTGAAACCAAACTTCGCACCAGAACCTTTGCATTACTTCGTGCTGTAATCTGTGAAAACCAGTGAAAACCGAAAAACAAACGTCACACAAAATGAATCGGGGTCTCTTGTAATTTTTTCAATAAAACAAAAATATAAAATAAAAACCATTCCGCAACGTTTACCAACGCAATTTTTTCAACATTGACGAAACCAAACACTGAAGTGCCTCAGGAACTGCAAATGATGGAGCAAGAACAAACGGATGAAATCAAGGCAAACTTGAAGTTCTTTTACTAATTATTATTGTTATGAGATATTGTATTAATATAAACTTGAAAAAATACTCACCTTGAATACGAAGCTCGTCTTGGGTCCAATTCCCAGTATGGGATAAATATTTTTGTGATGAGTGATGAGCGCTTGTATTTGGTCCGAGTCTTGGATGCTTTTTATGCATTTATCTATATAAGTATGACGACGCGTCAGCCTAGTTGCTAGTGACCCTGCCTACGAAGCTAGCGGTCCTGAGTTCAAATCCCGATAAGGGCAGATATTTGTGTAGGTGATGGATGAGCGCGAATATTTGTTCCTGAGTCATGGATGTTTTCTATGTATTAAGCATATATTTCTCTTCATAAGTATTTATATCGGTGTCTAGTACCCATAGTACAAGCCTAGATCTTAGTTTGGGACTAGGTCAATTGTTGTGACATTGTCCCTCTGATATTTATTTCCTCGCGCTTCTGTCAAGTGCTAATCGAATGTTTTACGGCGTTGTCATCAGTCCAAAACAGATTTGAGATTTTGCAGGACGTCACGCCAGCTGACGCGATGGACTGACCGTCAAGTACTAACTCAAAGGGTTATTAGTAGGCCTGGGACTTATCGTAGCACGCCGTGGTTCTAGAATTCATGGAGTCGCTATTTCCTAATTCTTATACAGGGTGAGGGTGGGTGGGTGAGGGTGAGGGGTTCTTGAGTGGCGTCTGCGGGCCGGGAGACGAGCTGTAGGTAGGCCTCCAACAAGATGGAGTGACGACCTTGTAAGGATCGCGGGAACGCGGTGGATGCGAAAAGCACAAGACCAGTCTGGGGGAGGCCTATGTCCAGCAGTGGCATGATGATAATGATGATACAGGGTGACTGGTAACTCGACCGATTTCTTAAAAGAGGTTACACTAAAGCTAATTTTCAATTATTTTGTACCAGTTGACTGGGGGTCTAAAGCCAGTTTTTGAGTTATTTAACCTGTCACTAATACACTGGTAGACATCTAAGCCTAGTTGTGCAAAATGTGGTTACAGAATTATTAACAAGTTTTTAGAGTTGTTGGTAATTCTGTAGCTCTGCCTACCCCACTCTGGGAACGAAGGCGTGAGTTTATGCATGTAACTTTTTAGATATTTCTAAAAAGTCCTAACCCTAGTTATTAGATTCTTATTAAGGTCCAACCTCCGTTCTACAGGCCCTAAATCAAGACCTAATCATGGCCCAACCAGTGCTGCAGAAGAACTTCAACATCCCGGTTCACGTCACGGACCTCTCGTCGTTCGACGACAGCTTCTCGTTCTTGAAGGCGAGGTTCCAGGCCGAGATGAACCGGGCCACCGAGGAGATGAACAAGTTCAGGTATAGAAAAAAAACCCGTGTGGACGGATCCCGTACGAGGTCTTTCAAACTACGCAAAGGATATTGCTGCGGGTTCCATTGGAGTGATTCAAGACTCAAGAGGAAGGTTTTTACTGCGGGAATTTTAGGTAGCGGATATTAAAGAAAACGTACTATCAGCCCATCGGAACCCTGAGCCACCATAGAACTGTGTCACATACTGACGTTATGATTCAAGTTGTAAGAAGCGCCAAACAAATTGATAAATAATGTCACTATGACTACGTTCTATGGCGGGTCAAGGTTCCGATGGGCTGATAGTACAGTCTGTGAGCACTTAGAAGAGGCTTCGATTTAGTACTTCTCTCTCACTCGCTCTCATACGATCTTATTAAGAGCGACTGAGAGAGAAGTACTAAACCGAAGCCTCTTCTAAGTGCTTACAGACTACATAAACCGAAGCTATGCGAAGGATAGTCGCTTGTTTAGGCATATAAGATAAAGTCGTTGAGAGATTTACACTTATTAGTAACAGGGTAATTATAAGTTCAAGTCGTAATGAATCATACTCATAAAACGCTATTTCCAGTGCCAACGTCTCGCGGCTCTACCAAGCCCCGACCCCGAAGGAGACCCAGGCGGGGCCCAGGATAAAAAGCGCAACCTCTCGTGCCTCTGAGCCATCGGTGACACAATCGGAGAACGCAGATCAAGGGTTTCTTCATGGACTCAAGGCTAAGGGGATGCCCGCCCAAGCGGCCTGGGCTGCTATCTCGGAGTCACCCCTTATTCTGCAGGAGGGGGATAGTAAAAAGCTCAAATTGCAGTTTGATGTCAGCCAGTTTGATCCTGCTGAGGTACGTGTAATATACAGGGTCATCATCATCATCATCATCATCATCATCATCATCATCATCATCTTCATTCCAGCCGAAAGACGTCCACCGCTGGATCCTGCATCCATCGGTTTCCCGCAACCTTAGCCACGTCGTCGGTCCACTTCTTTGAAGGTCTACTCACGCTGCGTCTTCCTGTCCGTGAACTCCATTCGAGAAGTCTTCAATCCCATCGCTCTTGTTCGTTCTATGATGCACCTCGCCTACACGTACACAGGGTTAGCAATCCAAATGGCTGAGTATGGAGAATTCGGCATTTTTAAGTGTTGTTAAGGAACCAAGGCCTCGATCTAGGAAAAGGGACAAAATGCATTTAAAGATTTAAAAAAACTTTCGGGTTATGGTTATTCCCTCGAGAACATACACACATGAACTCACGCCTTCGTTCCCAGAGTGGGTTAGGCAGAGCTACAGAATTACCAACAACTCTAAAAACTTGTTGACAAATCCTTTTTGCACAATAGGCTGCTCCTATGAGAACCCCCTTGAGAACTTTTTATTTTTTCGGGATGAAAAGTACCTATGTGCTTATTCAGGGTATAAGCTATCTCTATTTCAAACTTGTTGCCGCTTGAAGAAGTAACAAACCAACACACAATCTTTCGCATTTATAATATTAGTAGGATTAGTAGGATACTCGTATTAGTAGGATTAGTGGATAAAAGCCTCCGCCCGCGTATTCGTCTGCTTAGATTTTGATTATGGTTACGTATCCCATCGGGAACTTTAAAATTTTCCGGGATGAAAAGTAGCCTACGAGAATGTGTTAATCCAGGGTATACTTAAGCTACCTCCATTACATTTTTTTCCATATCTGTCCACCCGTGACACGTGGAGGAGTAACGAACTAACACACACACACAAACTTTCACATTTATGATAATAGCAGGACTATAGATACTTTAGGAATTTGGCAGATTATGCCAGTAAAACATAAAAAAAATGTTTTCCGTTCCACAGGTCAAAGTCCAATTCATGAACGACATTATCTACGTTAAAGCTAAGCACGACGAGCGCACGGAGAGCTCTCTGGTCCTCAGGGAATACAACCAGCAGTTCATGCTGCCCAAGGGCGTAGACCCTGAAACGGTGCTCACCTCCCTCTCCAGGGACGGCGTGCTGACTGTCGAGGTCCCACTCCCTCCGACCATCATGCAACTGTTCAAGGAAGGAGCAAGCCATAAGAAACCAAAAGCGCCATCTCCCAAGAAGAAATCACATGGAAAGGGATCAGAATCAGAATTAGAAGAAGCATCGGCACCAGCACCAAATATCTCAGCAACTGATCCAGCAAATCCCTCAGCAAATGCCCCAGCAAATCCCTAATAAATTCTCTAGCAAATCCCCCAGCAAGATCCTCAACAAGAGACGAGATCAAATATCTAGTTGGGTACAGCACTACTAGTTTCTTAGGGACGTATTAATAAACTAATCTCGGCTGTAATGCTCGTCTCAAGATGCGTCTGAAATGACAGATTTCTATGCTTTGACGTTTCCTTTGACGCATCTTGTGACGGTCATCTCAGTGAGAGTTTATTAATACAGCCCTTAGGGTGCGGCTCTACTGAGGCGGAGACGAGAGGAGCGGAGCGGAGCTGTGCCAATATTAACCAATGGAATCTGCGCAAGGCGCGCTCGACGTGACCGCATGCGCCTTTTATTGGTTAATATAGGCACAGCTCCGCTCCGCTCCTCTCGTCTCCGCCTCAGTAGAGCCGCACCCTCAGACTGGGAGTAACTTCCTTATTACTACCACAAAATATTACAACTGAAATTGCGGTGAAACAGTGAATTATTATGAGTGATTTATATTAGTACAGTTGATTTATCTCACGAAAGCGTGTGGGCCAGACTTGTAGTTGTAATGCGTATAGACACCCGGCCACGCACACTAAGTACTAACCAGGCGACGCTTAGCGATAACAGCTTACGCACTCAGCGTGAATCTACACACACAAGTATGGACCATCCTCTTTCGTGAAATAAAACGTTTGTACCAATATGATAATGTATTAAATAAAATTATCAGACTCTGGTTTGGATTTGTTTTAGCCTATATGCATATCGTAATCATATTGTTAGGGCCGTATGTATACCTACCAGTGGACTCTGGCTGACCACTGGTGACTACCCTAGGTAGATTATAATATCGCAAACAGACAGAGAGACGCGGGAATTTGTTTTATAATGTGTAGTGATAACTTCAGGGGACACAGTTTAGACAAGGCATCCGTCACCTTTTGACACGTGGGTCAAACGCACACAAAAAACAAAAGTTGTTTCTCCTGTGGTCAATAGTTAAAGGCTTGTGTTGTGTGCATATAAGATATGCATTTAGGAGCACTTTGGGGATTTCTCGAAAAGTGGATTTCTCAAAACGGGGATATCGCAAAATGTGGAGTTCGCAAAACGGGGATTTCTCAAAATGGGGAGTTCGTGAAACGGGGACGTGTACACTCAGGTAAAAAATGTGTTGATTATGTCGCACGCTGAATTTAGCCCTTATTCCTCGTCGTGCCACCAACTTGTTCCACCAGTGGTACGACGAGGAATGAATTTAACAGCTCCTATTTCTGGGTGGTTTTGGCCCTCCGGGCCTGCTGCAAAACTAACATAACCTAAACCTACGATGGCTACGATGACATTTTCACCTCACTTACATAATTATATTAGTTATATTATGCTACATGAAATACAAACAATCGTATTAGAGCTGATTGTACTTTATATCCCCGTTTCGCGAATTCCCCATTTTGAGAAATCCCCGTTTTGCGAACTCCACATTTTGCGATATCCCCATTTTGAGAAATCCACTTTTCGAGAAATCCCCAAAGTGCTCCTAAACCGTCGTAGGTATTGAATAGTCGACGTGCGCGTGGGCTGGGCTCGCCTATTTCAAAGTTACATTTGGCATATTTTTAAAGAAAAACACATAACACAATGAATCAACTAAAGGTCCTTTTTAAAGATCGCAGCATGTTGACAGTAAAAATGACGCTATTACCCTGTAAAAGTTACACCAGTACACCAGAACAAGTAAAGTACTAGGCTCCCATATCTGCGCAGCAGTAATGTTAGTCTTCTGGGAAGCGAGGGCCGTCGCCATGGCGACGCGCCGCATCAACACCGCACACGCGTGTGAATATCCAGGTGACCTGCTAAGGGCGAGGATACAGCGGGGGAGAACTGACATATTCCAGATTTTTGTTTTGATGACTTGAGATCTTTTTTGTTTTAGGGGTTTACCTGCGGCAGTTCATTCCCCGTGACACCACTAATGCCTTATACGAGTGTTTCGTACCGACTTTCCCCAAGTGTAAAGAACGCCAGCAATCTAACATGCACCTGAAAATTTTGTTAGTGCATCTAGCAGCAGCTTAGGGGTCCCGCCTAATCGCTACCATATCATACCATAGAGAAAGCCAGTGAAATAATTCAAAATTCAAAATATTTATTCAGGAAATTGTCCACATGAGGGCTCTTTTACACGCCGGTAATATGGAGTGAATCTACTAGCGCTCCGGACAAGACCATCATTGCGGAGAAGAAGCGCCGCAGGAAACTCCATACTAGCATAGAGGCAGTATTTATACTTATGGTTTGGCAACGCCGCCCGCTGCCAGTTAAGTCTATCTATTCTTAGGGCATCTGCTAAGTCACGCGGGTGCACGGAGTGTTGCACGCACATCGAAAAATAGTAGCAGCGCTAACTCACACGGACGCGTGCGACGGATTTTTCATACTAATTTTTGACGTGCGCACCCGCTCTGCGCACCCGCGCGACTTAGCGGAGCGGAGGCCATTAAGGCTATGTCGGTGACATTTGTCGTGCGGATCTCCTTATTTCTGATTAAATCACGCGAAGTATAAAGTTGCGGGAAACCGATGATGCAAGCGGCACAGGATGTTAACTACTTAATTCGGAACAACGGGTGCCAAGTCCCTGTCACTCGTCACTCGACACTAAATCGAGGGAAAGGGATGGAGCTAGCGTAAATTTGAAATTCGATTTTCAAAGTAGCCTCTGGCCTTAATCTTACATTTTACCAATAAGCTGCGAGGAACGGGTTCGTTTTCTTCGTGCCAAAAATAAAAATTCGGGATTCCGGGAATTCAATTGAGTAGCCCAACAATAGGTTATTGAGTTAGTCTATCCTGAGTTCCCGGTTGTTAACAAACACAACATTTGATCTCTGAAGCTCCCAGTACACCGCCAACTTTCTACAACTGTCAATGTGTGCGTTTCAGGTCGGTGTTTATCTGCCGCCACGTCAACCGTCAGGTCCGTGTGTGCGTACATAACATAATGCTCCTTCTGTCCACAGTGACACATACTGCCCTCACCGATAAAGCACTTGCGAGAGCGACCTTATTCACACTTAGAAAAGGGTGTATTTTGAATAGCTGTTGAATAGCACTTGAGCCTATTTGAGTAATTGCACCGTTGATAACCGCCGAGAAAATCTAATGGCGGATATGGGGGTTTATTTTGTAGGTGAAAGCTGTCGATAGTTTTGTTTATAATAAAAGTTTCTGATGCTCTAATAACCGCGCTGGCTTGGATGGAAGTAAAGCTCGAAATATAGACTATGTACTTTATATAATGATGATGGATGACTGGCAGAGTGCAAAGCGGGTGGAGGGGGTAGCCTAAACGATCACAGCGCTCGCTACGGCTAAAATTGTCATTTATGTCGCTGACTTGAGCTGTCAAATCCATATTGCAGTACATAAAAATCTGCTTACAAACAAAGTTGTCTTGTACGCCGTTGCCGTGACAGAAATTTGGCGAACCACTCGGGCTTTGATAATACGAGTCATGTCTCCTTGGCGAATGTCTTCAACCTCAAGGACATGCCCAGCTAGCACCAATTTCTTGCCTTTATTCATCGTCTCCGGTTGGAAAATGATTTCGTGGGTGATGGCACGAAACCCCGTTTTAGTCACGAGTAGGCTCATTTCTCACTGAAAACAACAATTTTAATATTATTGGCAATAATGTTACTGACTACCATTGTCCAAAATTGTGTAATATAGTAAAATAACACAAGATTTCATTAATATTTTTCACAATATTTACTTACTTTTTGTTTGACAGCGGTGACGATATTGTCCATAATGGCCGCTTGTCACGTGGCGCTGTCGTCGCGATCGGTCCCAATAGTCAAAGTAAAATCTTGTAATTAGACGATAACATTAAGAATGCGGACAATGCGCGTGGGTTTAAGGGCACCTTAAACTAACATCGGTGGGTCTAGTATGGCTGTGTCAAATATGGATAAAGCATCCGTCTCTGTCGTACTTACGTACGTGGGTCATACGCAGAGTTAGGTTCGCGTCTTTCCTGTGGACATACACGAAGTTAACGTTTTTAAGGCCTAATTTTCTAGCTGAACCCATATCCACCAACCTACCAATATAATAGTGTATTTCTATGGAACTTGCTAACTATGTAAACAAAAGCCTGAACTTTGTTTTGTCACTGTTTCTCCTTGAATTTTCACACCACCTCATCAAACACCATTGAAAACATACACTATTGAAACGGTCGTTTCTTTAAAATACAAAAACACCTAATATATAACTCTATCTTGGATATTTCATTAAAAGTTTAAATGGTTTCATAAGTTAGGTTATTAGGACCTGATGGAATGACGTTTTTGTTTCTTTTAAATTCTACAATTGTCTATGATGGGTAGTGTTGTGGCTAAAGTTGGCGATATATTAAGGCCCCTACACATTACCCAACTCACGCTGATCACACTCACAGATGATATAACGGCACCTTTCATAATAAATACTGGTGATATATCATCTTCAAGTACCGATTTTTCTTCAGATCGTGATTAATCAAATTACAAATATTTTTTTACTTTCGGTATTTTATTATTCGATATGGTTTGTCATAAGTACCTAAAGGAGTATTGCCAATCACTAGTAAATTCATCATTCAGAGACAATTTCAATATGGCGGTTTGTTTACATAGTTAGCAAGTTCCATAGAATTAGACCTTACGGCGTCAGGTCTACTTTGGCCCGATCAGATAAAAACATATCTTGGTTTAGGAGCACTTTGGGGATTTCTCGAAAAGTGGATTTCTCAAAATGGGGATATCGCAAAATGTGGAGTTCGCAAAACGGGGATTTCTCAAAATGGGGAATTCGCGAAACGGGGATATAAAGTACAATCAGCTCTAATACGATTGTTTGTATTTCATGTAGCATAATATAACTAATATAATTATGTAAGTGAGGTGAAAATTTCATCGTAGCCATCGTAGGTTTAGGTTATGTTAGTTTTGCAGCAGGCCCGGAGGGCCAAAACCACCCAGAAATAGGAGCTCCGCGTAAGTGGAGCTCCGTCGACTCTGTTAAATTCATTCCTCGTCGTACCACTGGTGGAACAAGTTGGTGGCACGACGAGGAATAAGGGCTAAATTCAGCGTGCGACATAATCAACACATTTTTTACCTGAGTGTACACGTCCCCGTTTTACGAACTCCCCATTTTGAGAAATCCCCGTTTTGCGAACTCCACATTTTGCGATATCCCCGTTTTGAGAAATCCACTTTTCGAGAAATCCCCAAAGTGCTCCTAAATGCCTACGACGACGTACAGTCTGTGAGCACTTCGGTTTAGTACTTCTCTCTCGCTCGCTCTCATACGATCTTATTAAGAGCGAGTGAGAGAGAAGTACTAAACCGAAGCCTCTTCCAAGTACTCACAGACTGTAGCTCTGGGTAAAACCATATTGCGTTTGAATTGTTATTGTATTGTCAACTTTACGATCGCTCTTACCTACTTGACAGTAATGGCGGCTGAGTTAAAAACAATACGATAGCAAGTCAAAGGCAATATGGCTTTACCAAGCAAAATAGGCGTAGAACATCATAATATAATTTCAGCCGAACCTCGTCCACTACTGCAGCCTTCTCAAAAGATCATACACTCGTCTATTCCTAACGCAAGGTGGGATAAGTGCATCTACGGGGCAAGTGCATCAAACCAATAATACTTATCACCTAAAAATATAATATAATGATTTTGGCGCACATCTTTGATTTCTGCAGTCAACTTTATTTAAACTTATACACGGATATACAATCAAACAAAGCCAAACTGTAAATCAATCTAAGTTTAGGTATTACGAGTATGTATATTGTTTTTTAAAACTCCTAATTGACGTTAATATATAAACACAATCGTGACATGAATATATTCACTACAAGAGTATATCGTTATTAGTTTGAAAAAACCTCGTACTTATCTCATATTTCGTTACGTACGATTTTAAACTTAAACGTGAAAATAATTAAGTTCTAACTTGTGCATCTCGAAATATCGGATACGAGTTTTTTCTAAAGTAGTAACGATATCGTCTTATAGTTACCTACTTAGGGGCTACTTTTGCGGTTCCTCGTCTACAACGTAATAATTAAATTTAAGTCCAACGTAAAAACGTTTCTCTATCACCACCGTAATATAACTAATTTATGACTTGGGTAAGTAGGTACGAAACCACCATTAGGGGTCTAATGACTTATTTTTACTAAATTACATTATGTGAACAAGTTAAGAAGCGTGTACAAAACTAATCAGGTAGGCGGCTACGGCTCAGCGGAGATTGTCTGTGAAGAGCTTTGTAATTTGATAGGTTTCTTATAGCCGCCATCTTATTGGATTTAGACGTTGGAGGTCTTCACGAGATGGCTGTTTTGAGTTAGCTAGATAAGTTCTGGTTTCTCCTGAAAACTTTAATATAAGTATAAATACTATAATAGAGATTAGTATTACAAATTTATTGTGTTTGTTTTATATATTTTTACTTTTTACCTGCGATTCCATCCACGCAGAAGTTTCTCTCAGAAAACTATATCGATGTTCCGCGAATTCTTCTAATTTCCCCCTGTATTTTTTACTTTTTTATTTATCGGAAGGCAAACAGTTCAAAAATTACAAAAAATATAAAATAATATGGATAATACATGAGCCAAAACAGTTTTCACTACTAGATAGCACAATTTATGCTCAGAGGAGATAAATTCGTGATAAGCAGAATCTTATTTAATAATAACATTTATGAACGGAAAGCAAATTTGGAAGAAGAAAAAACACAAAAACAAAAATACTAATTACTAGCTACAGTTTTCTGTTTTAATTATCTATAATGTAAGTATACCAAATTAACATCGAATCAGTTAAAGAGTTGAACAGTAGAGATGAAGCAATCAATCAAACACTGTTTCGGATTTTGTTTGATCACAAGTTAACTGAAGTAATGGTTAAAATTCATAAATCGAACGGAAAATGTGACGAATTTGGTTCAGTTAACGAATGGTGATGATTTTTAACTAGCTATGTCCAGCTACAGATCAAACGACGGGCTCTAAGGGTAGCTATTTACCATCTCTAGGTACAGGTTAATTCGTTTTCGATATATTCCTTGTACAGGGCGTAGTAGAGTTCATTTGTAGTTTAAAATAATATGTCCCTACAGAATAATTTACTTGTGGGAGGACCTTGTGCAGGGTCCGTCCGGGTTGGTACCACCATCTTATCCGTTAACCTACCGCCAAGCAGCAGTGTTCGCATTGTTGTGTTCCGGTTTGGGGATAACACAGCCGGTGAAATGACTAGCATAGAGGAATTCCATCTTAGTCCTCAGGGTTGGCTACGCATTTGCAGTCTTCTGAATGTGAATGTCTATAGGTCACCGTTTCCACTTACCATCAGGTGGCCTGTGTGCTCGTTTGCCTTCCCATGCCATAAAACTGTATTTTTAATCAAAACATTTTACTTAGGTTGCGAGCCCTACAGTAGGTACGAGTATATGTATACTTACCAAAAATAATACCAACAATCCTTCCGCGAAAATCTAACACGTCAAGAACGGAAGTATAATCTTGAATAATTAAATAATGAATTATAATGAGTGTCGACTTGTGACAAGATGGATGGTGGAGGATTAATTAGGTTTTTCTTTGTTTATTTGTTTGCCCCATTTATTGTTTTGGGGTAAATTAAAAAGAATGCGACACGTTGCGTGTAGTGTCATATTTGTTTTGAACACGTTAAAATGTTAAAAAAAATATGTACAGTTTGATCCAGAACTTGATGTAATATTACAGCATAAGAAAGTTCAGTTTTATACTGGTCTAGAATAGGTATATGTATATCCTAGAATTTGCCTACCATGGTTAAAATAACTTTTTTTAGTCATTGTATTTATGAAAAGGAGGTGTAAGAGCACGTAGGTTACGTACTGTACCTACTAACACGGCATCTCAAAAGGCATTCTCAGCTCGTTGCTGACCTTATTTTGAATTTCTTTGTATAGAACAATAGATTCAGATTCAGATTTTATTACTCAATATAACACAGTATAAATTACATGGCATGTCAAATTATATGCAGTTACATTCAGGTCGTCAGAAATACAATCAAGTAATAATAGTAAAAGTCAACACAAATACCGGGAACATAAAAAAATTAAAATGCAATCTTATTTATAAGTCAAGTTCCTTATACTCATTCACCGAATAGACTTGGTTATCCAACAAAAGATCCCTAAGCCGGCGCCTGAACATTTCGTCAAAATAAAGCTCAAATTCTAATTACGACATACTGTGTCAAACGGCACCGCTAGGCTATAATGATAAAAGCTCGTTTCATAAAGGCCTTCATTGTCATAACTGTTTGAAAACACATGGAAGGGATAATACCACATTTTTATACTACTTTCAAACATGCGGTATAAAAAAGTTTTTTACGACGCAAATTTCTAACAGGGTGTTCAAAATCGCCTGTCAATCTCCCCACCGACGGACGTCCGGTCGCACTGCACCCCACCTGTATGTATGACGCTGGCAAGGGGGTGTGGTGTGATTCGCTCTTTACTGTATCTGTGACTAATCGTAATGATTAAAAAAAATACGTTTAAAAATTGCCGTTATTTCTGTCGGTTTTGCTGGTATTCAATTGCGTGTGCTGCTTATATTTTTAGTTAATATCTCCAAGGTTTTTTTTTTTATTAAGTAAAATGTGTTACTTACAGCATGTTTTAATATATAAAGCGTTCGAATGATCAATAAATAAATAAATAAATAAATCAATCAATAAATACATGTGAAATTTTGTAAGTTGAATTTATTGATATTTGGAAGTTAGTCTCACAATAAAGCGTAAAGAGTTTAAATTAGGAACAGATTTACCAAATTGTACAAAGATGTAAAACGAAATATAAACCATAGCTTTATCTCAGTTAATTTCTCAGTTCCCGATTGAAGAGCGATAAATACGAGCTGATGAATGGGAAAGTATTTAAGTAAGTATAGGAAAGTATAACACTGCCGCACTCAGAGACGTGTTGTCTTATTCTATTGCTAAAGCAATGAAAGTGACAGCCAGGTACTTTGACAAAGCATTGAATTTAATAGACATTTCTGAGGGGGGCCATTTGCAACGTTAAAAGATGGCGGTCGTGTAATTTGTTTTAGACTTTATTTTTTGGGTAATTAGGTGTTCAAAGTTCTTTTCTGATAGTGATTTGTACTTTTTATGCCTTTGTGTCGCACAGTGATTGAAGACTTGGACTTATTTCGTGTATCTGGCATCTTTCTTCTCGTTTCAAGTGGACTCGCAGTGGTGCAGAGGTTAAAACTATCTTGACCTCTGACCTACAAATCACCGGACAACGTTGCCCCCAATCTTCCTAGAGAAGATTGGATTGTTTTATTGCTATATTGATTTATACTTGACACTGGCGAAATCACTTAACGTGGAAACGCCATATCCCCGCGGTAGGTAGCTGTTCAAGTCGCCGCGGGGGCAAAAGAAGAAGAAGACATTTCTGAGTGCGGCAGTAAGTCGCTTCCTGAGCCGTCTGTCCGTCTGTATGTACGCTAAGATCTCTCAAACTGCGCAACCGATTTTAACGCGGTTTTCATCAGTAGATAGAGTGATTAAAGATGAAGGTTATCATGTATAATAAATTCTGTATTATTAATGCGTGTTACAAATAAATCACATACATATCGCTAGTTTTGGTATAAAATATGGCATAAAGAGCAAGTTGACTCCTTGCAAACAGCAAATATTTGAAGTAAGTAAGAGTAGTAGGTTTTTTTTTTTATTTCTTTCATAGAATGTGATAGTTAATAATTCTAATTTTTTAATTAAGTTTGAGACAAATGGGAAATTATTTTCGTACGTCAGTTTAATTAAAAAAAAGCGTTTCCAAAGTAGTCTCCTACTGTAATGTAATACAGCCCAGTCACCTGTGCGGAGCTATTACCATAGCAACTTGTCGCCCTACGCAAGGGTCCGCCGGAAATGAACTCTGGCCCTCCCGGAAGGGCTTGTCTTGGGGAGCAGATGTGGAGGGTCCGGGGTTCGATTTTAGAGTATGTAAAGCAACTACATTAATTTATAAAACGGAAGGAAATAATCCTTAAAAGGGATACGTTTGCCTTAAATAGTAGGTAACTCCTACTACTAATGTCATCCCAAGTACGGAGATAAATTTGCTACAGCCTCCATTGTTCATATACTTAGCGATATAGCGGAAGAGCAGAAGAAGGGTCCAAGGCTAGGGTGTCCACTTTCACCCCTAGTATTTAATCTGGGATCCCTTTGAAATATCGACAAAATTTCATTTCATAGAAAACTAATTTCTGCTGTAAGTTATAGTTTTCAGGTTATCTTAAGCATTCGTTACGTAGGTTAGGTTAGGTTAGACTTGTGACCACAATTAAAATAAAGCTGCTGCACTTGGAAATGCCTGTCGATGAAATGAAAATTCGGCGAAGTGAATCTTTCTATGAAATGAGTTTCGATATTTCAAGGGTAAACCATTTAATCTATTTATACATACATACATACATACATAAACTCACGCCTTCATTCCCAAAGTGGGGTAGGCAGAGCTAAAGAATTACCAACAACTTTTAAAACTTGTTGATAATTCTATAACCACACTTTACACAATTAGGCTAAGATGTTTACCTACCAGCGTATTAGTGACAGGTTGCAAGCCCATCGCCTAACAGTACTACAAGCCTTTATTCCCTCAGTCGTCTCTTACGACATCCACGGGAAGCCATGGAGTGGTACTATTCTAACCCGGCAACCACACGGGAGAGAATCTATTTATAAAAAAGGCAATTAAGAGAATAACGGAAAAGTCGTAAGAAGGTGTCCAAATAAGTGCTAAAAACATTTATTTCGTACGATTGGCGGATGACATCGCAGCATCATCGGGGGAAAACAGTGACGAAAAAGAAAAAAAACTAAGCAATATGGACTCAATATTTGAGGAATCAGGACTAATAATTAATATAGGTAAAACAAAATTTACACCGTTTCTAAATCAAACACTATAGGTACCAATTAAAGTAAGTAACATTATAATAAATCAAAAACAATGCAATGAAAATACAAAATAATGCACAAAGGCGAAATTATCCCTGTAAGATATCTCTTCTTACTAACCTTTCAGAGATTGAGAAAAAGGCAAGCTTGTGCATCGAGTAGGCAAGTGTAAAATTTTTAGCAAAATGCCATAAAAATTAAACTCACCAATAAAACCTCACTATAAAAAAAAAACAAATATCTACAGAAATAAATGCAGAAATATATATGAATATAATAAACATTTAATTGAATGATGCGTTATTGACTGAATATGCATCAAGGTTACGTAAATAAACACTAGCTATTCCTAGCCTTGCATATTAATTTCTAAATTATCTTCTACTTTATCGACTTTATACAGCAAGTCGTATTCTCACCCCTACATACCTACTTTAACAATGGTTTGATGAATAATAAAAAATGTTTTAAAACGGCACGAGCCTTCCTCTAAACACTCTTCGTACTGGCCAATAGCAATATTATCATAAGGATCATGACCAATGGTCAATGTTTTAAATTTTTCATGATATACAAGGCACTGAGGTCATACATACCGCCCGCCCGTTCTAGAGTGGGTGGGGCAAGACAATGATTTCACTTTTTTATCTGCCTATGTATAATTTGTATACACCATGTATTACACCTTGAAAATTTCTACATCGAATTATAAAAGCTTAAAAATACATCTGTTTAGGGACCAAATTTATTTTCTTTTGGAGTTCAAATACTTCCATGTGAAAACATAAACATGTACAAATCTTTACATTTATAACATACTCATTCATTCATAACATAATTTATAACGTTAGTAGGATAATACAATTATCCAGTTTGAACATAAAGAAACACGCTGTATATATATATATATATATATATATACATAAAGAGAAAAATATCTCTATAGAGCGAAAAAATAATTTTGATAATTCATTAATAAATGCATTTTATTCGTTCGTTCAGAGTGCATATGTAGCAAATGCAGCAATAGACATCTGAATTTAAAAATATTAAGGATCTAGACGAATATATAACCGTAGCTTGCTTTGTTCTATTACTAGTAAAAGATGGTTATAAAATTTAAATTTAAATAAGCTTTAAGGCTTACCACACTTAAACAATTAAGTAATAAAATAATAAATTATGCAACCGCCCGTCCAGTGCAAATGCCATTTTATGTATTAAAAATGCACATAAAATAGAGAACATTTTCTTTTCTTTAGTTCTTTATTTGTATAAATATATTATGAAGACTATCAATTGGCTTTCTCTATTTATAATCTATCGGTTTGATAGATGCGTGTCTCGCATGCGACCAAATACTTACTTATCGTCACGACAAATAAAAAGTATTAGTTTTTATTTTGGACATCTTTAGGCTGAGGTCAAAATCGAGGTGAGAGGCCTTTGCCCATGCAACAATAATTAAAAGTAAGTTACATTACAAGGTAATAAAGTACTAGAAGAACAACACGAGGTCTCTACGTCAAAAGCCGTAACTAGAATAAAAGTTCCAACTCCTTAGTCCTGATGATGCAGACTTCAAACCTTTTTTTTTTATTGAGCGCCTTATATCTGTTTCATGGTAAAGTGAGTTAAGTACACCATTTTAAAATCAATCTGTATATTGTACATAGATATGGATACAAAACGGAGTGATTTTAAAATGGTGCCGATAACTCACTTTTTATAACTCAATTAAATATAGTAAATTACATACATACATACATACCTTCACGCCTGTGATCCCAGAATGGGGTAGGCAGAGCTACAGAATTACCGACAACTTTAAAAACTTGTTGATAATTCAGTAACCACATTTTGCACAAATAGGCTAAGAAGTTTAAAGCGTATTAGTGACAGGTTGCAAGCCCATCATATAGTAAATTAATTATTGGAATAACAATTATTACCATCACAAATTAAAGCGAAAACTATAGCAAATTAAAATAATTAAGTACAACAAAATTATAACTCTTACATTCACTTAGTTGCCTACCTACTTAATGTGGGGCTACCACGAACGAACAGTGTACATCTATTTTATGTCATGAAGAAGGCATACAAGCACTAGGTCACTTGATGGTAAGTGGGATCTGTGGGACCCGTAGACATTAGCATTCTCGAAACTACAATCTTAAGATTGCAATCCTAAGACCGCAAATGCTGTGCAAAACCGGGGGACTAAGATGGAAAGCCTATGCTACTAATTACACCGAAACACTGAATATTAACAACTTAAAAAGTAAACAACTCACAACACGTGTGAATTTCAGGATAAAGATAAAGATAAAGATATTTATTCAGTAAGGAGGCTGCAGTAGGGATCCCTTTGAATCGCATAAAATATTTTAACATCACATCCTTTTAGGCTGAAATAGCAGAATCTAATAAACATCAATTGTGTAGATTAGGTTAGGTTAGTTTTTAGGGTTCCGTACCCAAAGGGTAAAATGGGACCCTATTACTAAGACTCCGCTGTCCGTCCGTCCGACTGTCCGTTCGAGACTCTTTCACTGCATATACCTCGGTAATACATTTTAAACAGAGACAACTAGAGGTCAGTGCTGAATTGAAAAAAGACTGCTGAAACGATAGGAAATTGACATTATCATTTATCATCATGACGGACATCGGTGCTCCAAGACCTTACTGACTTACTGTTAAGTTTGTACACGATTTTTTTTTCACATATCCGTTGAATAAAAAATGCTACTATAAATTACTAATTAATGCAAAAATAAATGATTGACAATGCGTCAACAGTTATTTGCGGTCTAGTAGTTCCCAGTCAGTTGGGTTCTCGAAAACGAGGCAAACGCAAGACAATAGCCAGCCTTGAACCCGGCGACCTCAAGATCAGATAAACGAATCTCCAGGTTTGACACATCTCTTGAAGAAAATATTAATCAGCACAGTTAGCCTAGTTTGTTAATGACTGTCTACGAAGCTAGAGGTCAAGGCAAATACCTATTGGTGTGATGAGTAAGTATTTGATCTCGAGTCTTGGATATTTTCTATGTATTTGAGTATGTATTTCTCTGTAAGTATATCGTTAAATAGTAGGTACCCATATCACAAGACTAGGGCTAATTCGGGATTAGGTCAAATGATTGATGCCTGATATGCATTATTTATTTATTGTTTAATACCAACCAAGACAGTCAGCAGTGGAAAAATCGTTTTTTGATCACACATAGGATCATACTTACATAGGTACGTACAAAGACTCCTCATAACCCTTCTTTCTCGCTTCGTACAGTCGCATAATAAAATTTAAACGGTCTTAACAACTTCTCCACAATGCTTTAAAATGTTCTTACTTATTATTGTATCTTATCTTAGTGACCTATTTGCTACGACATGCACCCATAAAATGTATCCTTAAAAGTATTCTATCTGCCATACAAAATAATGACGATGAGTCATCAATTAGATTTATATACCTAAATCAAACCTCTATACTTACTTTTATAAAACACTGGCCACTGGCCACTACGATGTCTACGATTCCATTGGCCCTTCGCGTTAAAAAAAAAGTCACGTTCGAAGTTCAAAGCTTTCAGATAAAATTATCTCAGTTGCGTCTTCAAGCGAGACGATCCTGCGGACATGTCTGGAAAGAGACAGTATAACGTGGAAACCGCGGAGTGGAACGTAGACAGATGATGCGCATCTCGGCTGGATGCCAGAGCGGCAACGTCGCGTCGACCAATCGGTGCACGCGATTTTTATTCTTTTTCGAAATTTAAATTATGTTCTTCCTTTTTTGACGGCGTTGGAAACTTGTAGATATCCTCTTATGGAAGATTAATATTCGTTTTCTTACTATTCCAGGTACTAAGGCATAGATAATACAAGTTTTTTTAAGTAGAAAATATCAAAATATTGAATTCCGTATATATTAAAGCTTGCATTTCGTTAATGTTTATTATGTTGTACCAAATCCTGAAATTGTCAGCATGATGTTTGTTCCATCGATCATAGTGTTTTATTAACATTACCTAGGTATGTAAAAAAGTACGTTCACCTAAAATAGAATATAATGGTTTTCGTAAAAACCTATTATCAATCTCATGGTTTGGTAGATTGTGTCACTCAATCATATTAAGTGATAACATGAATTAAATAAAAATGTAACTAAGGCATTCGTTCAGGAACTGATAAGAGACGAACATTACGCTCGTAAAAATACATAGAACGAACGGTAAAGGTGGACTCACCGCGTGTTCGTTATTAAATAAGGGTGCACGTGACAAAGGTTTGATATTTTGCACCAACCTGTATATAAAGAAAATGACAATAATGTGGATTTTTGCGTTGTGTATATTAAATTGCTAAATTATAAAAATAAAATCGTTGTTTGTCAGCGGATATACAGCGTGAACTATTTTAATGGGATGAAAAGTGTCCTTCGCTGATGAAGTTATTTTCATTGTAATGTAATAGGTAAATCGTTTTTTTTAATGCGTGTTATCCCAAAAGGAAAGGCAAAGGACATTGATCCATACAGCCTAATTTTCTTTCTATTTGTTCCTTATATTAATAGTGATGGCAAACAAGTCTGAAATCATCATACTATCGGGAAAGGTTGAAACTCGATGGCGAAAAAGCCCTATTTTGAAGGTATTTTAAGGTACTGAAAACGTAACACCAAAATATTGCGTGACAAAGAACCCGTGGAATATGAAAACAAACAAATTTATCTTTGTTGTGTTTACGTACGGCGTTTGGTGAAACGTGCTGTAATTAAAATATATTCATTAATAAAAGTCTATTTGTGTTAATTTTTTCACAATGTCTCGGACATTGACGTATAATCAATCAATAATGAACAGCTCTGTAGTATCGTGTAAAACCACGTATTATTTTAGGGTTTGGTGTTTATTAAAAAATATTAAAAAGAAATAACATAGCAGAAAACTCATTACAATTCCATATTTTGCAACGTATGGACGCGTTGATGTCTCTTCTATACTGTATTCATTCTCATTAATAATAAAATAAAGCAATAACATACAATACATTGGCCAAGTAAAGTCCAAAATGTTTAACCATTTTACTTTATTTACGATAAAAGACCTGTTTTAGCTTAATAAGGTTAATTTTGAGGTTAAAATATTGTTTAATATAATAGGCAAGTAAGAATGAACAATGTAATATATATTATTTTAAAGTCAAATTAATTTAATTAATAAATAACTGAACAGATCATTATTTAATAAAAATATATACCGCTGAATATACTCGTACCTGAAATTTGGTGGGTACCTACAGATAACTTAAGACCCTGTGAAAATAGAGCACGTTTTATCTAGGAAAAAAACTTTCCCAAAGAACAATATAAAGCATTCGCAAACCAAGTACTATAATATACCCTTTAAACACTAAATTAGAACCACCCATGAGAAACATTTCGAGCCCTCAGGCGAGATCCTTCTCAGCTGCGCAGGCGTTGCGCACCGTTGACTCCGACCCCTTGTACCCCACTGCTCCACACAATAAACCATAAATTACCTTTAATAGAGTCCGAATTGCATTGACTCACCTATTAAAAATACTGGCCGGTAAGAATCGTAAGCTTCCTTTTATAGGTCGATGGTGTAAAAATTCAACGTTTTTGCGGAATTGTTGCCGGTCTTTAGTACAGTTATTTGATATTAAAGTCGCGATTGTGGTAGTTAGAGAGCTTGGAAGTTTTTAAAAAGTAATCACCGCCCACACCTATCTTCACCTGTAATACCAGGAATCGTTTTTTTATACGTATCAGAAAAGGTAAAGCATTTTTGAAATGATGAAGGCCCTATACACGATCCTACTACCCACAAAACTCTAAAACACCAAAATTAACTCTGAATACACAGGTGTCCTAAGGTAAATGTTGCTAGTGGAAACCACAAATCGTCTAACGAAATGTAGGGCACTCTGTGAATAGGTAGGGCAAACGGTATACGCAGGATTGCTGGCAGTGACTGGAGGAGAACAGCGACCCTATTTTGAAAATCAAAGTTCAATGTTATATCCATCCCTGTCACTCGTCATTCGAGACTAAATCGAGAGAAAGGCATGGAGCTAACGTAACTTCAATCTTTGATTTAGCTAAAGAGCGGACTGTGTGTAAGTAATGAAAGAGGCGTACGTCCAGCAGTTGACTAATACAGGCTCACGATGAATCAAGCCGGTGTGTACATTGTGAGGTATCTCTACAAAAATTGGCCATGTCGTAGGCATGCTTTTAACGTTTTAGATAAATAGGCAAAAGGGGTAAAACCGGGGGAGTTAAGTCCTTTTATCATTTACTCTCAAAAGCTTGGAGTATGTATGTTGTGTATGTATGTAAATGTTCACTCCAGGTACATTTTAGTGACGTAGTCCTTGAGGTAAGTACAGAAAATACACTGCCAGTTTGCTCTGTTTTCAGCAAAATAAACGAAACAAGGCGATATATAACCTAAGGACACCGCATTTATTGTCACAGTAATTTATTCCGCCGGAAACGAGCTAAACAAAAGATAACACCGACCAGTTTCTTCCATCGAGTTAAATGGTTCGCAAGTTTCGCATAAATATAAAGATGGGGTCATTATGTGTTTTTTCTCGTCTGGACATGCTCCGGCCAGCCGCGCGCTCGGCCGTGAAGACTCCGAGGGACATGTATCCTGCCTTCTCCTAATGAAATAAATTACGGGCGGAACTCTCAACGAAACAACCTAACAGCCTTTCGAACTGGCAGCTAAGAAACAACTTTAGTACACAATATGACAGCCACAATTCGATCGAATTTCAAATATCGAAGAGGATAACTTCATAACCTTTAGCACACATGTTCAATAGCTACGCACACGTACGTATGTGGAGTCGTGAGAAACCTGCGCGGGCGCTCAGATGGGTGAATTGAATATATTATTAGATGAGAGGCTTGGGATACATAGTTTGACGCTCGAATGCGCCTGATTCATTTAGATAACGCGATACGCATTATAAGCGAAGCCTGCATTTAGTGGCGTGTTTGTTTTATGGGCTTTCGTTGTATTTAGACGACATTATTATTGTAATTGTATTGATTGAAGACGATAAATAAATACCTTGTGTTTTTCATCATCATCAGCATGTCAGCCGAAAGGCCTCCTCCAAGGCTCTCCACCCACCGCTTTCCCGCTATCCTTACAAGATCCTGGTGTTTTTGCCATAACTAATTTTCACCAATCATCACATCATAGGTACGTGAGAAATACCATTGTTAATTATAACAGGTATATCGTCTTTCTTAATATGTAAAGGTACTATCTGATTCGTTGGTTCTTGATTAGAGAAAGTTATCTTAGAACAGATAGACCGTTTCTGAAACACTTTGATGCTTCAAGACCTTTTGAACATCCTCTCAGCTTTCCGTTTCAGACGTACCCTATACGATCTAACCCACACCACCGACTCCGACGCGCCATTGTATATTTTATTTTGCAATATCACCATTTCAAAAACATTACGTGCAATACCGTCTTTGCCTTAAGGGCACGCGGGGCCCGTGGATCCTCAGGAAGCCCATTCATTCTCAAAACATTTCTGTCGGGCACAGTAATAGTAATAGGGCCCCAAATTCTCAGCATACGGCCCCAGCATAGTTCAAGCCGGCCTTGATTACGTGTCAGTTTTTGTCACCCTGTATTTAAGTAATTAGCTATGCAATATTTTGCCAAGAAATTCAAAAATCCCCACATCTAAAGGATGTTCCAAATTGCCACTTGTTCCACTTGACTTAGAATTTGTCCTAGAATTATATTGTTTACGTTTACCGGTCACCGTTCGGTTTCACCAGCGACCAATGGATTCTGCGTATCAAGAGATCAGCATGCCGCGAGCATACTAATGCTGTGAGAGATGGCGTTCGTTCAAGAATTTGACCACATACCTACTTATGATATACGCATGAGATAAGTGCAAATTTATTGTGAAATCAAAAATATATACCTACTATCAAAAACAAATATGTAAAAAATAGGCCAAGTAACCATAACTAAACAGGTACTAAGTTTGGCACTACATTTTTGACAGTCAAACCAATTTAGTTCTACTAAATGTATTTTGAGCCTTAACTTGGCAGTATCAGTATCCTCTAGTCTTTCCTAGTTTAGTGTGTGTGTTAATATCACGTACCTATCTAATCTGTCAGTTATTTAAGAGAGCTGAAAAGTATATATAAAACAAGCCTAAACCTTAGTTTGCGACTAAGCCATTCATTTACGCATTTGTGAGAGTCCCTAGGCTCTGACAAGCGATCAAGATTGCATATGTCGTGTTAATAACCCTATAGCAATTTATTTATTTTCTATAGTAATTTACCGACTCCTAACTCAAAAACTCATACATACATACATTAAATCACGCCTGTTTCCCAGAGGGGTAGGCAAAGACCACTTCATTCCACTTGCTAACGATCTTGACAAATTTCTTTCGCTTCTTCAACATTCACACATCGAGTCATGCACGCACGTCAATTAATATTTTATTAAAGCTGTCAATATCTCACAAGTCATAAACAACTTTTGGTGTAGTTTGCACTAATAAACAATAACAAACGTATTTTAAGGTGATTTCACTGAATTCTGCGGTAATGAGTGTCACTGTAACGTTACGGCCAAAACCCATGAGACATTGGGGAGAAAGATCGTGAGTTAGTGCATACAAACAACTTGCGGAAAATAGAGATACCTACGTACCTATTAGTCATTGCACTTCTGCCCTCCTAACCCAAGCCAATAGCAGTATCTTAAATTCAATCACCAAAGCAGACTAAATTCTCTTTCGTTAGTATTAAGGTGGATATTACTACATAACAGGAGGTTTGGCTTAGGACGGCAGAATTGTAAACAGGAATTATAAGAGGTGTAATGAAAAAAAAACATGCTTTTAAAGGTTTAACTCAAAAAGCTACTGTATTTTTTTCATTAATTACTGAAAAAGTACAGTCAACAGCATAAATAAGTGATCATTTATGTACCTTGTCACTTGAACGTTATGTTTGAAATGTTATACAAAATTGTGAAACTATTAAAAGCGACAAGGTACATAAATGATCACTTATTTATGCTGTTGACTGTACATATACAAATTTGTACTAAAGAGCGTAAAAGCCTTTTCTTCTCTACGTTACAGCTATTGTTAGCAAATCGCGGTTACAAACGAAATGACCTCATTTCGTCCCATAGTCCAACGCGGGCGTAGCAAACACTTAAAAAAAAACTCAGTATAAGTAATCAAAAAAAAAGGTGTTGGTTGTGTTTTGCGACTGTTTCGCTTCGCGAGAGATAAGGACTTTGTGTCCAGCACCAGTCGGAGAGGACATACGTACATTATCGCCTAGGTGCGTAAAGTAAGGGATTTCCTGACGAGGTGGAGTCAGGATATCTTCGTTTCCGCCAAGGCGAAACAATGCGAGGAAAAGATACAAATAACTACATGATTATGAGTATTTTTAAAAATCTTTGACAAATCGGGGAGGATGTTTGTTTGAAAACGACGAGTTTTAGTTAAGATAGTTCCACGCACCAGGAGCCGCCACCCACAAGTTGGGTGTACGGGATTTTTTTCATGGTCCTCTCAATTTTATACGCAATAGACAGCACTTCGAAAAAACAATATGGACATGGACGGAAAGCGTTTACATATGGTTTTTAAACTCCTACACTTTCCGTCCTTGAGTTTCAATCGGAAAACCGTTCTTTCCGAGTTTTATAAAAACATATAAATAAACAACTATTTTTATCTATATCAATTATGTTTCAATTTCATCTGTTTGTAAGATTTTATTCAGTAAAAAATTTTTTTCTTGGTCCATTTTTAGCCGGCTAGACGTCCAACGTTTTCCATGTAAAAAATCTCGAAAATTCTAGGCCTAGTTTTTACATGATAACGTTACGTAAACAGGGGTCCAACCAAAACCGAAAAAAGGCCAAGTGGTCTATGACACACAAAAGTTTGGGGACCTCTTCTTTGACCTATCGCTAATCGGTCGTATAGTTGTGTTCCGCTGTAGAGATAAGACAACCGGTAATATTACCACTTTACCAGCATAGAGGCATTCATCTGAGTCTTTGGGTTCATCTTACTTAGGGTTTGCGAATTTGCGATCTCGGGATTGCAATAGTTATAGCTTATTTTATTGCACAAAAATATAAATATTACAATATTGTTATCATATATCAAACTAATATTCAAAAGCGAACTTATCCCTAAATGAAATCTGTTCCAGCTACCTCTGAAGTAATGAGCAAGGACAGTGCATGCAAAGTCTATGGGTCACAGATAGATAGGTATCTCAGATAAAACTCAACCTTATTACTAACGATAGAGAATTCAAACTGCTTTGGGATACTGTTTATTGGCTTAGGAGGGCAGAATATTATTGGTTTGGCTTGGATTTTTACTAATAGTATGGGCTTGTACTTTATTATGCAATATGCCCCAGGTGGCCTATCTGTTCGTTTGCCTTTTCAATGCAACTTGGTATCCTAGACGGGTTATTCCCACCTTTTACCAAACAGCGTTCTTTTGTTGCCACTTTGAACTTTATCCATGAGTAGGTAATAAGCATGAGAAATATAAGATATAAGATATCAAAAGTATTTGGTGGGAATATTCGTAACACAACCAGACACGGATCAGTTTGATAAGTACAAATAGTAAGAGCTAACAGTTTAAGAATGCGAATAAAATATATGAATACAAAATATATAATTTTATTATCAACAAATAATTCATTCGAAAACGAAATTATGTCATATACTTAATCATTATGATTGTGTATTTCCTTTAAATTTACATCATTGCCGCGCACTAACCGCATCTTACTGCGCACATGAAAATACAAATAATTTGATAATAACAACAAACATTTTCCGGATATAATAATCATAACAGTGACTTAATTTGTAACAAATACATATAAATATATAAATGGTGTTCGGTGAAAGGTCGTTATTAACAGGAAACGCAGGAGCTATATTCTATTTGGTAAAACTTTTTTTTTAATAAGTAAATATTAGTCCATACTACGCTCTATGCTTGCACTGCGGGTACTATACAAAGATATAAATACTTATATAGAGAAATATATTCTTAAATACATAGAAAACATCCATGACTCAGGAAGAAATATTCGCGCTCATCACACAAATATCCGCCCTTACCGGGACTTGAGCCATACCCCCTCACTTATAAACGTGGAATAAGCTTGGAATAGTTTACGCCATGCTTTGTCCTTATCTGTAATTGTGACATTTGCATCTGACAGAAAGTGACAAAGCATGTCATAAACTATTCCAAGCTTATTCCACGTTTATGAGTAAGGGGGCAAGACGCTAAATTGTGCTTCTAACCTTTTTATTTTCATTAACCGACCGTTACTTCATAACGGTTTCTTTCTTGTTTTATTGTAACTCTGTTCCGATAGTTCTTTCCACTGCCAATAATTAATGCGGGTTAAGTCCCTCGGGGCTTAACCCCTCAACGGCGGCTGGCAAGGACTATCCCAATGCTGGACACTATGCTTGGGATTTCCAGGGACCACTACTAGGACCTCCGCAAGGAGTACTTCACCGTTAGGGGCACAGCCCTGCTTGAAGCATGTAAACGGTTTCGCGCTGAGGCATAAATATATATATATATATATATATATATATATATATATATATGCAGATATATACAAATATTGGCAGGTTAAGAGTTAATTATTGTCTTAATTATTGTATTATACTTTAAAATATTTAGTTAATTCGATATAAGCACTTATTCTGTAGGTAAGGTTATTTTTGTATTATGTATGACTTTCCATATTATAAATTGAGGGTAAAAGCGAATGCAATGTATGCTGTCTAGCAAAACCAGTCCTTGGGTCCACAGAAAACCAGCGTCGCACTTCCAATAGGTGGTGCGACATCAGCTGAGTGGACACCATTTTCGCAGCACCTCTATTCAAACAATGTATGTATGTTATAGTTTAGTAAGCGAAATAAACGTTTTTTGATTTTGATTTTTGATTTGAAGCACAACACGGATCGGGTTCTACACCTAACTCCTCTAGTTAGGTGTAGAACCCGATCCGTGTTGTGCTTGGCCAGTGCGGCTTCTAACTTCGGTGCAATGACCAGGATCGTCGAGTGCTACCCCCGACGCCAGGATCCTGCCATCGCTCACCGTCGGGCTGCCAACGGTCTCTTCACGGCTGCTCCGCGTCACTAAACTGCGAGGGAAGTGCTATTTCATTTCGCAGAACCATACCACACCCTACGCACCTACCTACACTCTTCTGATCACACTGCCGGCGTTATTTTTAATAAATTATATAAACTTCTCTGAGTTTTTTACTTGCAACCCGTGACATGACAGCTACGTGATTTTAGTGGAGCTTCACAATCTTTTTAATAACATAAAATTTATTTACCTCAATAAATTGTCCAACACTGATGCAAGTAAGCCTCCATAGACCACGTTGTCCTTCTCGTGAGATCGTTGCCCGCGCGCACGCGGAATAAGCAAGTACGCAGGCGCGCAAACACGGCTGAGCCTTTCACATTCATCTTAGAGAGTCAGTGATTGGAATAGGTAGTGTTAGTTTACCTGAGCCTTACGCATGTTCATTGATGAATGAGATGGTAATGAAGGTTTTAATTAAGATGCTGATGATCATACCTGGGATAACTCGGGGCAAGTTCGATAAAAAAGGCGTCGATATAATTAAATTAATACATGTGCACATTGTACATTCTCGATTACTGTAAAGAGGTTCGATGTCATATCTGATATCGAACCTCGTAAGATAATAAAGTTATGCGGATGTCATTTCAATCAAAATGACAAATTACTGTCAGTACCATTCATATTCGTACGTTTAGCAATTTAAAGTGGATAATTTCATCTAGACGGCAATCATTAATACCGACGAATATGGAAAAAATATTGATTATACATGAAATTATAAATATATATAAATATTGATTATATTATGAAAACTGTTGTAAAATAAACATATAAATATACGTGTTAATTTGTTTATTTTTTATCTGAAAATGAGGAGAAAATAATTAATATTTATTTATGTCGAATAACATTTAGATGTTGCCAGTAACATCGATATATTTTATGTCGATAAAATATTTTGCTACATCACTTTCATACAGATGCCCCGAGTTATCCCAGGTATGCTAATGATCTACAGTAATAGGTATCTAGATAATAAATCAAGCCAAAATGTTTTCTTGAAGTAATAAAACACAGAGTCGCGCTATGTCGCGGGAAGGCCGTCTGTCTCTTTGTATGTACTAAACTTAACTACGTAACGGATTTTAATGTTCTATCTTTTCCTCTTCATCACTCTATCTCTTTACTTGTGGGAGTATCCATTAACCCACCGCCAAGCAGCAGTGTTTGCATTGTTGTATTCCGGTTTGGGGATAAGACAGCCGGTGAAATGACAACCATAGAGGCATTCCATGTTAGTCCTCAGGGTTGGCAGTGCATTTGCAGTCTTGTGAATGCGAATGTCTATGGGTCACAGTTTCCACTTACTATCAGGTGGCCTGTGTGCTCGTTTGCCTTCCTATGCCATATAAAAAAAACGATAGAAAACGCATTACAATCTGTTGCTTAGTTTGAAAGATCTAAGCATACATACAGAGAGACAGACGGCAGGAAGTAACATTGTTTTATACTAAGTAAAGACTATCAATTAATCGACCACTAGATTCATGATTCAGGAAAGAAAGGAAGCCAAATAACATAACAATGTTAAAATTCAAAATTCTAAATTCTAAATATTTATTCAGTACATTGGCCACATGCGGCTCTTTTACACGTCGGTAATGTACAGTGAATCTACTAGCGCTTCGGACAAGACCATCATTGCGGATAAGAAGCGCCGCAAGAAACTCCAGCAGAAGGTCATTTTTTCAATCATAAAAAATACTATTATACTTAAAAGTAAGTAAGTACATTAAGTAATAATAAGGTAATAAAGTAATAAACAATAAATTCTTAAAACAAGCAAAAATATAATTATTACAAATGTAAAATGTAAATTATTACAAGTGTGGTCAATAAACATTAAAATAAAATAATGACTATAAGAACAACACGACGAGGTCTCTACGTCAAAAACCATACACTAAGTCGAACCTAACATTAAGTGTGTTGTTTAATGTTGTGGTGTTCACTGTTAAGTTATAATCGAATGAAAAAATGAATTATAAATTACAAATAAGGTAATATTATGAATTATTAAATGCGATGAGATTGCTTAATAACACAATTTACAATCACAAACACTTTACAATTTATTTTAAGGAAAAAAAAAAACAAGAGGTTTTCAAAAACTTTGGAAATCCCGTAGCCATGTTGTATTTTGCGCTAGCTCTATCTATCATCGTATACAACGTAACATCGAACTGACGTGACTGATTGACAGAAAACGCAAAGCCTAGAACCTGAAACTGAAACCTAAAATTTGAAGGGGTGCACTAAAAAGGATGATTAGAGAATCAACCCTCAAGACGACAAGAAATGTCTATTAAATGCTCTTATCAACTAGACTACTTCTTTTTGAGAAATGGGTGCCTGTAGTCCCTAGGACCCTACTGATAAACGACACCAAGGGTCCGTTTCTCAAAAAGTATTACTGCCTGTTCCACGATCGACAAGTAAAGCATATTTGACAGATACATTTAGCCCTTTCTCTTTCTTACACTTGTAAAAAGACAAGGAGAGAGACAACTTTAAATGGCAGATAAATTTACTCGTCGATTATGAAACAGGCCCTTAGTCTAATAATATTAGTGTTTTGTCTCATTTTTTTGGTTTTATTTACGAGATAAATATTATATTAGACTATACTTTTTGAGAAACGGGTGCCAGGTCATAAGCATTCGGAAATATAGACGCCGCCGGAGCCGGGTGTTCCACATATATTTGACAAGATGGCTGTGTAGATATTTCTGCTTTCGACTGAACGCACTGACGGAGCCCTTTATGTTAACTCGATTTGATAAATTCTTCACTGCTAAAAGTTGGCAGCTCCGCATATCAAAGCCTCATTCTTCCCTCGTTTCCTCAAAAGTTTGCAGCACTCTACATATAAGCTGTTTTCCTCGATTTCCTGTACATATAATTATTTCATGTACACATATACGAAGTAATACGTATGTGCGTATCTTCATTGATAAATCAGTTACACACAATGGATGACTGTGACTTGATACCAGGAAAGCATAGCGATGATGCAAGTCGTTTATAGCTTGTTGGTACCAGTGACGCGGTTAGACTAGTTGGTAGCTGGCGATCCCGGGTTCGATTACCTGTACTATTTTCATGATTAAATGACAATTGAGCACACATGTGCACCTAATGGTGATTGGGCTCTGTCTGAGTCCCATAGACATAGATATATTATTAAACTAATCAGCTCCATCCCTGTCACTCGTCATTCGAGACTAAATCGAGAGAAAGAGATGGAGATAACTTCGATTTTCAAAGTACTGCCTTTGGACCGAAATGCCCGTCACAAGATACGTCAAAATAAATGTCAAGCCATAGAAAACTGTAATTTTTGACGGATCTTGACACGAGCATTGCAAGTCGAATTTAATAAATTCAACGTTAAAAGATGGCGGACGTGTAATTTGTTTTAGACTTTAATTTTTGGGTAATTAGGTGTTCAAAGTTCTTTTCTGATAGTGATTTGTACTTTTTATGTTTTTGTGTCGCACAGTGATTGAAAACTTGGACTTATTTCGTGTATCTGGCATCTTTCTTCTCGTTTCAAGTGGACTCGCAGTGGTGCAGAGGTTAAAACTATCTTGACCTCTGACCTACAAATCACCGTACAACGTTGCCCCCAATCTTCCTAGAGAAGATTGGATTGTGTTTTATTGCTATATTGATTTATACTTATATATACTTGACACTGGCGAAATCACTTCACGTGGAAACGCCATATCCCCGCGGTAGGTAGCTGTTCAAGTCGCCGCGGGGGCAAAGAAAGAAGAAGAAGAAGAATTATCATATCCCCCCTGACACAGATCAGGGGGGATATGATGACATAGCTATGCAGTTCAGATTACGCTGAGGGAAAGGGACAGAGCTGTATAACTGCTGTAGCTTTGTCCTTTGCGCTCGCCTTAAAATGAACTGCATAGTTTCGTCAAAATAAACCCATATGCCCTTATTAAGACTGCACCGAGCAAACGTCGAGCGTCCAGTGGCGCCCTCATTGCTATTATTGTGTTTTCTGATAAACTAAAGAATTTCCATGGAATTGGACGATGCTTTTTTGTAGCGCAAGTAAAATCACAATTTATGGGATACGTGATAAACTTTGATAACAGTTATCCTTTGAGTAGTCAGCTTAACCGGAAAAGGAGGCCACTTTTTTCCGTTTAGTTGATAACTCGAAGGTCAATTGTTAGTAAACTATATGATATATCCTATAAGTTGTGTTTTCATTTGTAGTACAAAAAAGCATCGTCCGATTTCAAGAAAAAACTTTAGTTTATTAGAAAACTCAATATTAATAATGAGGGCGCCACTGACATCCGGCGTACGCTCGGCGCAGTCTTAATAAACGTGGAGTAACTGTGGGGTAGCTAAACCATGTTTTATCCTTATCTGTCATTGTGACATTTGAATATGACAGATAAGGACAAAGCATGGTTTAGCTACTCGACGGTTACTCCACGTTTATTAATAAGGGCATTAGATAATAAGAATCAAATGCGTTGCTAACCCTAAGAACTAAAATGGAATGCCTCCATGCTAGTAATGTTTTATGTATTTAATCACGTTTATCATATAAACTTTTTTTATCCGTTTAGATACCTACACTAGGCAGTAAATATAACAGTGTATGAGTCTAGCTCCTGAATTATTGGATAGATTGTTGATGACTCGTCAATCGCTTCTTTTAAATTTTTAAAAACTAAGTATAAACATTTGCTACCAAGTAAGTGAGAGGTATCATAGCGTTAACAATACAAACGTATTTAGGTTTTTTTTTTTTTTTTTTTTTTTTTATATCATAGGAAGGCAAACGAGCCCACAGGCCACCTGATGGTAAGTGGAAACTGTGACCCATAGACATTCGCATTCACAAGACCGCAATCCTAAGACTGCAAATGCGCTGCCAACCCTGAGGACGAAGATGGAATGCCTCTATGCTAGTAATTTCACCGGCTGTCTTATCCCCAAACCGGAACACAACAATGCGAACACTGCTGCTTGGCGGTAGGTTAATGGATAAGATGGTGGTACCAACCCGGACGGACCCTGCACAAGGTCCTCCCACCCGCAAAACAAAACAAGTTTTACCGAGGAGAATACATTTATGGCAAGTAACTAGATCCTCGAAAAAGACGTACAATTAATTAAAACACACACAAACTATACCTATCTATAAACATACTCATGCATACATAAATTGAATAAACCCACGTGTACGCCAGCTCGCGCTCGTACACCAACTTCTTCGACTCTACCTATACATATACCTACCTAAATGTAGGTATAAACTGTGGTAACTTATAAATCGCACTAGGATTAGATCTATGTTATAATCAATATAATTAGATAAAGCTAGTTGGTTTCCTAAATAAATAAATAAATGAATAAACAGAGTCCCTGTAATATGTTAAAATCCCATGTCATGTCATTAAAAATCCGTCAATTTGGCACTTTTAGCTTGCTTGTTGTTAAACTTATACTTATTCATTTTGGTTTCATAGGAGGACATATCGTCGGTGATACTGCCAAACCGCGCGTAACTAACAAATTTATGATAGAGCAAAATAAACCTTACTGCCTTATTAAAAAGGTGCATTTTGCTCCTTATTTAAAATGTCACTTACGCGGTTTTGCAGTTTCACCGACGATATATAATCCAGAATAATGTACTAACCTTCAGATAAACCTTCTGGTATTGACTGCTCTTAAACACGATAAGCTGGATAGCTGATAACAGATGTATCACACGGTTTATGGAAAATCAATATTGGCTCTGCAACGATCTAAGCGTTGCGGGAACCGGTGAATAACTCTTTATTGAAGTAAACGATACTTTGTCCGTGGTATACAAGTATTATTATTATACCGACCTGTTTTTTTACGCAGCTTCTATTATTTTTCTTTTGAAACGACTTCAGAAAAACTTATGATCCTGGAGAAATCGTGAGACCTTTTCAAATTTTATAACCACACCAGCGATTTGGGTATTTGGAATCGGTTTATAAGCAATGGCGGCCAGTAACAACTATTTGATATGATATGATAATACATAAATCATCAGCAGTTATAGGTTTAACCGGAAAGAATTAGACTACCGCTATCACGCTTGCACTGGAAACTGCAAGCATATTTGTCACTCGTGTTTCATAGAAAAACGAATATTGCCGATCGGTATTAAGAAATTTGTTGCACTGTAATTATGTTAAAATACCACGTTACGAATATACACTTTCATCTCCGCGATTTTTGCAAAAATAAGTTGCCAGTAGCACTTGGGATGCTAAGACTAGACGCATCTAGGGTGTTTCCTCGGGCGTTTCAACCGTCCCCAGTCCCTAGTCACAAATATTGAAATAATGACCCACAACAAGCAGCAGAGTCTCATACTAACATGTACTGTAACCGCATTTCTTGTCACAATTGATCGAATTTTAACCTTATTATTGCAGATTTCTTTCATATACTAATACTAGGGACTGACTGTGGTTGAAACGCCCGTGGGTCACCCTCTAACAATTACTCGTTTTTTTTTTAAATCCGGCCATACATACAATAGATATCATAGGTATCTACTTAATATGGTTTTGTGGCTTTCACCTCCCCTTTCTAACTACAGAACTCACTTTATCTGTAAATTATCATTTAGTTATCGTGTCTTGAAACCAGCATATCACTTAATATCAATTTCTTACTACAGCCTTATAATATAAGCTATAGCCCACCATCTTATCTTTTAAAATCAACTTAAAATTGAAGGTCCAAGTTTCTAATGCGTGTATTGCATCGCCGTCATCAGTATGGGCGCCGCATCGCGGAGCAACGCCCGCTGCTTCCGTACCATTTCGTTTATCCCTTCGTGCAAGATGAATTTGCATTTTTATTTCGGTTGCGTCCGTAGAAGTTTTTAAAGGTTTAGAAACCATACATATTTGCTTATATTAACGTAAATAGACGGCCCGATTTTTGGTTACTTACTAACCTATTTATGTTTTTTTATAAAAAAAAAGAGTGTACCTAAAGCTGTTCCCCGCGAATCTGTCAGCGTACAAGTCGTTGATAGCTATGGGTATAGTTGTAAAAAAAGTACTCTAAGTCGTTCCCCGGGATTCAAGCTATCTTCATGCCTAATTTCATCGGTTCGGCGGTTTAAGCGTTGACGTGGACGGACACACAGAGTTACCTTTGCATTTATAATATTAGTATGAATATTTAAATTCCCGTGACTCGCTGAGAGAACTTTTTAAGGAAATTAATATCTTAACTGTAGCGTCTCAATTTATTTATGAGAATATTATTTATGTTATTAAAAATTTAGATTCTTTCACAAAAAATTCTGATGTACATAATTTCAATACTAGAAATAAAAATAAAATCGCTATTCGCAAATTCCGCGTTCGTAAAGTATATAAATCATTTGTTGGTCAATGCATTCATTTCTATAATAAATTACCTGACATAGCTTTAAAGCTACCCTTTCCAGCACTTAAAAATTACTTGAAAAAGTCGTTAATGTCTAAAGCGTATTATAGGATCGAGGACTATCTAATAGACAAAAATGCTTGGCCTAAACCCGAAACTTAATATTTTTTATTTTTTTTCAAATTCAGTAACTTTGTCTTGTCTAGGGGACACCGTTGATGTAGGAAAACATATCAATCTTATGTGGTCGTCTTGCAACGTCTTATATACTTACACCTAGGTAGGTGTTCTCTTTTTTTTCTTCTCCCTCTATCTCTCGCAAGATTTTGGTGTGTTTTCCTGCTGAAACTACGCAGCTTATTTAATATATATTTTTAATTTAATATTTATAGATTTATATAATGCTAGACTAAGTATACCATTGTAACATTAAATATATTTAAAAAATGACTGACTGCCGAGTTTCTTGCGGCGTTTCTTCTCAGCAGTGGTCTCCTCTTGTGAAGCGCTGGTAGATTCTTGACGTGTAAAAGTGCCCGTGTGGCCTACTTACTGAATAAATGTCTTTTATCTTTTTTATCTTTTATCTTTTAATATGTAGTATTATTAAGCATGCTGTGATACGGGTGACATTCCTGCAATAAAAACCTATCCAATGATACTCTACAGTAAATCCGTCAAGTCCTTTTTAGCTTTCAATGTCTGATAATCATTATTCTTCTTGAGTAAGGAAATGAGTAAGAGAAACAAGAGAAATAAGATGCAGTTGATCAACTTTTTAAGGCACGGAGAAGGCAAACCCTGACTCAGACCCTGGGGGTTAACCCTTGAATCACCGACAAAAAAAGCATACATTATTTTTCTTCACAGAATTTTCATTTCATCTACAGGCATTTGACACGTGCAGCAGTTTTATCATTTTATGGTGGTCACAGGTCTAACCTAATCTAACCTAACCTGTGATCCCGTTACATGACATTGGTAAGCAATTCATTTTAGGACGATAGTGTAAGGGACAGAGCTATACTGCCCTACTACGGAGAAAAGGCATATAAGTGCAATTAATTCAAAGAAGCATATTGAACTCTCAGGGCTTATAATTAGGTTGGAAGTGTAATACAATTATTATAGTAGATGTGCCTTTTTCCGTAGGAGGGCAGTATAGCAGTTATACGGCGTGGTGTCTCACCGTAAACTAAAGCTCTGCTCTGCTTGTTCTGGAAGTTTATGTAATCTCAAAATTACAACCGTTGCTAACCTTGAGGACAAATTCTCTAACTCCTACGGCCTACCAAACGCAAGTGATTTTAATGATACTTTCACCATGACATAGAGAATTTACGTATTAAGTTCAGACTTCTTTTTAATGTTCAAGAGCTTTGGTTTCAGCAGCTTTGCGATCTAAGTCAAAATATGGTATCTGAAATATCTAACTAAAGCCACGATATTCTCCCGTTATTTATCTTCATCCGCATAGAGTTATTCACTATGAAACTTCATTTTTCCGGAATGAAAAGTAGCCTACGTATTAATCCAGGGTATGAGCTATCTTCATTTAAAATCTAAGTCCGTCCAGCCGTTGCAGATAGAAAGAGAAACAAACTAACAGACAAAGTTTCGCATTTATCATATTAGTAGAATTGAGGTGAGTTCGTACAGTCAAGGGCATAAATATACGTTCCCAAGACGTCACAAATATCTATACACCTTTATGCTACTGGAAATAAGGTCCTTGACTGTTCAATCGATACACCCTACAAACGTTTTTTTAGAAGTTGACGCAATTAAGTTCAATTTACATACATACACATACATACCTTCACGCCTTCATTCCCAGAGTGGGGTAGACAGAGCTACAGAATTACCAACAACTCTAAAAACTTGTTGATAACTCTGTAACCACAATTTGCACAATTAGGCTAAGATGTTTAACAGTGTATATTAGTGACAGGTAGCAAGCCCATCGCCTAACAGTACTACAAGCCTTTATTCCCTTAGTCGCCTCTTACGACATCCACGGGAAGACATGGAGTGGCACAATTCTAAGCCGGCAACCACACGGCAAGTTCAATTTAATTTTACTATTGTGGCCTTAAAACCATTGCAGAAATCGAAGAATGAAGACGAAGCTACCGTTTGTGTGTCTATTATCCTTTGTAGAATATTCATTAGCTAGCTCTACAGGAACCCTAATGGAGCCATTATCAATCGTTGTAGTTACCTTCCCATCAATGGAAACCTACACGCCAATCCCTCTCGATTTCCCCGAATCGATTGAATGGATGAAGTGTTCATTCACTTGCATTCGATCATCGGTATAACGGTGACTGCTGGTCTATCAAAACAAAGACCATTACACCTTGAGCTCTGTTGTAACCGGACAAACCCCCGCTGTGTTGTTCTTTGCTTCGTGGAAAGAGGGGAGAGGGAGTTCAGTGTTGGATGGTTGGTTAAGAGGATGTGTTGAATTCAGATCTCGTTTGTCGCCTTCCGCGAAGCTATGCCGTGTACAGTATGGGTACGCGGAGTTGTGGAGTTATGTGATTGGAACTAGATGGTGTTGTATTGCAGAGGTATTTTTGGAGAGAGATTTAGTTGTTTTCATTCACATTTAAGACGATTTTAACCCTTTTACGAGTGTTTGTCTTTACATCGGCCGATCAGTTGGGATGATTAACAAATGGGCATTCACAGACTAGAGTTTCAACCACAAAAGAAAAAAACGGAACCCGTATAGAATCACTTTGTTGTCCGTCTGTCCGTCCGTCCGTCTGTCTGTCTGTCAAGACCCTTTATCTACGGATCGCGTAAAGGTATCGAATTGAAAATAAAACCATGTAATCAAGTCTACAGAGTCTTGAAGCTGTAAAAAAAAACTTCTAAGTTTACTTAGAAAAAAAGATGAGGCCGTTTATGCCACAAAAATACTTTTTACTGAGAATGAGACCGAATGAGAGCGTCGCGTCGGTGGCTTAGTGGCTTAGGGGGTCAACTCGTGATCGTACCGAGTTCGATCCCCGGGGTCACCATGTACCAAAGACTTTTTCTAACTTAAGTGCATTACCCGATGCTCTTACGGTGAAGGAATAACATCGTGAGGCAACCTGCACATTCGAACAGCTGAGTGTGTAGGAGGTAATTACACAAAAGATTCTAAAGGGTCGAAGTGTACCGACTAATGGTGCGTTCCTATATTCAAAACCGTTGGTAGAGTTGTGACGTCTCGTTAAAATTTGACACGTTTTGTATGAAGCAAATGTCATAATCATAACGCTACTGCCCGTAGGGGAAACGATTCGTTTCTTGAATATAAGAACCGGGCATGAGTCGTCCAATCTTTTGAATATTTTTAAAATAAATTGTCTTAAAATTTACGAAAATTCTAATCTTCCCCAAACATTTGTCTATGGAACCAAATCTTAAAACTAAACAATACTATATTGGAACTGGGTGAGGTCGTTATCTCGATAATGTTTCGATAATTCGTTACCATCTGTTTGTCTTGCACTCTACATGTTTCAAATACGAGTTACTTAATCTTATCTAAGTTTCTAATTTGTATCGAAACCACCGAGAGGCCGAAGAGTAAATAACACTACATATTTTTAAACTGACAAGCGTGAGTAGTTTAGTCTAATACAAACACTTTATACTGTACTTGTGGGAGGACCTTGTGCAGGGTCCGTCCGGGGTACCATCCATTAACCTACCGCCAAGCAGCAGTGTTTGCATTGTGTTCCAGTTTGGGGATAAGACAGCCGGTGAAATGACTAGCATAGAGGCATTCCATCTTAGTCCTCAGGGTTGGCGGTGCATTTGCAGTCTTGTGAATGCGAATGTCTATGGGTCACAGTTTCCACTTACCATCAGGTGGCCTGTGTGCTCGTTTGCCTTCCTATGCCATAAAAAAAATATAAACTTGATAAAATCCCAAATTTCGCAATCCCGTGTGGTTACCGGGATAGAATAGTGCCACTCCATTTCTTCCCGTGGATGTCGTAAGAGGCGACTAAGGGAATATAGGCTTGTAGTAATGTTAGGCGATGGGCTTGCAACCTGTCACTAATGCGCTGGTAAACATCTTAGCCTGATTTTGCAAAATGTGGTTACAGAATTATCAACAAGTTTTTAGAGTTGTTGGTAATTCTGTAGCTCTGCCTACCCCACTCTGGGAATGAAGGCGTGAGTTTATGTATGTATGTATGTATGTTTTTCTTGTGTCGGCACGGGACTGTATGAGCAGACGTACTAACAGCCACACACTTAACTGCCGATTAAGGACAGAAGTGAGAAAATGTAGAAAGAGATGAATATAGATTTTACATAAGAATCTCATGTGCACGACAGAGACAGTTTTTCTCTGTTTATCTACATTGGTCACTCCTGTCTTTCTTCTCTCTATCAAAACTTCGTGCATTTCCATTTTCAACCATTATCTCATTTCTATTGACTTATTCGATGCTTCAGACATGACTAGGTACCTACATAATGTTGTAAGAGTAAGTTTATTATTATTTTCTTAGTACATTGCATAGTCTTGTACCCATAACTCCTAGGAAATATTAATTTCTTCGGCAATGCGATAGCGATTTATCTAATCGTGGTTTATCTAGGTGTTCACTAGATTTCGTGGTATCTACGCTCGTTTTCCTAAAGCCTCAACAACACGTTAAAAGGGCGATTTTTTTTTCATGGAATATCTTCTTGGAAAGGAAAACGTACCAACCTACTTTTTCATGTCTTAAACATATTCAAAAATCAAAAAATCAGACTAAGTTTAAGGGGAGAGAAACATTATATTCTGACTACTTTCACAGAATCTACTATCGTCATGATTGGTAATAACAGTCGATTTTCACGTATTTCAGGTAGCGGTCGTGTAGATAGAGTTATCTCGAGTGACGCCCGTCTCCAAAGATACCGACTCAAATGACATACATCCGGAAATAGTACCTATTCTCGGCGTTATTCGGACAGGCACTTGATAAAGGAAATGGCTAAACTACTGCCCTAAGCATGTATAGAAATGTCTTACTTACTCGTAACATTCGAAAATTCAGTAATTAATTTTTACATGTTTATTAGTCTCCTAGAACTTTCGTGAAATAATTAAATAATTAAAAGGTGTTTACTTGGTTTTTCATGTTTTTATTTTGCCATGACACCATTGACACCTGACAGGTAACATAAGATTATGACGATCTCTTATTAAGACTGCACCGAGCAAACGTCGGCGTCGAGCGTCCAGTGGCGCCCTCATTGCTATTATAGTGTTTTCTGATAAACTAAAGAATTTCCATGGAATTGGACGATGCTTTTTTGTAGCGCAAGTAAAATCACAATTTATGGGATACGTGATAAACTTTGATAACAGTTATCCTTTGAGTAGTCAGCTTAATAATGAGGGCGCCACTGACATCCGGCGTACGCTCGGCGCAGTCTTAACAAAATATATATCTCAATAGATGGCTCATTGTCAGTCAGAATGCTTTACAATAAGAGATCATATCATCGCTGGATGTAAAAAATATTTAAGAATGAATAAGTTCCTAAAACTTTTTTCATGCTGAATAGTAATATTCAGCTTATTAGCATAACATATTACTAGTTAAAATGTTTATACATTGCAAGGGCAGTCGCCCATACTTCAGTTTAGCCATGTCCTTCAGAAATTTTTGATGTAGAGATGTCATGAAATTTTACTATCGCTAATACAATACCAAGGGTTTATTTTCTTTCAAATGATGGGTCTACGTTATGTACAACGAAGCTGTGACCAAACAAGATGCGTGGCGAGATTGTTATGATTATGGTTATGGTTATAGTAACCTGCAGGATGGTCGTGTCAAGCGCTTATGTCAGTTCCATTCGACAGATATCGAAAATCGTTTTCGATAGGGCTAAGCATCTTACGTAGGCCCTCTGGGCCCCTATTCAGCTCGGTAAAACCATATTGTCTTTGACCTGTTATGGTATTGTTTTTAAATCGACCGTCATTACTATCAAGTCAAAGACGATATAGTTTCGAATGTGGAAGAAGCGAAAGAGATTTGTCAAAGAGATTTGATCGTAGCAGGTGAAAGAAGTGGTCTCTGCCTACCCCTCTCGGAAACAGGCGTGATTTAATGTATGTATGTATAAATCACAAATAGAATCAGAAATGATGATATCCGCAGGAGAACTAAGGTTACCGACATAGCCCGAAGAATAGCTAAACTGAAGTGGCAGTGGGCGGGGCACATCGCACGCAGGACTGATGGCCGATGGGGTCAGAAGGTTCTTGAGTGGCGTCCGCGGACCGGGACACGAGCTGTGGGTAGGCCTCCAACAAGATGGAGTGACGACCTTGTAAGGATCGCGGGAAAGCGGTGGATGTGAAAAGCACTAGACCGGTCTGAGTGGAGAGCCTTGGGGGAGGCCTATGTCCAGCAGTGGACGTCTTTCGGCTGATATGATGATGATGATGATGATGATGTATAAATATAATAAGTACACCTTGAGCGGCCCCTTCGACTCTTCCACTCACTTTCACTCTGTGAGTCTCTTTCGTCAATCTTCTTTCATCCATCCTTTCCAAATGACCGAACCATCGAAGCATGCCCTTTTCAAACTTAGTCACTACATCTTCTAATCCACATTTCTCTCTGATCTTTTCAATCAGTTTCATATCACATGTACTATGCAAAGATCGCATTCCAACTGCATTTTAACTTTTTTTATCACTTATTATTTTACCAGACGATCTTGTTAAAGTTCTGCAGCATTTCGTCAAGAATAACGGGCACACTCATGCGCAAGTGATCGCTCGCGATAAGTGTGTTTGCTTCAAATCGCCGACTAGCGGCAGAGTGGCAGATAGCCGATAAACATGATCTAATTTGACGAAAATGTTTCGAGTAGCAGGTTGATTAGATGCCTTTTGATATTGCGAGGAATTTGGAGGGGGGTTTTCAGGTCATCGGAACATGATGTCATAGAACCTTTTCATACCAGCAGCCCACAGGCCAACTAAACAAATAGCGACTCCTAAGGGCTAGCTAGACGAATTGAATATCGCAAAAGACAACGATAAAAAAATGTACAGATGTAGTGGTTTTTTTTATAAATGCAAATGTGTGTATGCATGTATGTGTATATGTGTCTCTATTATATTTCTATAATAATAATACCTAATGAAGCATTGGCCAGGCAGGCGCCGTAGTTTCATCAATAGCCTAGTTCACCAGTCCATATCTGTTCATTCATAGAGCCTATTTTAATACTTCCATCCTTCTTAAATAGTCCTACACTAACCGTTGGTTGTCCGTGGGAGCATACTTCTATAGTTTGAACTCAGGGACAATCGCCGGTTGGTGTCCCATCACTTTACTAAATTAAACTTGTCTAAAGGGCCTCTGCGTGTTGGCTTCGGCTCCATGTACGCCTTCCAAAGGTCCGGGACTCCCATAGTCCCGTGATTGGTAAAGACATACCTAATGATAATGGTAATAATTAGCCCTTCAGTTGGCAAAAAAATAACGAAAGTTATTTGAATTTTGAGTTAATGTCATAAAGTATTAATTGTTTTTTGACATCAGCAGTTATACGGCTGCTTGCCACTTGAAGGGTTATAACCGTTTAACACTTTTCAACGTCACTTCCGTTTCCCTAATAAAGAATCGTTTACGTAGCTGTAACAAAGAACTGATTTATCGTCTAACAGCAATTAGAAGCGATGTATGAGTGTGTATGGAAGGTAAACAGCCGGGAACACCGGAACCCGCATGCGCAGGCGCGTCCCTGACTCAGCTTATCAGCTGGGCGGCTCTGCAATACTAGAGGACATACAAAAAACCTGTCAAGAACGCGACGCACTCGCGCAACGAGGGTTCCTACCGCCATATCGTCGGTGTTACTGCAAAGCCGCTAACTAACTTTATGATAGAGCAAAGTAAACCTTACTGCCTTATTAAAAAGGTGCATTTTTCTCCTTATTTAAAATGTTACTTACGCGGTATTGCAGTTTCATCGACGATATCGAATCGCGACCACAACTCACACTTGACCATTTTTCAGTATTCGTGGTTTTTCTTCAGTTTGTACCATACCAAATGTGATGTTTGTAGGTATGTTTTACCGTTTTTACGATAGGTACGTCACAAGTAGGGTTGCCAACTATTTATTGGGCAAATATAGTATTTTCAAGCCCAAAGTATAAAAAATATAGTACACTGAAACAAAATATAGTACTTTGAAGTTTTTTTTTTTACAAAGAGTGTATATTAGTACTTTATTAAACATAATGCACAATATTGACTACTTACTTACATTCTGCCTGCTATTGGCAACTATCAGAGCTGAAAAATGCAATTTCTCCGCTCCAAATACATTGGTGCTTAAATCTGGTTGAAACGGCCAACCCAAACTGCATATGTATTATAAGGAATGACCGAAATATAGTATTTTTGCGTACTATATATTTCTTTAACAGTATATAGTACACAAAGTCAAAATATAGTACAACACTATATATTATAGTACGGTTGGCAACCCTAGTCACAAGCAATAATATATTATTCAACATTGGGCTCAAAAATAGCAAGAAGTGTCAGACATGTTCCTAAAGCCCGATTTACTCTCGCTTCGCTTTGGTTTTTGTGAATCACTCTGTCTATTGATAAAAAGTATAAAAACTGCATCAAAATCTGTTGCGTAGTTCGAAAGATCTAAGCGTCTATACAGGGGGACAGACGGCGGGACGCGACTTTGTTAGCGACTTGGATTTCTTGCCTCCATTTTCCTCTCGTAATATTTTTTTCATGTTTTCCTGATGAAATATGAATCTTTTCATGCCACTATGTGAAAATTTGATAATATAAAAGACAAAGTATAGTTTTACCAAGAATTGCCTGTATAAGATTGTAGCACGGCACAGTAAAGGATTAGCTTACTTAAAATAATCTCACTAAAAAGAGGCTATGTAGGTTTCTGCTAATACATAGTTCCATTGATATATTATTATTAATTATATTTTTTTATGCCATAGGAAGTCAAACGAGCACACAGGCCACCTGATGGTAAGTGGAAACTGTGACCCATAGCATGGCCTCCCAACTCGAACAACGTATAATTATTACTTTAATTCACTCATAGATGGCGCCACAGGTATCGAGCGAAACATTTGAATCAGTAATCGTGAAGATTGAATGATTTTTGCACCTTAATAAATTCAACGTACCTTAATTACATCAAAAACATCCTTCTCTACATAAAGTAGGGTATATTTTACAAGTTTAATAAATGCAATAAATTTTATATTAACTCCATCTAACTCATAAAAATCTTATAAGTTTTCAAGCTTGCTACGCCTTATTAGGTACTGTCACTAGATGGTGCCATCACGGATCGCGAAACTACTATCACAGTATATAAATAAACCAGTAAAGAAACTAGGCCTACTTTTCAAGATAAATACCTACGCTCCAATTGAGCGTAAGGGTTGTCCACTGACATTTTGTAAAATTGAAAAAAAAACTTGTTTATTGTATCTCAGCTAGTTAGTGCAAAATCGATACGTGTGATCTGCGACAGCAAATCCGTTGCAGATTGAGAAAAAGTAGCCGCCATCTTGAACTTTTTAGTTATTCAACCGATTGCTTCCAAAATCGATATATGGGGATGTGTATGGTCTCCGACAACTTATCTGTTGACAGATTTAGAAAAAGTAGAGGCCATATTTTTTTTATTTTTATTCAACCGATTGCTTCCAAAATCGATATCTGGGGATGTGCGTGGTCTCCGACAACGAATTTGTTGGCAGAATGAGAAAACGTAGCCGCCATCTTGAACTTTTTTATTATTCGACAGGCTAATTCAAGTATCGATTTCGAGAGTTAGGACCACACAGATCTCCAGATATCGATTTTGGAAGCAGCCTGTCGAATAATAAAAAAAATCAAGATGGCGGCTACTTTTTCTCATTCCGCCAACAGATTAGTTGTTGGAGACCATACACATCCCCAGATATCGATTTTGGAAGCAATCGGTTGATTAACTAAAGAGTTCAAGATGGCGGCTACTTTTTCTCATGCTGCCAACGAAATCACTGTCAGAGACCACACAGATCCCCAGATTTCGATTTTGGAAGGAATAGGTAGAACAACACAAAGTGTAACATGACGGCGGTTTCTTCTTTTTCTAAATTCGAGAGGAAGTATGCTTATTTGACATATTTCATAACCTAATAAACAAAATGTCAGACGTGTTGCAAAAGTTCCCGATTCGTCGGGAGATCTACCGATTTCGGCTCTTCCCTCCCGATATCACGATTTAGCGACCCCGTTTCCCGAATTTCTACATTTCGAACCAAAGTAACAAATTAAAACAGTATTTTTAAGACGAGAACACCAAAGGTAGACACTCAAAGAAGGACCTATCCACAGTCGAGAAAAATATTTAAAAAAAAACAATCAATGTTCAAATATTGCAGAGATGTTTATTATTTTATATCGTTTAATAATTTAATAGTTTGTAAATTAAAGTAATTAGTGTAAAATAGAGTTGTTTTATTTCGACTAAAATCTCCCGAGTTCTCTCGAATTTTCGCTGGGAAATTAAACGATTTTTATATTTTTACTTTTACAACACGTCATCGTATTATAAAAAGCATTTTATTTAAAAATATTTTATTTATTCTTACCTTTCAACACCAGCAGAGAGTTTAAAAAATGAAAGTTCCTGGTTTGAAGAAGCCGAATTCAAACAACCGTATATACCACGCAATACTTTTGTGGCATCTTCCTCAAGAACGAACGTAAAATGCGAAGGAGCCCATTCGTCTCGACGCGACACACGCGGCTGACAGCACCGCCAAATCCTCTTAGCGGTCTCGTAGAGGCGTGCGTCTGTGTGAGTGCGTCGTTTCGAGCATTTTTTCGTAGCTTCTTTACTGGTTTATTTATATACTGTGCTACTATGCACTCACAGACCCCACGCGTTTCGTTTTTACAAATTCTTGTTTGATGCGTAAAATCAATACTCAAAATACTTCTTTTATATTAAAAACAAAAAAACAATAGAGAAAATAATGTCTTGGCGAATATAAATGAATATTACAAAATACTGTTTTGGCGGTTTCGGTGTATTAAAATGTTAGTACAAACACGGAACGAACAACGTGCTATCTTTAACCATTGAATTATCAAAACGCGCTGACAGTTTGTGTACAAACATTTAAACTACACTCGGCGTCAAAAAAATCGCACCTTTTGAAATTTTGACTTCAAGCGAATAAAGCTCTTAACTTATTTATTGTACCCTACCAATATTAGTATCATTTGAAAGCAGTTAATAAGCTTTAAAATCGGGCAAAACCGACCTTGTGTGCGTCTCCCGCACTGGAGGTGGACGTGGCCAGGGGTCCCTGACTGCTCATAGGTACATCACAGAGATCCTGGAGGACCACGCGGTCCCGTATGCTGGTTTTGTCGGGCCTGAATTCACATTCATGCACGACAACGCCCGCTCTCATACGGCGTTGATTGTTCGGGACTATCTGGATCAGGTTGGGATCCCCGTGATGCAGTGGCCAGCGAGAAGTCCTGACCTGAACCCCATAGAGCACATTTGGGATGATCTGAAACGCCGGGTGCGGTCTCGTGATACTGCCCCTGCCACCCTTGAACAGCTTCGGGACGCCGTCGTCGAGGAGTGGAGTGACATTTCTCAAGAACGCATCGTGACGTTGGTGAGGTCAACGAAGGATCGCATGGAGGCTGTAATTAGGGCTAGGGGAGGTAACCCTAGGTTTTAAGTTTAGTTTTAAGAATTTGTTTAACTGTATTTTTTAATTTTGTTATGTTTTTAGATTGTGTAATTTTGGCGTGAATAAATGTTTTTCCTCTTTTCATGAAAAACGATTTTTTTTAAGCTTAGTAATCATTATTACATTTTTATTAATTAAAGGATTCAATAACCTTTAAAATGAGGTTCCACACTCATACCTTATCTTAGATTAAATAGGGTTTATAGCTGCTTGAAGTCAACATACCAAAAGGTGCGATTTTTTTGAGGCCGAGTGTATAACTTTGTTTCGTTGGATTCGGATAAAGTTGAAGTTGAAGGCGATATTTCCTTTTTATGTAAATACGCACGCTTAAATACGCTCACCAAACTATTTTTAACTTATTCTTAATTCTCATTGTAAGTGAATTGTAAAATTCTTATGAGAAAATTAATTCTTTAAACCTAATAAACCAGTTATTTCTACCTATTGCTTTTATTTATTGTCAGCAAAAAACTTCCCAAACATGTCATTAAAACATTCCTATTTGTCCTGGACATCATTAATCAGGGCAGATGTTCCTATTAATTAATAAAAGCTAACACAATGTCACCGGTAGGATTATAGCCATTACATATTAATTTTAAGTCAACAATTTTCTTGACGTCTCATTCTTGAAGTCAATGCCATCTGGTGATACGTTACTAAAACTATTAGGTAGGCTGCCAGCATCCAGTGGTGGCTCAGATACGGCATCTACTGGTGTAACTACGGGACTAAAATTGCCTACCGAATTGTCTACCTTAGGACGGCACGCTTTTGCTGTATGAGATTGGGTATCTGTACTTGTATTCTGTTATCTGTGCCCATAGACATTCGCAGTCACAATACTGCAAATGCACTGCCAACCCTGAGGACTAAGATGGAATGCCTCTTTATGGCACTTCGCATTTATAATAAAATACCAAGACAGATAAGGGACACCAGCATTGACATGTTTAAAAAAAAATTAGTCAAATTATTAATAGAAAAATGTTATTATAGTATTAGTGAATTTTTAAATGACATAGCATTGTAAATAGTATATTAATATAAGAGCCATACAATATAATAATATGAATAATTTGTACGCCGAAAGGCAAAACATGAAGAACATTGAATATATAGAACACCTGTATAAAAATTACTCAACTCATGTTTAACAAATAAAATTATCTTTATCTTTATCTTTATCTTTATCTCTCTGCTAGTCATTTCACCGGCTGTCTTATCCCCAAACCGGAACACAACAATGCAAACACTGCTACTTGGCGGTACGTTATTCGATAAGATGGTGGTACCAACCCGGACGGACACTGCACAAGGACCTCTTAAATTACTTTTCTTCCCTAAGGTTTAAATGCATCCCTTTCAACCCGCTTCTAAGATAAACAATGGCCTACTTTCAGAGCATGAGACATGAAAAGTATTTAGAATGTCCCCACGCGTTATCGCGGTCTGTAAGTGCCGCTCTTCTTGTACTGTGAACTATTGTGGCTTGCCGGTACGGTATTGATATTATAGTTATGACTTGTAAGTTAACTGAACCACTTATATCTTTTTACGTAAATGCATGCATGTGTACTTGTGGGAGGACCTCGTGCAGGGTCCGTCCGGGTTGGTGCCACCATCTTATCCATTAACCTACCGCCAAGCAGCAGTGTTTGCATTGTTGTATTCCGGTTTGGGGATAAGACAGCCGGTGAAATGACTAGCATAGAGGCATTCCAACTTAGTCCTCAGGGTAGGCAGTGCATTTGCAGTCTTGTGAATGCGAATGTCAATGGGTCACAGTTTCCACTTACCATCAGGTGGCATATGTGCTCGTTTGCCTTCCTATGCCATAAAAAATTAAAAATTAAATGCAAGTCTACTCTTTTTTTAGAATACATAATAATCTGTGACCCTAGACAAGATGCAATGCGAGATCTTTATTGTTATCGAAAATGTAGGATTGACGCATGCTGCCGCATGGACGCGTCAAGCGTTTATGACAAAATTCGATATTTAAACTATTTATTCAGTAAATTGGCCAGGGCTCTTTTACACGTCGGTAACGTGGAGTGAATCTACTAGCGCTTCGAACAAGACCATCATTGCGGAGAGGAAGCGCCGCGAAAAACTCCAGCAAAAGGTCATTTTTTGAATTATTAAATTCAATAATACTAGTAAATAATTATTTTAAAAATAATACAAATACAATAATTAATTAATCCTTACAAATGTGAAGTCAATAAAATAAAAATGAAAATAATTACTAGGAGAACAACATGACGAGGTATCTACGTCCGGAACGATAATTAAAACTACTAAATTGGAAAACAGGTCCTTGCAAGCGTGAAGAGACCGGACCCCGCAGACAGCACCCGTTCACGAGTATGACGCGTATCTCAGCCATCGCCTCCCTCAACCATATTGAGACCAAGACCTTCAAGACAGACTTGTCCTTTGTAATGATACAGATGAGTGCTAAGTGTAGGTACAATTCGACTTCGACGTTCAATTACCGCCTTTATGTCGTTATCAATGGAAGCGAAATATGTATCTTCATGTCAAACATAGCGCTATGTCAATAACTATGACTGTCTACTATTCACAGAATATCGAGGTACTTTACCCTGAGAGCTAGATTATTTCAACGTAGTAGCCTAAGCCAATGATTAATTCCGAAATCTTTTTTTTTTGGTAAAGGGTAAAAACGGGACCCTATTACTAAGATTCCTTTCAAAAAAACCTTTCAAGAGTCATGCAATGAATGTGTTCATTTTTAATCAAATTCCATACATATGATACTTACTGATTTTCCAAGAAAACTCATACGTACATATGGCGATTGTCGCCCTAGTATAAATACAACATTTTGCCAAGAGCTATAAACTGGGACATGTTTCATCTCTGTTGGTGGGTGGGGACATTTTTCCCATTGTCTTTCAGCAAGAATAACCCTAAATCACATTTGTTACTTTCAGCAAGTTTCTATTGCCGCTTACTTTACATTACATACGTTTTCTATGATACAATACATTACGTGAATGACTCGATGTATGAATGTGGAAGAACCGATATAAATTTGTCAAGATCGTAGCAAGTGGAAGGAAGTGGTCTCTGCCTACCCCTCTGGGAAACAGGCGTGATTTAATGTATGTATATATGTACCTACCTACATTCTTCTTGAAAATGTTTACTTGCTAAACTCCATAAATAAGCATGATACTCAAAACCGAACATCCAATCCCTTTAACAAGCCTATAGCCATACATTCACATCGTGCATACAAAAGAGCGGCGTACACATTACCCGCAGTATACTAGCTAGTTACACATATATAGTATACGTAGGGCGGGCGCGAGAGAGAACAGATGTGGGGCGGGCGGCGCCCTACGCGCGGCCAATACCGCGAATGTAGCGCCAGGGCCATCTCCCTTGAATCCATAATGATAGCTGTTAATCGTAACAAGATCCAGTCAGTGGGGTGAGATAGAGCTATGGGAGTTATATAACTTTGTCTCTTTCACTGCGTGGTACTTGACAAGTTTTTGAAGATGATTAATGACGATTTTTAATTAGAGTATATTATTTTTAGTAATATCATTAAGGGAATACAGATAAAGAAAAAAGAAGTGAATAATAATGAAAAACCTTCGTACCCGCCGGCAAATGGTCGCACTGTATACATTTAGTTATCAAAACTAAAATAACTTGTGGAATATTTTACAGCACTGCCAAATTTAGGGTTAATCCGGTCAATAGGCGTTTTATAAAAGCTATTATGGCACCACCGTGTTAAAAGGTTCGATTTGATAGCTGTTATTCAAAACAATGTGTTTGAGGTTATATTGTCTAGTGAAATATTACGAAATAAAAAAAAAGCTATTAACCCTTAATAGGGCCTCGTTAACTAAAAATACTAGACCAACATCAAATACAGTAATGGAATCGCAAGTCTCTAAAGAGTAAAAATACATGAAATTATTTTTCGGGAAAATACAATTAAAATTGTATCATAAAATGTAGGTAGTAAAGTCAAATTTCAGTTTATTGATATGTGGTAAATATATTGCCTCTGCCTTATTAAGGGTTAACACTGCATTTATGTGAGTAACGCAACAGTTCGTCAAACTACATTTCATAAACCTGAAAATCTGCTTCAAAATACACCTCCATTACAACCCGGTTTTCCACATGCGCCATTTTGAACGCTCCATGACGTGGCCCCTTTTCTCCCCAGAGCAAATCGATACGACTACACAACACAACATCCTATCTCACAACCATTCAAGCTAATATCAACCTAAAGTACAGCACCGTGTTTCAAATACTAGTAAAAACCGCTTGCCAACACCGTCTGTTTTTCCCTAGAGAACCATCTTGCAACGTTCCATATTTAAATTGGTCTATCCTTTCTGCGCATCCAAATGAAAATCAACTCTATATTGTATCAGATAGGGTTCATATTAGAATTAAGGCATCCCTTTTAAGAGAATCGATCTCGTTTTATCCTGAAACGAATAACGTCGTATCTAACTTTTTGTATTCTTATTTGAAAAGAGCTTTGTAGCTAGACAGTTTGGTTTCATTTTCGTTTAAAAGTATTTTAACAGGGAGTAGTGAAGTATCTTTTCAAGAGGAATTATTTTAACACGTTGAGGACCGAAGTCTCGATTTGGGTTCATTTTCATAGGGGGATGAGGCTGTCGGGCGCTCAGCGTGTTCTGATGTGTTCCGAGATTGGTGGAGATGGTAAGGAGGGCTGAGAGAGATCTGTACATATAGCGCTATGTACTTCTTGTAGTAGTATTATGCGTAATAGGTATAGCATCTTTATTCTTCTTCGTACAGTCAGCCAATTTGATTCCGAGGCCACTATGGACTATGTCATCATGACGTTGCCAACCAAATCATACGAAGTCTCTTACGTTTGTTTGACAACTAGTCCATAGTCGACTATACGTAAATATTAGTTAAGGCAAAGCAAGCAGCCAAGCTATTTATTAAGCCAGTGTCCGATTCACTGCCGCGAAGACACAAGCACTACTCTTTTTATTGCTGTTTTTTGTTTTAACTTTTTTCTGTGTCTCTTATTTGTGTAGTGAATAAATGTTTTTTTCTTTTTTCTTTCTTTTCAATATTTAACTCGAGCCTTGGTTCTTCAAGCTATACGTATGTTTAAAGTTTTATAGTACGGTCCACTACCTTTGGAAACGACTCTCATATTGGATACCATGAAGGTACTTCTCCAAAAAAAATTAAATCCTTTCCATACGTTAAACCGGAATTTATATATCTCCTACCATATTTTTACGTGCCAATACATGACCAACTGGCTCTATTTGACCAGTGTATCAGTACTTAACAGTTGACAGGCAAACATACATACCTTCACGCCTTTAATCGCAGAGGCCAAGCTACAGAATTACAGTCTCTCGCTCTCATACGATCTTATTAAGAGCGAGTGAGAGAGTAGTACTAATCCGAAGCCTCTTCTAAGTGCTCACAAACTGTACCTAAAACTTAAAAAAAAAACAATGCGGTAAAATTTTGCCGTCTATAAAAAATGAAGCAGTCAGCAAAACCCTGAAGTCATCTACATATTATATACATACATACCTTCACGCCTGTAATCCCAGAGTGGGGTAGGCAGAGCTACCGAATTACAACTTAAAAAGTTGTTGATAAGTCTGTAACCACATTTTGCATAATTAGGCTAAGGTGTTTACCAATGTATTAGTGACAGGTTGCAAGCCCATCGCCTAACAGTACTACAAGCCTATATTCCCTTAGTAGACCTCTCAAGTAGAAGTTTTTTAGGGTTCCGTACCTCAAAAGGATAAAACGGAACCCTTATAGGATCACTTTGTTGTCCGTCTGTCCGTCCATCTGTTTGTCTGTCTGTTAGACCCTGTATCTCCGGAACGCGTTAAGGTATCGAGTTGAAATTAAAACCATATACTCAAATCTACGTTTCCTTAAAGTTGTAAAAAAAATTAAACTTCTACATACATACCTTCACGCCTGTAATCCCAGAGAGGGGTAGGCAGAGCTACAGAATTACATAGAACTTTAAAAACTTGTTAATAATTCAGTAACCACAATTTGCACAAATAGGCTAAGATGTTTACCAGTGTATTAGTGACAGGTTGCAAGCCCATCGCCTAACAGTACTACAAGCCTGTATTCCCTTAGTCGCCTCTTACGACATCCACGGGAAGACATGGAGTGGCACTATTCTAACCCGGCAACCACACGGGGTCGAAGTCATCTATTAAAGCATAAATCCATTTCCGTTGCCCTCGCGTTTCCAAAACCCTCTCCCAAATAATTCACTAAAACAGAAAGCTCCGTTTACCCCTAGACTACCGATGAAACTCTCAATGCCCCTCTCCCGGCCGCCACCCCCTCCCACCCCCCTCACGTGCACAATGCCCCTCGACTTCAGACCCGCTTCGCCACTTTTTCCGTGAAAACCTTTGTCCGTTCCTTTGTTGAGAATCTCGCTTATAGGCAAAGAGGGAACGACCATTTGGAGGTAATTTTGAAGACGAAGACATTGACAATATTTTGGTTGCATATCTAATTTCTGTGGCCAAATTTTTGGTGGTCATTTTAAACTAATTTTTTTTTGATAGATGTTTTACAAAATTATTACAGCCAAAATTAAATCAGAATTTGTATTTTGGTCAACATTATCGTGTTGGATAAATATGGATAAGGCGTCCGTCACTCTCGCACTTATGAACTGGGCGGAAAGGGATGGAGTTTTTATCCAGGTTTCTTCATTTTCTAGTATAGTTGAGGTTGTCATTTTGGAGATCTGTTTAAGTAATTCATAAAACTACATTATGTCTCACTTTTTATATTAATGTAATATTTGAAGTTAAAAACGAGATCGACTCTTGCTCATTATCAGTGATCGGAATAGGCAGAGCTAATTTGCCTAAACTTGACGCATATTCATTCATGAGTGAGTGAAATAGGAACACATTTATGAATGAACATGCATCAAGTTTAGGCAAATTAGCTCTAACTATTCCGATCTCTGCTCATTATACATCTTGAATAATAAATAAATTACAGAACCAAGATGAGTAAGTTCTGATAACACTGAATCGTCCATGTAGAAGTGCATGCGTGCGCTTGGTTTTGTAACCGATGCATTTAGTGCAGTCATGCAGACTTAATGGTACCAGTTCTGATCAACCAGTTGGAATTAGGACACTCTTGCGATATGTAACGCTATAAAAAAGATGTAGTTTACTGTTGGTATTTCTGGAATCTTTGAATAGTTAATTACACATGAAGGTATGCCATAAATAGATCGATCAATACACGAAACGATGCAATGTGTTAATTTGTCTTAAAATATCAAAGGTGAAATTTTGAGGTTGTTTAATTTGCGAATTTTACACTTATATCCAACACATCACAGCGGTGCCAGCAGTGACGTCATAGACGTCAATTACAGGGGATCCCCTTGAAATATAGACAATAATTTCATCGAATGTGTCATTTCATTTCACAGAATTTAATTTCATCAAACGCTAATTTTTACTGAAACCTTATAGATTTCAGGTTATCTTAAGCATTCGTTACGTTGGTTAGGTTAGGTTAGAATTGTGACCACAAAAAAAAAGCTCCTGCACGTGGAAATGTATTGTCCATGAAGTGAAAATTCGGCGAAGTGAAACATTCTATGAAATGAGCTTCGACATTTCAAGGGTAAACCCAATTACAGTCAATTGTAAGACTCTGGAAGCACGCAACATCTCAAAAAAATGACCCAAATGAATGTCCCATTGTAATAAGAACTTCGTAACATACTCGTTTTTATGAGAGGATTTTCTGCATGGCCTCTATTCTAATCGAATTAACAATCATGTTATCGTATTTTCAACGTTGATTCCTATGAAAGTACTTAGTATTGGCTCCCGACTTAAAAACAATCAGACAACAAGCCAAAATCGATATGGTTTTCAAGAGTAAAATAGAGGCTCTGACTTATGTCATATTATGAAATATTCCTACCGCTCCTGAGTGCCTGACTCTTAGCTTACCCCAGGATTTCGGTGCCAGGCGCTGACTCAAGACCCCCTCGTCCACCCCTCCCCAGGGAGATGCGCCATAATTAATAATTCGAACAGCTTTTACCTCGCTTCCTGGTGCTTTGTAGGCGTTACAAAGAACTGGCAACGTCACTGGTTTGAGTCAATAGTGAATTGGAAAGGACTTGAAAATGCGCGTTTTAGGTTGGATTTTCCGAACTGTTCTTATTAAATACAAAACGTTAGTTACTTGTCGAAAAACGCAGTTAAGATAGGTTTTACAGGATAGCTTGTATTGTAGGATTTAGAATATAAACTCGATTTAGATGTAAGCTCCCAGTGTGGTTTCCGGGTTAGAATAGAATAGTGCCACTCCATGTCTTCCCGTGGATGTCGTAAGAGGCGACTAAGGGAATACAGACTTGTAGTACTGTTAGGCGATGGGCTTGCAACCTGTCACTAATACACTGGTAAACATCTTAGCCTATTTGTGCAAATTGTGGTTACTGAATTATCAACAAGTTTTTAAAGTTGTAGGTAACTCTGTAGATCTGTCTACCCCATTCTGGGATTACAGGCGTGAAGATATGTATGTATGTAGAATATAAACTAGATTATCGAAATAAACCGTGTGTAGTTGCTAAAATATATTGGAGAATAAACAAGCCCGCTGTACCTAAATACAAAAACATGATGCTAAAGTTATCGTTATAAACGCTTTTAACGATATACAGTCAAGTTCCATAGGCGTACCCAAGATTCAGACACTGCTAACGTTTCTGTTTTCTGGTGTCAGAAGTTGTTGACGCTATCTATCATCAGAGGCCCTAGCCAAGATGCATAATGCTATCGTAAACAATTTTCGAAAATTGACAAAGAGTTTGGAATTCACATAAGCCCTTGACAACACGACCATCCGGCAGCTTGCGACAATCCTATACTGTTTCGATAAAGATAACGATCTCGCTAAGCATCTTGTCTCATGCCCTATAAATTTTGATTCCCTAGAGAGTGTCAAAATGTACTTTTTTCGGCATAAACGGCCGTAACTTTTTTTTAACGTTAACTTAGAGGTTAATTTTTTTACAACTTCAAGGAAACGTAGATTTGAGTATATGGTTTTAATTTCAACTCGATACCTTAACGCGTTCCGGAGATACATTGTCTACCAGACAGACAAACAGATGGACGGACAGACGGACAACAAAGTGATCCTATAAGGGTTCCGTTTTATCCTTTTGAGGTACGGAACCCTAAAAAAACTTCTACTTGAGAGGTCCCTTCTGATTAGGATAAGTTAAAATTCTCAATCCATATTGATTCTCACCGTTTTTAACCTTCGACGCGTGCGTCTGTCTGTGGCACCGTAGCTCTTAAACATGTGAACCGATTTGGATGTTTTTTTTTTTATTTGAAAGCAGGTTTTCTAGCGGTGGTTGTTAGCTAGGTTTTATAAAAATCGGTTCAGCCGTTTAAGAAATATCAGCTCTGAAAGAAGGGGTCACCATTAGAGAATGCAAATAATTGAAATTAATTGAAATTGAAATTATTTATTTTGCAAGAACACACACAATAACCGGTTATAACCGATTTAAACCGGTTATTTGCATACACAAACGGCCAATAACCGGCTTATTTTACTTGTTAATCTAGCATTTTATATTATATTCTTTAATTAACCACTGTCTCTTCGTTCGTGTATCATGTTGGCGCCACTGAAAACCAGCGTCGCGGTCAACGCTGTGACATAGTGCTGAGTGGTGTCAATTTCGACGTCACAGAATCACCCATGGCAACACTATCCTACAATTGTTTTTTTTTTCTTTCCTTCTTTATTGTTTTTTTTTTATTATTACTGTGTTGCCATCCTTATTTTAATGATGTTTTTCTCTGTTCTGTTTTTTTTTCTTGTGTTCGTCGAATAAATGTTTCTATTTCTATTTCTATAATAACCGGTTAAATTGCATTCTCTAGTCACCATTATACCGAGGCTATTTATCTATCTATTGGGCTTTTTAATTCGTTTAGTGAGGTGCGGGGAAGTTTAGCTTAGTCTCTTGCATTAGAGACGCACCCAAAGGATCTCGTTGCAACAGCATTCTCGACTCGCTAAACCAACGCGTAAAAAACGCAGTTATGTGTTGCGTTACATCCTGCGGCCACGATCTAATAAGCATCGGTTGAATATTATTAAATGTGATACTGGTTTCGGTAACTGGTTGGTTCTTTTTTGTTGGTTAATTACTTATAGTGCGGTTGTAGTCGTTATGAGCTTAAATTCAATCACTAGTACTCTCCATAAACAAGTCTGCTTTTGTTTTCTTAAACCAGGGACTTGACAGAAGCCGGTGTATCTAACTAAATGGGCTTCTGTTTATTCCACCAGAGTACTGAGTGTTGAGTTTCTATCGGCGTTTCTTCGCAGCAGTGGTTTCCTCTTGGGAAGTGCTGGAAGGTTTTAACATGTAAAAGTGCCCGTGCAATTTAAAACTAAATAAAAAACTTTTTATATTTTTTATCTTGTATCTACGCCAAAATTTAAGTGGATAGCTTCTTTAATTGCTGAGAAACAGCTATACACACAGTCACGGAAGTCTCAACCAAATGATTCATTTCTTACGGTACCCTATTTAAACATCCTAATTCCCATCCTAACATCCGAAAATGGAATGGTTTCAGTTTATACCTACGTACAAACGTACATGTCTACCGTCTTTATAAAATCTTCGAAGATATCAAATACCAACGAGTGTTAACTGTTCACTGATTTAATGCCATTTTAATGCTTAAACCTTTAGATGAATCAAATAGGACACCTAACAAGCCACCGAAATGATTTCCTATCTAAAATCCACCTGATACGCGTACAGGTAGGTACAACTGTCCCCTCTGAACCACCCGGGTACCTAAAATCCCTCCAGAGTATGTTTAGATACCTCTAGATATAGGGAGATTAACGAAATGGCTTCTACCCCTCGATCAATACTGGCTACCCCACTGCGTTTACCCCTCCACTGAAACTTGGGGTTGCCAGCTTTGAGGGAAAACATTACACTGTTTAATTTTTTGAGTGTGTTTTGTAACATTGTACCCCGTAAATGGAGATGTTATTTGCGAAAACTAGGGAAAATTGAATTGTTATTTGAAATATTAAGTTTGAACTGGATAAAAGGAAATACTTTAGCCATTTTTCATACAACTTAATTGTTAATATTGGTCGAAAATGTTAAGGGCAATGTGTACATTTCTATTTGAAACATTGTGAGATACTAGTTTACGAGGAAGTAAGTACAAGGTAAAATATCTATGGTAAAATGGTAAATCTATTTATTTATTATAGTGAGTTGCAATTGAAAAAAATATTATAAATAAAGTGTACGGTACTGTAAATGGTAGGTGTCATGGATTCAAATACACAAAATCTTAGTCTTTGTTGGCACGCCAATCAGTGACTCCGGCAAATCGAGATTTTTCGAATCACCGACCTGGCAACATTCCCGTGGCAGTTTTCCGGGCGCCAGACGAGGGGGGCAAAGGGGGAGGTTCTCGTCATCATGGCAACACAGCTCTAATCTCGCGCGATCTTGTGTCCTTGTCGCGCGAGATGAGACGTGCGATTGGACTGTATTTTGAGAGGGGTTTGGGTGATTTTAGGGTAGCAAATAAATTAAAGGCGTTTTCGTGTGTACGTTATACATAATTATAAGTCGTTAAATGGTAGGTATATGAGTAACTAGCTGCACGTGGCTTCACCCCCCACCCCCTGCAAATTTTTGGTAAATCGAAAATTTGCATTGGGGGAGGATGTTTAGTTTTTCAGTTTTTTTCTGTCACACAAACCTTGCCCTGAAAACAAATAATAATTCAATGTTTAATTAATAATTCAATTTGCTGTAGTCGTTCGGTTCGAATGTTATGCGCTTACATACATTTCCGCGATTCATTTTTATTTATATACACTCACGAGCAAAAAAATCGACTCAAGCTGCACGTTTGGGTTCTCCGCCCAGTATATCTTGACCTATTCAGAATATCTTAAAAAAAATGGTATCAAATGAAAGCTGATAATGTAACGATTTAAAAAAAAAAAAAATTCAGTCATGCCATTTTCACACAAGTGACAGGAGCCAGGTTTTGCAGAGATGCATGAAAAAAACAAAAAGAAAGAAAAGGGAAATCGTAAAATAAAAGGCATTTTAAGGAAAATAAGGTTTTATTTATTCATTAATACTTCGTTTTTCCACCCCTGGCCCTTATCACAGCATTCAGGCGGTTTTTCATGGATCTTATCAGCTTTTTGATAAGCTCCTGGGGGATGGCATCCCACACCTCCTGCAGAGCTGTCCTCAGCTCCGTAACATTTGAAGGAGCTGGATCCCTCTTCCGAATCTGCCTTTTCAGGTAGTCCCAGAGATGTTCAATGGGATTCAGGTCCGGGCTGACGGCTGGCCAGTTCATAGTGGGAATGCCGACCTCGGCAAGGTAGGCCCGAGTGATCCTTGCGGTATGACAAGTGGCATTATCCTGCACCAGGACGAACCCCTCGTCATAAAAACGGGCGTAAGGAACAACATGCTCTTCAAGGATGTCAGTGATGTACCTGGCAGCGGTCAAACCACCGCCACGGCCCCCACCAGGTACGAAAACGAGCTCTGTACGCCCTTCGATGGAAATGCCCGCCCACACACTGACGAAACCTCCGCCATAGGCAACTGTTTCCTTGAAACAGCATTGTGCATACCGTTTTCCTGGCCTCCTGTAGACTCTTCCTCGTCTGTCACAGCCATTCAAGCACACCCTGGACTCATCACAAAAAAGAACTCTAGTCCATTGCTCAATGGTCCAATTTTCGTGTTGACGAGCAAATTCCAGGCGTGCTTGGCGGTGACGCGGGAGCAGTCTGGGGCCCGTGGCGGGCCGATTTCGGGTCAGGTTAGCTTCCTCGAGTCTTCGTCTTACTATCCACTCACTGGCAGTAACCCCTCGTACATCCCGAAGATGCTGATTGACAGTAACGGCGGTCTGGTGCCGATTTCTGAGAGAGGAAGTGACGATAAAGCGGTCATCCCTCTCAGATGTGCACCTCCGGTGGCCAGAACCTGGTCTTCGTGTCAAGGCCCCAGTCTCCTGAAACCGTCGGTAAACTCGGGTTACTGCTAACTGGCTTAAATTCAGCTGGTCAGCCACGAAGCGATGGTTGTGTGCCTCTTCCAGCAAGGCCACGACTTGGGCGGCTTCAGTCATGGTGGTATCCATTTTCTTCAGGGTTTCCGAGTAAGGTCGTTAGTAGAGATGTGTACCGGTCAACTTCTGATAAGTGACTGATGACATTTCCCCCTCCTACCCATATTTATAGGGGTCAAAAGGGGCACACCTTGTACGTTTCGGAACGAGTAAATGATCCACATATCGGGAAATGAGACATAACTTGGAAAGTCCTAGGCGGATTCCCAGGGTTCTTGTTTTTTTTAAATCATTACATTATCAGCTTTCGTTTGGTATTATTTTTTTAAAGATATTCTGAATAGGTCAAGAGATACTGGGCGGAGAACCCAAACGTGCAGCTTGAGTCGATTTTTTTGCTCGCGAGTGTAGATGAAGAAATTTGTAATTTAGAAAAGTACAAATTCAAAATTCATAATATTATACAGACATAAAAACAAAGAAGAGGAATATATTACATTTGGAAAATGGTTTAATCGTCTGCGTGTCGCGACAGGATTGTTATTTCTAACATTTCCCATTCTTTCAAAGGTTAACTCGAAGAGATCCCTTAAAGGGATAAGTTCGCCTACACTGTGCGAATTACTTTTTGTGTTTATGTCTAATTTATTATTTTCTTTACCTACATACATATAATATTTATAAGTATTTAAGTAGGTAAGTATGTTTTGTAGACGAGTCTATTCAGTTAGTCTGAGATTATCCCCTTATATTTATTTATACTACCACCGTGTGGTTGCCGGGTTAGAATAGTGCCACTCCATGTCTTCCCGTGGATGTCGTAAGAGGTGACTAAGGGAATAAAGGCTTGTAGTACTGTTAGGCGATGGGCTTGCCACCTGTCACTAATACACTTGGAAACATCTTAGCCTACTTGAGCAAAATGTGGTTACAGAATTATCAAGAAGTTTTAAGACTTGTTGGTAATTCTTTAGCTCTGCCTAGGTACCCCACTCTGGGAATGATGGCGTGAGTTTATGTATGTATGTATTTATTTATTTATTTATATTAATTAATAACTGTTACAATTACCACAATAAAGCAGACAAGTAGGTAAGCCAACTATGTAATTGCTAAACCGGCCATTTTCCACTCGCTGCGTTTGCGCATAACAACAGCTAACATACAAAGACCCTTCGATTCAAAGAAACCTTTACAATTCAGAGCTCTTTAACAACTAGGCGACTTAAAAACCAGTATAGCTTGAACTCTTTCAGATATCAAGCGGAATTCGTGTAGAAGCTCAGAATATATTGGTTTTTGTGATACGAGTGTCTATTTTAACTTGATCTGTTTGAAGTATGAGTGGAGTTGACGTCGAAGGTCGTAATATGCCGGATTATTGTGAATGGTAATTGATGCGCGGGAGTTGTTGATAATAGATGCGCTCCGCTGGTCTCTCACCTGCGCCTGCGGCTATTGAGTAACGACATATTACAGATCTATGCTTATGAAGATTTTTACCCTCTTTGGAATGTTCAGTTAACTGACTTGTTCTTGATTATTTTATGGAAACACTCAACGTGCATGTCATTACGCAGAATTGACCACTGGATCTATTTTAAAAAGTGTTCTGAAAAATCATGCTTAGGTATAAAGGTTTATCTCAAAAGCATACTAAGTTTTTTTTTGTTCATAATTCTGAGAAAATAAATAATGAAATTTCTGGTAGTGGCTAAAGAGCTTAAACGCCACATGGTCTTTTCGACGTCACAGCTCGTGCTATATAACGTGGTTACAAACAAAATGACGTCATCCCGACCACTATACTCGAAACTGTAATTAGATTCCAAAATCCTAACCTCAACCGACGCACATTCGCTGTGATTACTGCATTTTGGTTTAAGTGTAGGTATTTTTCTCAATTAAACTGACCCTAATATTACTGGTTACACGAGTTCTCATTGATATGTTTATGAAATAATATTTTAATAAAGAAATAATCAAGATGGGAACTGTCAGATTTTGGAATCTAATTAGATTTTCGAGTATAGTCCAAAGCGGGGTAGCAAACACTGATACTATTCAATAAAGTTTTTCTCAGTAAATAATAATAATAAAAAATAAATATAAAATTGTATGATTTGACAAAAAAACTGTACTTATTTATACCTAAGCATTTTTTTTTTTCAGGAAACCTTTTAAAAAGTTCTTGGTGTCAATTTTGAGAGCATGAGTTTTTTTTTTTTGCTAGTCACAAGTTTAATGATTTTTTAAAAGATGAAATTCGATGCAATCCATGACGTAAAGTTCGGTAAAATTATGGGTTACCATAGAAAACACTCTCCCCCTCCACAATGTAAGTGATTGCATCTGGCGTTGTCCTAGTGTGTATTTAGAAGGCATTTAGTTGCGCCTACGCAAGCGAGACCGAGGAGTAATAATTCCAGATACAAAGAAAAATAATATAGAATTTTAGACCTAGTGTTTGTTGATACGTCATGGGAGTAAGATCCTGGGACCCCAACTCTCAGGACAATAGAAAACAAGTAACATACAATTAAAAGTTATAAGTAAACTTATTTAAATTTAAATAAAACTAAGCTACTCAAATATTAAAGATGTAAATAATAATCACCACTATAAAAAGAACACCCCCTCTAGCAGGTCCGCTCGCAGCATGGTCCCTATTCCCTATGACACTGACTACATTACCTCTCTGGATAGCTAGCCCAATCCTTTGGGAGAGGTAAGCACCAGCTCTAGGATCTCCGGAGTAGTCACATAGAAACATACGATACATAGGAAAAAAATGGCACTATGAAAATAATTCGTTTTAAGTGACAAATAAACTTGAGAAAGATAAAAGATTATTCAGTAAGTAGGCCGGGCACTTTTAGACGTCAGAAATCTATCATCGCTTTCCAACAGGAGACCACTGCTGAAGAGAAACGCCGCAAGAAACTCAGCAGTCAGCTTTATTTAAATATTGATTAACCTAGTATCATTTAAAACCAATAATATAAAATTAAATATGTTAACGTCAGCAGAATTAGGACTGAGGAATTGAAACTTATCATTATGCTAGAGAGATTTAAGAAGGTAGTAGCGGCCTGTACTCGTAAAGTTCGGACTGCAGGAAACGCCACGCGCCGATCCAATCTTCATTCCGAACCGTACGTGTAAATGTAACTGTAATAGTAAAATAGTAAAAAATGTACAGTTCGGAACGAAGATTGGAACGGCGCGTGGCGTTTCCCGCGGTCTGAACTTTACTTGTAAATTCCGCTTATCCAGAGACATTGCACCATTTAATTTCTGAAAGAGTAAATGTTTACACCAGTAAAACAGTGGAAACTAACTTATTTGTTGCGTGCGTTCCTTTACACGCAAATAACAGCATTGTTTTGTTTTAATGCTGTCAGCATTATCAATATTTAAAACCTTATAGGTCTGCAATGGTCCTCTAATTCTAATTAATGGCTTTCACTGCTGTTAAGGTGTGTTTCGCCAATGTCAAACTATTTAAAGACACTCCCATAGACTTATCAGAGCAATAAGTCCATGGATATCACACGCGAAGGCAATTGACAACAATTAATTTTGTGCTAAGGTAGTAAAATAAAATACCGTTTCTAGATTTTACACTGCTGATTACAGTAAAAATATCTTTGCATTTTTTTATGCAGTACCTAGTTTTTTTATATTTAGGAAAAACAGTAAAAAAAGTTGGATTGTGAATGTTAGGAATACACTTATAGTGCCCTTAGTCCATTTATTACAAAAGGAATTCAAAAAAATATACAACTGTCATGTTAATTTTTTATCTGTCTGACGGATTACTTGATTCTAACGATTTATTTATATTTATATCAGGCTAAGATCACGACATCAGTATTCCTAACTTTGTATATACGGTCTTTTTAATGACTATTTCTTTAATAAATTATTAACGACGAATTTAAGTTAAATAAAGAAAAACCAAGAAATACGGGTAGTCTAATTTTTAACCAGCTATTATAAACGCGAAAAAACAATAATGCATTTTTTTTTTTAAATGTTGTCAATTGTTCGGTAAAAGAGTATTTTCTCTAATGGACTCAACAGAAGCACATGGGGTCAGCTCCACGCGCTTCTGTCAAGCCCTCAGGGCCTTTATTCTACCGTAGTGCCTTAGACTTGTTTTTGAATTGTTAACGTTGCAATGGCACTTATTTACTTTTCCCGTGTGGTTGCCGGGTTAGAATAGTGCCACTCCATGTCTTCCCGTGGATGTCGTAAGAGGCGACTAAGGGAATAAAGGCTTGCAGTACTGTTAGGCGATGGGCTTGCAACCTGTCACTAATGCACTGGTCAACATCTTAGCCTAATTGTGCAAACTGTGGTTACAGAATTATCAACAAGTTTTTGGAGTAGTTGGTAATTCTGTAGCTCTGCCTACCCCACTCTGGGAATGAAGGCGTGAAGGTATGTATGTGTATGTATGTACTTTACAGTAATGACGGCCGAGTTAAAAAAAAACGAAACGAAATATGGTGTTACCTAGTAGCATAGATCTGCCTAGTACTCTAGTGAAAAAGCCTTTGCTTTGGTAATAGTTTTAGCACAATCGTTTAAATTGGAACTCAGTCCAAAATAAACCACTCATTCATTCATTCGTTCATTCATTCATTCATTCATTCATTCATTTATTCATTCATTCATATAGGTACTCGTAGCCTTTGGAATCTTAAGTTTAACAATCAGAACGTCGTGCAGTACCAAAAAAAGCCATGGCTAATAAAAACCCGCAATACATTGAATGTAAGTAATTTTTATATGTCACCTTCGTTTATCGAACCTAATATTATTAAGTACCTACCCAGATTAGAAATCCCTTTAAACACCTTGTATGAAGAGAAGCATACGTCAATTTCTTCGTCTAGGTACATTTCAATTATGACAATTAAATCCGCGCCAACACTAAACACACGGAAGAGTCCACTATACTTTCCAACGCATATCATTTCCAAAACCGACCAATCACCTTTGATAATCAATAGAATATGTACCCTAAATACCTGTTAACAGAACATAAAATTTAAGAGAAATAGTCATGTCAGTTAGTTGAATTACGTACAATAAATAAATGTTGAGTGGTTAGGAGCGTATGCGTCGATCGCATTGTATTCTAATAGCGACCGGGTGATCGCGTCACGAGTCATGACACTCACGATAGTGTTGTTTATGAGCATTTGAGAGTAAAAATAACTTCAGCCTTATAAACGGTTCACTATGTTTACCAAATAAGCGATTGGAAAACAATATCACTATTATTGGGGATAGGATCTCCAGCTCTGTCACAATTGTTGTGGTCCGGTGCAGGGATAAAACAACCCTTAGTCTTCATGGTTGGCAAACCATACAACCACGCATCTTTCCCGTAGGGCAGAGAACCCGTAATTGGCAGCATATTTGCGGTCTTAGGATTGCAGTCTTAAGATTGAAATCTTGAGACTGCAATTGTCTATGTTCATCCCACTTAACATCAGTTGGTCTGTGTGTTCGTATATACGCCTTCTCCATGCCATAAAAAATCTCTGTCCTCGAAGAAGTTGTTTATTTTGACTGCCTCGGGAACTGACCATTTTTCCGTGATAAAATGTACCCTATGTCCTTTCCCGAGGTTCAAGCTATCTTCATAACAAATTTCATTAAAATCGGTTGAGCAGTCTAGCTGTGAAAGCGTAACAAACAAAGACAGAGTTTCTTTCGCATTTATACTTTAAGTAGAGATTGGAACGGATAATACGAATATATTGGTTTTCTCTTCATACCAATTCGAATAATATTTTGCCACAAACATATATTTTCGTTACGAGTCCAGAAGTCTGGCACATAAATTAAGAAAATCTTTTGCTTATAATAGATATATAATATAGCTTGGCAAAACAGAACGTGACGTGAATGGAAAACGATCACCTGGGTCTTTGGTATAAATGGGCGTACCACAGGGCTCAATTTTGGGTCCTTTTTTATTCCTCATTTACATAAATGATTTACCATACCTTATAAAGGACAAACATGATATAGTATTGTTTGCTGATGATACCTCACTCGTATTTAAAGTCAAACGACAACAGGAGTTTAATATCGATGTAAACAATGCTATATCAAAAGTAGTAGACTGGTTCAGTGTTAATAATTTATTACTGAATGAGAAAAAGACTAAATGTATTAAATTTATGACTACAAATGTGAAAAATAGACAAACTACTGTAACTATAAAAAATGATAGATTAGACCTAGTTAATGATACAGTATTTCTTGGAATAACGTTAGACTCCAAACTCCAATGGGGTCCTCATCTGGCTAAATTAGCGAATAGACTAAGTTCTGCAGTTTTTGCAGTTAGTAAAATTCGGAATATAATAGACTTGAAAACCGCTCGATTAGTTTATTTTAGTTACTTCCATAGTATTATGTCATATGGTATTTTACTATGGGGTAGTGGTGCTGACGTAAACAGCATCTTTATTCTACAGAAGAGGGCTATTCGTGCTGTTTACAAGATGGGTCATAGAGACTCGCTTAGAGATAAGTTCAAAGAAACGAATATATTAACCGTATACAGTCAATATATTTATGAAAATATTATGCATGTTCATAAACACATCGGTAGTTTTAGAAAGAACTGTGACATACATAATGTTAATACCAGAAATAAACATAAGCTCGCAGTGCCCTTTACACGGCTTCACAAAATAAAAAACTCTTTCATGGGTAATTGTATAAGGTTCTATAATAAGCTCCCAAGTAGTGTTACTCATTTATCAGTAAATAAATTTAAGAGTTACGTTAAACGTCAACTAATTTCTAAAGCGTATTATAGTATTAAAGATTATATGAATGATGACAATGCTTGGGACTGAATGATTTGTATTACAATTATTAATGACCGTGGAGACTATATACATCTCCTTGTATGCTTATTATTTTAATTTGACATCTGGAGACTTTACATCTCCAAAATTGACCGTGGAGACTTTCTACATCTCCCTTGTTTTGTGTTTTTTTTTTGTTTTTTTTGTTTAATTACCTACTTACCTATATTTAATTTTAATTTGACATTTGGAGACTCTTTACATCTCCGGAATTGTATTATTATTTTAACCTGACATTTTTATTAATTTAATTATTATTACTACTGGGACCTGTACATCCCTGTGACATTTAAATTAGATAGCTTAAGTTTAGTATTGTAATAAGTTATTTATTTAAAAAAATGGCTCACTGTTGAGTTTCTTGCGGCGCTTCTTCTAAACAAAGGTCTCTTGAAGCGCTGGTAGATGGTAGATTCAGACTTGTAAAAGTGCCTACAGGGCCTACTTACAGAATAAATGATTTGAAATTTTGAAATTTTTAGAGTTCGAGGGCGCTGCGCTGTTTCAATTGAAATTGACAACATGATCCATATTTACCAAAACCCGTGAAAATTGACACTTAAGAATATGTATTTCCCAGCATGTTATACCTTCTCGTTTTTTGCCAAACTGTGATCTACCGGGAATCATGTCATCACCCCTATTATGACAAAGAAATTCTGAAGTCTGCCAATCAACAGCAGTCAGTTTCAGTTCAGCATTAGGCGCCAATGAACTGTGGTGTCATGTGGCAACACCGCGGTTGCGTGAGACGCGCATCCTGGCCGCGCACGCGCCACATCTCCAGTGGTGCGCGTCAGTGTTGCTGTGCTTCAGGAAAAGCCCGAGTTTTAGCCCGATGGCCAGTAAGATCACCTGAGCTACCAGGTCCCCCACGTACAAAATTAATAGGTAGGGGATCCTACCAGATGATCTTACTGGACATCACGAGTTTTAGGGGGGGTTCTTTTTATTGTGGTGATTATTATTTACATCTTTAATATTTGAGTAGCTTAGTTTTATTTTAATTTGAGTAGCTTAGTTTTATTTTAATTTAAATAAAAAAAACCTTCGTCAAGAGTGTCAAGACAATAAATTAACACATGTTCATCCGGTTCGCTCAGTTTTTTATAGAAATAGTATTTACTTTATGATAATTAAGATATATAATAATGTACCTGACACATTCAAATCCCTGGACGATACTAAATTTAAAAAAGCACTTAATGAATGGTTATTGAAAAAAAAGGTTTTACAATATACCTGACTTTTTAAATAATAAAGGAAAAATATAGATATCGTTAGGTTTCTCATAGTGTTATGTTTAAATTTATTAATAATGATTTAGGTTAAGATATTAAAATATTGTACACCATAGATAATGGTAGGCTATAGATTTAGGAATTTGACATTATTACTTAACATCTTATCTTTGTACCTATAGTCAAGCAATAAAGAATTTGAATTTGAATTGAAGTTTAGTTTTAACTTTTATTAAAGTCTACTTACCTATATGTTACTGCAATATTATATCTGTAGCAACGTAGCAAGAGACGTATATTACGTGTAACAAACATTTAACAGATAATTTTACTCAAGCGACACACCCTCCCACACCCCACCCCGGGGACCTCAGTCCTCAGTGTTGCTCGTAATAACAGTTTATACACCCCTTCAACTAAGGTAATTATTACATTCGTAATTTGAACCATAATTCCCCACACTAATGGCGGGAATGACTGAACATTTGTTATCAAAGGTGTGACTTTTTATTAAAGAAACTGGAATGTTTGTCTAACGAAAGGTTATTAATTATTTTTTCTTGTTTTTGCAATTGCTATATTTTGAAAGATGCATACCTATTATTAGTTTTGAGAAACAATATTTCTGATTTTATAAGATTCAAATTCCACAATGGGACATTTGGTACAATTAGGAAAACACTGAGAATCCATATCCTTACTAATATGGGTGGATCAACTTTTTGTTGTTGTTATTCTGTCCCGTAAGCCAGGAGACAACAGTGATAGAGTTTCTTAGAAAAATGTTATAATATATACTTCCAGCACCCTCCGGAGAAAGGCCATAAAAGAATGGGTGTGTAATTGCCAATAAAACAGTTTTTTAGTGGACTTATATCCTTTGAAATCACAGTTTTAAAGAGTGACCCAGGAGACGTCACCATGGCAACGAGCTACAAAGAAAAGTTGATTGACCCATATACTAAATGTTAAAGTAACTTTGTCTGTCTTTTTGTTACGCTTTGGCTAAACCGCTGAACCGATTTCGATGATATTTGATATTGATATGGAGATAGCTTGAACCCCGAGGAAAGAAGACCTTTGAGTAGCGCTAAACGACTTTTACGCGGGCAGAGCCGCGGGGATATTCATAACTTTTTGGTACAGCTTCAGTAAAAGCTGACTCGCGGTGGTGGTGTCAACTCGTGGTCGTAAGGCACCGCGCAGTCGCCATGTACAATGAAAGAAAACATCGAACGAAAATCATCAAGTCTAAATGTATCGGAAAGGTCCCATCTGTAAAATAAGTTAAAAGAAAAAAAAAATAGTTTGTTTAGCAGGAAAATGTGTCAAAAGTCAGAATCACAAGCACTCATAAATAGTAATAATAATAAAATAAAAAATATACTTAACACGTTCATGGACGCGGATGCTATAGCAGTCGTGTATCATACCGGCTATAGCATGGGCGTCATAAATACGGGGGTCAAATTAAAATGGTTTTTTATTACTGTCCATGAACGTGTTAATTTTATACTCTTCTTTAAATAAATAAAAATCACCAAATTTGCAAAAGAAGTGATGTTGATGTGAATTACTTATTCGAAGTAAAATTTACAAAAATTGCGGCGTCATATGAATGTTGTCACTTGAGAATATTGTAGGTCCATCTGTCATCACGTTGAACTTTTTCTTCAGACTTACCAAATAATCTGGCAACACTAAATCACAAGAATCGATACCCCGATTGCCCGGACGGCCGTTACGAATAGTTTTTTCTCTGTGCATTTCGTGTTGCGTTGCCACATTATTCATTATCTCTGGTCATGGTAGCGGTGTCGAGATCGAAAACGTGTAATTGTTTTTATTACATTAAGTTAAAACGAATATTCTCTTTCTACCCAACCGGAAAACCAAGATGATAAACCACTGACTGATTCCGTGTATGTTTTACACTTTATGAGTTTTATGACATAATGACACAGGGTTTTTGAATTCGTATATTTATTTCAAGGTTAATTTAATATGATTATGTGACGACGCGGTTCGTTTAGTAATTGATAAGATTGAACTTTCGATTGCCATTGTCAACTATTTCTACATTTTACACACGTGTGGAAACGCAAAGCTAAAACAATTTAACGTATCATCTCTATAATAAATCCAAGCCCACCAAAAGACTACCTTTCCAAGATGTCGATCTACTAATAACTGAAAACACTTTAAGATGTTAACAAAGAGTCAATTAACTTAAACTGTAAACAAAAGGACAATTATCTCTTTGACGTCTTAACCACGCATGCGCTTTACGGTAGTGTTTAACCACTATAATTTAACACCCAACGCAAGCAACCACACACCTTATTTCCAGAACATAGAGCTTATCGTAACGGCAGAGTTATCTAAGTATTCGTGTAACGATGCGCACGCAGAGTAGAACCGACCAATGACCGCGCTTTCACTGTCGTCCATCTTTGTCGTTACGTTCGATTTTGATTTGAAATTGGAATTGTGGCCGAGATTGTTGGTTGTTTAGTTGACAAATTGATGTTAGTTTCACAATAGATGGCGTTAGCTAACAAGGAGGGAAGGGGGGTGGTAGTTTCGTTTTTATTACACTTCTTATGGTTTATTTGCCGCAAATCGCAATTCTTATATTAGAAACATTGTCAATTACATAATGGGAGCAATTCGGATCAGTTTTACTTTACTTTTAGCGGTGGAAGGACTTTGTTCAGGGTCCGTCCACACGCTACCACCATCATACCCTTCCTGCCACCAAATAGCACTACCGTCCTTAGCAGATTTAGTTCTCTTCTCTTAGTAATAAGGTTGATATTGCTGCAGGATTTTTATCTGACATACTGCGTATTAGCTTAGGCGGGGAGAGCAGTGATCGCGTTGTTGTGTTCTAGTGTAAGACAACCACCCGGTGAAATGACTAGCTTATATGCATTCCATTTAGGTCCTCAGGGTAGGCAATAAATGTGCAGCCTTGATATTGTCATCGTAAGATTACAGTCTTGAGATTGAGAATGTCTTAGATCTCACTTACCATATGACGGCCCGTGTGCTCGTTTATCTTTTCTTTGCCAAAAAACAAAATTGACAGGTTTTGCAAGCTAACTTTAGATACGCATACTTTCTAGGCATGACAACAAAAAATCATCCTCCTTCCTCCTTTAAGAAACGACTAGCGTAGACACATTCCGTCTAAGGCCTCAGGGTTGGCAGCACATTTACAGCCTTGAGATTGTCATCGCGAGATTGCCATCTGAAAAGCTTTATTAAGGCTCTATCATCCCGGCTCATAGACACCTCCGGAGATCCTAGTGCTGGTGCTTACCTCTCCTAAAGGATTGGACTAGCTATCCAGAGAGGTAATGCAGCCAGTGTCATAGGGACCATGCCGCGAGCGGACCTGCTAGAAGGGTTGTTCTTTTTATAGTGGTGATTATTATTTACATCTTTAATATTTGAGTAGCTTACTTATATTTTAATTTTAAATAAGTTTAGTTTTAACTATTAATTGTTAATAAAATAAATCATATTTCTGTTATTAATTCTATGAACAATTCGTCATCTTGAGATTAAAAATTTAAGGTATATGGGTTTCAGATACCACTTACCATAAGGTAGCATGTGTGCTCGTTTGCCTTTTCCTTACCAAAAAATCCAAATTCTCAGTTTTCGAAAATCTCTAACGATAACGTTATGCTTATTTTCTAGGCGTGATAAAGCTTTATCCTTCACACTAGTCCGTCTAATTATGGATTCAATAGGAACTAGTCTTGTCCCTAGAGCTAGAGTAGTTTCTCAGGATGTTTACTTAGCCCAGCTCAGGTGCGCTTTGCTTCGAACCGCGTGTTGATTCTGCACAACGCCAGGGCTGGGAGTACCACCATTTCGAAATTTAAACTGTACGAGTAGTAATTAAGTAAGTAAGGTCGTTAAAAAATGCCAGTATAATTTTCACCTCTATTTCAGAGCTGATAAGCGATAAACTATTCAATGACCCAACAAATGTTCATTAGGCTAAGAAACAGTCAAATTATACTAGACTTGTATTTAGAAAAAACCCGCTTCTGAATCCATCTTTTTGTGACCTACAATACCGCAAACAGACAGACGGAAGAGTACCGGCAAATAATATTATTATCTTTGTACTTACATCTCATACGACTACCTACAAATGTGACTCGCCAAAATTGAAAATGAATCAAGAACTAGTAGTTCAATTGTATTGCTATTATTCAATTCGTTAGATGATTAAATAAGGTTCAAAATTGTAACACATCGTACCCGTAGTTTAAAAAATAATTGTATTTAAAAAACCATTGCTGTGTGTTCATACAAATCTCGTAAATTTAGTATGAACGCGTCAGCAATTTGTTTTTTATAATACTAAACTATTTGCCGGCTATGTTTGACACAGACGTCAAGCGTTAAACTTATAACCATTTACCCCTCCCTTTGCGGAAGGGGTAAGAAGGGTTAAGAAATAGTAAAATAGAACATCGCTTTAAGAAGTGAAATTGGACACATGATCCAATTTTTACCTAAATATTTCTTAACGTTGTGATTATTACTTGAAAACTTTGTATGTATGTATGTATGTAAACTCTTTATTGCACAAAAATATAAATATTACAATATAAATATTAAATTGCCACGAGCTTCCTATTCCACAACCTTGACCGAGATAATTAAAATTTCGTTATATACTGCAGAGTTAATAAGTTTTTACATCACTAGGGTTCATACCCACATCACTAGGGGTTATAGGGTAGGGTTGATGGCCGATGGTGTCAGAAGGATCTTGAGGCGTCCGCCGACCGGGAGACGAGCTGTAGGTAGGCCTCCAACAAGATGGAGTGACGACCTTGTAAGGATCGCGGGAACGCGGTGGATGCGAAAAGCACAAGACCGGTGTGAGTGGAGAGCCTTGGGGGAGGCCTATGTCCAGCAGTGGACGTCTTTCGGCTGACATGATGAGGGTTCATACAAGTTGCGCAATGTAAGCTTAAATGTCACTTAATTGTCACCTGTCACTATCGGGATGGTGAAATAGCGGGATGGTTAATTTAAAATTATGGATTTTGACTTATGATACAAATAATTGATACAAAGATTTTTCACAACAGAAATTCTTGACTTTGGTCTATACATATAATATGTTCGTTATAGTGTAGGTAATAATCCTTATATTTTGAAACTATGGTCAAAGTTTTCATTTTCCCACGGTGTAGAAAGAGGCAACCCTAAATGAGATCATCTCTTGTATTCCAGTAAGCCGCGGCGTGGGAAACACCGCACACGTGGCTGCGTGCTCTTGTATTTTGTCGGGAATGAAGAAGAAGAGGGGCTAAAAATGAAAGGAAGATATCTAGAATAAAAACCCCTATTTAATAAATAAAGGTAATACGAGAAAAAAAAAAAAAAACATAATATAATGACATGGTAAAACTATAAAGGTCCCAGTTTGACTACGGAACCCTAAAAACACCCAAAACAATAACAAATCATTGCGCCAATTATCAAACCCGGCATCGATATAGCTTTGCCCAGGCCCCTTACAAAATAGTCTAGCTGGTGCTTCAGTATCACTTAGCCAATGTCAAACATAACTAATGATTAAATCGTCACGCAAACATCATTAACTTAACCAATGTGCCGATATTCACGCAGCAAGCGAGTTCGACGGCCTCGCCACGTCGGGTAGTCATTTATTCAGTAGGTAAATTGGGATGGTAGAACTTTTTTTTAAAATGAAAAAATGCATATATAGAGGTGAAAATGCACGTGAAGTAACGATAGTAATGGCGGCCGAGATGAAAACGATACGATAACATGTCAAAAACAATATGGATTTTTACCCATTTTAATAGATATACATACATACTCACGCCTTCATTCCCAAAGTGGGGTAGGCAGAGCTAAAGAATTACCAACAACTTTTAAAAGTTGTTGATAATTCTATAACCACACTTTGCACAATTAGGCTAAGATGTTTACCATCGTATTAGTGACAGGTTGCAAGCCCATCGCCTAACAGTACTACAAGCCTTTATTCCCTTAGTCGCCTAACCTCTTACGACATCCAGTGGAAGACATGGTGTGGTACTGTTCTAACCCGGCAACCACACGGAGTTTAATAGAGGCCCAGAATAAAAAAAAGGTTCAGTTCTATCTATAAAAAATCAGGTTTGTTGTATGGGAGACCCGCTTAATTTTTTTTCTGTTTTTATTATTTGTTCAGGGAGATACAGAGAGACAGACGGACAAACGGACAGCAGAGTCTTAGTAATAGGGTCCCGTTTTTACCCTTTGGGTAAAACAGTATTAACAGGGGTTATATTCTACTCGGTATAACCATATTGCTCTTAGATGTTATCATATTGTTTTAAAACCTAGTCCCAAACTAAGCTCTAGGCTTGTACAGTCGAGTTCATAAATATGTAGGTATACAGTTAAGTACCTTGTCTACTTATTGTCATGTCCAAACTGCCATATATGAATTATCACAGCGATTAAAGTGACAAGGTACTAAAGTGTATACATATTTATGAACTCTACTATCTATGGGTACTAGACAACAATATAAATACTTATATAGAGAAATATATACTCAAATACATAGAAAACATCTATGACTCAGGAACAAAATATTCGCGCGCGCTCATCACACAAATGTCTTCCATTACCGCGATTTGAACAGCGCCAGCGCGTCGTCCAAATAAGCAATTAAGTTGGTGTTACTGATTAAAATAGAGCCCTATATTCTCTTCTTTCATTCTCACCCGGCGGCGTTTTTTCTGTGAAATTTAACCCGAAGTTTCGGATTTATAAATTCGGAGTACCCCCCCTTCCCCGGAATCACGAATATGGTAATATTTCGCTGACGGCTTGACACGGTGGTCCACCACCGTGAGAACACCTTACGACGCATCTTGCATGCAGATGAAATTGCATCTCGAGAATGCACCGGCCAACACGCTAAAGGCTTTAAAATAAGATTCAGTTTCGAAATAACATGCAGTTTAAAATTTTGTTTGATAAGCTGGAACATCTTTTGAAAGCTATGACGATGTAGAGTTTTAAAGGAAAGGAAACTAAAGTCTTTATCTACACACATATCATAAATCCTTTATTCAATCCCGTTCAATTCAAAACCCGTAGGAAATAACCAGCATTATTACAACTAATATTACTATGAGAACTTTCTTCTCTGTGGTAGTAGGTAAAATCTGACTGTAATGTTATTCAATTGAGTTTAAATTTGAAACAACTGTCAAAAGTCAAGAGGATTCTAGTATTCATAGATATTACATACAGCTATCGACTCGAAATGACAATTCAGTAAACTATGTTTTTTAATATAAACGTATAAACCGACATTTGATATCGAGAGACTTGAGAATAGGGAGTCAAGGGACTTCATTCGTTTGTCTGTTTTTTTTTTAAACATTCGTTTTGGCGGAGGATCGAATTGCCGCCATTATTGTTGTGATGATTGTTTGTTGGTTTTTTGCCTTTACGAAAGTAGGATAATTCTAAACTTATATGTTTGTAGATAAAGTAGTGTATGCAACTGTACATAATTAGGCCTTAAAACACTCGTGTGATCCTATTATGAAACGAGCGTCCACACTCGTATTGTACGGCCTCTCATTATGCATCAGATGCATAAACTACTATTACACTTAAGTATGTTCTTTTGGAGAAACTTTCTTGTATTAATGTACGAGGTGTTGATATTTTTAAGACATTAGACATGACACATGCTTCGCATTGTTTATCCCACTTTCGTGGATTTGTTATTAACTTTAAAGGTTGAAATATTATTCATTTGAATTCAGATGAAGCATCGTATTTTTAACTGACTGCCGAAGGCGGGTAATTTTTTCACATGTATGTATGTATGGTTCTGTGTTACCTCTTAAAGGCTGAACTGAGGTTCCGGCCTCCACCAACAAGGTGTCGTTCGATTCAAATCACTGGGTTCTTTAATTTTAAAAATATCCAAAATGGCGAATTTAAAAGGTTGGGAATTTAAAATACATAGGCGACAACATTAAAGCAAGGTTTTATGATAAGTAACAGAAACAAACGAACAAAACATATTTATTCACAACAAAAGCATAAATTAAGTTAAACATAGTTGGACAGTTGTTGTGAAACGGTCCCAACTCAGCATGTTTTATTTTTTATGGCATGGGAAGGCAAACGAGCTGCACACAGGCCACCTAATGGTAAGTGGAAACTGTGACCCATAGACATTCGCATTCACAAGACTGCAATCCTAAGACTGCTAAGGCTGCTGCTGCCCTGAGGACTAAGATGGAATGCGTCTATGCTCGTTATGTATGTGCCACTGTTAAGCCAGTCCTGGTCTTCCGTTGGGCCCGCTCGGTGACAAGACGGACATTGTTATTACCTCGTAGCCATAAAAACGTAAAATTAAAAAGGATTTAGTTCTTTATGCAAGGTATTCGCGGGAACGCGGTGGATGCGAAAAGCACAAGACCGGTCTGAGTAGAGAGCCTTGGGGAGGCCTATGTCCAGCAGTGGACGTCTTTCGGCTGACATGATGACATGATGATGCAAATAGTTAAGATCACTGGCAACTCTGGCAAGAGCTGAATGAGAGTGACCACGAATCGTGCTCGTTGACTAATGACTGAGGACTAATGATGATGATGGTGATGATGATGATGAAATATGTACAGGGATTTCATGTGGTCTTGGTAATGTACGATTAAATGTTGTTCCAAGATGCAAATCTAGTGTCAAAGTGCATCGACGTTTCCCGCCGCTCTATATGCAAAGACCTCACAAACACTTGAACGCTCTGGACTGATTAACAGAGGATGTCAAAGAGTAGATAACACTGACAGAGAGTACAGTTCTATCATTCCCATCGCCAAAGCCATCGGCAAACTATCATCTTTGGGGAAAGGGTTGCTTTGATGCGCGTCGCTGGATACTTAATATGCGTGCAACTAAACTCTACGGCCTCGACTAAACCGGCTTGATGCATCCTGATGGGTTGCTTGTGATGGCTGGCGGCGCGTACGGTCGAGGCACGCACCCATATGCAAGCAAGCAATACATATTTGTTTGAAGACGAACTACTGTTATGTTTGCAATGTATACAGGGTGTAAGGGACGGCTCACCGAAAACTGAAACCATAGCTTCAGACCATTGTACTGAACTGAAATTCAGTGGAAATTTTCCCGGGAAAACGAAAATTTTCTCGTTTTTTTTCCGTGTTTTTGCATATAAACCGATCTAGGACAACATATTATGACATACTGTAATATATAATTATTCTTTGTCCGTTGTTATAAGTGCCCTTTTATAAATCTATTCTTGGGAACCCGTGTTTTTGGTCGTTTAATTATTTTAGTTAAGGAAATCAACGCCTTTCCATGGTATCTCGTGCTGCCGATTCAGTCAAATTGAGTCGGTACAAGTAGCGAGTATAAAGGTCAAAGCTTATTTTTTTTCATCTTCAGATTTGGACCTTATCTAAAGCCACTCTTAATAACGACCTTGTGTTCATTCCGTATCAGTCACTGAATTTTTTGAGCCAAGAATTTTTACATCAGGTCTGAGCTTGATTATTTAACTCTTCGGTATCAGACATTGGTTCAATTTACTTTGTTAAACTGTATTGCATCTTGCATCCAGTGCAAAGCTCAGAGGTACGAATAATATTATTATTCTCATAACGACTTACTACGTAAGCCACTAATCATAACTTGAGTCATAATGAACATTATTAATATGATGATTTATATCGTTGGAAATCACAAAATATAGGAGTAATAAAAACAAGAAAACAAAGGCTCCCCATTATTAACATTTATGATCGCATAATAAGATTTTCAAGACCTAGTCGCGCAGAGGTCTTCAAGAAATAGGTAATAAAATACCAACAAATATTTAAAGTATTCTATCTACACCTGTGCAGCGGATGTGGTGGCAAAGGTGACTTCGATCCAGCCGCTTGAATATGCATGCCGATCTTTATTACGTCTTTCGATATTGTTCAAGATGTTTATCGATTTAAATTTAGAAGCAATCGATTTTTGTTTGCGAATCGTACAATGTCGATTAGATTAGTTCAGGGATTTACAATTTAATCAAGCGAATGACGGAAAACAGTGCCAATAACTCTTAAGTACAACGTAATTCAGATTTATTTCTCTCTCATTCGCTTTCATATGTTCCTATGCTTGTCTAATAGACCTTTTGCACTGTAGCTCGGAGCTTAGTATGGCTGCGTTTGTCGCGTGTGAAAGTGTGGATAAAAAAACCGTCACTTTTTGAAACGTAGCTATATGTATAACTACGAGAGTGACAGATTCTATGACGGCAAACGAATTGACAACATTTAAAAAAAAAAAGCATTATTGTTTTTTCGCGTTTATAATAGCTGGTTAAAAATTAGACTACCCGTATTTCTTGGTTTTTCTTTATTTAACTTAAATTCGTCGTTAATAATTTATTAAAGAAATAGTCATTAAAAAGACCGTATATACAAAGTTAGGAATACTGATGTCGTGATCTTAGCCTGATATAAAATTTAAAAAAGTAACTTTAAACAGTAAACAAAACTGACTGTCATGTCATGTCAATCTTTCGCTGCCGTTCGTTCACAAATTTGCTATTTTGCGTAATTTAATTAATTACGTAATTTGTAGACGCCATTAAAATAAATAAACTATTTTGCGTAGAATTGAAAGCGTCAGAATCAAGTAATCCGTCAGACAGATAAACAATGAACATGACAGTTGTATATTTTTTTGTACTCGTCGATTAAAATGTTTGTATTACGATTTCATAGAGAATACTGTAACGTCACTCTTTTCATCGTTGAATAGTCTATGTTACTTCCGAAACAACCGAAATAACTATTTCGATACGCTCTAGACAACCGAAAAAAAATTGAAAATAGAACTTCGTATTTAAATAATATGTGCCCTTGTTTAAGGAGACTCGATGCGGTACAAAATTTGCCAATATTGTATGGCGTTTTGGAACGTAGCAGCATCGCGTCATCTGTCAAAAATCTACTTAAACTTGCTGCTGTATCCAGGACATTAAAAAAAACCGGTGGTGTGATAACTTTTCTTTTAAAAGCCAAGAAGTTTACGTTTTCTCTGTGGAAATAAAAATCATCATTCATAAAGATTTCATAGAGAATACTGCAACGTCACTCTTTTCATCGTTGTTACTTCAGAAACAACCGAAATAACTATTTCGATACGCTCTAGACAACCGAAAAATTTTTGAAAATAGATCTTCGGATTTCCATATGTGTCCTTGTTTAAGGAGCCTCGATCCGATACAAAATTGCCAATCTGTGGCGTTTCGGAACGTAGCAGCGTCGCATCATCTGTCAAAAATCTACTTTTAGTTTTCTTATATACTCGTATTAATGACTTACATTATTAATTTTAATGAACTCGTACAAAAAGTATTGTTCACAATAGTGTCATAATTAAGCTTTTTAATCTCGTACCTTACTTAGGCCACTCAGCAAGCTTCGTGGCCTAAACACGGTACTCGACTAAAAAGCTCTCTATTATAACACGATTACGAAAAATACTATTTTGAATTCCTTTGGTAATAAATGGACTAAGGGCACTATAAGTGTATTCCTAACATTCACAATCCAACTTTTTTTACTGTTTTTCCTAAATATAAAAAAAAACTACTGCATAAAAAAATCCAAAGATATTTTTACTGTAATCAGCAGTGTAAAATCTAGAAACGATATTTTATTTTACTACCTTAGCACAAAATGAATTGTTGTCAATTGCTTATGAGCTGTTATCGTGTTATCAACGTTTTGATCGTTCTTATTTTACTAGACAGTAATGGCAGCCAACTTGAAAACAATACCATAACGTCCATAACACGTCAAAGACGATATTGCTTACTGGCTTTTGGTATAGTCTTTACTATTTGAACTGAGCTGATCTTCTACACAAAGGCCATTGTTTGTAAACAATACCATTGTCTTTCTTTGTGTCCGTAACACCAAACCGATTACATACAAAAAAGTTAGAACTACATTGAATGTAAATTGAATTATCAACTCTACCCTCTTAGTCAGTAGGTTTAAAATGTAAAGTGTCAGGATACAGATATTAGTTTTGTGTAAATGATAGTATTGTGTAAAGAATAAGCACAGTTCAAATAATATAACATAAAAGGATGGATGAGGGAAGATTGACGAAAGAGATATACAGATCGAAAGTGTGTGGAAGGGTCGGAAGGGGCCGCCCTAGGCGTACTTTTTCGAATCAAATCGGAGAAATACTGGAAAAGGGCCGAATCTTAAGTACCCGAAACCGACGTGCGTGCATGACTCGATGTATGAATGTTGAAGAAGCGAAGGAAATTTGTCAGGATCGTAGCATGTGGAAAGAAGTGGTCTCTGCCTACCCCTCTGGGAAACAGGCGTGATTTAATGTATGTATGTAAGTAAGTATTACTTTTTAGTGATCATAATAAGCGGTTAAGTGTGTACCCATTTCTTAGTTAATATGAAACATTAACTGTCAAGTAAATAAGAGCTATCATAGCGTTAACAAAACTATAACATGTCAAAAGCTATATGGTTTTACAGAGTGAAATAGAGCCCCTGAATATTAATAATTAAAATATGTCTGTTCTCATCGATTTTTGGACCAACTTATTGATAAATTCGGGGAAATATTACTTCACTATCATTAAAAAAACTCGCAATTACTCTGCGCTATCTCTTTCCTTATCATTCAGATGTTAAGTGTTCTCACCTGACATTAGTCATTAGGCAATATAGATTAAGGAAGGAAAGAGAAAGCGCATTACTTAATGATCTAGAGACAGAGAGGAATGCTAATGCGCTTGCGCAAGTGGGTTACCTACGAGATACTTCCCTTGGGATGGACAAAGAGGATTTGTGAATTAATGCACACGAGCGTTAAAGCAGTATTATTTCGATTACAATAGAAATAAGGTACGGTGGGGCAAGTACGTCTACGGGGCAAGTCCGAACCAAGAATATCTTCTAAAACGGAACGGATTGTCGCACTTACCCCGTTGACGCTCTTACCCCACCTGGGGCAAGTTTGCCGCAATTATTCCGTTGACCATTGACGGTCTTACCTCATCTGACAACGATTATTTAGCATCCAAAAGATACAAAATGGCGATTTAAGGAAATCTTAAATCTAATAGTAAAAAAATATTTACTTTGGAAAAATCTAAAGAACCAATCACGGTGTTTGCTCCGATTATCCTGTGGATAAAAATGTCAGTGTCATTATGGCTTGTTTTAGTCCCTTGTTGAACAATCTTCTATTATATCTTAACTTTATATTAATAAATGTAATGTGATATTGAGAACGGATAAAACTTGTTTAAAGACTAGGTTCCATTTTTTTCCTTCCATTTTTTTTTGGCTTTGAGGAAGGAAGATAAACCACTTTCATATAATGCCGCTAATGGGAAAAGTAGCTGGATCTTCCTTTTACCATAATAAACAACTCTTTTTGCCACGGGGTCATAGGATTACAAATTCGGATACAGATAAGTAATCTCAACGCTATAAAAAACACCCGGGCAAGAGCATGTTGGACCATGCTCAGTGTACGGTTCCGAATACTTCCGAAGCTTTTACTACAAACACAAAAAACTTTCTCATAAAATAACAAGTGTGAACGATTTTTTTATTTTTTTTATATCATAGGAAGGCAATCGAGCACACAGGCCACCTGATGGTAAGTGGAAACTGTGACCCATAGACATTCGCATTCACAAGACCGCAATCCTAAGACTGCAAATGCGTTGCCAACCCTGAGGACTAAGATGGAATGCCTCTATGCTAGTCATTTCACCGGCTGTCTTATCCCCTAACCGGAACACAACAATGCGAACACTGCTGCTTGGCGGTAGGTTAATGGATAAGATGGTGGTACCAACCCGGACGGACCCTGCACAAGGTCCTCCCACAAGTAATGTTCTATATTTAAAATCTGAGATTTAAGGAGGTAAGTATACACTAGTCTCCTGTATCTCAGGAAACAATCAAGTGGACTTAAGGCCCGTATTGATAAATTTGTCTTAGCTGAGATGCCGGTCACAAGATACGTCAAAGTAAACGTCAAGCCATCGCGAACTGTCATTTTTGACGCATCTTGAGACGAGCATTACAGTCGAGATAGTTTATCAATCGTCGGTGAAACTGAAAAACCGCGTAAGTAACATTTTAAATAAGAAGCAAAATGCACATTTTTAAGAAGACAGTAAGGTTTATTTTGCTCTATCAATAAATGTGTTAGTTACGTCACCTTTCTGGCGGATTTTTCTTCGCGCCCCACTCCACTGCCTTGCACAGCTCCGGTGGCTAGGTACTCACCCTCAAAGGGCATACGATACAAAGGGTGATGGAACCAGTACCTAATGAACAAGGACCAGTGATGTTACCCGATTCTTATGTTGTGAGCATCAGACAAGCCCCAAGCAAGTTAGCTTTCAAGCGGATGCTTCATAAGCATCTGTTGGAACAAGCGCAGTCGTAAATCGATTTAACACACATCGCCATATCTGTTAATTTATATATTTTATTTGTATCATTATATTTATATTACGTATTTACGTATATTTATATTTTATATACCCGTATCTTGTATATATTTTATTTAAACAGTTTTTTTTTCAACTTTTTTTGTTTCGCCTACTGGTTGACTGGTAGAGAATACCATTGGGCATTAAGTCCGACATTTGTACTTTATTGTATTTAAATAAATAAATATGTTACCATCAATTTGTAAGCTTATGATCTTTGCATCTAAGTTTTTGCTTTTTAAGTTAAGTATCCATTATCAAATTGGTGCCTTGAGCTAAGTGTTCAAAATTGGTACCCTATAATATAACTAAAGTCGAGTCCAGAATTAGGCGAACTAACTTGACAGCCGAAAATGTTGCCAGACATAGGAAAAAATAAATAGTGATAGGTTTATGTCGACACAAATATGTCGATATAACCTTTTGCCTTCTATAAATCTGATTATATTTATATTTTATCAAGTAATTGTAGTCGAAACTTTCACACTCATACATACTTGCCAAATAGGGAAAAACTACAGCAATTTTTACGATATGATCTGAAGGATGTACGGCTTAAAGCGGATATTTACGATACTTACTCCTCAAATTAGGAATAAAATACAAAAATAATGCTGACATTACAACAGGCCATTTTGATCCTTTTAGGGGCTTCCGTCGGGCTAGTACGGTACATTTCATGTACCATACATATAGCATGCATTCCTTTCTTGCTGGCAAATATGAAAGTGCGATAGAGACAAACGCTATATATCGTCGATGATAATTCCAAATCCGTTGTGTTCGATTTTAATTAATTTTATACGCTAATAAGTATTGTTGCTAGGTTATAATTATTAGTTAGATTCCAAACACAATAATAATGATAAACTAGACTTTTTAAGTATCGATATTAACAGCACTGGCCAAACCGTGGCAACATTACTGTACAATGAACTGTCAAGTTAGTTCGCCTAATTCCGGACTCGACTATATACCCCAATAATGGTGAAGAAAATATGAGGATGAAAAGGCCTCTTGGGTTTTATGCATCTCAATCGGCCACTAAAGTTCACCAATTTTCCGATTTTTACTAATTTCCAGAAATTCATATTTTTTATCGCACTGGTGACTAGAATTCAATTACCTATATCAAATACGAGTGCCACCCAATCGTATACATGGGATTCCAAAATTGACTTAGGGCCTGTTGTTTGATCAGTAGTTATAGTAACTAATTGTTAAAAATCGTAACCAATGGTTAAATCTCAAGGAAATGTGTCAAATTTTCCATTCCTTTTTCGAATTTTAACAATTAGTTGAGTTAACTACTGATCAAACAACAGGCCCTTAATAGATCTAAATGGTTTCAAGTTCGTTGAGTTGAGGTCTCCGCCCTAGATCGGATCTGCTCCAATGGCCGTTGGATCTTCTGAAGATGTTGCCAGCCCATTGCTTCTGTAATTTTGAGCAGCTAATTTCGGTTAAGTTAGACTTTTGTGACATGACTACCAAAAAAAAAATACGGCGAGAAATGCCTTTCGATACAATACAAATTCTGCGTACCGTAAAACGAGTATACTCGGGACACCTTGAGTACTTGGGGCAGTGTTGCTTTAGACACTGTAGGTTTAGAAATCACGTTGGCAACACTGAGCTCTAGCCTATGGTCCATATGTCGCCAGAATGCATTGGCGTTAGTTGGAATGTAATCTATCTATATAATAAAAATGAATCGCTAAATGTGTTGCTAAGCGCAAAACTCGAGGACGGCTGAACCGATTTGGCTGTTTTCTTTTTGTCGTGTTCGTCATTGTCAGGACAAGGTTTGTATGAAAGAAAATAATTGAAAAATCCACCGGGGAAGTCAGAAATATGCAGCGGGGCGAAGCCGCTGGCGGGCCGCTCGTTTCTAATTGTAGTGTCTAACACTGTCCCATGTTCTTCTGTTCATTGAAAGGTGTTTAGACAAAATTCAAATTCAAATTCAAAGTACAAAATATTTATTCAGCAAATTGGCCACATGAGGGCTCTTTTACACGTCGGTAATATGGAGTGAATCTAATAGCGCTTCGGACAAGACCATCATTGTGGTGAAGAAGCGCCGCAAGAAGTTCCAGCAGAAGGTAATTTTTTCAATAATTAACTACAATAATAGTTAAAAGTAAGTTACATTACAAGGTAATAAATAATCGTACTTTTTCGAATCAAATCGGAGAAATACCGGAAAAGGGCCAAATCTTAAGTACCCGAAACCGACATGCGTGCATGACTCCATGTATGAATGTTGAAGAAGCGAAAGAAAATTGTCAAGATCGTACCCCGTGTGGTTGCCGGGTTAGAATAGTGCCACTCCATGTCTTCCCGTGGATGTCGTAAGAGGCGACTAAGGGACTATAGGCTTGTAGTACTGTTAGGCGATGGGCTTGCAACCTGTCACTAATACGCTGGTAAACATGTTAGCCTATTTGTGCAAATTGTGGTTACTGAATTGTCAACAACTTTTTGAAGTTGTAATTCTGTAGCTCTGCCTACCCCACTCTGGGATTACAGGCGTGAAGGTATAAAAAAAAAAATGTATGTAACACAAAATGTAAGGTCAATAAAATAAAATTGACAAAGATAACAACCAAAAAATAGGTACCTATATATACCCCTTTTGGCCAACCATTTCACAGGCGGATTTACCTCCACTAATTAAGCTGTAAAGTACCCGAAACCGACATGCGTGCATGACTCCATGTATGAATGTTGAAGAAGCGAAAGAAAATTGTCAAGATCGTACCCCGTGTGGTTGCCGGGTTAGAATAGTGCCACTCCATGTCTTCCCGTGGATGTCGTAAGAGGCGACTAAGGGACTATAGGCTTGTAGTACTGTTAGGCGATGGGCTTGCAACCTGTCACTAATACGCTGGTAAACATGTTAGCCTATTTGTGCAAATTGTGGTTACTGAATTGTCAACAACTTTTTGAAGTTGTAATTCTGTAGCTCTGCCTACCCCACTCTGGGATTACAGGCGTGAAGGTATAAAAAAAATAATGTATGTAACACAAAATGTAAGGTCAATAAAATAAAATTGACAAAGATAACAACCAAAAAATAGGTACCTATATATACCCCTTTTGGCCAACCATTTCACAGGCGGATTTACCTCCACTAATTAAGCTGTAAAAACCCAGTGGAATGCAACTTATCTCGAGGAAAAGTTGATAGTGGTGCAACGAATTAATATTTAACCGGAATTTTTGAATGATTGATCAAATTTAAAAGCGACCGAAGGAAAACCGAAAGTGTTTGGCATAGGTAATTAACGTGACGATTTGGCGACAGCATTTTTCCTCTGGATTTTGTATAATAATTTCATTGAATTTGGTATCTCACCTAATTAAATAAGTCTTTTATAGCTATCTAACGAGGAAACGCAGCCAGCATTATGGGCACCATTACCGGCGGCAGTAGCCTAGGGGACGTTTGTATATATAATACCTACTTACTCAGAATATTAAGTTAATTTATGTTGATATTTAGTTTTAATTATGTTTTTTTAACGTGTGGTTGCCGGGTTAGAATAGTGCCACTCCATGTCTTCCCGTGGATGTCGTAAGAGGCGACTAAGGGAATAAAGGCTTGTAGTACTATTAGACGATGTGCTTGCCATCTGTCACTAATACACTGAGAAACATCTTAGCCTACTTGTGCAAAATGTGGTTACAGAATTATCAAGAAGTTTTAAGACTTGTTGGTAATTCTTTAGCTCTGCCTACCCCACTCTGGGAATGAAGGCGTGTGTTTATGTAGGTATGTATGTAATTATGTTTTTTTTTAGTCTTTCTTATCAATTAACGACGATTTATTTACTTCATCTTTTAACGCGATGGTGTTTAAACTTTTAACCCGACTTTCTGGAAAGGTGTACCTTCTGTTCGTGGTATTACCTTATGTAAGACGGATCGCTATCACCATCTTATCTTACCGCCCAAGCAGCATTCGGGACAACCGACAATACTTAGGGTTGACAACGCATTTGCAGTCTCAACATTGCAGTCTTAAGATAGCAGTCTCAAGATTGTGGTCTTAAGAATACAAATGTCTATGGCTTTCAGATCCCACTTACCATCATAGCCTGTGTGCTCGTTTGCATTTATTTTCTAAGGTTTATGTGAAAAAGGAAAAGTCTATACATATCATGTTTATTTATTTACGGAAATAGCAATAAGTATCTATTTGCACATACAATTAAACAAAGGAAGCACGGATGATATTATATATATAGGTATCCTTTTGACTCGGCGACCGCAGTGACGTCACAGTAACACGAATCAAAGATGGATGACTGATCGAAAATTCCTCCGGAGAAAAGTTTGACAGCCTTTCTGCCCTACTAAACCAATAGGTAATATGTCAGATACAACTCCTGCAGCAATATAAACCTTATTACTAACGAAAGAAAATTAAATTTGCTTTGGTTAGGTATTTAATTTGAGATACTGGTTATTAGCTTAGGAGGGCAGCATTACGCATGCGCGGCGGAGGGCGCACGCGCCGCCTCGCGCTTTCGCGCTGCGCCCGCTCACACCAACCTACTGGGTTATATAATAGTAGATTGTTCATCAAGGGACTAAAACAAGCCAATAATGACACGAGACGTATATCCACGCGAGCGAGGGTGGCTATAGCTCGAGTGTTATTATGGTTGTTTAGTCTCGCGTAAAACACTTTCACTTTGAATGCGAGGTAAAAACCAAGGTTCTATACAAAATTACAATATTGTTTATATTATAACATTTTAAGTTTCTTAAAAATAAAGTTTCTTAGAAATATCCAAATCCAACAAAGTCCTCCTGCTGTTGCTGCCTTCATTCATACTTTAGGAGCCCCATTACCCATTAAACATTGCAGGACAGTAAAGGTCTCTTTAATGTAAACAGAGCCACCAACTACTACTACTAAGCTACTACTAGGAACTTACTATGAAGTTTTTGTCTTTAAAAAAAAAAAACATAATGAGAGTAATTCTTTTATTTAACATGAATTAAGTACCTATCTTAATAAATTATTCCCTAGTCGGTTTTCTTTTGAGATTTTTATCGTTTCCGTAGTCAAACCAGGAACCCTTAGGTATAGTTTCGCCATGTCCGTCCGTCTCTCCGTCCGCAGCCTGGCTCAGAGACTCTTATTAATAGAAAACTGTAATTTGGCTTGAATATACATATTAGTTACGCAAACAAAGTGTTAAAATACAGTCTTGTTTTTTTTTTTTGTGTAATGTAATAAATCAACTGCAACGGAAAACAACTTTTTGGGAATAAATAAAATTGGGAAATGGCGGGATCCCGATTATGCAATTAAACTTTCGAGCTTTCAAATATTATATCACATGATCGGTCAAAAATATCGGTTAAGTAGGTACCACTGCAAAAATAAATACCTACCACCATAATCCAAATTTAAGCCCGATAACTATACCGTTTCGTTTTTCAGTTTGTGGTACAGAATTCTAAAAATCAAAAACTATCATTCTGCGATCTATCTCAAAACTCCAAGGTTGGTGTGTACCCGCGTCTTCCTAGGCGATTTGGGCCTGATAATGGCATTGTGTTGGTATCGCACGATCGAAATGATTTGGGCACAGTCGGTATAGATTTCCATATTTTAGCATTCGTGATAGAGAATAACCTAATTCAAGCCGTAAAATTACATCTGGAAAAAATGAGAAATCGACTCTGAGGTGTTCTTTTAAAAACCGCTCTTTTGCGCCCTAGTATAATATAAATAAATAAATAAATAATATCAGGGGACAATGTCACACCAATTGACCTGATCCCAAACTAAGCTCTAGGCTTGTACTATGGGTACAAAGATTCAAAGAATTTATTTGCTCAGAATATAGTTGTGTAGATGTTACATTACTTTTTAAATTATGGCCAGTGTATTCAGCCTGCATGCAGGCGTGCAAAACATTTGTCGGAGCGATACAATTAAAATAAAATAAAATTAAAGATAAATTAAAAGACAATCATTACAAAATATAAAGAATAGAATAACAATCAATAAACATTCAATTAAATTAAAAATTAAACATGTCAGTCACGATTTAAATATTTCTGAATGGTATAAAAACAACGGTCTAAGAGAGCCAGCTAGTCAATTTATACTTAAAACTATTTCCCTAGAGTAACTTTACAAGACAACGATATAAATATTTATATAGAGAAATATATACTTGAATACATAGAAAACATCCGTGACTCTGGAACAAATATTCGCGCTCATCACACAAATATCTGCCCTTACCGGGATTTGAACCCGGGACCGCTAGCTTCGTAGGCAGGGTCACTACCAACAGAACCAACTAGGCTAACGCGTCGTCAACTATACACACACTAGTATAGAAATAGAAATAGAAAATATATTTATTTGTTTCTGCTTACATAATATCACATCCATGGCTGAAGTCTCCTTTTAAGTAAAAATATATCAGGAGACCCCGCTCTTCTTTAGCATATATTATGTTACATGTACATTAGGAACAACTAGATAATAGAGAAAATCTATTAAAAATTAAAAATTTGAAATTAGTTTCCAGGTAAACAATTAAAATATTCTTACACAAACAAAAAGAAATATACACACGAGTATCTATGTGCGTGTGTATATGTGTGTACGTGTGTGTGCGCATGTGTATATGTGTGTAAAACCATATAGGAAGTATATACTATACCTACTAAGTTTACCACATTAAAGTTCACCACGGTGGCCAGCCAGCATATGCCTTACAAAGACGTGCTCAAAAGACACCTAAAGCGGGTTACCTTTGTTTAGGCGAAATATGTTTGCCAAATGTATAGGTGTGTGTAGGTTCCCGTGTGGTTGCCGGCTTAGAATTGTGCCACTCCATGTCTTCCCGTGGATGTCGTAAGAGGCGACTAAGGGAATATAGGCTTGTAGTACTGTTAGGCGATAGGCTTGCAACCTATCACTAATATGCTGGTAAACATCTTAGCCTATTTGTGCAAATTGTGGTTACTGAATTATCAACAACTTTTTAAGTTGTACTTCTGTAGCTCTGCCTAGCCCACTCTGGGATTACAGGCGTGAAGGTATGTATGTATGTAAATGTATAGGTTTCATTTGCCAACCCTCTTTCTGTCACCGTACATGTTATTAGGTGTTACAGATAGCCCAGAAAATAAGTTGCATACTTTTAAAAACACTACTCAAAATCAATGAGGAGGACTATATGTAAAGAGATTTACATGTACTTTCACTCCTTTTCAATGTCCTCATCCATCCTTCTTCTCCTGCCTATCTTTCTGAAATATTTAACTAAACGTATTTAGCCTGCGGCAGCGGTCATCGCCTTCGTACCAGCGTCAATCTTTCCCTTGCGGTTCCGTCTAATAAAACACGTTACTATTCCAAATCCTTCACAGTCTATTATGTAAATATTATATGTGTATTTTATATGTAGGTGCCTAAGTTTACATTACTTTGAGTACTGGTTTATTTGTTTAATATTTATTTATTTATAAATATTATCCTCTGTTTTTGTTATTTTTTGTGCAAACTTGTATGTGTTCAACCCCATGCATTGTCCTTACTCTTCTACTTCAGGGTTAGATGGAAGAGATCCAATTTAGGGATAATTTCGCCTTTATACATTAGTTACATTTATAATTTTTGTGCAATAAAGAGTTTACATACATACATATACCAAATTTACCGTGTGACGTAAGTAGGCCGCACGCGCAGTTTTTCTCGTCAAACATCTACCAGCGCTTCCCAAAAGGTTACCACTCTGCTGAAAAACACAATGGACCCGATTCTACGTGCACATCGCTTAAATAGCCTAAAACTAACTAAAACTAAATTGTCTAATTTTAAGACATAGTTTCGACGGCACATTTAATCAGTGCTACTTAATCCAGAATGTCAAGCTGACAATGTATAAGACCGCCTAAAATAAGAAGCGTCGGATTCAAATTAGCGCTGTCATGGCGCTGTCATTTGATTATGACAGCTGCTCATAGAATAGCAAAGTGTCTTAGCAACACCTAAATAAAATTAGGAAGTTTAGAGGCCACTGTAGAATCGGGTCCAATGCCGTGCCAGTAAACTTTCTTCGAAAATAATTATGGTCATTTTATCTACTTTTAGGAGACCTAATTTCTTACGATCTTACTTTGCCAAGCGAATCAAAACCCTTTGTTATATCATTTATCAATGACTTTCCGCGTCCTTAAAAAGTAACCAACCATTAACATGTCGTAACTTGCTGACATAAAAATTAAAATATTACAAAACATGTGCGAGATGAAACCCTCGGCTGTTATAATTAAGTGTTGCGGCGAGGCCTTGCAGTTCCTTCACGGCTAGTAAGCACATCGGAATGAGGACTCCGGTATGAATGAATCAAATACAAGATTATTTAACAAGGCAAGAGACTGGGTACTGTATAACTCACAAGTCTAACTCTAACTCTTCTCAGATAGCTGATGTCCTTCACAAATCGGTTATCCAACCATACCCCTAACCCAATAACAATACCCCTTTTAAATTATCCAAAAATGTAAGTTTTGAAAACAGTACACATAAATTATTAGCTAGTGCAGGTTCTAAGACTCTTAATTCTCAAGTAGCCATAGCGGCTGACCTTAGTCCTGTTGCCTGCTGAAGCAATTGCTTTAGAACCACCAAATGAAAAACAATGTCAAGATGATAGTGTAAATGAAAAAAGTAAGAAAGATGTTACAGCTGACCTGGCACCAGTTGATATTCCATTATTTATTGAAAATGATTCTAAAGATAGACATTAATGATCATTTTGTTTGAAGATAATACCACAGTCAGCGGATTGCAAAATAAAACTATGGAGATAACTAGTACCTAGTTGGTTACTAAGTTCTGTTACTAAGGTTGATGCAAATAAAACTAACTTATGTTTATTTTTTAATTTCAATATGTATAAAAATTAAAAGCTTAATTAATATACATTTTGAAAAACAATTAATCATTTTTCTTAGTTTCCGCAATTCCCGATACGATCTTTTAACATTCACAGCCGGCATCAATGAAATTACGCATGACTTTTCTGTAAATTTCATTTTTTGAAATCGCTTAAAAGTTAGTCTTTGTTTACCAAAGAACTTTTTTTGTATAATATTATAAAAAATCCTTATGTTTAGAGACCAAAATTATATTTCTCAACATGACTTAATTCCAACTTATGAAGCAAGAGATTTGGTGTGTTTTCGTATTTCTGCAAAATCATGTGAAATCTTAAAGTCGATTTAATGAGTCATCAAGATTGACCGGTGTCCAAGCGCATCTTTAGTTGCTTTGAATACATTCGTATCAGAATTTAAAGCTAGAGGTCTGTTCAATATGTCACGCAAATTTGAACTCTCTCGTCGTGCGTGATTTTAACTATGATTTTATCGTTCGAAATGGGAATACTTCAAGCTCGTACATCAAATAATTGCAATAGTTTAGAATACATTATTTTTATTATTATTCTATATAAATCAAAGTTTTGATTAATATACAGGTTTATGCAAAACTGCTTTTTTTTAATATTGTATTTAATCTCAGTAACAGAACTTAGTAACCGACTAGGTAGAAACACACATGGCACTATTTCAACCTCTTGATGAAACAACTGCTGAAAAAAACGAACAATTTAGAAACGAAACTGAAAATAAAAAGTTTGAAATTACCAGTCCGCCTAGTATATTGACTACGCGCCTTGTCGCAGCTATTGTTATACTAAATTCAAACCACTCTCACTTTGATACGTTACTGCGACGGAGTACTAAAACGTAGTTACAACAACTTCTGAGTTTGAGAGTTCGGTAATTAAAAAAAAAAAAAGTTCGCGATTTTTTTTACAGGTAGGTACAATTGACATCGTCGTAATTTTCTGATTGCGTACCTATTGCGTTTTGTTCTTATCTTCATATGAGGACGCCTGCCACTTTGTAAACGTTTTAACTTCTTAAATGATGATTTTCCAAATATCCCTTCTTAGTGCACTCCTAGGATTGAAAGTCCAGTGGTTTCTTCTTTTATATTTAATGCTGTACTAGCTTTCGCCCTTGACTCCGTCCGCGTAGAAGTCGATTTCCGTTCTGATCAACTGTTCAATTTTCCGGGATAAAAACTATTCTATGTCCTATTCCAGGACCTTTTCAATACGCGTGCCAAGTTTCATCTCATTCCGTTCAGTGGTTAAAGCGTGAAAGACGGACAAACCTACACACTTTCACATTTATAATATTAAGTATGGATGTATTGCTCAACGGTTAAATGGTAGATAATGCCTTACTTTAGTTCGCCTAATGGTAGATAATGCCGTACATTTTTTTTAAGACCTTGTACAGGGTCCGTCCGGATCGACTAGACCATCATACTATTTAACCTACCTCCAAACAGAAGCCTGCATTTTTATGTTCTGGTGTGGGCATAAGACTGCCGGTGAAATGACTAGCATAGAGGCATTCCATCTAAGTCCTCAAGGTTGGCAACGCATGTGCAGTCTCGAGATGGACATTGTAAGATTGCAAATCGTCGGTGAAACTGCCGCCGAAAAAATCGCGTAAGTAACATTTTTATTAAGGAGCAAAATGCACCTTTTTCATAAGGAGGTAAGGTTCATTTTGCTATATCATAAATTTGTGATTTAAATATCAAATTTTCACAATTCCAAAGTTAGCAGTTTGGTTATGGCTTTCCAAGTAAAAATTAAACATTAGTGCCCTTATTAATAAACGTGGAGTAACTGTGGGGTAGCTAAACCATGTTTTATCCTTATCTGTCATTGTGAAATTTTAATATGACAGATAAGGACAAAGCATGGTTTAGCTACTCGACGGTTACTCCACGTTTATTAATAAGGGCAAAGAAGTCTAGAAATTATAATATTTACTTAGTCATACTGTTATGATGAGTCACTTTTACGAGTCGAGTATGAGAAGAAAAGTAATATTATTAAATGCTCTTATTTATTCATTGCCTAGTTGGGAAATCCATGTAAAACAAACGGTTATTTTTTATGGTAATCTGAGATGTTATGTATGTATTTTCTCTCTATGTACTTTGGCTAAGAATCTAGAATCCGAACGTGAAAAACACTACACTACCAACATTATATTATACAACTACAACCTTTAAACAACCTTCGGGTTTATGCTTCTCTTTCACTCGCTCGCACGCTTGTATCACTCTTATTATTCTAGTCAAAACAATTCTACGTGATTTTTATGTTTTCTAAGAGCGCACTATCTATACGATATTGGCAGAATCGATACGACCTTGTTAGTATAAGTTTATTTTTTAAATTAAAAGCATACATGCTGTCTAGATCTACCATGCCTTTGTACTTTGTAGTCATTTTGTAGTTCAATAAACCTATAGACTATAGAATACAATTTCTTTTCGAAGTCTAGCCTATGAGTATAAGCTATTTATTTTATAGTTATATGCAAGGTTATTGACGTCCCGTAGAATCAAAACATGTTTAGCACTGGATTTTATATGCACAAGTGTTCTGGTACATAACATAAAGAAATCATCTGCCAAGATGTTTTCAGCAGAGTTCGCGCTACCATAGAATAGACGGCGATTTTATAAAGTTTTTAAACGACTTTAAAAAAGGAAGAGGTTGTCAATAATTGACGACGAATTATTATTCGTCTGTTTTTTTTTTAAATGTTTATTATTATACCTCAGAACTTTCGACTGGGAGAACCAATTTTGATCATTATTTTTTTATTTGAAAGCTGGTGTTTCCCGTTTGATCCCATTCTTATCAAAATAAAGATCTGATGATGGAATCCATGAGGAATAGACGGAACTCTTCAAAACGTATAGGCACACCTATAGCGATTTTGGTATTTTTCATTGTAACTCGCGTATTTGCTCTTGGGGAGCACTATTTGGTGAAGTGGAACTGATGATGAAGACCACAGATGCCACCGGAACTCCTAAACGGTATATATTTCAAGGGTGGCGACTAGGGCTTGAATTCCGGAATTCCGGAATTTCGAAATTCCGGAATTTCGTAGTTTTTTTCGATATTTCAATTCCGGAATTGAGCTACACTCAATATCGAAATTCCGGAATTGAACAAAGACAGTTTTAATACTTTTAATTGTATTAGATGTTTATTTAAAATCATTATTTTACGAAATAACCACAACAAAAAGTAGTTCAATTGCAAATATTTTTATTTTCGGCTCCGCTTAATGTTCAGGTAATGTTTTATGGCCCTAAGTCAGAGCGAGACGAAATCATTAGAACCCGTTAAAATCCTATTTCTGTCTCACATTGTTCTTTCACCTAAACAATAATAAATACAATCAGTTCTTAGTGCAAACCTGTTAATGAAAGTTGTGTTGTAAGGTTGTGACTTGTGGCTTCGTGACAGTTGCGAGAGTATTTCATATTTTAAGTGTGTGTGACATGCGTGCGGCATCAAAGAACAATGTAAGAATTATTTACCTTGATTATTTGCAAAACCGTTATTTTTTTGTAACTACTTATTTATTGAGGCATGATTATGTTTTAAACTATATAGCATTTAAAATATTTCCTTACTGACGATTTCTGTAGTCAATCTAAGTTGCATGTGTTATTAGTATTACACAAACACAACACACACTGTATATTATATTTGATTGTTTGATGATGATGTTTTTTAGGGTCTGTATCTAAGTAAATAAAACTAAAAATAATTAAATGCTGTCGAGTCCTGGGGCCCGTTTCACGAAGCTACTTATTTAATATGTACCTAATCGTAATTATGTTGATTAGTTTTGCCTAATATTAACACTTTTAAATAAATAAATAATAAATATCAGGGGACAATGTCACACCACACCAATTAACCTAGTCCCAATTTAAGCTCTAGGCTTCTATTATGGGTACTAGACAATGATATAAATACTTATATAGAGAAATATATACTTAAATACATAGTAAACATCCATGACTCAGGAACAAATATTCGCGCTCATCACACAAATATCTGCCCTTACCGGGATTTGAACCCAGGACCGCTAGCTTCGTAGGCAGGGTCACTACCAAGACTACCAACTAGGCCAGCGCGTCGTCAAAACTTTTGTAAATTATTATAATAACTATATGTTTTGTTTGAGTGAAAATGTTTGTGATTATTAATTTTGTTTTAAGAAAAAAACGACTGATTACGTCTGTTCATTATTAGTACATAAATGTTGATTACAATTTTTAGTTTTATTTTGCCCTACATTCAAAGAATCACAAAAAAACAATGAAATCATCAATTCCGGAACTAGTCCCGGAATTCCGGAATTGAAGGCTAATCTCGAAAATCAATTCCGGAATTGAAAACCGTCCGATATTGCATGCCCTAGTGGCGACAAGACATTTCGATTAAGATAGTTGAGCGACTATGACGAAGCATATGTATATAGGTTTACATGTATGACTATGAGTTTCCCACGGATTGTGTCTAAAATGACTTTGTATGGTGTGAAAAAGGTAATACCTCCCTAATTAAGGAATAAAATTAATAACTAGTAATAAACTTATATCCGTTCATAACCACTTAGCATGTTGTATGGTATACCTAAATAGCTACGAGTACTCTGTCACATTAACGCCATAGCATAGATATTGGATTGAACTGCTGCCCTAATCTGTTAAACTAAGTACTTTTTATGTAGTGATCAACAAGCTGGACCGAAGATTCCGCAGTCAAACTGTGCAAACAGTTTTGTGGAACAATTAATAATATATTAACTTTGTGTATGTTATAATAAATAAATAAATAATAAATAATAATAATTATAAAGCGACTAAATAAAGTGGACCTATTTATTATTGGCGCCAACTGACGACCACTATTTAATTCTAAATTCAAAATAATTCGACCACTGTTTACCAAAAAAATGAAGGCGAAGGCCATGCCGATATTGACACAGGTAATAAATAACGATAGGAAAACGTTTGAAATTCGATTGTCAACGGTAAAAGATTAACATGGATATACCCTTCGCTTCTTTGCATAAATTATAAAACAGTTGATTTATTATTTTTTGAAGCATCACATTATTGTTTTATAATATTGTAACGGTTTAAATAACACTAAGACAAATATCATGTTATTTAAAAAAAATACCTTTCAACGATAAACATTAATCTGAATATTTAGATGCACATCGGAATGTTGTTACTTACATGAAAATAAATATTTAACATATAAAAAACCAACTTTCTATGTAATGTGCTATTTATCTTTTCTACTATCCCTATGTAAAACTTGTGCGCGATGCAATTGTGGGGTCGTTGACCGCTCTGACAATATTGACTCGCCAAGAAGAGGCGATATCGCAAACAAATATATGCCCAAATACGATAGGGATGTTGAATGGATGACCTCTATGCGTTTCTAGTCTTAGAAATAATATCTTGTTCTGTAGGTTGGTGTAAATAACACTTAAAAGAGGAAAGAGAGTAAAAAAATACGTAGGCACAGGCCTTGGTTCAGTGACCTGTTATTTTTTTAATTATGAGGATAATAGAACAGGCAAATTAATAAAAGAGTGTTATTTACGAGTAAACATATGCATTGTGCGAGTGCATTTAAAGTCTTGTGAATGTCTATGGGTCACAGTTTCCACTTACCATCAGGTGGCCTATGTGCTTGTTTGCCTTTCTATGCCATAAATAATTAAAAAAAAAACAATGTTGGTATGACTTACAATGACTAGCATAGAGGCATTCCAACTGAGTCCTCAGGGTTGGCAGTGCATTTGCAGTCTTGTGAATGCGAATGTCTATGAGTCACAGTTTCCACTTACCATCAGGTGGCCTGTGTGCTCGTTTGCCTTTCTAAGCCATAAAAATAAAAAAATAAAAAATAGGTAGATAGTGGTTTTTCTATAGGTAGGGTTAATAATTCTTCTCCATCACTTCACATTCTATTTGTGTGTGTTATCATTACAAATCACAAAAAACATTTGAGGATCGTCAGAGCAAATGGGTAAACCGGTATTCCAAAAAATCCTGTGTTTTCAAGGATCCGGATTTATATCCGGATTCTAATTACGTATTACAAAATTAGAGGAAAGGAAAAAGCATAACGTGAATGTCACGGGTTCCAACGAAATATGAGTCACAGTAAATACAGGGTGTATTGCAAGTCGTGTGCCAAATGAATAGGGTGGATAGCTTAGGTCACTTGCAACACGTTTTGGGCCAATTAACACTTATCCTACCCACGGTATTTTTTTAATATTTTTTTAGAAAATATCTCGGAATCTTCCAAAAGTTAACCATTTTGTTCACCTATCTTTTTTTTTTAATGTGACAGCACAAAAGTACTTATAGTTTTTTTATCTTTAATGTTTGCGCATTCTAATGAAATGTAATTTTTTTTCATATAGTAAACAAATAAAAAAATATTAGCCAACAAAGTGTGAAGAACAGAAAATAAAAAATCGTCACGGTCAACTTTACGGTCGAATTAAAAAAAAAGTAGAAGCTCCTCAGATCTTCCAACATCATAAAAACTTCTCCAGTTCCTGACAATTCTTACGGTATACCACATGTCTAGAATCACGTTCAGTTTTTCGTCAAAATATGGTTTCAATCTAAAATGGTGGTTTTATTCGGTCAGTAGATCCAGCCAGTTAAATGGGCTAAATGCACAATACAAAACGCAATATGGTTAAAAATCATCTTTATTTTAATAACTACTTCAAATTTTGTTCAAATTGTCTTCCTCCACAATTGACGACAATTCATTTTGTGCTAAGGTAGTAAAATAAAATACCGTTTCTAGATTTTACACTGCTGATTACAGTAAAAATATATTTGGATTTTTTTATGCAGTAGTTTTTTTTATATTTAGGAAAAACAGTCAAAAAAGTTGGATTGTGAATGTTAGGAATACACTTATAGTGCCCTTAGTCCATTTATTACCAAAGGAATTCAAAAAAATATACAACTGTCATGTTCATTGTTTATCTGTCTGACGGATTACTTGAATAAAAATAAAAATAAATAAAATCATTTATTCTGTAAGTAGGCCCTGTAGGCACTTTTACAAGTCTGAATCTACCATCTACCAGCGCTTCAAGAGACCATTGTTGAGAAGAAGCACCGCAAGAAACTCAACAGTAAGCCATTTTTTTAAATAAAGAACTTATTACAATACTAAACATAAGCTATCTAATTTAAATGTCACAGGGATGTACAGGTCCCAGTAGTAATAATAATGAAATTAATAAAAATGTCAGGTTAAAATAATAATACAATTCCGGAGATGTAAAGAGTCTCCAAATGTCAAATTAAAATTAAATATAGGTAAGTAGGTAATTAAACAAAAAAAACAAAACAACAAACACAAACAAGGGAGATGTAGAAAGTCTCCACGGTCAATTTTGGAGATGTAAAGAGTCTCCAGATGTCAAATTAAAATAATAAGCATACAAGGAGATGTATAGTCTCCACGGTCATTAATAATTGTAATACAAATAATTCAGTCCCAAGCATTGTCATCATTTATATAATCTTTAATACTATAATACGCTTTAGAAATTAGTTGACGTTTAACGTAACTCTTAAATTTATTTACTGATAAATGAGTAACACTACTTGGGAGCTTATTATAGAACCTTATACAATTACCCATGAATGAGTTTTTTATTTTGTGAAGCCGTGTAAAGGGCACTGCGAGCTTATGTTTATTCCTGGTATTAACATTATGTATGTCACAGTTCTTTCTAAAACTACCGATGTGTTTATGAACATGCATAATATTTTCATAAATATATTGACTGTATACGGTTAATATATTCGTTTCTTTGAACTTATCTCTAAGCGAGTCTCTATGACCCATCTTGTAAACAGCACGAATAGCCCTCTTCTGTAGAACAAAGATGCTGTTTACGTCAGCACCACTACCCCATAGTAAAATACCATATGACATAATACTATGGAAGTAACTAAAATAAACTAATCGAGCGGTTTTCAAGTCTATTATATTCCGAATTTTATTAACTGCAAAAACTGCAGAACTTAGTCTATTCGCTAATTTAGCCAGATGAGGACCCCATTGGAGTTTGGAGTCTAACGTTATTCCAAGAAATACTGTATCATTAACTAGGTCTAATCTATCATTTTTTATAGTTACAGTAGTTTGTCTATTTTTCACATTTGTAGTCATAAATTTAATACATTTAGTCTTTTTCTCATTCAGTAATAAATTATTAACACTGAACCAATCTACTACTTCTGATATAGCATTGTTTACATCGATATTAAACTCCTGTTGTCGTTTGACTTTAAATACGAGTGAGGTATCATCAGCAAACAATACTATATCATGTTTGTCCTTTATAAGGTATGGTAAATCATTTAAGTAAATGAGGAATAAAAAAGGACCCAAAATTGAGCCCTGTGGTACGCCCATTTTGACCAAAGACCCAGGTGATCGTTTTCCATTCACGTCTGCCCTTTGTATTCTCCCGTATAAGTACGTTTTTATTAAGTTTAGCGCAGTACTTCTAACTCCATAATGGTGTAGCTTCCTGACCAATGTGTCATGGTTAACGCAATCGAAGGCCTTGGACAAATCACAGAAAATACCTAAGGCATCATGTGACCCCTCCCAGGCTTCAAAAATATGTTTAATTAACTCAACACCAGCTTCGGTTGTCGAGCGACCCCGAGTAAAACCAAATTGTTTGGTGTGTAATAAATTATTATATTGAAAATGTTCCATTAATTGTGATAAAATTAATTTCTCAAAGATTTTACTGAAAGTGGGTAGTATGGAGATCGGTCTAAAGTTAGTGGGGTCAGAAGTACTACCCGTTTTGAATAATGGAATTATCTTGCTATGTTTCATAAGATCAGGAAACTCGCCACAGTCAACACAGTGATTAAATATGACCATTAAGTCAGATGCTATGACTTCCAATAAGGATTTAAGGACGTGAACCGACACCCCCCAAAGGTCATTAGTTTTCTTTATATTAATTGACTTGAATGCCTTAATTACATCCAAGGCAGTAACGTGCTTGAATTCAAAGTGTATACTGCATTCAGACACGTTATCTTCTAATAATAAAATGGCAGACGCCGGCGAAGAGTTCAGACACTTAGTCGTTGACACTGGTATGTTGGTAAAATAATTTTCAAATTGAATTGCGACATCTAAATTCGACTCTAGGATTTTACCATCTACTTTTAAACGAAAGTCATTAATTTCCTTTTTCCGGCGACCTGTTTCTTCATTAATTATTTTCCAAGTCGTTTTAATGACATCAGAGCTATTCAAGATTTTATGACTTAAAAAGTTTCGCTTAGCTATACGGCAGTCTATCTTGAAATTCTTAGAATACTCTTTGACATGTTCCTTAAACTGTTCACTAGCGTTAAACCGTCGTTCCTCATATAGATTGATTCTGACGACACGCTTTCAATTCTACGCAAAATAGTTTATTTATTTTAATGGCGTCTACAAATTACGTAATTAATTAAATTACGCAAAATAGCAAAATTGTGAACGAACGGCAGCGAATGATTGACATGACATGACAGTCAGTTTTGTTTACTGTTTAAAGTAACTTTTTAAATTTTATATCAGGCTAAGATTACGACATCAGTATTCCTAACTTTGTATATCCGGTCTTCATCTATCAATTGTGGAGGAAGACAATTTGAACAAAATTTGAAGTAATTATTAAAATAAAGATGATTTTTAACCATATTGCGTTTTGTATTGTGCATTCAGCCCATTTAACTGGCTGGATCTACTGACCGAATAAAACCACCATTTTAGATTGAAACCATATTTTGACGAAAAACTGAACGTGATTCTAGACATGTGGTATACCGTAAGAATTGTCAGGAACTGGAGAAGTTTTTATGATGTTGGAAGATCTGAGGAGCTTCTACTTTTTTTTTAATTGTGCCATAAAGTTGACCGTGAAGATTTTATTTTTCTGTTCTTTACACTTTGTTGGCTAATATTTTTTTATTTGTTTACTATATGAATAAAAATAACATTTCATTCGAATGCGCAAACATTAAAGATAAAAAAACTATAAGTACTTTTGTGCTGTCACATTTAAAAAAAAAGATAGGTGAACAAAATGGTTAACTTTTGGAAGATTCCGAGATTTTTTCAAAAAAAATATTAAAAAAATACCGTGGGTAGGATGAGTGTTAATTGGCCCAAAACGTGTTGCAAGTGACCTTAGCTACCCACCATATTCATTTGGCACACGACTTGCAATACACCCTGTATATTATAATTATTCCAATGTCAATGACAATTTAATAAGGTAACTGCGCTTCTGTTACTACTCAAACAGATTTCCTCTTATTTGCTTTGAGTTACTTACAAACTTTTTACTATAGACACCGCACCATTTAAAAAAATGGTTATATTCTCACAGAAAAAGCTCGTTAAGACAAAATGGTTTAAGTTGCTTTAGTCATTACCTCTGTAACAATTATTGCACAATAGAATCATCGGCACACGCCACCCATCATCTCATGTTAACGCTCGCTGCATAATTGCATGATATGTAGCTAGTGCATTACATGCAGGTGCGCTTGTGATATTTTGCGGGTGGGAGGACCTTGTGCAGGGTCCGTCCGGGTTGGTACCACCATCTTATCCATTAACCTACCGCCAAGCAGCAGTGTTCGCATTGTTGTGTTCCGGTTTGGGGATAAGACAGCCGGTGAAATTACTAGCATAGAGGCATTCCATCTTCGTCCTCAGGGTTGGCAGCGCATTTGCAGTCTTAGGATTGCGGTCTTGTGAATGCGAATGTCTATGGGTCACAGTTTCCACTTACCATCAGGTGGCCTGTGGGCTCGTTTGCCTTCCTATGATATAAAAAAAAAAAAAAAAAAAAAAAAAAAAATATATATATATATATTGTCTACGTTTTTCATTTTCGTCTTACAAAAGGCTAGAGCGTTTAACGTTGAAAATAAAATACTAGACGACATTAAGTTGCTGACCCGGTAAGTATTTTTCTAATTTGGTAATAACGAGGCTGCTTAAGTGCCTTGTAGGGTAAATCATCTTTCACTGGCCAACTGGCCTCTGTGCAGATATTTCTGTAATTAAACCAGAATACCTTGATCCAGAAATATAGTCCAGTGTACTGCTAAAGACGCGGTCTCCACTCCAGAACACGCTTACCCCAGCGGTTATCCGTTCTGCGATACGTGACCAGCCCATTTCCATTTCAACCTACTAACTTTCAGAGCTATGTCGGTCACCTTGGTTCTCTGACGGACCACTTCGTTCCGAATTTTGTCCTTCAGTTTGTCCTCTGGCCAGATGGCGGGATGACTTGCATAAGAGGGCCGGCAGCAACTGGATGCATAAAGCATTAAACCGGAATCTGTGGCGTTCCTTGTGAGAGGCCGATGTACAGCAGTGGACTGCAACGGGCTGATGATGATGATGATGATGTACTGCTAAAGTATATTTACTAACGGCGTCAGTACATAAAATTGGTGGCTAAACTGGCTAGTAACTATATGACAGTTATTGACCATTTACCGCCTGTTTCACAATCGACAAGTAAAGCATATTTGACAGATACATTTTGCACTTTCTTTTTCTTACACTTAACAATAGACAAGGAGAGAGCCAACCTTAATTGACAGATAAATTTACTCGTCGATTGTGAAACCGGCCTTTACCGTAATAATCTATGATTCCGTTTTTTAAATAAAAATATCAGTTTAAATATCGAAGTTAAACCAAACATCCAAGCATCGTTATTATATTAGAGCAGAAAAACAGCTTGCGGTAACTGACACTGGCCGGTAGGAATTTCTAACTAACAATCACGCGCGCTAAGAAAAAAGTTGAGATTCTATTTCGCGCTCACGCTTCCGCCTGGTCGCGTGATGAAAATGATGTATCGGCCGCGACTTTCTTTCACTTTCATACGAGAATAAATCGCGTTTTTAAATGTTTTCCCGGTTTGGCTTGTCTGTTTCCCGTTTGCGTGGTATCTGTTGCCCGGAAAATGTCTTAAAGTATTTTTTTTATTACAAAGAGTTTTTACGTAAACATTTTAATCACGATTGACAAATAATAAATGTTTTTTTTTAAGGATTTCATGGCCTGGTTGCAGGGATCTTAAAGCCACATAATAAATGTTCAACAAAATAAACCACAGACTGTATTTGGTTAAACATTGTTTTATATTTGACACAAACGATTTTTTTTAAATAAAGCGTGCAAAGTTTTTAATATCGCTTATTTACGAAATAGCTAAAGACGTCCTCTAGCATAATAATGAAGATGTTTGACATCTATTGTGTTAAGGGATTTAGCTAGTCTATATTTTGTAAACTCGCCGCCCGAACGTCCCGTCAACTATTTTTTCCGTTGGCGGCCATGTTTGTAAACGCTAAGCTCGTGAATGAATTTCGAACGGTTTCCGCAATTTGGCGGGAGCGCGTTTGGTACGTAAACAACCGCGATCAAATTAATAACACCGTTTTATGCTCTGTGAAAGGTCAAGGAGTTCCTATTAACTACTTATGTACTTTAAAATGACGTGTAACTTTATATTAATCAATAATAGAATCAATCAATCAATTACTCGTGGGAGGACCTTGTGCAGGGTCCGTCCGGGTTGGTACCACCATCTTATCCATTATATTATATATCCGCCGAGCAGCAGTGTTCGCATTGTTGTGTTCCTGTTTGGGGATAAGACAGCCGGTGATATTACTAGCATAGAGGCATTCCATCTTAATCCTCAGGGTTGGCAACGCATTTGCATTCTTGTGAATGCGAATGTCTATGGGTCACAGTTTCCACTTACCATCAGGTGGCCTGTGTGCTCGTTTGCCATAACTAGGGTTAGGATTTTGGTGGCATATCGTGGTTCTAGAATCCATGGAGTCGCTATTTCTTAATTATTATAATACATGACACTTTGATTTTGACCTTCAGTATGTTCATATTTCAAAATGAAATAACACACATTTTTAGTAGGATTATTCCATCCATACCTACTAATATTTGCTTGTTTGTAACGCTTTCACAACGAAGCTACAACAGACATAATTATACTCCATACCAAAATTAATTTAATTAGTTTAGTGGTTTAATGAATAAATGAATATTAAAATACTGAAGGTCAAAATCAAAGTGGTATGTATGATAATAACTAGGAAATAGCGACTCCATGGATTCTATAAACACGATTTGCCACCAAAAGTCCTAACTCTAGCCATAACATGCCATAAAAAAAAAAAAAACAATCAATCAATAGGTAAACAACCCGCGAATTATTAACTCTACTGTCATAGCTGATAACTCTTGACAGGCCGAACCGATGTTCATCAAATTTAGCTAAGAACCATCCTAGATAAACAAGCTTTCTATTAAAAAAAACAACGTTTGAATTGGTACATCGGTTTGGGACTTACGATGCCACAGGCAGACACACAGACAGAACAGACAATAGAACTTGTAAAAGATGGAAACAAAACCAACTCACCACGATTACTTGATAATCACGTACTTTTAAAGATCAAGCGATGTCTTACACTATTTTAGATCATTATTTTCATATTAAGTTACATACATGGTACATACATACCTTCACGCCTGTAATCCCAGAGAGGGGTAGGCAGAGCTACAGAATTACCTACAACTTTAAAAACTTGTTGATAATTCTGTAACCACATTCTGCACAAAAAGGCTAAGATGTTTAACAGCGTATTAGTGACAGGTTGCAAGCCCATCGCTGCCGTGTCATGACAAAGTGATGTAACTCCAACGAGCATGGTTTTCAGAAATTAAGATTAAAGTTTGAATCGTGTTTGTTAAGTTATTTTGAGACCCATTAGTCAGGTATATGAAGTTTTATTCTAAATTAGTGTAATATTAGTTCCTTTTATATGGCCGTATATTTTTTTAAAGATATTTATAGTATTGTTTGAGTTATTGTCGTTAACGCAGTTTGTCATGACAACACTTTCATACAATTCTTGTCATGACAGAATATTGTAACTATAGTTAAATCATCTTGCCGATAGTTTGGAAAAAAATTCTAAAGAATTCTTGTCATGACAGAATATTGTAACTATCGTTGACTCATCTTGTCGATATTTTGGAAATATTTCTTTATTATTTCCTATATTGTAACTATTCTAAGCAAACAATTTGTCATAACTATTAAGGTTTGTATGTCTGTCAGTCTGTCTAACTGTATTTGGGTGAATATTCGGGCGTTTCAACCGCCGTCATTATTGTTTTCGCATATTATTTAAGATAAACTTAATAACTTTCTTGTTATTTTACATGGAATGGATATACTACCCACGGGTACGCTGATTTTGACATCAAAAGTTGCTGGTACCTAGTTATCATTATTTTTGTAAATATAAGTACCTATTGAAGACAACAATAACGGTGGTTGAAACGCCCGAATATTCACCCAAATACAGTTAGACAGACTGACAGACATACAAACCACAAAACCTTACCACAAGCCTCCTTTTACCGTTAATACTTCGGTATGGAACCTAAAAACTGGTCAAGTGCGAGTCGAGTACGATACACATTTGGCCGGTTATTTGTGGTTTTTCTATAGGGTATGTACTTTGTACTACAATTAAATACAAAAAAAAGTTGATAAAAAAGTTACTTGCATATGGGGTTAACTACTCCTTTTTATTTTACTTTTTTGTGAGGAAATCTCTCGATATAACACGTATCCGGCAAATGAAACAACTCTATATTTTTTAAGGTTCAAAGATACAGTTAGGTATGTAAAATTTGGACAGACGGACAAGGGAAGGAGGCTTAAGTTAGTAGTAGAACCATCCTTCGGGTACCGAACTCAATAACGACATGTACGGAAAACCTTAATTTTCTTTGACGAAGTTTAAATTTCGTTTACGTAAGGAAGTAATGAATTAATGACACCAATAACGGAACCCTCTGCGAGTGAGTCCGACTCCCACTTAGATTTTTTATGAGTGAGTTGCTTTTTAAATTTGCCGTGCACTTATATAACTTACCTACACGTCACATACCTAACATAGGTAATTAATGCAAAATACTCTCGTTTTAGCTCCAGTTTCAGCATTCCTATGCTGCAGCTGTGCACAATTTTTTTTTTCGGTTTCGATAAGTTCACTGCACTATCACTTTCGTTCAAATCCTGATCAAACTTAATAACATTTTCACTTGAATGTCGTGTTTCATACACTTTGTTTTGTTGCGAAAGTCTTAAAATAAAATCACGTCTTTTCATTGTAGTGCCAATCAATCAATACCCAACAACAAAATCACTTGCCTTTTTGTCCCACACCTTTCTCAACGAAACTAAACACGGAAGTGATTTGTCGAAACAAGTAAACAATGCAAATCATCTATCTAAAATAACAAGATCATTGGCCGCCCCCGCGGTAAGTCAAATAACAGGCCCCCGCGGGGGAGGGTGCAGATAACCACTCGATGTACGGTCGATGTATGGACAACTCATGTAACTGCGAGATACAGCAAATTGACGCGTCTATTTAGCGAGCTTTCGGTCACGCCTACCTCAGGTAATTTATGATACAATAAGTAGCCAGGACAACACCGGGGAAATTTCAAGTTACATGGGTTGGTAATATCACTTTTCTTCTAATAAGAAGTTTTTCAAGGCCAAATATTTGTACGGGGCGAATAGTATGACCAAATAAACACTATAGAGACCTGTTACCACTAACTCATGTATCTATAGTTACATCATTTTGTCATGACACGGCAGAATTCGCCTAATAGTACTACAATACAACTTTATTCCCTTGGTCGCCTCTTACGACATCCACGGGATGACATGGAGTGGCACTATTCTATCCCGGCAACCACGCGGTATATTAAGTTAAAGATGAAATAACTGCCTGTGTGGTCACCGGGTTAGAATAGTGCCACTCCATGTCTTCTCGTGGATGTTGTAAGAGGCGACTAAGGGAATAATAAAGGCTTCTAGTACTCTTAGGCGATGGGCTTGCAACTTGTCACTAAATACACTGGTAAACATCTTAGCCTGATTGTGCAAAACGTGGTTACATAATTAATTATCAACAACTTATTTAAGAGTGCTTGGTAATTCTGTAACTCTGCCTACCCCACTCTGGGAATGAAGGCGTGAACTTATGTATGTATGTATGTGAAATAACTATTCATAACGCGGTGGTTGCGAAAAGCACAAGACCAGTCTGAGTGGAGAGCCTTGGGGGAGGCCTATGTCCAGCAGTGGACGTCTTTCGGCTGACATGATGATGATGATGATGAACTATTCATTATACGTTATTTTTAATAAAAACACGCTTGGTGAATATTTGAGGTCGCATTAACCCAACGATTAATTCCTATGTAATTTCTATCTCGTTACTTGACGCTGTCATTGCGACAATAGGTTCTATGGTGGATTAACATTTAAAGTCCATGATGCTACAAGCCTTGATCTTAGCTTAGGACTAAGTCAATTTGTGTGAAATGGTCCTCTGATATTTATTTATTAGAGGGTTAAAGAACAAAAAAGATTCAATTTCTTACTGTTTTAAAATCTAATAAAATGCATTAACTTTACTGGAAAAAGGAAATTTAGTTAATATTCCTCAAAACTCTTTTTGAATAACCAAACCACAGTCGTAATTATTTGTCCTTAATTAATCAAGTTTAGCGAATTTTATTCAATTTTCCTTATCAACAAAGTATTTATGAGTAACTGTGACGTACTTATATCGGCTGATGTAGAAGAAGTTCACTCATATTCGGAATACGTCAATTAATTGAAAGCTTTTCCTGAATGATTAACTCCGCTGTTCCTACGCAGAATGCACTATATACCTACGTGACTAAACTGACTAATACATAATATAAAACATATCATGTAACATATCGTCGGTTAAACTGCAAAACCGCGTAAGTAATAAAATTTAAGATAGAGCAAAATAAACCTTAATTTGCTATTAAAAAGGTGCATTTTGCTCCTTATTTAAAATGTTACTTACGCGATTTTGCAGTTTCACCGACGATATGGAGACACAAGTTGATGATTTATTGCTAGGCAAAGTTTTAAGGTTTAATTGAACTACAAAATAAATTTACTTGTGGGAGGGCCTTGTGCAGGGTCCGTCCGGGTTGGTACCACCATCTTATCCATTAACCTACCGCCGAGCAGCAGTGTTTGCATTGTTGTGTTCTGGTTTGGGGATAAGACAACCGGTGAAATGACTAGCATAGAGGCATTGCATCTTGGTCCTCAGAGATGGCAACGCATTTGCAGTCTTTGGATTGCGGTCTTGTGAATGCGAATGTCTATGGGTCATAGTTTCCACTTACCATCAGGTGGCCTGCGTGCTCTTGCCTTCCTACGCCATAAAAAAAAAATACACATTTACTATCAAACGTTAAAGCATATTCGTGCTCCAAAACTAAAAAGAAACTTAAGGGCGACTACATTGATTTAGTATATACTAGATACACAATCAACACGAAAAAATGGCAAGGCAAAACTACTGCCGAATCGACTTGGGCAGTAGTTTTGCTATTAGTCTTGTTCCGACCACAGACAGTGGTAGTTGTCAATCATGACAAAATGTGTGGTGAAAAACTGCAAAAATAATAACAAAAAAACAAATAAAAAGGATGGAATGTCTTATTTTACGTTAGTTCTATTTATTTATAAACAGTTTCTAGCTAAAATTATAATGTTTTCATGATTTTTAGGAATTTATTTTGTGCACACAAATTATGACTTACCAAGGAACAAAAATATTATGGAGTAGCTATTACTTTTTAAATTTTAATATTTTTTATTTTTACATACGAGTACATACATACCTTCACGCCTTCATTCCCAGCGTGGGGTAGGCAGAGCTACAGAATTACCAACAACTCCAAAAACTTGTTGATAACTCTGTAACCACAATTTGCACAATTAGGCTAAGGCCGCTTCCTGACTTGGCGGTATGCTTGCAGTAAAACATACTGTCGGTTGATGCTAGTAAATGCTGCGCGTTGATTGGTGGATGCCACTAGTTGCCTAGCAACCCTTACCGATTCCGTGTTTTACTGCAAGCATACCGCCAAGTCAGGAAGCGGCCTAAGATGTTTTTAAATTAAAGCTTTCCACGAAATCCTCTACGACGTGCAAAATGGGTCGCAATATTAGCACGAGATTAGGGGTGATCAACTATTCAAGGCAAATAAGTCGTCTGTTGTGTGGAAGAAGACCACAATAATAGTCATAGAATTCTGTTGATTAAATCTATTACCGATCGATATTTAACCGTCCGTTTGCATTACATTGCAAAAAAAGAAAGTATCTTAAGTAAATGTAGGTCTAAAAGACAATTATACAGGGTGTCTGGAAAACCTTCGGAGAAATTTTAACTGTAGACAGGGTGGATGATTTGGATCATCCCTATATTGGTAACTTTTGTTTAAGTTAATATTTGACTGAGTTACAGACAGATTTATCATCGACTTTCCTGACGATGCTCTCGGTGTGCCCCATCTTAACTGATTCATTCATAATATGTGTCACAACGTAATGTAAATAAACAAGTTGTTCCTTATGAACAATGTTTCCAATCATGGTCAAAAGCTCCATGGAGTTTAGAAAACTGACACATTATCCTGTAATGTGAATGAAAAGACGGTGTCTGATAAGGGCTATTATGTGAAATAATCTAAAACTGAAACTTACGATTATGATTTTTACTCACACTTTTCTCACACTCACACGGCTAAAATAGCACTTGCACTCGTAGGCACATTAGGTACTTCTTTTACGAGATCATGAATCATGGCTGTATTTCATTGATTTGTACCACTATCAGGGCTTCCGACGAATAAAAAACACAATAATTAATTATTGACAATTTGACATATTATCTTTTTAAATCTTGGACCATTAAAACTCTTTATGAAAAGAGTTTTAGGTTTCATTTGTAAACAAAAAATCCTACCTACACGTTACGTTTTATCAAAATTACATTTAAAGCTGGCATCATACATGTTGTTGCTAGATATTCGTATCATAGAAGAAAGAGAAAAATAGGATCGCTTTGTAAGAAGAGGTCGACGTGATTACACTCTGTGGTAAAAACCCTTAAAAGAAAAAGGCCACTAAAGCCGGCTACTCACACACCTGCTGCAGGGGCAATATGGGAATTGGACCCTTGATTGCCTCCTTAATTGTGATGTGTGTAGGCAAGCAGGAGCAATTTTTAGATTGGGCCTGCGGCAGGGCGGCAGGGGCGCAAGACCTTCCTAGCTCCCTAGATTGTGTCTACCGCCCTGCAAGGTTGCTGCGTGTGTAGTAGGATTGGGGCAATTCCAGTCAGTTCATTGGTGACAACCGAGCGGAGTGGACAAAAATGGAAAAAATGGTGTTACCATAGCCAGGAGCTCTTCAAAAGAATCAATATCCATTCGCAAAAAGTTTCTAAGATCATCTACTTCCAATTCTTTCATAATATTCATGTGGCACAATTTGCTTCGTTTCTGCAACCAATTCTTCACCCAATATCTTCTCTTCCTTTTTTTTTTGGTAGCACCACAGAAAGTGCCAAGGCGATACCAATCCTCTGGTGTTTCGACAATACAGGAGGAATTCTCGTGGACGTGCGTTCAGCGGGACTATCAGTTACACACTGAACGGCAGGCTAGTGTGTAGAGAACAGCCTAAAATTGGTCCAACCGCCGTGCGACCGGTATTGCCCCTGCAGCAGGTGTGTGAGTAGCCGGCTTAAGGAACACCCAGAAAATATAAAACGTGGACTACAATCACAATCAGTCAAGGAAGCGATGTCACAAGCGAAGCGATGTTTGGTTTGGGGTTTGTTTTGTTTACTTGCATGTGATGTGACTTCACATCACACTCACAGGTTATAAAGTATTTCTAACATCACATAGCGTTTTTGCCACAGATTAAATTTCAAAAAAAATCCTTATTATTTCGTGTAATTTCCAAAAAAATAGACATAATTCAATGTGAAATAAAGTGAAATACGTTATTTTACGCTAGTATCAGATAGGATGACCACAATTTGTAGTATATTTTCAATGTTGTCAAATAGCCTATTATAATCAATTATGCGACGACCTTTATATCCATCGACAAAATGTTTTGCACTTGGACTTTTGGCTACTGCCACAAATACCATGCGGATCAAAAGGAAAGAACCAGCAGCCAGCAGCGCTTTCTCCCCGTCTGGTTGCCCTGAAAATCAGCGCGTGCAGCGTCACGGCATGTCTGACACTATGATGCTGAGTAGCACCCAATTTGGTGCATTATTATTTTATAAAATAGTTTTAAGGTTTTGTTTTAAATTATTTTCTCACTGTATTTAATTTGATTATTATTTTTCTGTGGTTTGCACCAATAAACGATTTTCTTTTTCTCCTTTTTTTTCTTCAATACGGAGAGCAATAATCGGATCGTTCAATCCGTCTATTTGAACTTTGAGAAGTCTATGAATTTATGGCTGTCATTAGATGTCAGTGTTAAATTATGTTATTTTCAATATTCACGTCTTCAATATTTTTGCTGTAAATCAGTTATATGGGCTACTTTAGAGCAGAAAACAATGGTAAATGGTTAGATCTCGACAGTAAAAGACGGACGATATGATCAGTCTCGGCAAAACATGAACAAGAGACCTAGTGATTTCACATTTAAAACCAATTAGTGTTCAAATTGCAAAAACGAAAATACAGTAAGTTGCACTAAAATTACTCATTTATTTTTATTATAATGCTACCTTGATTTTTGTTTACATGGAGCGAACTGTTTGTTTACATACCATGTGACAACGTATGGTCTCAGGTCATTGACCTCGGACATTGAATTTTGACGTAAAATACTACGAACTGTTGGAGTAGTATACTATCAACGTCAAAATGTCAAGGTCGAGATATCGGCTGCGATACATCAAGTAACAAAATGAATATAATTAATCCTTCTTTTTTTTTTACAAACAAAAATGAACCATACCCCCGTGATCAGAATCGTGTGAACTATTACCCCCCCAAATTTCTCCGAAGGTTTTCCAGACACCCTGTATAATAAATTAAACTTATTTCAAGGAAATTAGGTTAGGTTACGTTAGGTTGGGATCGCATCATAATATATAAAGTTCAAAATACATAATGGGTCATATTACATAATGGTCATAATAAGTAAACTTTTCAGTATTTTTAAAAGCCCATTGTATAGAACCCATTAGGTTAGGTTAGGTTTGTTGTATAACAATCTTGAAAAATTCAGGGTTTCAAAAAAAAACCATTATATATATAATGACCATTATGATTTTTTTTTTTTTATTTATATCATAGGAAGGCAATCGAGCACACAGGCCACCTGATGGTAAGTGGAAACTGTGACCCATAGAAATTCGCATTCACAAGACCGCAATCCTAAGACTGCAAATTCGTTGCCAACCCTGAGGACTAAGATGGAATGCCTCTATGCTAGTCATTTCACCGGCTGTCTTATCCCCTAACCGGAACACAACAATGCGAACACTGCTGCTTGGCCCATGACCCATTATGTATTTTGAACTTTATATACATATTATGATACGTAACCGGTTAGGCTAGGTTGGTTATGATAGGATAAGATATTGTCTTGTTTGGAGTAAAGTGTAATGTTTTAATGGTTCATTTATGTATGTGTGTATAATTCTTTATTCCAACATAACTTCTAAACACCTGAGCCAATTTATATGTGTGTGGTATCGTTAGAATCATTTCACCATTCCAGGTGACAAAGGATACCTAAACGTTAAAATTTTAATAAAAACAATCGACGGGACGGGTTTTTAAACCTTGCTTTACATTAATTTATTCATTATTATTATTGTATATATAATAGCTTAAGTTGTGTAATACAATGACAGCATTTATAAAACATCTCAAAAGTTTTTTTGTAATTTATAATTTCGTTAAAACTAAAACAATATAAATAGAGAAATTCGTCTCCATTCATTCGATGTCCACTTTTGTCATAAATAGTATGATAATGGCGATTTCACTAAAGAGTTTTAAATATTTTAAAACATTCGTTTGCAAATTTGACACTTGACTGCTAGTATATTGAGTTTTTTTTTGCATTAATGTTTAAGGTAAAAAATAGCGATGTTAGCATGTATCTGAATACAGCTATCAATGTCATTTGGGACAGTTTATAACAAAGTTTTGTGCGGGATTGTGTATCTTGTATATATATACTAAATCAATGGGCGACTACGAAAAACTTTATAAAATATGTAAAATACTGCCATTGACTCAAAGAGTACAATATTTGATAGCTGTAGATAATTACTGTGATAATAAACATAAGGTGCTTAAGCAGAGCCGATATGTAACAAAGAATATTAGAACGAGGAAATATGTGCAACATTTTGTCAAAAACTATTATGGTAGAAGAGCAGATAGGTTTTTGGTCCCGAAAATATATAATGAAATAGATTGGTTAAGGGAGGATAAGAAATTTGGCTTAAGGGAAGTTAAGAATAAATTAAAGAAAACGTTTTTAGATAACTTGCCTTGAGTTCAGCTACTGTGATCTATTCTATTCTATCTACTCTAGTGTGTGGTACCTTCTTGACTAATTTAGGTGCATAGTAATTAAGGAATGAGCGCTGTCTCGCCAACAAACTGCGTAAGCAGTTTGGCGAGTAACTTTAGTATTAGCTATGTATGTGACTTTGAAAAATAAATTTAAAAAAATAAAAAAATGTCAAGAATTAGTCAAGAGCAAGCCCACTATCAAAAAAAAACCGGACAAGTGCGAGTCCAACTCGCCCCCCGAGGGTCCCGCACATGACGCGGTTGACTCAATTCAAAATCTGGACGCCGTTCCTTGCATAAAGTCCCTGTTTTTTGTGATTTAATAATTAAAGAACAGTTTTCAGATTTTTTCCTATATTGGTAGTATAAGACGGTATTACTTACCAAATTTGCCGCAATATTGCCGTGTGGTTACCGGCTTAGAATTGTGCCACTCCATGTCTTCCCGTGGAAGTCGTGAGAGGCGACTAAGGGAATAAAGGCTTGTAGTACTGTTAGGCGATGGGCTGGCTACCTGTCACTAATATACACTGTTAAACATGTAAGCCTAATTGTGCAAATTGTGGTTACAGAGTTATCTACAAGTTTTTAGAGTTGTTGGTAATTCTGTAGCTCTGCCTACCCCACTCTGGGAATGAAGGCGTGAAGGTATGTATGTATGTATGTACTTACCAAATTTTATAGTTCTACGTCAACGGAAAATACCCCATAAATTTTGATTCCATTGAGAGTGTCGAAATATACGTTTTTTGCGGCATAAGCGGTTGTATCGTTTTTTCACGTTAACTTAATTAGGAGTTGGTTTTTTCACAGCTTTACGGGACTGTAAGGACTTGAGTAGGTATATGGTTTTAATTTCAACTCGATACTTTACCGCGTTTTGGAGGTAATGGGTCTTGACAGACAGACAGACGGACGGACGAACAAAGTGATCCTAAGGGTTCCGTTTTTTTCTTTTGAGGTACGGAACCAATTTAAAATCCTGTTTATTCATCAAGGGTCATCTTAGATAACAACAAACCAGTATTTGTAATTAGATGAACTTTAAAAATATTCGTTTCTTCAAAAACAAACTGTAGTAAGTAGAAATCGAATAAATATAATATATTTATTCGATGCATATTATGCCAAACGCATGTCATTGCATCCGATACCAGGGTCTCTATTCCACTCAATAAAACCATATTGCCTTTGAATTGTTATCGTATTGTCAACGTTGCGATAGCTCTTATTTACAGTAATGGCGGCTGAGTTCAATAATACGATAACACGTTAAAGGATTTTGCCGTAGAATAAAGGTCCAGTTAGGTACTTCTGTCGCAGTCCAAACAAAAAAGCGATACTGTTTTTTTTAGCTTTTTACATTGAACTGCAGAGTAGCAGATCACTTTTCTAAGCCCAAAGTTGTTTAGACCCAAATTATCTAATTTCTAGATCAAAATATCTGTTAGTTAAGTTATCTCTCTCCTTTTCTTGAACATATGAAAATAAGGATTGATTCAAAATTAATCTATCAGATACCTACTGTTATCTAAAGATGGATAAGTCAGCCTAAATATAATAAAACGGGCTGTAAGTAAATTCTGTTTTTCATCAGACAATATTTATTTCCTTCAGACAAAGCATTGCTTATCTCTTTACGTGATATCGAATATCAATTAATGTCATGGCGAGAGATTATCCTTTAATAATAATAAAAAAAGGTACCTAATGATAATGATTTGGCTCAGTTTTCAGGACACGGGATTTTTTTATCATACAAACGAAAGTTGGGTAATAACCAACATAATTGACGTAACTTAAAACCGATGCTTACTTAATTGGTTTATATTGTAACCAATAAAATACTTTTGGCATAAATACATTGAAACCACGTGTTACAACTCCTTCTTTGGACATAGCAAATTAATTATGTTTGGTCGATAATTATTACTCATTTGTGTCAGCCAGCAATTACACTATTATTTAATATTTGTTTTATTTATATAGGTAAATTAGTAGTAAGTAGGTAGGGGTGTTTTATCTACGACGATCCAAATATGTCTAGTAATTGTTTATGTGCATTAAATAGTTCAACTAATGTATTAAAAAACACACGCTATATAACTTTTAGGAGCGCCACGGGTGCATTACGGCACCCAACGGAAAAAGAAGTAAGAAAAAAAACCGTCGCTCAGATTAAAAACGAATTTTCCCGATGATGATAACGTGCATCCTCCCGCTAAGAGTCCAGGTCATCCCGCCATCTTGTCTTTAATTTGCCTCTGCTCCGGTGGCCATCATACAAATTGTTACTGTAAAATTATAACAACAAAAAAACACGACAGAACAGTGCCCTTGCGGAAGTGACACGGACACCAGATCTGCACCACAGCGCTAAATTTTTAGTCATTCATACATACAATCACACGCCTTTCCTGTAGGAATAGGCAGAGACAAGCTTTCCTCGCTTCCTCCACCCTCATAAGTCTCTCCATACACGTGCGTCGGTTTAGAACTTACATTCACAAATCCCAAGAGTTGAATTATATTATTTCTTAAAATTATTCAATCTCCGTCCCCCTTATCTCCATCTAAATCCATAACCGAACTCAAACACTCCTTATCACCTCAATTTAACGAGGCCCGAGCTCAGGCCAACATTGACCACGTGTTGACAGATGGTGGGTATGTTTGAACACATTTGACCGATATTAGAGGTCAGCGGAGATGTAGGAAATGGTACGATAATGTATTCAATATTTGAGGATTTTTGTATCGTTTTCTTATAAATAAATATTTTTAATGTTGCGTGTAGTTGCTTGCTGTCACTTTGTACTTTGGCGAATTAGGAAGTTACAGAATTCGTCCTACTAATAGGACATTAGAGCTGGTGAAACAAAAATATCTATCTACAACTTGTAAGAATTTAGTAGTTTTTGGCTATTCCTTTTGCGTGGTGGTGAGTATTAAAATACCATACGAGTAATATATGTTTAAAAAATCCTGCATTTTGTAGGTCGTTGTTGTGAGGTCGTACGCTTTAGGTATAAGATGTCATTATTAAAAGGGGAAATGACCTTATGCAGTGCTGACATGCTAAGCTTTGGGGAATTTATTAGTTATATTATCGTTATTCCTTTATATAAATTTAATTAGTATTTATAATTTAACTACCAATTAGTTTTTTATGAGAATCTTATAAGAGCGATAACTTTTTGCAATTTTTTTAAGGAAAAAAGCGTAAAATATCGCGTTTCTTAATTGAATTGTGTTTAACTCAGCTCTATTAAACCTTCTATTATATTGTCAAGCTAGCATATAACAGAGAAATTGTCAAATAAAGAAATAAGCTGTATGGTGATTCGACAAGGTCTGTTATCGTACCTACCCGAGCTGTAGTCATCATGACGGCTGATATTAGAGAAAATCCTGCTGATGACGTCTGTCACGTATGCCCGATGTTACTAATCAGGGCTTGTGGGATGTGACTCAATTTACAGGTTATATGTAACTTGTAACCTTTTTAGGTAGAATTTTTCCAACTCTGAAGGCTCAACTCCAATATGACATGGGGGCCTTCAAGAAAAGAGCTTACATTTCCCTTATTGGCCGGCAACGCACTGACGAATCTTGAGTTGCTGGTGTGACCGAAAAAAAAACCTAATGGTCACACATACTTACCTTTGGTTTAAATTTAACACGTTTGACAGTTAATTAATAATGGCCACAGGTGCGCGCGGACAGCCAAGACAAGCCTTACTTGACCCCTGTGCAAGTATTGTGGTGTTTATCCTAGGCTAGGCTGTTCTCAGGTCATAGGCACAGACTGCATAATTCTTAAGAGTCTCAAGCGTGCGTAAAAACGAGCGATATTTAGCTCTGTCTAAACATTTTCAGATTCAATGGTTAGATACCCGTAGGTATTCATTTTATTTTAATCGGAATAACAATCATAATAAAACAAGTAAGGATTTAAAAAAAATCTGGGACTAAATCATTATTTTTGTACACATATGTATTTGTTAGGAGTTAATAGTACCTACCTATTAACAAAAACTACCAAACTTATCAAATATAATGACATTTTGTAAGATCGCACACATCCAAAATCCCTTTAACTACCCACCCAACTATTCATTTTAACGATTCCCCATTTATAAAAAAATAAAAGCTACCTATTAGCTAACCTGTAATCGTTATGGAATATTAATGCCATGAAGAATTACAAATGTTCTTCACACAATATGATTTAAACCGATTAAAATTGCTAATGAATAGGCCAGCACTTAATTAAGCATTTGTATCTCACGCCGTGAAATTGTACTACAAAAAGAACAGCTGAAATTAAGATGTTTTACTTCTAGTTACCTACGAAGTCATCATGCACTAGTTAATAATGATAGTATTTTATTACTGTTTTTTAAATATGAATTAAAATAAAATCAGTAACTTTATTATTTATACCTATTAATAAACAAAGACGTAGGGCCGTATTTATAAAGTAAACGTCAAGCCGTAGAAAACTGTCATTTTTGACGCATCTTGAGACTGGTATTAAAGTCGCGATCAGTTGATTAATACGGGTGATAGACTCCCCAAACGATACATTTTTCGCTACAACTAACAATTTAATTTATTAGGTAGGTAAGTAAGTACGTATTACAAAAGACGCTCCTTTTGTAATTTTTAGATAAATTGTCATAATCTCTTTTAACCCCATTCTAAATTTCTCGTTACCAATGCAAATGTATGATACCTAGATGTTTCTGTATTGAAAAACGAAATTAAAAAAAAGAATTACTCATTGGTTTTTAAAGTATTAACAATTATCTTGTGTGCGTTATTATAATCTTTAGATAAAAACATTAAGTGCGATAAATAATATACAAGTCTCGGCATCTCCATGCTATGATAGCGCGCTCTCACACAGTGATCCACCGACTCAGACAATCTCTGTAGCCGAGCGACGACGCAACGAACGGCGCTATCTATCTTGCTCACTCGCGGCTCGGGTGAGATGCGCCCTCTCGTTTTCCCCTTGCGCCCGGCCGCCGCTCTCGACCAATCGGCGGCCATCTTTTGCTCCCCCGAGAGCAGAGCGACAGTGCGTACTCTCATCAAGTCATCACAAGGAGACGACATCTCACCGGGTGAGGTTGTCGCTCGCGCAAGATGCGCTGCGGACGCAAAACCGTAACAAAAATCCAATAAGTGCCTTGAACTTTTTTATAGTGCTTTAACTGAAATTCTGTGCTCAAATATTAAGTTAAAAAGGTGTTTTTTGTGGACTTAGTTGGTGAATTGGACTTTTTACAATTGAATTTCGGCGTGAACTGATACCGCGAAATTATCCACGATTGGGTAAGTGCTGCTATTTTGATTAGATTACGATGCAAATTATCGTTGGGCCGTCGCCCTGTTTGTCTTTGTAGAACCAGTAGGCCGCGGTTGGCCGGAACGATTGTCAAATGTTCCGAGCTGTGACCCCGGGTCAACGGGAATGCGCGGAAAAAATTACAAAACTCGTTTAAAAATCGAACAGTGGCGAAAAACGTCCAGGAACATTTTTTAAATGGATTTTAGGTGTTTTGGAAGTAAAAGTAAGTCCGTGAAATTTAAATGGTCTGATTAAAAATGGCTAGTTTTTATTTAAATAGCATAGCTAGTTTTTATTTAAAGTAATCCGAATAAAGTTTATTCATATATTTTCCTGTCTATTACCTGTTTATCAAATTGAGTGATATTTTAATATTTTTTTAGGAGTTGTTAGATGTAACCTATAAGTAAATACATATCTAATTATAAATATAACCTCACTATTGCTTCTACATTTTTACACCTATCGCTAATTAAATTGAATAAGAAACTAATCCAATCATTACTAAATAAAAGTCATTACCTAAATTCTACGCAAGTTAACTGATTAGGTGCCTACATACCTAGATAAATTAACTAAAAACTTATGCGAACCTGTATTAAATACCTGAGGTACCTATTTATCTACCTCGATTTGCAATTTTTTGACAGGAATCTAGGAAGGTATTACCTAATCATTTGTTTTTTCATTTAAAAGGAAAGGTAGGTACCTAACTAGGCATATTTAATCGTTAAAGTTAAACAGTGAAGATAGCCTTTAGTAAATTTTAAATAGGCACCTACCTGCCCCTAAAATAAGTGAGCTTTTTCCTCAGTTCCCTAAGTTCCCCCAGTTTCATACCAATGTTATAGGTATTATTGCATTTTCCAAAATTAAGTAAAAAACGAAAGAAATTTGTCAAGATCGTAGCAAGTGGAAAGAAGTGGTCTCTGCCTACCCCTCTGGGAAACAGGCGTGATTTAATGTATGTATGTAAGTAAAAAACACATTCAAGGTAGGTAGGTTAAGTACCTAGGTACCTATTTGATAACCAAAATGTAATTGATAATGATAATAAGTTTTAAGAAAAATAATCTGATTAGAAAAAAACACCGTTTATCAAAAAAATCTTGCTTTATCCTGTTCTAATCTGTTAACGACGGACTTTAAACCAAAATCTATCCACAGATAAGAAAACCTGTACCGGTACCTGCATTACAAATCTAGTTCCGAATTGATTAAAATTCCAAATGCAATGTCTTTATAGAAGATTATTTTAAATATTGCTTTTAGGTAGGATTTTAAATCAAACCTAACTTAAGCCATATATGTGTAGCAAAGATGTATTGAATCTAAAATAACTCCAGCTTAACATAACTTTTGGAATGATGAAAACTTCCGCAAATAAAAAGGAAAAATAATATTGAATTTGGTATCTACTTGTTTCATTTTAGATAAGAGAGTAGGTAGGACAGCATTTTAAATTGTCATCTCCCACCGCAAAAAGTCGGTTGGGGTTATTATCGAATTCTAATTGGACGCGCAAACTCATTTTATTTCTTATCTAATCAGGTAGGTATTATACATAGTGAAATTGTCATCATATTTCAAGCTAATTAGTCATAAAATGTATTTTGTGACAGAAAAATAATTGGTAGATTTATTTAGGTAGGTACCTACTTACTTCATAATTTGCTTTGTCCCCAGACCACTACGAAAATCAATAGATAAACAAGCAACCTTCATGCATTATCATCATTTGGATTAACCGTAAAAAAACGGTTAAAGAAAAAAAACTTAGAACTTATCTAGGTATTTGCAGATTTGTGAAACTGGCTGAAAATTGTTCTAGAATATGGCACATGGTTAAAAACGAAGAGTTTAAAAACCCAATCAAAATAAAACAACTAAATGTAACGCACAGCCGAAACCGCTGGAACCAAGTAGTTTTTTTTAGGGAATATTCCTTGGAAATCCTATTAGTCCTAAATTCACCCCGTAAGGGTCTAAAATAGGGGGAGAAGCGGGAATCTAATTCTACGTATACAAAGTCACGGGCATCCTTTAGTCAATTTATAAATAGGTGGGTCGCAAATTTTCATGAAAACTTATCTAACAACCGTAGAACACCTACAAACTTTTAAACAAAGCAAACCGCATTGAATTTGCTCCAACCGTTTGAGCTCAGAGCGATAACAAATAGACGGCACAAACTCATAGACAAAGGCTTGACACTTTTAAACACATAACACCTCCTTTTAGGATAGGGGCTTGAAAATATACTGGTGAACGCCCGGGACTTGATAGTGTACCTACGCGAAGGATTCGTTTTTTTAATTAATTCTGGACTGACCAGCGTTATTGACCTCTATCTCACCTTACAGGTATGGTACCTATATGATGATGAAGTCTAGGATGAAGGTGGCTGGTTCAGTAGATGTAAATTTAAAATGTATAAGCGACATCAAAAAATAAAGTCTTCTATAATAATTATGGAATTTTGATTAATTCGGAATTATGATTCTTCAGAAGTAAGTAAGTAGAAGGGTCGGAAGGGGCCGCCCTAGGCGTACTTTTTCGAATCAAATCTGAGAAATACTGGAAAAGCGCCGAATCCTCAGTACCCAACAGACGTGCGTGCATGACTCGATGTATGAATGTTGAAGAAGCGAAAGAAATTTGTCAAGATCGTAGCAAGTGGGAAAAAGTGGTCTCTGCCTACCCCTCTGGAAAACAGGCGTGGTAATGTATGTATGTATGTATTTGACTCTTCGGAATATGTAGACAGAGGTAAATGTATAGATGATCCACCTCGAGATCTCGGGTGTCATATCACCCGTTTCCTGATGTCGCCGACAGCAATAAAACACAATCAGCTCTCGCAGATGATTGTCTTAGCGTTTCCTTGCCACTGGATGTTGATGCCGTTCTATTCAGTGCCGTAACGAGAAATTGGCTCCGTTTGCTAGGATATTTGAGATTTTGAGTCTGGGAGTGAAGGTTCGAAATAAAAAGTTTTCATTAGGTATCAGGAAATTATGAAGCATATGACCCATCAACATGTTTGCACAACACGGAGTAGTCTAGCTAGATCCCACTTTGGTTTTCTCAAATGTATGTAAGTATGTTTTATGTGATGCAGAACGACGGGTACTCACTCCTCTAATCATTGTAAGATGGGTACCTTGGCATAAAAAAAAACATTTTTTGGTTGGAAATGTTGGAATATAATGTTATGCATAATTGATTTTTCGCTAAAACCAAGAAAATAAAAAAAATAAAAAAATGCGAGCCCGTAAATTTACCGTAGTTATCAAATTTCGAATTTCTCACAGAGGTTGTGTTACATATAAAACAATTATTTCTTAATTTGATGTCGCAAGATCTTTATGTAACAACTTGTCTTCATTATCGGAATAATCGTTATCCGAAGGCTAGTTTTATCAGTTTCAAGAGATCTGGCTATTAACTAAGATAAATAAATAACACGTATCGGCTAGTTGTAACGTAACAGGTATATTTTACAACACTTGCTATAAAATCACTTAAGCCGGCTTGTTACGTTTTATAACTGGTCAAGTGCGAGTTGGATTCTCGCACCGAGGGTTCCTACCTAGATTACATAAAAGCATGACTTTTATTTACGTACTCGCTTTGTTGAGGGGGCTGGTGGGCGGTTTTTCAACTTCAATTGAAAGACCTTTATAAAGCTCATTTATCCACTTAGTAACTACTAGCGATCTGCCCTTGCTTTGCTTCGATTTATAAGAGTTTTTTTCAGTGTCGCACGTACATAAACCATAATCTATATTATAACTGCTTAGCCATGTCATGATAACTCCACAGTGGTTCACTAATGTTTCACCGAAATACGTTTGGCCGAATGAGTCGTTTGGCAACTGTTTCATTTCCTAACCCGCTTATATTTCTGTAACTGTAAATATTTCAGATTTTTTTAAAAATAGCTAACCTAACCTATAGTCTACACAATGGTACAAAAATAAATCCTGAAATATTCACTGTTACAGAAATATATGCGGGATGGGAAATGAAACAGTTGCCAAACGACTCATTCGGCCAAACGTATTTCGGTCAAATGAACGGACCCCCTCCACAGTACAAATAAGCCTGGCAATAGATATGTACATTTATTCATGAAATATGCTTCGTACCTTAATGAGGCCTAAAGATGTTCGATAGCATTATCACGTCTTCTGATCCTGATTGATTATTATTATCTTGTTTTTGCAGAATTTGTTTACTCAAAGATAACCTGCCTTTAAAAATGTCCATTGTTAAATTTATACTTTTTTACTGGCTACTCCTCTTATTAGAACCGAGTACCTGGTGAAAATCGCAGGAATCTGCTAAATACGATCTGCACCGTTTATTGTCGCGATCCTGGGGAGTAGCCTATGGCCATAGCCGATATTGATGATTAAGAATAACACAACCCCCACCAAACCTAACTTAGCCACAGGTTTTTATAAAGATGCGTGTCATTTGACGCATTGAAAATAAAATACCAGGCCGAATCACTCCTAACCTACTACCAAGTCTGGCTTCCTGAAATATATAAATAATAAGAAAAATTACATGAACACCCAAAGTTGGCCACCTCACTCTCCCGACTTGATCCTAAAGCATTACAAATCATCAAACCATATTATTATACGCTGTAACAGAAGTAGGTACGCAAAAATTTCTCATAGAACTTAACCCTTAATCAAATATTGGGAAACTATTTCCCACTTAATTTGTATTTTTCACAATAAATAAAAAAAATAGACCCGTTTGATTAAGGGTTAAGAAAAACCGTAAGTAATGTTCCTTTTTTTGTTTTTATATTGTATTTGCTACAATCGTGAACACTTCAACACTCCAATAAAATTAAACGGCGTCCTATCAGAAAATCCGTGACAATGTTGCCATAACATCTCACAAGATTTTTGACGCAACCTGTCATTACCAACGCTTTTCGTGTCTCCGTCCTAAAGATAATATAGTTTAACGATAGCATTAAGTACATAATGGTTTTCTCAAGAGCATAGTATCTGATACGAGATATATCGTTGCGAGATATGATGGAACTAATGGCTCAATCTGAGATGGAGATATGGAGTTGCGACAAAACTGTTTATGGTTGGTAGATTTTTTAACTGTGCCCTAAAAAGGGTTAAACTACAAGATGCCATGCTTTGCCGCTAAAAAGAAAAAGATAATATTTTATTCACCAATTTTATTGTGATCGCGTTCGAACTTTTGAATTGAGAATACTTCAACTTAAATAAATAAATAAATAAATATCAGGGGACAATCTCACACCAATTGACCTAGCCTCAAACTAAGCTCTAGGCTTGTACTATGGGTACTAGACAACGATATAAATACTTATATAGAGAAATATATACTTTAATACATAGTAAACATACATGACTCAGGAACAAATATTCGCGCTAATCACACAAATATCTGCCCTTACCGGGATTTCAACCCAGGACCGCTAGCTTCGTAGGCAGGGTCACTACCAACTAGGCCAGCGCGTCGTCACTTAATTCCTTTCGTTTGGCTGTTGACTAATAAAAATGGCGCGCTATTTCCAAGAATGCCTAATTATAATCATGTAGGAGTTAACGTAATGATTCTATTGCAATTGATGATTATGGAAATAGCGTCATAATTTGGATAAGCGGAGTAATTAAGCATTTATAGGAACACGTAACGGACAATAATAATGTGATGATGTTAGGGTAGATTACTGTTGATCTAATTTGTAAATATTTCAAGATATTGTAGAAATGGAAACACGGATGTTTTTGTGACAGCATAATATTACTAACAAGTTGTTACCCGCGACACCGTTCAAAAGTCGTTTATCTCCATTTCTTCGGGAAATGTCAAATTTTTCGCGATCAAAATTATCATATGTCCATACCAAATTTCATCAAAATCGATTCGTTGGTTTAGCCGTGGAAGCGTAACAAACGGACAAACCGAGAATTCGAGTTTGTAATATGTGACGTTCTCGACGCAAAGGGACCTTGAGTATTGAGTTATTGCTAATTCCATAATCTACATAAAATTCTCAAACGAACCACATAAATATCATATCCCAATGTGCAGTAATTATTAAAAAAATCACAAAACACTAAACTTTGACTCTGAAAAAAAGAATGTTCCCATTCGAAGTTACATAACTGTTGGGTTTTTAAGACAAAATAGGATTTCTATTTTATAATAATATTAATATTCTAAGAACAAATTCAGCCGTTTTGACGACGATCACGCACGCGGTTAGGTACTCCAGAAATGCTACCTCGTTTACCCCCTGTGTCTTCCCCTTTCCCCCACCACCCCACTATGCCTTGTGTTACATCTCATTGCCAAAATAATAGACTGTTTCATGTGTAGAACATCACATCTTTGATCAGCAATCCATAAGGTCCTTTTATCACTAAACTTTGAAGGATGACATCTCACTAAAAAAAACTTGTTTTTAAACTATATAAAAATCTAAAGAAAACTTCCGTTTCTAAACTTTAATTTCGTACATTAGAAAAAAAAACACAGAAGTCCCAATACCTCGGAATCTAGTTTCATCCGTAAGGTCCCTTTACATAGAGAAGTTCACTTACGGCCAAACCCTATATTCAATCCGCGGACAGATAGGCTTACTTCGGATTAAAATTTGACACATTTTGTATGGGTAAATGTCAAATTTTAACCCGAGGTAAGCCTTATCTATCCTCGGTTTGAATATAGGGTTCGGCCGTTATAGCACAGATTAAGTAAGAGTTACTACGTAACAGATATTTATCTGAGCGAGGTACGTCCGATAATCACCGCCTGACGGAACATAGTTGCCGATGCTAATACATCAAGGATGCCCGCGCGCGGCGATGTCAACTCGCTCGACCGGTTTTTGAGTGTCGAGACATGGTCGAGACACGTCAAGCGAGATGCAAGTAGGCGAGTAGTACACTCTTACTTAATCTGTGGTAGTAGGTACATTCTAGTCATTACGTCAAGTTAGGTTAGATGTGTGTGGTGTGTTGTTGTTTCTTTGAATTATTTTGGTGAATGTATAATTTAAAAAAATGACTTATTATTGCTGTGTGAGTGGGTGTTTCCACAAGAGAACCAAAAATAATAAAAAGGAAACGTTTTTCTCTTTGCCGGTGAACGAGGAAAGGTCAGTAGTTGCAATTTATTTTTATTTATACATATAAGATGATATACCTAAGTATATTGAAGTGATCAATCAACACGAAACAGTGTTCATCAAGTTAGAAATATTGAATTATCTAAATTCGGGGTCAATAGAAATGATAAAATTATTTGTTTACAAACAAATCAGTACTGTTTGACACATAACCTCAATATTTCTGCAAACGAGTTTTGATTCGAAAAAACCTATAGTTAATAGTTATTTAATCTTAAACAGAATGTAAAAGTAACAATCAAGCGTGTACATCAAATAAATATATATAAATATATATATATATATATTATATTTTGATTATTCAAGTAACTGTTTTTCTCATAATGTGTACCTGTTAATTTATATTAATATAGTGTTGACAACCCTACCGTTCGAGCGAGCAAACGTAGGTATAACTATACGTTCGCAGTAAACTACGAAAAATGAACTTTCAATAGGAGTTAATATGGTTTATTTAGGCGCGTTCGGCCAGCATTATACATATATTTTATATGTATTCAATACTTTTACGTGTTGATCGGACATACTTTGTCGCTTTGTATAGAAGTGAAATATGCCTGGTTATAGTATCATTTACCCATGTGCATTATATTTTGCGTGCGCTTCTTATTCATCGGCCAAAGTACGCTATCTGTCATGTGATTTTAAAAACTGATACATTTTACAATTTCTAAACACGCTTATCGACATATAAGTAATAAATATCGTATTACTGTCCGAGTATTTCCCGCAGTTCAAACGAGCCGCCGCCGCGGCGTCCTTTGTCCTGCCATCGCCGTAAATTGAGATATTCCTAACCTGTTGTTTATTGTTACATTCTAGATAATTGTCAGATGTGGGAAATATGAGATATTGTACAATTATTGATTTTGCTGACAATCTTGAACTCATCTTTGTCATTTAACTGAGTCATGTTAACAGATTCTTGTTTAAGATGCTTATTTGATAATGTTTCTTTCCCCCCTATTATAAGGTCTTTAGAAATTTCATTCACGAGAAATATCAAAAACTTCGATATCAAAAGCAGCCCTTGTTATATATATACCTACGAGTCGTTATACAATTATGTTCGCCTATATCGCGGTAGATAAAGCGTCCGTCTCTCTCGCACTCAGTGCTCAGAAATTGACAGATGCTTTATCCACGTTTATCCATATCGATAAACAGGGTCATAATAAGCCGACGATATAATATAGAATCGGCAGAGGCAGCAATCACTAATCAACATAGCATTCATGCCGAACGCATGCTTAGTTGCATCCATACCAAAACTGCGCTTAGATCTGCGCGTATCCTACGTTATTTTGCTTCATTATACTTTATTTATACTATTGAATAAAAAAAAAGTATCGGAACGAATTTGTTTCTCACTTATGCGTGGAATTGATGACCGGACCGCAGAATTAAGACTTCTGCGAAATTTTTGATCGTGTGTGAAGTTTCATTACAGTACAGTGTGCTAAGAGCACAACAAAGTATGTTGTTAAACGTTATTTACCTTAAAAAAGTTGGCAACCCTATCTCGAAACCACTTAGCCGTAGACATAGATGTGTTGAAAAAAAAACATTTAACGTAAGCTGTCGTGGGTTCCCGGGTGTCAGTACATTAAGTACATTTTGAAGAATTTCTACACTATCTACCTACCAATTTTTTCTCTGATAGTGACTTAACTAACCCTACTAGCTAATAAATTAAAAATAGACCTGCTCCCCATTTCGCCATTCTGACAACGACAGATGACAAACATACATGGCGCAGCTGATATGAATCCCACTGATGAGAAAGCTTGTTAACTTTGCAATGTACAGCGAATTGTCAAGATGGTGAAATAGGGGGTTTATAATCTTTACTTAATTCCATACAGCCTTAATAGCTTAATTAATTTAATACAGCCCCATAAGACACGCGGTCCTATTTCTACGCGCCGCGTTATGCGCAAGCGCAGGTTGTTAGCACGCATTGTCTGCGCTGTAATAGGCGCGCGCATGGCTCGGGTTGCGCGGCGACCAGGCTGTGTATTCTTCTGTGGACAGTCTCGAATTGTTTATTTAGTCTGATTTCTGCATTCAAAATGAAATTATGTTTTATCCGTGCATAGGGGAGGCGCGGATCCAGCTTTCAAATTAGGGGGTGGTCTGCTGAACGCAGAAGTTCGGTCATTCTACAGTGGCCTCTAAACTTCCTAATTTTATTTAGGTGTCGGTAAAACACTGCTATTCTATGAGCAGCTGTCATAATCAAATAACAGCGCCATGACAGCCCTAGTTTGAATCTGACGCTTCTTATTTTAGGCGGTCTTATTCATTGTCAGCTTGACATTCTGTAATAGCGCTGATTAAATCTGACGTCAAAACTATGTCTTAAAATCAGACAATTTAGTTTTAGCTATTTAAGCGATGTGCACATAGAATCGGGCCCAATAACATAACACAAAACCCTAACGAATTGTTACCTGGCCACCCCAGTCGCCTGTTACCTACTCTGAACCGATCGATGTAGCTAAATACGGGAAGTCATTACTGATAAGGGATTATCATCACCACTTGACTCACTCTCAGGCAGAGCACGGTTGATTCAGAAATACAAAGAAAATGTAACACATCCGTATGAGTTTTGAGAAATAAAGTGTCTATGGCATCTATCAAAATGTATCGCTATCATGACTGGATTACTATCCAGTCATGATAGCGATACATTTTGATATTCGTACTCGAATACAAAGAAAATCGTTAACATCTGTGTAGGTTTCGAGAAATACTTCAGTTTCTATGAATGAAAACGAAGACTATATCATCTATACAGGTTCTTGTTAGTGTATTTTTTGATTCTTCGTGTAGGGTAAAGTCAACAGTAGTCGACCTTGTATGAGTGCGAAGAGTGGAAAATATACATTTCGTATCGTACTCTTCCCACTCAAACAAAGTAAAGGCAGAGGCCGACTAAAGGTCTGTGGCTTACCACTGTTGACTTTACCCTTCTTTGTCAGCTCAAATAACTGAATCTGACACAACTTTTTCGAACTTACCACTCGCATGTGTATGTTCCAGGCTACCAATGACTTATCGAAATACCAACATTACCAACCAACGGGCTTATTATAGTGGCGTATATCGTTGTGGATAGGTAAATCATTTGTCACTTTCGCACTTGCATAGTTGTCAAAAAGTGTCGGATGTTTTATCCACACCGATAAACGCGACCATAATTAAGTACAGTCTGTGAGCACTTAGAAGAGGCTCACTCGCTCTCAAACGATCTTATTAAGAGCGAGTGAGAGAGAAGTACTATACCGAAGCCTCTTCTAAGTGCTCACAGACTAAGTAATCGTGGCAACCTATAACGTCACGTTTACCTGTTATTATGTACCCTTCTCCATTCCTTATTAACACTACCAAATCGAATCTGCTTCATACAATTACGTGCGCCATTTTGTCTTAAAGCTTAATGACCGTTTGTCTGCGCAGGCGCCGCCGTGGACGCAGTTCGCGGGCCATGCAGGGCGCTGCCAGCGCGCCCGCGGCCCCCGCGGCCGAGCCGCCGGCCTCCCAACGTAAGTACCACCTGTTATGACTTCCCCAAAGGACCTATAACTTTATCTGCTTAGAGGTAGTTTATCTCGTATCCCTAACGAACTGTGCAAGTTTTTGGAATAAAAAGTACCCCATGACCTTCCCCGAGACTCAAGCTATCTCCATACCAAATTTCATCAAAATCCGTTAAGTTGTGAAACCGCGCCAAACGAACATAAAGAAACACAACTTTCGCATTTATTCTCGCATGGATTGCACGGAAAATCATCATCACCATGTTGCCCTTTTTCCAATCATTTTGGGTACCTAAGCGCAGCAAGACTTCCATACATCAACCATACAGTACGCGAACCCAATCCAAAAGTATTTGACCCCATCAAATCTTATCTCCTGTATTCGAGGCGGGTAACCTGAGCGCTGAATGGATGGCACGCGCCGCACCCGACACCGACGATTACGTACTACCCTCAGAAGCCGTATAACGAGCTATAAACCTGACAAGTTCCATTCAGCGAGAAGGACGGAGTTAAAGCCACCGTATAGCTTGGTCACTTTTTCTGGCTCGAACTTGGTTTGTATCATTCAGTCAAGTCGTGGAGGGTCTCCGAGTCCGTAGTGTGAATAGATAGATTTACCATTGCTTGCAAGATTTTCTGCAGGATATCACGACTTAATCTTCCGCCTTTGTAGTTCGTAGTCTAAAATTAAATGTTTTGGTCATATCGATAAACACATTGGCCTCTTAGACAAAGATGCTAGATTTGGTAGACTTACACTTTAATTTCTATATGAATATTTTTAGAAAGCTCAAGTTTTTCTGCCCGTTTTGGATATGACGGTTGAAGGCTAAACAATAACTGAATTTTGAACTTAAATCTTTAGTAAATGAGACATCTCATGTTTTGTATTATAATTAATAGTAAGGTTGGCAACGCCTTTGCAATCGTAAGATTGTCTTCGGAGCCCACTTAAGTACCCTTAGAAAGCCTTTGTTGTCCCTCCATGCCAAAAACAAGTTTTTCCATATCTAGGTTAAATCTGGACAAAGGATGATTTATATCTTTCCACGTGTGTCTTCCTGAAACAGGCATCCATTAATATAATGCTAGTTATTTTGCGATATACTTTGTTATAGTTATGTTAATATGAAACCTTGGTGCTCAGTGCGTAGTTGAAGCAGGAATTTGCTGTGAATGTTCGTTGTTAATTTTCTAATCGTAAGTCGTAAAGCAAAATATGCATACACTTGTGTCTTTGTATATACGTCATGAAAAAACATTTATCAATTGCGTGGCCAAATAGATTAAGACTTCTCTTGTTTATTCTATGTGGATAATCAATATATAAATATCACAAATTATAACGTTTTTTTGAAGTTATAGCCAATGATGCCAGTCGAAATAACAATGGATGGATGGATACGTATTACTCTAATGAACTAGTGAATGCTTCACTCTGCTTCTATTCCGATGCCTGTGATCATGGTGTAGGAGCATGAATATGCTCATAACAGTATCTTATTCTTATTTGTATTTTATGGCGGCGGGCGCCTCAGAGGCCCCGAGATCTTTGTGGACACAAGTGGTCGCACAAAAGGATGCCAGCTCCTCTCGCGAGAGGCTGTGCAAACCGAATTCCGGTGTCGCAACCTAATGAGTTGTTTTCTCTTTAATTGTTGTTCAGTTTGAGTTTAACTTCAGTGTATCTATGTGACATCTTCCTGGATATATCACCACCATACACTAAGCTAATACGCAGTATGTCAGATAAAATCCTGTAGCAATATCAACCTTATTAATAAGAGAAGAGAACTAAAAGTATTTGCTGAGGAGGGGATGTCATGAGCTCATTTATTTCTGACTTATCTAAACTAATATGAACGTGTGGAAGCTATTAAATTGCTTTTAGATATAAGTACCTATGGTCGATCGATTTGTATTAAGCTTTCCGAATAAAATAAAAATGAAATATCATAAAGAATATAATATAATTTGATTGTTTGTTTGTTTGCATTGAATAGGCTCCAAAACTACTGGACTGATTTGAAAAATTCTTTCACCTCTATCCTACATTATCCCTGATGAACATAGGCTATATTTTATTTTTCTGCACGGAGGGAGTTGCAGGAAACCGCTAGTATAACTTTGTATAACTTTGTTTTACTCGTGCAATGCACAAAATAACTGTATTGACTAATGGTATCTAATATATAGCAATACGAGAGGTTTATATTATGACAGATAGTACCGGTTTAAAAATAGAACAGGATATTGTTAACCTATATGCAATTTGAGTCACAACATCAACCTTCTAAGTAGGTCAGTTCTCAAAATTCCATTTTTTACTAAGCTCTGTATCATTAGTTTGTCCAAGGTGTATTCAAGATGTAACGGTACTTTTTATCTTCGAGATAAACGATTATACGATGTGTTCCGGCACCAAGTTTGGACAATTGGACCAACCTGATAAAGAGATGAGTAATGAGTTTACCTGAAGTGGTTAGGAAACAGATAATGGTATCGATGACTTTAGATTTGAGGTGTCCTAAATTGTAAATGGACGTTTAAACAGCAGAAGCCAGGTGGTAACGAGAGGAATTTGATTATTACTACGCTGTTAAACTGCCACAAATATTTTTCTAAAATTTAAAAATAGGTAAATAGGTTTATTGATTACCTTCGTGTAATTCAGTCAGAGTAATAGTTTATTTAATTATAAAGCATTCTTAAGGTTCAAATTATTTCGTGAAATGCAAATAAAACCTCGTAATTTTAAGAAAATCATCAATTTCCTGTGCACAGCTGAAGAGGTAAACAACCTAGACACGTGTAACGACTTAACATATTTACCGAACGGCTACGTGACACATTTCGTAATAATTTATATGAAAACAGTCGGCTGCTCACTTCCTGATTAGAAAATCGTGAAAATAATCTCTAATGTGCATTTTACAAAATTACAAAAGCTTTCAATTTAAAGCTACTTGATATTTTGCTTAAATTACAAGTTTTAAAACGGGGAACTAGAGTTTTCCTTTACATAAGGATGATTAAATTATAGTTCATTTCCTTCGATTGATTTGGAGAGTTCTGTAAGAAACACACTAAGCCTTTCTGGACAAATTATTTCCCTACCAGAACTCTCTAATTTAAAATAGTACTGCAATTTTAGCTTAGCAGCAACTTTATTGGACAAAGAACTGTAGTCCATGGCGATAGCAATATTATAGATCATTATCATTGTTCGGTTTTAAGGAAACCTAACTAAAGCTACTAGCCATAATAATGAAAGTATAGGTCGATATTTGCCTCCATAGAGAAACGAAATTTGGTTTCCGACAAATCAATAAGGCTAACCATTGTGGCCAACATACCAGACATCGGCCATCTTGCCAGGGCCATCACTTATGCGAGTCAGGAGCGCGCCTTCCGCGCCGCGTAACGGTGGTTATGATGCTTATTCCACTCCTGAATCCTGAGTGGCAGCCCTGAATTTATATAGCGGTTCTGTGCAAAGACTTTTGAATTCGAATGCATTCCATAAACGGTCAAAATTGATAGTTGATATTTTGAGCAGAGCTGATTTGGAAAATGGTCCTATGACAAGTTGAAAAAAGTCGATGGATGTTTTATTCAATAAAATTGGATAGATAAAAAGTAACATTATCTTTAATACCTACCTACTATATTGTTAGGGTGTATTATTAACTATCTGTCCGCTAGTGTTACATAGTTACTCGTACCATTAATATTATTAATGGCGGTTTTTAAAAGTTGGCGTGTCACGCAAGTGAGGCCAGACATCCGAAAATGTTTTCCAATCGATCGAACTTTCTCCGAACGGAAAAGCGTCCTAATTGCGCCTGCGCGAGTGACCGAGAACGATTGAACGAATGAACGAGTGAATGAGAATATTAATTCTTAAAGGGCTGAGATGGTAACGGATCGGAGGACGTGCGTCGCCTATGTATATTCTATAAGTGGACTGTATTTATGGCTTGTATGTAAGATGTTTATATTATTAGACCTACTGTTATGTTTCAATTGGTTTGAAAATTTGGCTCTTTTTTTGGAAAAAAACGAGACAAATTAGGTATATTAAATCTTTACTTTTATCAATGGCCTTTTTTGCGTTTTGCGTTAATTTAGCCACGAAATAACACTGCCTGACACCTAGTCAGTCCGTCAAGAATGACTAGAAAATTCCTCCGACAAAACTGTCACAATTTTATTTCGAATGAAATGTTGACGCAAATTACCAAAATACAACAAACAGCTCATATAATTATGTTACAATAACATGGGAACCCGTCCAGTCTCCCACGTAATTTTCGGATACCATTTCATTAAATTTCTCCTGAGATACATACGCAATATTGCAAACTACGAAATGACCGGGGAACTATCAATTTCTAGACAATAGCCGGCTTACGGTTGTCACATGTGTACCTGCCTCTTTATCTACGTTCAACTGTTTCGTAGTGCTCTATTCTCATGGCTGAAAGAATCTTATTGCCTTGGCGCTATGTTTTGAAATCGTCGGTTATCGAACACGGTAGGTAGTAATTGTCTATGGGGACACCATAAATGAGGGCTTGGAGATACGACACGGTGTAATTCAGTACCGTTGTCGATCATTGAAGTGTGGAAGAAAGCAGGCGCTAGGCGGGACGGGCGACGTCCTCGACATATCAATCAAAAACGTTTATAATATGCGTGCCCCGTACGATCCGCCACACTGCCTTATTAGCGCGCACTAAGAGCTCTTGTGGTGTACCAAGTTTAAATCGAGCCGGGATGGCGATAGGTTGATTTAAATTCAGAATAAGCGGGAAGGAGGAAGTCTCGAGACGTGTGCGCATCTATGTCACACCTTTTCTCCGTATTTGAACTCAATTGAACCCGTGGACGGTGAATTTGATGGGTTTTTTTCTCATGATTTCCAAGGGAAGTATAAATTGGCGATGTGATTTGAACGCTGATTTTTGCGTTAATCGATAGGATCTGCGGATGGTTGTCGTGACTTTGAAAGATAAATCGAATTTCGCGTTATTGCAATCCATTGTAATGTCAGGTCAAATAAATAATGTTATTTTTTTACCAATAGGTATTAGGTACTTGGTTCTTGTATTTTTTCACACTTTTTGTTACCAAAAATTTACTCTAGCTACAAAAAGCTTTTGCTTTTACACAAACGTTACTTTAAAAAAAAAGTTGTCCTGTCCTGTGATCATGTAATCATATCAGGACCGTCTACTTATAAACTACCCTTAAGTGAGATGCGTCCGAATCATTAAAACGTGTTTTGAAATTGCATTGCAGTCTTGAGGATGCAAATATTTATGTGTCACAGATCCCACTTAGGTACCATCCAAGATTTCAGGCCTAAAAAAATACCTGCGATTGTAATTTACTATCATTCAAATTGGAAAATTAACTTTTAAACACAATCTACCCTACCAACTGCCATCTATCGGATACCCTGGCTAACATTATATTTTTTGGAATCGTTTCGTTTCGAGAAATTCTCTGCAATTTATTCCAAGAAATCTGGCGTAATAGTTTTAAATAAATCGTACTTTTAATGCGGTTTGAAACAATCGAATCGCTATGTCATCGCAAAGATACCGTTAGCGTTTTCCGCCTAAAATCTGCATTTCATGAATATTTCTTTAGAACCCGTGCGCAGGTTTTGTACATAATCGAATTAAGGACGTCAAGATTAATTTTAAAATACTGCTTATATTTTCTGCTAAACGAAATGATGCTGACAGAGCGAGTCATAAAAAGCTTCCAAAAGTAACTGGCCTGCGTGTTGGAAGAACTCATCATACCCATGGTATTTTTATTTACGAATAAATGTCGTAAGAAACTAAGGCTGTTTAATTTTTCCCAAGGACTCGCCTGAGTGGGATGTAATGTAGCTTTTGCCTTTGGGGCATAATTTTCCGAATGGAAAATATTCTTTATCTCAATCAAGATAAGGACCAAATAAAGACCATTTGTGTGCCAAAATTATAACCCATTTAGTATTTTAAACGTACATAGTTAAAACCTAACATCAATACAATCTATCACATTTATAATAGTAAGTAGGTAGGATACATATAAACCTTCCAAAATAAATTCTTGCTCAAATACTAGGTCTTGTTTTAGAGCAAAAACAAAAATGGCGACTTTGTTTCGTACCATTTAGAGTTTGTCGATGTGACATAAACGTTGCCAATGTTGCTATGCTCTAAATTAAAAGCTTAAATCAACCTCATTTTCTCGGCTTTTTGTCCGCCGCCGCCGCCTCGAATTACTACAGATTCTGGCAAAACCCGACACTTTACCTTAATAACGTCATAAGTAATAAATAACTTATCATAAAACGCAATAAGGCATTTTATTGTAGGTTGACCAGCCTCTATTCTACGTGGTAACTATTTTGTTTTTAATGTTTATTGTTTTTAACTCGACCGCCAGCCATTAGGTACTGTCAAAAGCAATAAGGTTTACCGTGTGGAATCTCAGCCAACTACTTTCGATACTTTTTTTTTTTGATACTTGTTTGATCTAGTAGTGCGATAGGCGCTAGTGTTCAATGACGAAGTCACGCCCCGCCCACGGCTTTCAAATTGACGTTACGTTGCGCGGTCGTCAATGTAGTAACTAAAAGCAATTGCGTAGATTTGAATATCAAGCAAAATAATAAACAAACTTGGAAATCCCGACCACTGCAGCATCATTCGTATCATTAGGTACTGAGAAAGTTATATTACAATCATAACAATGACAGTAGGACTGTGGAATCTTTTCCTCATAGTTCAATGGCTCGACAGTGCCCGCGTATTGCTCACAACAATCCAAACTGTCCTCACTTGACTCGACTTTGCCGCCAATATTCTCCATGACAGTGACAGCGTCAGTGACAGTGTTGCCAGGCAATATAGCAACGCATGAGACAGAGTGTCTACAAAGACAATCTTGGTTGAATTTGAATACTAATCTAACTGCTGCACTTTAAAATCCATCAAAGCGATTTAGCTTCCAAAGAATCAAAGAAACATTGATTCATACATTCATACACACGAAAAACGTTAGTTACTCTCATAGGGCGTAAAAAAAACAGTCTTTTTTAGGCATAGATAAGACAAACGAGCACATGGGCAACATCATGGTACGTAGGATCTGTGACTCATGGACATGCATTCTTAATTGCAGTTGTTAAGACCGCAAATATGTTGCATATCATGAGGACTAAGATGGAAAGCCTTTTTGCTAGTAATTTCATCGGTAGTCTTATCCCCGCACCGGAACAGAACAATGCGAGCACTGCTGCTTAGCCGAAGGTTAAATAATAAGATGGTGGTAGCGGTCCAGATGGAGCGGGCACAAGGTCCCGAACATCACAAAATTTGCTGAATTATCTATCCTAAGGCAAACTATTTTACGTAATTGCCTTAAATTTCGAAAGGAAATGGAGTCACCTGAGTTGCGAAACCGGACGTGGTTATCTGCAGTCGATACCTCGTTTCTAATTAATGAATGAGACACTATTCCGGTGTCCTATTCTGTGACTCGAAAACAAAGGCATCACGATCAAAAACGTTCAATCCGTTTTAAATCTTAACTCAGCTGTGTAAAAAAGCAATTGTAACGGAGTGTTAGTGTTAAATACGTCTGTTTTCTTTGAAAACTGCCGTGATGCAACTGTTTGAGGCTATGTCGACAGTTTTTAATGAAAACAATGTTTCATTGATAAATTCTTTGCGAATTCGTCTAGTTTTGCGTTGAAGTATTAGGTAAGGAAAAAACCTATAGTTGATTTAAATTAGAGGATTCTAGTTAAGAATACTTCTTAAATAGATGTACCGATGAAATACCACCATAGACTTGGTTTTTGAATTTTAACCCAATTGCCGTGCAGCTTAAATTCAAATATCAAATAAATAAATAAATATCAGGGACAATGTCACACCAATCGACCTAGTCCCAATTTAAGCTCTAGGCTGGTATTATGGGTACTAGACAATGATATAAATACTTATATAGAGAAATATATACTTAAATACATAGAAAACATCCATGACTCAGAAACAAATATTCGCGCTCATCACACAAATATCTGCCCTTACCGGGATTTGAACCCAGGACCGCTAGCTTCGTAGGCAGGGTCACTACCAACTAGGCCAGCGCGTCGTCAGCGCGTTGTGTATGATTTGTCAATAATTCCTATTTGGAATATTTTTTATTCATACTTATTAATAAATAACCAAGGACCTAGCAAGGTAGAGGAGTGGCGGACACTTAAACAACAAGAGAGTGGCTCTTTGGTTATGATTATGATAGAATAGAATAGAATAGATTCATTTATTCGGCTATTAAATAAACACAAAAAAAATCACATACCTACATTTGAGAAAACAAAAAATAAAAGTACATAACCTATTTATCTGATTAAAATGAATAGCCGAAACGGTGTACCAGCTCAGCGTGGTGCTGTGGCACGGATCTGCAGCGCTGATTTTCAGCTGGACCCGCATGTGATAAATGGCAAATACAAGAAAATAAATAAAACAGTATTTTAAAAAAAACAGCATATTAAAAAAAAAAAAACATTACAAAAAAGTGAGATCTAGCGTCCTAAGCGCATTCTTATTGGCTTATATAATTATATTACACTCTAAGTTCAAAATTCAGCAACGCTAAAATAACATAGGTACATAAACTCACGCCTTCATTCCCATAGAGGGGTAGGCAGAGCTAAAGAATTACCAACAAGTCTTAAAACTTCTTGATAATTCTGTAACCCCATTTTGCACAAGTAGGCTAAGATGTTTCCCAGTGTATTAGTGACAGGTGGCAAGCCCATCGCCTAACAGTACTACAAGCCTTTATTCCCTTAGTCGCCTCTTACGACATCCACGGGAAGACATGGAGTGGCGCTATTCTAACCCGGCAACCACACGGCAAAATAACAAGAATGTTATTAATTGAACATTGATCAAATAACTTCTTCCGATCTCCCGGCACAACGGTAACCTATTTTTATAGCTGATAGATAACACTATAACGACCAAACCGATTTCCACCAAATCTATCTTAAAATCCCCTCGACAAAATAACTAAGGATCAAGCTTACGGCATGAAGCCAAAGATTACTTTTGACGTTCCTATTTTTTTCTCGTGATTTACGCTGTCGACTCATGTCATGACCGGGTTTCCTATTCGCTTAATTTTTTTTCCTTCATGGCTTTCTCTCCCTGTTTGTAATATACGGTATGTTTCGCCAATGTCGAGTTTTAGACTAGAAATAAGTCCATGGATATCACACGCAAGGACATTTGGTCGGTTAAAGGGTTTTTACTCTTCGGGGAAGCTCCACGTGGTTATGTCCCGCTTAAAATTTTAAGTTATTGACTATGCTCTACCAACTATGTTAGGGGGTAGATATGTAAGTAGTGGGTGACTTCATAAATTATCTTACGGACGCACTCACAGTCTGTTTTAATCACGATTAAGGGTGCGTTCCTATATTCAAAACCGTTGGTAGAGTTGTGACGTCTCGTTAAAATTTGACACATTTTGTATGAAGCAAATGTCATAACGCTACTGTCCGTAAGGGAAACGATTCGTTTCTTGAATATAGGAACCGGGCATAAGTCGTTACTCAGTTATTTTTCATGCTCTAGTTTGAAAAAGGAACTTCTTACTTGTTTCGAAAATGTCATTGACTACGGTAGCTAGTATCCGAACGGCGACAAAGTCCGGTATAACCGGTATTTTTTTATTAGTTTATCAACAACTAGGTTTTCATTGATTCGCTTCAAAATCATACATAACATACTAATACCTACTGGACTGCGGTACGGAACCCCCGAAGCGCGTGTCCAGCTCGCACTTGACCGGTTTGTTTGTAATAATTCACGGCAGGCTATGTTGTTTTTTTTAAACGTAATTTTTCACGTGTCTTGATTTTTTTCAACACACCTACTACCAGATACCTACCTACCTTCTCAAAGTTGATGTTCAATTTCAAGCTATCTACAATAAATTCCTATTGACAGAACGCTATCTGTTATCTTCCATAATTTAAGTAGACGCAAATAGGTAACACCTAAGTATCGATTAGGAGCTATCTCTTCCTTAATCTAACTGATAAAATAGAGCATCCCAGTATTCTTAGAACTAATATAACCGCCATTTTCTATTCGATATGAGTCATGTTTAAACCTATAGGTATATAATACAGGTAGGCTTTCGTGATGAGGCAAGAGACGCGCTAGGGTGTCGGCGGACTATTGATTTTTTTCGCTTCTAACCGCGACAGACTACGCAAATACCTTCATAGGTCAAACACTTGTGTTCGTACGACGATCTTTGAATGCTCGCTTGAGACAAAGGGCGGTGATTCAGACAGAAAGCTTTGTTTTGTAGTTAATAGCGATCGATATTGTTACTGTTAATTGTTTGAAGACCGTGGCGCCATCTGTTAGCGAGTAGCGGAAGTTGACACAAAGAGAATGCATGCATTAGTTTTTTGAATGGAAAAAGGAACCAACATTTTTGATTTAGAAACGAATTAAAATATTCAGTAGGTAATGTGATTGCAAATCTATTAACTGATTGATGTACGTGTAATTTCCTAGTCATCCACAATGAACGCGACATCTCATTGTATTATTTTAATAAAACCGTATGCACTAATACTAACGTTGAATTGGCTGACTCACCCATTGTAGGGTTTTCTTGGAAACGACTATTCAAACATGGGATCAATCGTAATAATTCTGTTTTGTTGTTGCAGATATCAAAACAGAGGAGGTTATCAGCGAGGCGAAGATCGAGACAAATCACGAGGACTTGCAAGAAATGAGGGAGAAACAAGAGCCAAGAGTGACGAGGACGATGAGCATTGACAGCGATAACCGCTCAGACAGGAGCGAAGAAGAAGATTCTAGAAGAGCCCGCAAACGAGCGGCTTCTACCTCTCCATCACCAATGCCGTTGGACAAAAGGTTTGCCCGGTTCGAATGCCCTAAATGCGGTCAGCGTTTCGACTCTGGCAACGCGTTTGATCTTCACCGGTTCACCGTTCACGGCGACGAAGCGCGCGGCTTCAATGATCTCACCTTCGTAGACTTTTCCAGCAAGAAGTTCCCGGAAATAGCACGAGGCGTCTGCGAACGCAATCCGCATATTTCTATAACGGAACAGCGGTTCAGATGCGAGATGTGCTACAGAGATTTTCCATGCGGACAAGCTTTAGATATTCACAAGAAGACTTGTGCCAATCCTGTTAGGGTACAAAGCCCAGAACGCGTCGATCGCAGAGACGACTTCTTTGCTAAACTGGACCTAAGAAACAGGTCTTTCGGTATTCCTGGTACTTTAACCCCACCTATGGAAAGGTTTGTATCCAAATTTGAAGATGGACACTTCACCGGCAATGGAATCAGACACATCGATGCCGCTAGAGACTTGGCTGACATCCAGTCAATCTTAAACGTAACATCAACTGGAAGTCTTCTTGAGCGACTCACTGGTACTAGAGTGCCTTTGGAGAATTCTGTTCTCACGCCACCTGATACTATCTGCAAAGACAGAGACCAAGAAGAAACTCAAGATAACTTTGCTGCTGAGTTTAGGAGAATGAAACTCCGAGGAGAATTTCCTTGCAGATTGTGCCCCGCGAAATTCCCTAACCTTAGAGCGTTGAAAGGGCATAACAGAGTGCATCTTAGCGGGACTGGTCCTGGGCCTTATCAGTGCAACATGTGTCCTCATGCATCGCTGGACAAAGCAGCCTTAGTGCGCCACATGCGCACACACAACGGTGACCGCCCTTACGAATGTGCTGTCTGCAACTACGCATTCACTACAAAGGCTAATTGCGAACGTCATCTCCGCAATCGCCACGCTAAAGTAACAAGAGAAGACGTTAAACGCTCAATCATATACCATCCATCTGAGGATCCTAACAACGACGAGGTGAATTCTAAACTGACACGAGATGAGGTTAAGCGATCTCTGGCTTTCCACACGCCTGAACCTGAAAGACGGGCTGAACCCACCGGCCGTGTCACACCACTATCCCACTTCACGCCAAGTTTCATTACTGACAGGCATCCAGTTTCAGCACTGACCCCAAAACCGATAACAGATATACCTATGATTCCCAGAGAACCAGAACAGCCTGTTCCTAGGATAAAGGTGAAAGGTATCGGCCAATTGACGCAGATTCCGGAGTACAGGCCGCCTGAATTCTCAATTAAAATTAATGAAGAAGATAATTATGATGAAGAAGTGCCAGTTGATCTCAGTACCACCGACAACCACTGCGACGTTCTTGATCTCAGCAAGAAGAAACGGGACGTGGATGAAGAAGATGACATTAAATCTACTCCGCGACCGGCATTTGAGCCTGATCCAGCCGTTACTGCTTCCGCATTAGAGAAGACACGGTTCCTTTTGGCCCAGCAAAGACTATTCGAGACTTCTCTCCCTAAACTCGATCCCTCATACTATGCTAATCAACTTTCACAACTGTACGCTGGAGCCGTACCAGGTCTCCCTGGCATTGGGCTCCCGCCGTCATTTCCAATCAACCCTTACTTTCTGCAACCCTCTTTTTTTCCCCATCCTACCGATTCTCAAGAACTGGCCGAAATAAAGCAGCGAATACAAAAGGAAATCATTCGCGGTCTGAGCATGTCAGGCGGGCGGCTCGTCACCAATGAACACGAAGTTCAGCCTAAACAAGAGCCTGAAGATGATGATCAGCCTATGTTACGCGATAGTTCTCCTGTACCACCTCCCCGCTCTGAATCTCCCCCGAGGCCGCTGAACAATATCATTCAGCAAAACGATTCTGTGAAAATGGTTATTAAAAACGGTGTGCTGATGCCTAAGCAAAAACAAAGACGTTATCGGACGGAAAGACCGTTTTCCTGCTCGCAGTGCTCGGCTCGCTTTACTTTGCGATCGAATATGGAGCGTCATGTGAAACAGCAACATCCTCAGCATTGGAGCGTTCGGCGGCCAGCGCCGCGGGCGCCTCCGCCGTACCCTTCCTCGGACGCTTTAGCTGATCGAGTAAAATTTGCTCTCTTAGCGCGACATCTCGAGCGACCTATCCAGCAAGACCGTTCCCCTATCCGCCGGGACTCGGACGAGGTCGCTGACAATGAAGAAGACGAAGACGATACTCTAGTTATAGATGAAGAGCCTGGACCTGATGCTAAGGCCGAACAGCTCCTTGCAGCGCATCGGGCAGCCGAAGAAATTCTACTCGCGTCTCGTCAACAGGAATTACACAAGGATTTTGATCTCAAAATTGCTGGAAACCTTATCAACAAGCCAATTCCGATCCCTGAGAAGACTGAAACTGGCACTGATCCTATTACTGCACCCGTGGAGCCGTTGACTGTGCCCGTGGTACCCACCAGGAGTGATGAAGAGGAGGATGAAGAAGGTCTTGTGGCGTCCACTAGTGAAGGAAACATCTCCGGGAGTGATGAAAATAAGTGAGTATAATTAATTATCAATAGCCTACAACGACTTAAAAAAAATCATAATACAATCCGTTTCAACTGCCACTTTATGGAACATACTCATGATAATTTTGTTAGCAGGTCAGAATCGGACACTGGCAACCAACCACCAAAGAAGAAGTCCGCCTACAGCCTGGCCCCAAACCGAGTGTCCTGCCCTTACTGCCACCGGAAATTCCCTTGGTCCTCATCCCTACGCCGCCATGTGCTAACACACACCGGACAAAAACCCTTCAAATGTCCCCATTGCCCATTGCTCTTTACCACCAAATCCAACTGTGACCGCCATCTGCTTCGGAAACATGGCGGGTCAGCCAGAGCTATCCTGGCAGAGCCCATAGCAGTTGCAGTATCCCCTCCTCAAAACGACCTCAGAACAGTCCCCGAAAGGCCTTTCAAATGTGCCAATTGCCCCACAAGTACGTTCTCTACACTGGATACTTTGAAGAAACACATGTCTTCAAGACACGGGACTAACGATTCACAACCTGCGTCTCCTATCCCTGAAGTTGAGGATATTCCAAACGGAGAGCTGGCTTTCAAGTGCCATTTGTGTGAGGCCTCGTTTGGGGATAGAGGTGGGGCGCTGAGACACCTGGCTTCTATGCATACGACGGAGTACGACCAGCTTGTCAGTAAGGGAGCCCTGGACGCCGCGAGCGACCGGAGCGAGAGCGCTGATGATGATGAGAAGGGGAAGTTCGCAGACCATGCTAACCGAAAGGTAAGTTTTTATCGTTTTACAATAAAATCAATGCTAAAACTATAACTTGATATAAAATGCCCAAAAGAGTATTTAACTGGCGTCATTTAGTCAATACAAAAGCAACCGTTCTATCAAATTGTATGCCATCATTTTCACGTCTAAGATTTGTACGCTGTGTAAATGGAATATAGGTACTGCCATGTATGATCCAAACACATGTCGAATTCCCGACCTAATTACTACGATTCCTTTTCTAATATAGATCTTATTGCTCTCCGCAAACTCTAAATCCTTTGGCTAACATGAATTCTCTTTTCAGGTGGTATGCGCGTTCTGCATCCGTCGCTTCTGGTCAGCTGAAGACCTGCGTCGCCACATGAGGACTCATTCAGGAGAACGGCCGTTTGCTTGCGACCTCTGCCGGCGGAGATTCACTCTCAAACACAGCATGCTCCGGCACCGGAAGAAGCACAGAGATGAGACTGATGACGAGGAAGTCACGCCGCCAGACACGCCTGTGGAGCGAGAGGCTATGACCAACGGGTAAGTTTAAACTACGACCCTTGGTTTAGATTCAGGCCAGAGTTATGACAGTTTTTACACTTCCTTCTATCAAATAAAAATATAACGTAATTTATTGCCTTCCCAAAGTGGGAAGTTAGGGCTTGATTTCAAAGGCTAACGTTTATTTTTCTTTGCAGATACAGTTATCATGATGACGACGGCTCTGGCAGCGAGATACCCAGCAACGTAAACAACAACAACTCTCCTCCAGCGTCCCACTACGATAAGAAACTGAAAATACAGATGACCTCGCGCAAATACTCCTCCGAGACCGAGAACGAGGGTGAAAACGGCAGCGACCTCATTGGAAAACTTCTCGGCATCCCTGACAAGACTATCATCAACAAACTCCTGTCTTCCGCGGACGAAGCAGCCAAATTCCTCGGAGTGAACAAATGAGAGTACGCTTTGGTCTTCGTGACGCCTGCTAGGCTTATCCTGGCGCCGCGGGGACTAATACTGCCGCTCCAAATTCAAACGTCAACGAACGTTAAAACCGGTACAACGCCATCTAGCAACGAGTAGACGCCACTATTCGGCGCATATTTAAATATTATTAATGCAATTTATTCGTGTGTGTATTTTTAATGTTTCAAATTTATCGCTATACGATAACTAGGTGCCTTTAGCTGCCTTAAATTTTATTGAATTGAAAGTGTGAACCGTCCTATTCTGCCTTAAATAATTGTAATTTTTAATGCATGTGGGTGCGAGCAACGATTTTAATTTAGTGCCAGTTATAAAAGTACATAACTGTATTTTTATGTGTAAGTTAATTATTACGATAAATATATTACGATTAGTGTTTAGACGTAGCGATGGATACCGCAGTAAACTCTTGATATTTACTTATTTTACTAAGCACGTTTCAGTAACTGGGTGTCTGTAAGCCAGAATTTATTGCATTTCCGTCTAGTCGAGTTTATCCCACTTTGGTATTTTTTCACTCTCTATCTTTCGAACGTAGTGGAAGTCCAGCCAAAAAGTTGTAAGCAAATCCAAAATTTCTAGTCATTTACCTAAACGTTATATTCTTGTATTGAACCTAAGCTACGATACCAAATTGCGAGTAATGTTTAAATTTCATATAAGTAATATAAGTCAGTTGAAATAGACCTCATAATAGCAACCAATGAATAGATCTAGATTTCGAAGTAAGTGTCACATTTTTAAGACTTTCATTGTATTTCATTTCAACATATCTACTCCGGTATTTCTTATTTTCTTTCTCTGTTTCCTTCACATCTTTTAGGTCTAAAAATAGGTGTACTTAAAACGAATATTAATGCCTAATCTAAGTACTTAACTAATGACATTTTGTTTGCTCAAAACCAGCATTTCTTTACAGCGAATTTTAGATATTTCATAGTTTAGGCATATTTAATGGATATAAATAAAAAGTTAAATAAGTTTTTTATTCGATAAATGCAAAGTAGGGTAATGCTTTTAAGGTGGACACTGGTGTACCAACGTAGCAAGAGTTTTATCAAATTTATTTGTTAGTCAGAGGTGGCAAGATGCGATTTATTTTATTTTAAAATGTCTATTGGTGGGGCAATATATTATAACAAAGGGTTAAAAATCCTGTAGGATAGTTTTAGATTAGTTATTCAGTCTCCTTGAATGGATCGACGAATCATACGCTAGAATATACCTAAGTCCGAACGTGCTTTGTATATTTTGAATTGCTTATAAAATACCAAATATAAAATATATGGATTAGATTAAAATATTATAAAATGACTGTATAATTACGAGAAAATTGCAAGTACCGTATGGTTTTATTTTAATCTTAGACAATTAGCAATAATGTTATTGTATTTTTATTAGCTTTTAATTGATATGTCATATTTAAAACTTATTCAAAATTAATAATTAATTATAATATTGTATACCAAAGTAAGTTAAAATCCTGCTTGATGTCAATTATAGTTAGAAAAATGAGTGCTCTCGATATAATTACGTTATTATTTATTTCATTCTCAAATTAATTGCTATTTTTACTTAGGGCCAGTTCATGAGCATACGTTTTTATTTATTTATTGTGTCATTAAATTAATTAGTAGTTATTAATTATAACTTAATTAGAAATTAATATAGGTAAGTTAGTTTTTAAGAGTGGCAACACCGCTTGGCCTTTCAATCGTAGTATTCGTGTGTAATATGTAGTGTGTCGTTTTAAATAAATACATATAGCTTTATAATTATTATTACCTTAATAATTAATTATTCAAATAATAACTACCAATACTGAATTCATGACTTCGTAGTTATTGATCTTAGTAATAAATAATTACTTATTCACTTTATGCCTGTCTTTCTTTAATGCAATATGGGTGTCGTTTTAAAAACGTTTTGTGAATTAAATCTTGTGTATAATAAATACAAATGTTTTATTTCTTTAGAACCCCTGATTTTAAGACTGATTATTTAATAAAAGATTAATTTGATAATCCAGTAAAACGACGGTACAATAAGTAACTGGGTGTCGAAAATTACGTACACTAATACACCTATAGTGAGAATATCGAACTAAATTGAAATAAATATAAATATGAATACACTAATCATAAAATTAATAAGTGTATTAGTTGGGTAATTATTTTAGTTAGCGGGTGAGAAATTGTAAAATAATTACCACTAAGCTGTTAAATTCAAATTAATTCTGGATTTTGAAACAAACGTGGTGTGATACCTCTATTTCCGAAATACAGAGGATAAAGTTTTTCACGTAAGAAAGTCGCAAATTTGAACAGTGTAAAAATTAAAAGCAAAATGAAATTACTGGCACGTCCGCACACCAGAATCGTGCTCCGATTTTTTTGCATAGATGTCCTTAATAAAAAATCTAATCTTTATTTCTCATATTTTCTCTCTTTAATTGTGTAATAATCCATCATTCATCAAACATGTATTTTTTCAATTCATTTGCATAGTCGTTCGGCTACTCAACACAAGATGGCGTGAGTAACACGTTCATCGTTACTTTCTTGTAAACCCGGAAAGGTCAAAAATGATTAAACAATAACTTATAATGATATTTATAAATAATATAAAAGCTATCATTGTATTTTATTATTTCTTAAAATGGTTTTTATTAACTTTTTATAGCAATCTGAACGCATTGCAAACCGTATGCATCCAGTGAACAACCAATCAGCGAACGGTAATGCCAGATTAAAATGCCTTTGCTCAGAAACGGGGAAGATTTATACAATTAAAAACAAAAACAATTACAAAACGATCAAGTTTTTCTGGTTAAATGTAAATAAAGCGATTAGTTTATAGTTACAAATGTTATCTCATTGTTACTTATCTAAAGTAATGAAAACATTGAGGACCATAACGTTGACATAGACATTGTATTGCATTAACGCATATTTATTAAATACAATAAGTTTTTATTTTAATTTTTGTTGTTAAAAACCGGCAAATAAATCTATTTTCATTTGTCTGTTGGTTATTGAAGCGACATTTTTATTTATTTTTGGGAAAAAAAAATTAGAGCTTGCAACCCCATAGGTGAGTGAAGGAATTTTTAAGAAATAGAAAGAAGTCGCTAATTAATGCTATACGGCGTCTTCGTTTTTAGTTTCAGTTGCTTAACTTTTTGTGAGAGTTACGAAACATTACGCTGTGTCCTTGGTTAACTATCAAACTTAGTTCGTTTAAAAACTGTACTCGTAGAAAAATAATAGGTAAGCTTGTTTTCTATGCTATGCAGTAAGCATTTCTCATAGTGACGTAGGTACACTATTTCTTTCGGTGGCCTTTGCCGTAACATTTACAATCTAATAACTTCAAACACATATACATTGCGCCTAATCTTTGTATGTTCCTTAACCTCTACCTATATCATGTTGTTTTTTATTAATAATATTGTTTCTAAACATTGTTTACATTACAGTAATTAGGATTTATATCCAAAATGGGCGATCAACAATTTTTCCTGAAATGGAACGATTTTCAAACGAATATGGTGACTTCGTTCAGGCATTTAAGGGACGAGAAAAGCTTCACTGACGTGAGTTAACAAAGTTATGGTCTTTCTTACTTATTTGATTACAAACAAACTTGCATTTCTCCATCCAATATCTTCAGTAATAAGTTCCCAAAGTTCTGTGGCGTTCCGTATTTGTTATTCAAAAGTGCTGTGTAGTGATATGAATTATTCAATTGATATTGATATTCAAATTGATATTGATATTCAAATTGATAGAGCAAACTTGAGAATAATCAAACTGTAGGAGCAGGATAAAGAAAGTGGTAAAATTTTTAACATACATTGTCTACATAGTGTTAGAAGCTCTTAATCCTGGCTGTAATCAAAATTAGTCTCCACAAAGTGATTAATGGTGATTTTTCGCGGTATTTCAGGTTACCCTAGCATGCGAAGGACAGACTTGTAAAGCACACAAAATGGTCCTTTCAGCATGCAGTCCATACTTCAAAAGTTTATTAGAGGTAAGTGTCTTTGTTAGAGACCTTTTACACAGTAGTAGTAGTTTTGATAATGCAGTTAAGAGTAGTTTATAGTTCATCCTATCATATTAATAAGCAATATAGTGCATGACCCTGGGTTATCGGTTTGATTTGAGGATTATCAATTATCATTGATTATGGACAGCCGACAGCAGACGAGTAGGCCTAGCCAAGACTCATACTGTATGAAGTTGACATAAGTGGTCTACACAATCTGTCATCAGATGCCTATCCTATTCATTTAGTTGATTTTCGAAAATCATTAACTTAGCTTTATGCATTTCAACTAGGCTCCAAATAACGGAAAGGTTAAGTGTAAACCAACCACAAACTGCTTATACAGTCAAAAGCATTAATATCTACACAGCCTTTGTCGAATTATAAGCATACATATACCTTAATGTTAACAGCATAGGAGTGTGTATATATTGTTGGCATCAGGGAATGTTAATTGTATATTATGACTTAGACTGTACCTAAACCCTGTTAAGTTGAAGCCACAGCTAATATGGTTTTTAGTCGACTGACAAAAGAGAGATCAGCATCAATCTGTCTGGTTCTTTGTAGTTTGTAAATGGATAGCCCAATTCAAATGAGGTGTTGCGCAATTTATCTTCACAGAACATAGTGTCACTCTAGTATCCAGCTAGTTGTAACCATAGTTCAATTTAAATATATATACAGTGGTGGACATATAATTAGAAACACTTGCGACATATTTCACATTATACAAGGCACATTGCCGTAAAACTTTTGTTTTTGGAAATAAAACAACAAAATGCATAGAATACGTTCAACAACTTATAATTCATTAAAAAACAAATAAATATCCGAGTTTATAACTACCATTTAGATATTTAGTTACGTACAAACAACTAAACGACATTTGCAGTACCATCCGTCATGGACAAGTAATTAGAAACACTAAAGAAATGAGGTAAAAATCAAAGTTTTAACGTGTCAACATCAACAATTTCAAATTATTTATGTAAAATAATGTTTGGTTTACTAAATTTCTTAACAATTAATATTTAGTTGCATAGCCTTTGTTATTAATGACGGCTCTGCAACGACGTGGCATTTGATCGAGTTCCATGCTTCAACAAAGGCTTCGTAAAGTTCATTTTGACTGGAATAACGTTTAACGGAGACTTTTTTTTTAACGACGTACCACAAATTTTCAATTGGATTTAAATCGGGACTATTTCAGGGCCAGTCTAACATGGTAACACGTTGCTCACTAAGAAAGGATTTAACACTGCGGGCCGTGTGTTTTGGGTCGTTATCGTGCTGAAAGATCCAGGTCACAGGCAAATGGTCGTCGGTGTAGGGAATCATTGTCTCTTCTAAGATGTTTTTGTATTGAAATTGATCCATTATACCTTCAATCTTACGGACGGGTCCAACTCCGCAACCAGAAAAACATCCCCATACTTTAATATTACCACCGCCGTGTTTGACTATACTCCTCGTGTATTTATAATCAAAAGCATGGTTTATTGGACGTCTAACGTAGCGTTTGCCGGCTGAATTCACCATATTTATTTTTGTTTCATCCGAGAATAACACTTTTTTCCATTCTCGTACGGTCCAGTTAAGATATTTCTTTGCAAATAATAATCGCTTCTCTCGGTGTTGCTTGGTAAGAAGCGGTACCTTTCGAGAAACCCTCCCGAACAATTTAGCTTCCACTAATCTGCGGCGTACCAGTTTCGAGGAAATGTTCCTTGGGTCATCAGGTGAAAAAACTTCATTCCTAATCTCTTTGGAGCCTTTGAACGGGTCTTGTTTAGCTACACGTATTATTTGCGAATCTTCCCGGGGAGATGTTTTCCTTGGACGAGCCTCTCTAACAACACTTTTAGTAGTTCCGTTAGTTTTATAATGAGCAATAGCGTTGAAAACTTTCTTCACAGAACATTCTAGATGTTTAGCAATTCTTCTATAAGTCCACTTTCGATCTAAATGTAATTTAACGATTAATTGCCTGGTTGACTCGTCACAACTCTTATTTTTACCAATTTTTACCCATTTTTACCAATACACGTAATTTTCCAAATTTACGTTTAATTGCCGCCGAAACAAAAGAAAAAGCTTAAAAAGAGGTTTTTATTTTATTTTCAAAAATGGAACGAACCATGGATCCCGTTTCTAATTAGTTGTCCAAGCGGCCAGTAATAGAAATTCAACTATCATGATTTTAAAAATCTTTTAATAATTAAAGATAGAACAGATTTACTTTTTTAAATATTTTATGAGTTTTTTAACTCATTGGCTATATTCTGGCATAGTCAATAGTGATTTAATCATTATAATTTTTACTCATAACGATAGTTCATTCTGTGTTTACCTAAGTTTTATGTACTGTTTCTAATTATATGTCCACCACTGTATATAGCCAATTTGGCTAAATACTTTCACAGTCATATAAATGCTATAGATGACCATCATGACTAGTACTCAGGGTTTGTAAAGCTTGCTTTTTATCAGACTTGTGACGTATGTTGTCGACTCAGCAAGTCATCATATCATCATTATCATTATCCCCTACTGCAGGGTTTCTTAAATTTATAGCCCCCCTATTAAATTTCCCAGATGGTCTATAAACCTCTTTTTTTTTTCTTTATTTAACCCTTAATAGGGCCTCGTTAACTAAAAATACTAGACCAACATCAAATACAGTAATGGAATCGCAAGTCTCTAAAGAGTAAAAATACATGAAGTTATTTTTCGGGAAAATACAATTAAAATTGTATCATAAAATGTAGGTAGTAAAGTCAAATTTCAGTTTATTCATATGTGGTAAATATATTGCCTCTGCCTTATTAAGGGTTAATCGGCTTGAGTAGTTTAGTAAATATTTCGCAAACCCTCTATTATCAATGAAGAAGCTCTGGCAGTTTGCATACCCCACTTTGAGGAACCCTGCCCTACTTGGTTGTAGTGTGGTATCTAACCTGGAAGATCTTTGTGCCGCTTCACAAGCTTCCTGCCAGGTTTTGACTGAAACGATTTAGTGGAGATATGTTTGTGGAACTTTACTGCCGCCACTGCATTAGTTTCTTAATGCAGTCCCTCTTTTATTTAAATTGAATGGCAATTGCATAGTATGTCAATTTGGCCAATGTTTAGTAATATGCTACAGAACAAAATTAACCACATAATAGAGTTCCATAATGTACCTCCTCACTGCCTAAATTAAACTTTGTCAGCTCAAATGAAAGGGCTGCCACAATATATCAGTAACCAGCCACCTGCCATCTGTGATTCTGTCTCATGAATTTGCTATACATAATAAGGTAAAGTCACCAGTGGTCAGCCAGAGATCTGTAGTCGGCCTCTACCTTTTCTTCGTATGAGTGGGAAGAGCACGAAAGATGTATTTTCCACTCTTCGCACTCATATAAGGTCTACTACTGGTCTCTGGCTGACTACTGGTGACTTTACCCTATAAATCTCCCTGTTTTCCTTGGTTTGGATTTGTATATTTTATTTTTAATTACACCCGGCTGGCGCCGGGCACAGACAGCAGCAAATACCACACTTATCATTCTTATAGAGCGTCGGTGGCCTAGTGGCTTAGGAGGTTGGCACGTGATCGCAAGCTAGCGAGTTCGAACCCCCGCGGTCACCATGTTCCAAAGACTTTTTCTAACTTAAGTGCATAACCCGATGCTCTTACGGTGAAGGAAAAACATCGTGAGGAAACCTGCAATTCGAACATCTGAGTGTGTAAGAGGGTAATTGCACAAAAGATCCTTAAGGGTCGAAGTGTGTCCTAAAGGGCCCATCTGTAAGATAAGATAAGGTCAGGCAGGGTCACTACCTACTAGCTAGACTGACTGCGTCGTCAAAGTGAACTTAAATACCTTTGTATTCTTAAACATGCATGAGCTCAACATAAAATATTTGGTCTACTCGCGTATTATAAACCGCTAATATTGATATATCATTAACGGTATCAGAATATTCCTATAGCATAACCGAAGTGTGAAAATAGTTCTACAATGAGTGTTGTCATGGTAATAACAATTCAGTTCAGTTCTTGTCAAAAACTGTTTTATAACAATATAAATGTTTAAAAATACTAATGTTATTCAATTAATTAAATATATTATTATTAATTTAAAAAATAAATATATATTGTTATATATATATATATATAAAGGGAGCTTTAAATTCTTGTACTTTATTGTTTTAAGTATAAAAAAAGAAATGTGTGAAATATTTAATAATCATTAAGAACCGATAAATATCATAAATTAACTAGGCTTTATGACTTATGAGCTTATGACCCTATGATGCCTTAGATTTTCTCTGTGGTTAAATTGAATTTAGATACCACTAAAAATAACTTAACTAATTACGACAAACTTTGTAGTTTCCTTTTTAAGCTTGTAGAAAAAAACCTCGCGCTAATGACTGGGGCTAGCTTCATTATGTTCCAGTTGCATAAATAACCATATGTATATCATATCATTATACAGTAGCAGGATAAAGATCTCAACAAGAAAGGTAGCATCTCTCACTAAATCCGTTGTTGATAGGCTTGCTAGTGTCGGATGCCATATGTAAACACGGGCCGGATGTGGTCACTGCAATGTGACACAACTAGTGTTATTGTGTACAAGTCTCCGTGACTAAGGTGTTTCTACAATAAATATAACACTTATTTACTAACCATAAGTCAATTTATTAATAAACATTCAAATCTTATATTCTCAAGTGATAGTAGACTCATTACGTATCAAATCTACCGCTTGTGAAATTACTAGCATAGGGGTCGGCAACCTTTTGACTCACTTGACAAAAATTAGCGCATCAAACATGAATATTTCATAAACGGATACCTTAATCGAAAAATTTATTCGTTTGTTCAAAAAACCCGAAATATTCTTAAAAGACCTATCCAACGAGACCCGACACTATGGGGTGGACGAGAAATAAAAATACATCCCCACGTTACGGGCAGGGGAGGTAGGTACTCTACAAAACATTTTTTTAGGAACATGGACATAGGACACACACTTTTCATCCCGGAAAATTAAAAGTTTCTCGAGGGAATAACTATATTTCAAATGTACGCGGACGAAGTCGCGGGCAGAAGCTGGTTTAGAATAAACACTAGGGTTTGACAAAGATTTTGCCGACGATGAAGAGAGCTCACCCAGAAGATGCCTAATCACCCTAGCTTATCTTACAGATGGCCCTTTTTGGGTACACGTCGACCCTTTAGGATCTTTTGTGCAATCTCTTACCAGATGTTCGAATGTGGTTGCCGGGTTAGAATAGTGCCACTCCATGTCTTCCCGTGGATGTCGTAAGGGGCGACTAAGGGAATATAGGCTTCTAGTACTGTTAGGCGATGGGCTTGCAACCTGTCACTAATATGCTGCTGGTATGTACATGGTGACTGCGGGGGCTCGAACTCGGTACCTAACGATCACGAGTCGACCCCCTAAGATTGTATGCCCTCGGGAATACAGACGCCGGAAGCGAATTCCACTCTTTTGCAATACGCATTATGAAAGATAATGCAAAACGCTTTTTGATCCTTAGATATTCCTGAGGCCCTAGCCAAGATGCAAACGCTACTATTTTTTTATTTTTTTTCACTCAAAATGTAAGCGAAGACATTCTCGTTCGTTGCGATTAACTATGTGGTCAACTGTCATCCCGTACATTTTGAGTGATAGAAAAAAAACGCATCTTACGGCCCCTGTTGTGTGTATTTGTATCCAGTTTCACTAGGGCTCCAGAAATAACATAATTGTCCGTTTGTTCAGGAGAACCCATCGAAGCACCCCATAATAATCCTGAAGGACGTGTCCTACCTCCACCTGCAGGCGATACTGGAGTTTATGTACGCGGGGGAGGTGAACGTGTCGCAAGAACAACTGCCCGCCTTCTTAAAAACAGCTGCCCGACTTAAGGTGAGGATAATAATACAATACAATACAGCAGTACATTGTTTTCATATTAGCCTGTTGCAGTCCACTGCTGGACATAGGCCCTCAAGGAGCGCCACAACGCACGATCTCCCGCCCTTTGCATCCAGTCACTGCCAGCTGCCTTCTTCAGGTCATCGGTCCATCTAGCCGGGGGGCGTCCTACACTACGTTTGCCTAAACGTGGTCTCCATTCGAGAACCTTCCTGCTCCACCTCTCGTCGGACTTGAACTTAACTACCTACATTTTATGACACAAATTTAATTGACCTTTCCTGAAATATGACTTCATGGATCAGTATCCTTTAAGAAGTTACGAATTCGTGGCTCTATTCTATTTCTTTTGCTTGTATCCTTACTTTAAGGCCTGGAAAATGGTTTATATAAAACATTAAGGTGCATCAAACTATTCGCAAATCAAGTATAACTTTTTCACTTGGTTCCAGGTAAAAGGTCTGGCCGAACCCCCGCCTCAAATGCCGAGCATCAAGCGAGAAGGCTCCCAATACAGCAGCCCTAAGCACTAGTGAGGCCCCGACGTAAGCACCCTTCATTCTACCCTTCAGAGATACTGGCTGATTGATTACCATGCATGGATCACCGGGGAATTGGCCACATACGCGGATTCCAAGACATTTAAAAAAGTAATTGTTTACACTATGCGGTTAAATGACAGTTAACAGTGCAGTTATACACTCATTTTTTGTAGCAAAAGCTGTTTTACTTTAATTTTGTGTAACGTCCATATTGCTAGCTAAAAAATGCTGAAAAGTAGCTTGTTATCCTACTCTTTTAGGTGCAGTCAATGGTAAAAAAAAAACCACACTAAGTTGCAAATATATGTACACATAGCCCTTATTGCCATAGTAATAAGATCTACGTACATATTATCGACATTGGTGCCCTTGACTGTACAAGAAGCCATTCATTCAATTTCATTTCATTCGTACAATAAATATCGTCCCTTTACTTTCTCAACCTCGTATCTAATCGAATAGTTAGATAGGAAAAGCACTCATGTTCGCTAAAGAAAAAAAAACTACTTTCGTATCTATCTATTCGATCAGATACGAGGTTGAGAAAGTAAAGGGACGATATTGGCTTGTGGCTCCCACAGACTGAGTCGGTCTATAGTATAAACAGTAGTTTACCTTCAAACAAATATATATCGCGCGGCTTGCATGTGTGCGTGCCTCGACTGTACGCATAGCGAGCAACCACAGGCAAACCCAACAGGACGGCCCAAGCCGGTTTAGTCGGGGGCACACCGTCGACTCGTTTGGTTATGTGCGTATTAAGTATCGCAACTGTAGCGTCCCTAGCGGCAATACCTTATAGAAACTCCTAGAGGGCCGGAGACAAACTACTTTTCTATTTGTAATATGGTCAGACTGATAGGCGGGCAGGTCGGAGTGAGACGACGTTCTTTCTCATTCTAACAAATACTTCCTTTGGCCTGTCAGTGAGACTGTTACGTCTGTTGAAGCCTTTAGCGACAACCGGTAGACAGGCCGCTTACTAAATATCAAGCCCTATTAAATGATTTGCTAACAATTTACATACAAATTGATTATACAGCTCGTAAAGCACTGCAGGAGTAAAACTAGAAATTGTTCAACTTTGAACCTTATGGATACTGTCAATAAAAACTGTTATCGCACCAACCGCATTACTTTGGATATTATAGTATCCGAGGACTCAGTCGTAAGACATCCTTTGCTGGTCATTAGACTCTAAGGATCACGGTTTAAAATTGATATATAGCATCTAATCAACACGCCAGACACAAAGTGATCTCTTGGGCATACATGAAATTATATTTTGAAATAAGCAAGCAAAGAGTATAAATGTTACGTTGTCATCGTCTCAGTCGAAGTAAAATCATTTTTATTTTTTTCTAAAATCGTTGTAAATGTGGTAACGGAACTGGTGGCAGAAATATGGTGCGTTTAATATATAAATCAATGTTTTCGGATTAGGAGACAAAGATGGGCGTTATTAGAATTTATCATTATTAATAATTAGCCCAATATAGTGTTTCACTGCTGGGCCAAGTCTTCCTCCCTTGGTTTCCACACCTCTCTCTCTGTGGCAATCTCCAAGTCGTACCGCCATCTCCGCTTGGTTCTGCCTCGCCGTCTGTAGCCGTCCTGGGGGACCCACCAAGTTGCTGCATTGGCCCACCTCTGTGGGTGCCTGCGACAAACATGCCCAGCCCAGGCCCACCTTATCTGGGCTGTCTTTTTCCCAACATCGGCTATGCCTGTCTTGGAGCGCAGGGTGGTGTTTCGCACTCGGTCCGTTCTTTTAACCCCTAGTAGGCTGCGCTCTTTCACAAACCTAAAAAAAAAAGTTATCGAGACGAATCTTAGCCTTAGCGATTAGCTTCAGTTTATTTAAGTATTCCGTAACACATACTAGAATTGATTATACGTAAAAATCTTCCATGAAAAATTATCCTACTGGTGAAAACTGGCCTTTGTGGCCTACTTACTGAATAATCCATCTTTTATCTCTTTTCTCAGCAGTGGGACACTAAATAGGCAATATAGAGAGATGGTGAAAACTGCATCAAAGTCCTTTGCGTGGTTAGGAGTACTTATTGGTTGCAGTGAGAGCATAGTTCTTTTGTGTGCCCTCAAGTCCAATCTCCGGTTAGAGTCTCATGAGTTCACTTAATTAACCAAAAGAAACGTAAACTTATTCTGCCACCAGATCCTCCCATAGAGAATCTCCGAATCATTTTATATTTTTTATCATATAACATTTTATCCCGTTGTTCAATTATTTTAAATCGTGTGTCACAATAATAAAATAAAATACATAGCACTAAAAATGGAATAGTATTAATTTGATGGGAATATAAAACTAATTTGAGCATGTCTAAATTAGTACATCGATATTGCAGAGCACACTTATGGCACGATCTGCTTAAAAAGCCCCTTATCTCCACAAAAACAGAATTTAAATGATCACTTTTAGTTTTATATGACATCTATTGTACCGTTATTGATAGATAGTTGTCCCATAATATTAAATAAGTAATAAACACCAATAGTTCATAAGTTACCGTAAAGCCTAGCGTTTGACACAAGGTTGCAGTTGGGTTTGATCACACAGTTTAGTATGTAGTTGGAGTTTTGACCGTACGTTGATGTGGCACGGAGAGAACCTCTACTTTCCCCTTCCATAACCCGTAAGTTACCTATCAGCCAAAGTCTTGTAAAAGTAGTATTTTAATACACAACTTCAATTGTACCTTTTTACTCATAATTGACGACTTAGCCAAATATGGAGCAGACGAAGTTGGATCAACGCAAGTTGCCCTTCATTTGATGGTCAGCTAAACTCATGCCAAATATCTGTAATGGCCTAGTTATACATAAATATTTTAAGTATAGGCTATTTACTAAAACCAATGAAACTCAAAGATTACAGTCCAACTGGTGCATTCTGGGTGAATTGCATAAATATTGTAGGTATATTGTAGGGCTGAATTAAAAAATACTTACATACATACATACATTAAATCACGCCTGTTTCCCAGAGGGGTGGGCAGAGACCACTTTCCACTTGCTACGATCTTGACAAATTTCTTTCACTTCTTCAACATTCATACATCGAGTCATGCACAAAAGTCAAAAAATACTTAAGTATCCTTAACTTTCTCCTTTGTGTAACAAAGATTAGTCATACAATCATAATATGGATAATTTTCGTAACACAAAGGAAAAACAATGGAAGAAACTTAACGTTATCCCAATTAAATTCTTAACTATGTACAATATTTTTGCAATTCATCCTTTTCCTAACTTATAAAGTTATAAGGAAAGGTACCCAACTGTCCCAACTGTGATATATGTTAGAGAGTAGTCTAAAATAACAGACACATGTTTTTTTTAGCTGCCCAATCTCATCTTGTTGGGAGAAATTCTTCCAAAGTACTGAAAAGTGACTGAACAATATAACTTCTATAGATATTTAAAACAAAATGCTAGTGTCCTACTGGTTTGATAATATGTTTTAGAATGAAAAAACATATAATCAAACCAGTAGGAAAATTCTCACTACTTTGGAGGACAATTTCTCGCAACGGGTTGATTGTGCAGCTAAATAAAAATATGTATCTGTTATTTTAGACTACTAATATTTAATAAAATAAACCAAATCGGATCCGGACGGTTGGGTCTATTCCTTGTTAAAACAACAATACAATTGGAATAACAATGCCCTTACTATTCAGCCCACAGAGACCACTTTCAAAACTGGAGATCCGAGGGAGACGCTGGTTTTTGTTAAGCATTTTGTAACCAGTATGTTATAATTATTTACAACTATGAGTAAAAGGGAATAGGTTCTCTGTGCTGTCATATCAATGCATATAGTGTTATCAATTCATGAAGTCGCGGCCCTATTTAAAATAATTATAATTAATGCTAAGGTACAGTGACACAGCCGGGCCACGTTACTTTACGAGGTGGGGCGCGCCGTCGTGAATTGATAACGCTATACTAGTAATGTTACCAATGGTTGCCTTACTATTACTGAGGTTTCTCAATAATGAGTTTGTACATCGATTAAAGCTCCTATTAATACTTCAAAAACAAACTTTATAATGGCTGGTATGAAACAAAGTAGATAAGTTACTAAAAAGTTGGGATGGTTCAGGAAGTTCTATTGAAACCCTTGTCGCCATGTGAAAAATTACAAAAAATGTCATTTTTTTATTTAAAAAAAAATGTCTACGCATCTTGTCTGTGTGTGCGTGTCGTGTGCCTTCTACATGCCATAAAAAAAAATGGATGATGAAACTTTAATCGATGTTCAATGTCATTATTAAAGGAAAATAATAGTGACACTATTTAATAATAAGGCTGTTGTTGTTAAACCCGCAATAATTTATGTGATTAAAAATAAATAAGAGGTTCATAACTTAGCTTAGATGTATGTGATTTAATGCTATGTCCACAAAACGCTTTGCTTTCAGTCTCATAATGTTAGGCTATTCCTAAGGCAATATGCAGGAAAGAAATCGTTTAGCTGTCAAATATTATGATATATTTTGAAATATAATTCTTAGTCTATAATAAAAATACTAATTGATTATTTTCGTAATGATTGCTCATAAAAAACCTTAAATCTAGAAACTTGAGTCGACGAGATGCCATTATATCGGCGTCTCCTTCTCTCAAGATCTTGAATGCCGTTTTTCACTTTAAGTATAATTAATTGTGTATTATTTCAGTATGTAAGTATTCTATGAGCTGAATCCAATGAACTGATTGGCGTAAGTTTCTTTTTTTATATTTTTTTAACCGTACGTTTCTATTCTTTACGTTCTAATTATACATGTAAGCTTCTTTTTGGACTTCAGCACAACCGTTCTGTGCTTGCCATCGCAATTATAATGTACTAGATGAGTGGAGTTATAGTGTTTTTCCCTTCTTCATCCCTTGATTACGCTCCATACAAATTTGAATGTTTGGAAACTGTAACTATAAAATATTTATCTATAGTGTTGTGCATCAATTACGTGCAGAAAGAAAAGGTTACTTGTTTGGTTCTCACTTCTCCCATTACAAGCATCTTGAGCAGATCTTGGCTTGACCTTGAACTTGACCTTATACATAAGTTTCAATTGTACAACTTGCATCATAAAATGTATAGCTTGGCAATAAAGAGTTTAACGTGGTGATAGGTGGAATAACAATATTATCTTGTGGCTACTACAGCAAATTGAGGTAAAAATTGGATCATGTTGCCAATTTAATTCCGAACAGCGCGCTTATTTTTGACCAAACTCTTTTTTGACAACCTATAGTTTTAGTATCAAGTGGGTGAAGTTCAATAATTTGGACATGATTTACCGTTGTGGGACAAAAACAAACCATACAATTTTGGGAATACTTTTCGTTGCACAACGATACTTTTTTGAATTCGCCGTTTGTGTGGTTAACTACTACTATTACTAGTTGTCCAAAAATTTGAACTCTTGTGTCCAAATTTGTGATTTTGGTGCAGGTGCTAAAATGTGTACATATTTACGACGCTGACCGTACCAGTAATATTATCTTAGCCAAGATAACACCCAAAAATCTGCCACGCTCAAAAATCTGGCTCTAGTAAGTATCAGAGGCTAATATACTTTTGCTAGATACTGTACGGTGTACACATTTGCTATCACCGTCTTACACCATATATCTGCTTAAGATTCTTGTCATACTTCAAGTTGTAGCTTGTAGCTTGTCAATAATGCCAAAATATAACAGTAATGTTAAACTTTTATGGAAAGCGAGAGGCTTAGGTGATAATAAAAAAGTGTAACCTTTTCATAGAAATGATTTAATTGTTACATCTAATTTTTATTTGCCCCCTGTTAAGAATAAGAAACAGTTGAACCTATAAACAAATATAATAATCAGTATTTTTTTAACGAATAATTTTATACATATCTATAATGAATAATAATGAAGCAATGTTGTATGGAGCCTTATGTTAGTAAATGTTGTAAAAAATGTAAATCTGATAAATATTTTTAGACAGGAAATGAATGTGCTGAAATATCACATGAAGCTAGTTTGTAATGATTGAAATTATGAAAGATTTGTAATTTTAGATAATACAAAGGATTACAATAATATAGATGTTTTGTTTTTTCCCCTCTATCTCCTAATTAGCAAACTTGACGTATTTCGGGCGTGTAAAACGTCATCATCATAGTATTTTAATAAAGAAGGCATGCCCCGCCTGCCATGTCATTGTACGATTGTCTTATGTAGCTACAGTCAGTCATTTATAATGAATTCTAGATCAGCCAATGTATAGTTTCGCCGAAAGATACATTCCGCCAAAGAAGTGAGGAAAGTACTAACCTTAAATATAATGTGTCTCTTTTACCGACACGGGATCTCTATATACATATTGTTCGTTTCTCGAGCGAGAAAATATTCGATAGCTAATGGCGGTGAAACAAGTGCCTCAGGGGCCAAAAATATCTACAGGCCTCTATTAAGCAATCAATCAATCTAATCGTTTATTTCAGACAAAGCCATGGTTAAAAACTAATTTAAGTAGATACAAATACATATTATCAAATCATATAATTATCTGAAAGAAATTTGTCAAGATCGTAGCAAGTGGAAAGAAGTGGTCTCTGCCTACCCCTCTGGGAAACAGGCGTGATTTAATGTATGTATGTATATAATTATCTAAAATGATAATTATAATTAAACGGGCTATTTTAAACGCTGGCGAACATCCCTGCCGCGCTGCATCGCCACGGCAGCCCCCGCAGTACCCTGAAGTAATTGTATTGGACATGCAGATCACTGATTGCCTTCCGCGTTAAATTTACCCACAGGCCTTATGTAGTCACGTGTGAAATGAATGGCAGTGAGCTTTATCATTGCCAACTTCAAAAACAAGACCCATTCCCAGAGCCAGCGTAAATATAAAATAAGATCCGCCACGCGCGTCCAAATGGGCGTTCACTTATCTCTGTGCCGCCGACACTCCTGGTGGGCGCAGGGCTGTGCTAAAACTAATAAATGGAATCGTTGTGAATTTTACCCTACTGATAACGCAATAACGAATAGAAAACTCCCTTTTACTTCCGCGAAATTATTTTAAATTTCAAAAATACAATTGGTATTGTTTCTAATCATAAACTTATCCTTTTTTATAAACGTTCAACCCTGAGCGACGCAAGCGCAGCGCCCGCGAGGTGGGTTCATCGGCGGAGGCTCTAGTCATCTATAACTACTATAGATACAACCCATTGTGCGGCATGTGAGCAAAGCTTGGGAGCGCCTGCCTACCGGGTTCTTGGCAATGAAAGTGCCACAAACCATCGTATCAAAATTAAGTACCTATTGTCGAGGGTCTTCGTGGTTTAAAAACATAATACAAATATATTTATTTACAAAAATCACCGTTATTGCAGGTTTTACAGGATTGCGGTGACTCCCTTAGTTTGTTTAAAAAGAAAGGATAAATTCGATTTATTACAATGAATAATATAGTATTTATGAAAACAAATCTAAGAGCTGTTGTAATTGTTATTTTGTGTGGAATGTAGGGGATAGTGTGACGTGTACTGCCCTCCTTAGCAAATAACAGTATCCCAAAATCAATAACCAAAGCAGTATAAGTTCTGTTCTCTTAGGAATAAGATTGATATTGCTACAGAAGTTTTATCTGATATACTGCGTATTAGCTTAGGAGGGCAATGTAAGTAAGTATAAAATGTGTATTAGGTTTGTGTAAGTGTAAAGGAGAAGGAGAGGTGGTAGCAGTACGAGTGGTCCACTATTAGGGTCGGTCGGCCGACCACTGACGCTTACCCCAACGCTTCTTCGACCTGGAGGTTTAATATGACAGCCGTGGAGTTCAGTTTACGGTGAGTGAAAGGAACAGACCTATATAGCTGCTGTAGCTCTGTCCTTAACGCTCACCGTAAAATGAACTGCACAACCATGTCAAAATAACCCTCCTGATCATAATTCCACGATGGCTGTATTTGCTTGGCAGCCTCGGCAATAAAACAACGCATTATTCAAAAATATTTCCATTTATTCATAATAACAAGTTTATAGTCAAAACGTCAACGCAACATAAAACTACTTATAAATAGCACCAAGAAAATAAAATCTTTAAATAGATATGTAGACAAACTGGAATGGTAGAAATAAACCCTTAAAAGTACTAATAATTACAAATGCAATAAATGTATCTTTGGGATAATTTTGGTAAACCTAGCTCTGGGCTGAGACCTGACACGGTAAAACTTATTGTTTTAACGTGTTTCTGTATTATCAATGTTTTGATAGTTCTTATATACTTGACAGTAAGTAATTAGGTAATGCAATTTAACCATATTAACCGTTTTTGTATGAAAATAACTGGATAAAACCGGTTATAACCGGTTTTTTTGCATTCCTAACAGTAATGGCGCGCTTTGAGCCGTGGGTGGTTATAGGTTGATAAAAAAAGATGAATGACAGCCGAGATAATATCAATAACAAGTCAAAGGATAGGTTTTACAGAGTTGAACAGAGGCCCTGTTCACATCTAGAGAAAAGACAAAAGACTATTAACCCCTCGTATGCGGGAGGTCAAAAAAGTACCAAGTTCTAGTCTCTTTTGATTTATAGTCCATAAAATTAGGCTTAAAAAAAATACAAAAAGATATTCAAATTTTGAGCTCGGATCCGTGCCTAAGCATACGATGGGTTAAGTCTTCAGCTTTATTAGCTGTCTCTTATTGTTATACTTATAATGGTGTAAATGAAGATGAAAATTCATAAAAATCATAATTATTAAAATTACCCTTATTAGGGATATTTTATAGCGCCGTTTCTCATCGTTTCGGCCGAAACATATCCACTGCTGGGCTTACTCAAGGATATATCCATATATATGAGCCGGGGTATGCATGAGGTGTCGGTTTGTCTGCCAACCGACCTAGACACCGTTGCCCCTCCCCACAATGATTACCCTGGCTCGAAGTTGTATGCATATAACAACCACTCACCAACACGTTCTAAAATCTATAAATTTAAACAATATTCGTCCAGCGGTAAACTTTCGGATGAAATTATGATTTTGATTCATTATTTTTTCGGTAATGAATCCAATTACAAATTTTTGGGAACATATCGGGAGATCTTGCTTTTTTCTCCAAATTGACACACCCCATCAAACTTAATATATATTCAAATGTAAAGACGAAATATGTCGATTGTATTCTTAATAATGGTAAAACCTGATAAACATAATCAAATACATAGAAATTAAATATTACGCTTTGTCACGTTAAAATAGAGATTAAAACTTTTTAATAATCGTGGTCAGCACTAAGTCACTGTAAGTAATTTGTTTTAATATGTAAAAGTAAATAACGAAAATATTTGGTAACAATTCATGACAAGACATTATATTCAAAATGCAATATAAATATGTCAAATTCGTACAACTTACAATTTGCTATTTTTTTTAATTCACTGTTACGTTTGGCATAACTTTGGTATCAATAACTTTCAAAAAATAAATATTAAGTAAGTATAATTTGTACTCGAGTACAAGTAAAAATAATTATGGCAACATAATAGGAACGCGATAAATGTAAACTAAATAGTAACTTAATTCATATTCGATTTAAATTCTTTTTACAATGGCACTGAAAATAAAAAATAAAATTACATTTATGTAACAATTTGGTAACTAATCAATCAAATAATAAAAACGCTGAGGTCTTATTTAATAATAATTATGATAATTTTGCTTCACTTACGTCAGATAAATCTTTAATCAATCATCTTGTACTTTATCGAGTTTGTTTCCGTAGTTTTCTTACTACATTATGAGGGCTCGTAGCCATTAATCTCTTTGTTAGCTTGCCGTAACTTGCCTTAAAAACTCAACATGCTCACAAAATATCACCCGGTCCGTTTCTCTTTAACGATATGAATAAATAAAAAACATCGTATTTCATCGGACTATCCAAAAGAGACCACAGATAGATACATAGATTTTACATACATACATACATACCGTCACGCCTGTAATCCCAGAGTGGGCTAGGCAGAGCTACAGAATTACAACTTAAAAAGTTGTTGATAATTCAGTAACCACAATTTGCACTATTTGATTAGATTTTAAAGTGCATATATCGTTGAATTATACAGGATTTTCAGAACGCTTTTTATTATGTCGGGTTTACACACTCATTGAGAGACTTCCGCAGAGTCTCCAACCAAACCCGACCGCGATTGAAACATGCGAGAAGAGACAAGACGAGAGTACACAACACACTCGCTCTTGGCCTGTCTCGGGTCTCGGCGAGTGTGTACAACCAGAATTAGACTCGTGTCATTTATCTTGCTTTCCAAGCGAAGGGTCCATCGATAAGCTAACTTTTAAAGTAATGACGACGATTTCTGGCAAAATACGATGTTCAATAATTACTTATTACGTCAAATCTGATCCGAAGAAACGAAGGGACAGGAGCGTTATTCAATAAAGCCTCGGTTAAGTCGTATTGTTATAGATGATTTCGGCTAAAACTTAATGTCTTATTCATAAACCTATTTTAGCTAAAGTATGCTCTATCAAATTCAAATGTCATAATAAAAGATAAGCCCAAAAGCCACCCTTAAGCATACTTTAGCTATGAATAAGAGGGTAATAGTTTATAAAATGTGATAAATATTAAATAAGACCCGATCTAAATCCACTTAGCTCTTCTTAAACCCGTTGGGGTTCCCGCTCTGCCACCTCCAGGTGTCTCGGCACATGTCCTCAAGCGTCCTTGTCGTACGCCAGCCCAGCAGCCTGTGCGAGAGCGCGACGTCGGCATAGTTGGCAGCTATGTCGCCGGCGCGGCGGCCGACGATCTTGTAGGGGATCTTGCGGCCGCTGGCTTCTTCGAAGGCTTTCACCATTTGCAGGACGGAGTAGCCGACGCCAGTACCTGGAGCATAAAATATGAATTAATATTATTGTGAAAGGATGATGAGAAGTAAATTCTGACATCTGTCCTTCGAGTACAAATTATAACCTCAAACCCAAGACTAGGCTTAGGTGGTAACACTTCATATCGTTCGCCCTGTAGTTCGGTGAATGTAGGTTTGACAGCCGCATTTTGTAATTTCAAACACTTACTATAGAAGCAAGGCATATAATATGATACAATTACTTGATCTTGCGACATGATAGGTTGACCTGCTAGCTCTGCTGTGTTGTAGCCTGTGCGTTACCTAGGTTGACCTGCTAGCTCCGCAGTGTTGTAACCTGTGCGTTACCTAGGTTGACCTGCTAGCTCCTCAGTGTTGTAGCCTGTGCGTTACCTAGGTTGACCTGCTAGCTCCGCAGTGTTGTAGCCTGTGCGTTACCTAGGTTGACCTGCTAGCTCCTCAGTGTTGTAGCCTGTGCGTTACCTAGGTTGACCTGCTAGCTCCTCAGTGTTGTAGCCTGTGCGTTACCTCGGTTGACCTGCTAGCTCTGCTGTGTTGTAGCCTGTGCGTTACCTAGGTTGACCTGCTAGCTCCGCAGTGTTGTAGCCTGTGCGTTACCTAGGTTGACCTGCTAGCTCCGCAGTGTTGTAGCCTGTGCGTTACCTAGGTTGACGGCATGGAACCCGCTGGCGCCGGGCGTGCGCAGCAGAGTCACGGCGCTGACGTGTCCGGCAGCGAGGTCGGCCACGTGGATGTAGTCGCGCACACCGGTGCCGTCTGGGGTGTTGTAGTCGTTGCCATACACGAGCAACTCCGGCTGGCGACCAACTGCCACCTGGAAGTAAACGAGTGCTATAAAGGCTACCGATTTAGACTCGTCTTACAAAAGCTGTCTTGGCAACGTGGTATTTTGTCTTTTTTATGACTTTATTATTATTATTTAGATTTTCTGCTCGTTGATTGATAATTACTCGTAAATGAACCGACAGTGATAAATTCCGTGGCCCCTAGTGAAATAGGATAGGAAAATCTGTTAGCACTAAGAAGGTGCTTCGGGTTGATACTTGTCTCTCACTCGCTCTTAACAAGAGCGTATTAGAGTGAGTGAGAGACAAGTACAAAACTCAAACCAAATTCTAAGAGCTATCGCACTGTAGTCTTTTGAAATTATGTCTTATGATTTTTAAATACTTATTTAATGATACCCCACTTGTGGAGCGTGAACTTGATTTTATTTCCTTTACACAATATGGCGTCTGGTTGCCGCTATATTACATTTTGATTACTGTCAAATCTTTAGTGACAATAACAAGATTATGACTAATCCGATTCACATAAGAATTATCAAAAATCTAAAATACATACATAAATAAATACATATAAATAGGCTGATAAGAACACACGTAATCTTATCTTACTACTATATACATATATATGAGAAAGTTTGGATGCTTGGATGATGACTGAACGAATCGGGATGAAACCTGGCGCACATGTAGGTTAGGTCCCGGAATAGGACATAGGCTACTTTTTATCCAGGAAAAATGAATAGTTCTCGAGGGAATAGCGATAACAGACTTACGCCGGCAGAGTCGCGGGCAACAGCTTGAGTAATAAATCTGAAATCATTACCGTCCTCTTTCGGTAAAAAATACAACAGTTTTCGGGAGTTCGGGACTGACCTGCGATATGAACGGCATGAGGTTGTTGGGCGTCCCGGCGGGGTCCTCCCCGAGCCGGCCGCTCGGGTGCGCGCCCACCGGGTTGAAGTAGCGCAGGGACACCACCGTCCATTTCTAAAAAAGTAAAAATTATTCAGTATATTTGCCACATGAGGGCGGTCTTTTACACGTCGGTAACGTGGAGTGAATCTACTAGCGCTTCGGACAAGACCATCATTGCGGAGAAGAAGCGCCGCAAGAAACTCCAGTAGAAGGTCATTTATTTTCAATTATTAATAACAATAATACTTTAAAGTATCTAAATTATATTACAATGTAATAAAGTAATAAATAATTATATTTAAAACTAACACAAATAAAATCATTACAAATGTAATGTCAATAAAATAAAAAATAAAAATAATGACTAGGAGAACAACATGACGAGGTCTCTACGTCAGGAACGATAATTAAAATAATTAACTGAAAAACATGCACTCTTAACCGAATTGCGAAGCGACGCTTGGATCGCGTAAAAATATCGATACAAATTTGTGACGATGACAGACCTAGAAATTCTGGAGCCCCAACCCCCAACTGACTCGAACGTTACGCATGTCACTTGTAAAAAAAAACCATTAATTTGATTTCACGCAAAAATATAGCGTAAAGGTTGATAACATTTGTAAGAGACCGTTGCAAGATTTTCCCCGTTCAGAGTTCAAAACTTTTCTAAATTATCTGTTTCATTTTCAGCTTTCTAATAAAAAAAACTCGCATCCAAGTCGGTTCATTTCTTTGAAAACTACGATGCCACACTGGCCAAAAACGGGAGGGAGGTCTATACCTCCTTGCTATGCCGAGGGTTTTAGGTTACCGTATCGCTCCTGCACAGGTCCTTCATGATCTCCTCGCAGAAGTACTTGGACTTTCCGTAGGGGCTGGTGAGCCCTAACCCAGTGGGGTGCGACTCGTCTATCGGCAGCTTCTGCGGCTCGCCATATACCGTGCTCGAGGAGCTGTAGATTAACTTGTAGACGCCATGTTTACGCATCACCTGGGAAATACAAATTTTTAATTACATACATACCTAGTATAAGGGGCGAAATTAAATTACAGCTAGGGATTGCCTATATCGATAAACTCAATTATCGATGCTTTTCCCATATACTAGTGATCGCTCCAAATTTGTTTGTTTGTATGAAAATAGCAACATCATTCTGGTTATTCTTTATTTTAAAAGGATTTTTGAACCTCACTCATAAACGACATATCTTTTTAATACGCATGATTTTTTTTAATCGCAGTTCTCAACAAAATATGAAAATACCGTAACAGAGATTCCAAATTAAAATCGACCAAGGAATACGGATGAGACAAGCATTATTTAAACTGCTAATTAGACAGAGAGATCCGTTAATCACTCTAAGTTCATGTAACAGCTAGGGTCGGCCTAACTCCATCTTAAATTCTTTTTTCTAGAAAGAAATAGGAAGAAATCCTTGGCTTATACACTCACGGTCAAAATTAGAGGAACGGAATGAAGTAATAATTTTATAACAAAAAAGCATGATTTTTATTTTATTTTATTTTTTAATTAATTCGGAAGATTATTTTGTATCGTTACAGTAAACATAAAATGAACAAAAAACAAATGACTATCCCTTTAAGTATGCTGTAATTTTTTTGGATTATTGTTGTCGTTTTCTGCGACAATATTTTTTGTTTTATTCTCTTTAAAATGTGCATTTTTAACAATTATAACAAAAAATACTCGTTTATTTAAAAATAATACAATTTATAGTTGCACAAACTCAATTTTTCCAAAAAATCGCATAAAGTTAAAGCAAAAGAAAAACAAATGAAGTATTAGAAAACAATTAAAAACATCAATTTTAAAGTAATAATAATAACCCTTTTATTTAAATGACCCAAGCTTCTATCATTATATGACTTACAACGTATAAAATACGTTTTATTAGTTTACTTGTATTTTTGCGTTCCTCTAAATTTGTCCATGAGTGTATCTTGGTTATTTTTATAGCTATTCAAAAAATGATTTTTGTGAACACGAATCAGCTATTATTGAAGCAGTAAAAAAAAAAAACTATTGCACTTGTAATAGTGCAGTGTAACTCACGTCGAAAAGCGTGCAGGTCCCGGAAATGTTGACCTGGTAGTACTCCAGCGGCTTCGCCACGGACTCCCCCACAGCCTTCAGCGCCGCGAAGTGTATCACGCATTCAATATTGTGCTGGAACAAACGCATAACGATTACAAAATCTGAATAATCAGAGATTAGAGGTGGAGATGTAGGGCGTCCTAGACCAGTTTTTCCGAACCTGGGAGTAATTAACCGCGCGGGGGTAAATCAGCTACTCCGTTGGGGTAACAGAGAACCTAATGATTAAGACCTAATCTAATAAAATACATAAATCAATCAATCAATCATGTCAGCCGAAAGACGTCCACTGCTGGACATAGCTTAGGCCTCCCCCAAGGCTCACCACTCAGACCGGTCTTGTGCTTTTCGCATCCACCGCGTTCCCGCGATCTTTACAGGGTCGTAAAAAAACAATCATAATCATTTATTCATTTGTTAAACATAGGTTACGAGTACATATATATGTTACGATTTTAAAATACCACTATGTTTTACCATTAGGCATACAAATTACGAAGACGTGACGGTCAAAGTGGAATTTCTTGGAGTACGCAAGAATACCAGTTGTAGAGTACAATTTTAAAATCATGATCTCAGCATATTTTGGCGAAAACCTCGTGCCAAATATCCTGTTGTAGCTAACAGAGCATTAAAAATGCTAATTCACTCCACCGAGCCACCACTTATATGTAGATGTGAGAGTGGATTTTAAGGTAAGGACCCTATTACTAAGACTCCGCTGTCCGTCCGTCTGTCACCAGGCTGTATCTCACGAACCATGATAGCTAGACAGTTGAAACTTTCACAGATGATGTATTTCTGTTACCGCTATAACAACAAATACTGAAAACGGAATAAAATAAATATTTAAGGGGCCCCTTTTATTTATATTTCCCATACAACAAACGTATTTTTATAAAGATAATGATACGGAACCCTTTGTGCGCGAGTCGGACTCGCACTTGGCCGGTTTTTTCAACTTTAGTTATGCTGAAAACAAAGGCCAGAAACGGTCTCAATGTGGAACATGACTAATTAAGATACTTTTTAAGCGACACTAAACCTAACATTAAAAATCTTGAGAATGGAAAACAATACCACAATCATCACATTGACTAGAAGTAATAATATTATTACTTAATTCATTATTTACGTATTTAAAAAAATAAGGTTCTTGAGTGGCGTCCGCGGTCCGGGAGACGAGCTGGAGGTAGGCCTCCAACAAGATGGAGTGACGACCTTGTGAAGATCGCGAGAACGCGGTGGATGCGAAATGCACAAGACCGGTCTGAGTGGAGAGCCTTGGGGGAGGCCTATGTCCAGCAGTGGACGGCTTTCGGCTGACATGATGATGATGATGATGATATATAAAATACGTTATAATTGTAAGGCTCTGATGTACAATTTGTGATTAATAAAGATATTTATATTTGCTTGTATTGTTTGTAGTGATAACATTAAAAGGTCGGGTGAAATCTGTTTTCCTAAAAGGTCAGGTCACGGGGTAACAATACTAAAAAAGTTAGGAACCACTGGCCTAGACGCACATACAGAGATCAGGTTCAAGATGTACTGAATAAGGGCCAAATCAAAAGCACCCGAAACCGAACCGATACTGATGAATTGAATGTAGAGGAAGCGAAACTAGTATGTTTAGACCGGTGCTCCTGGCGTTCCATAGTCTCTGCCTACCCCATTGGGAGACAGGCGTGAAGGTATGTATGTATGCAATTACAAAAGTTGTTTTCAGCTAGGCAAACCAGTTTTATAATTCAAAGTGCACGAATGTTGCTACAGTAGGGGGTTTTTATAGAATCGTGAAGCCAAAGACACGTTTTCCTGCTCAACTATCGCACGATATTTATTTTATAATCATCTATACGTAACGTAAATTGCTGAAGTTAATTAGAAAACAATTTATCCTTACAAGTACCCAACTGTCCGGCTCCGATTTGATTTATTTTTATATATGTTAGAGAGTAGTCTAAAATAACGGACACGTACATAAAATACAACACAAATACTTAAATGTACGGTTTATACGTTTGAAGTAGGTATTTATTTTCTACGCGTCATTACATTACTTAACTCACATGTACATGATCAAAGGATTGACGACTAATGGTTAATAATTACAATAAAACCATTTGGAATCATACTCTATGTAGCGCAACGTCATTTTTACGTCATTGGCATGAAAACTACGCTCTGCACCATGCACCGAACCAATAACTAACCATCAAACATTTGCATACACTTTGATCATTTTGTGCACACATAGTTCAGGGTTATAGTCTAGAATTCTAGATTCATATGTTTTTATCGTGATCTTTGCATAATTCCATGAATAAATAAATAAATAAATATTTTCGTCGTGTCGTGGTTAGTCGTGTATACCTTTAATTGACCTTAAGTATTATTGTATTGTATTTTATGATTGAAAAAATAACCTCCTGCTGGAGTTTCTTGCGGCGCTTCTCCGCAATGATGGTCTTGTCCGAAGCGCATTAAGGAGACTTTACCTCCTTTTGAGACGTCCTTCCCAGGGATCTATTGGATGGATTCTCCACACTAAATTTCATTTAAATCAATTCAGCGGCTTCAGCGTTAAATTTTGTATGGACAAAGCACGCTTCTTTTATTTTGAAGTCGGTAAAAATAGCTTTATTTTAATATCAAATCAGCTTATTGTGATTTATTTATGACTGCCAGCATTTAAAGATCTCATACTATTTAGCTATAAAAAATCTAAAGTTCGAAAAATATTAACTAGGTATTTATGTGATAACCAGGGGTCGGAATTTTCGTAGCACTTTTGAGCTGTCATAGGGACTTCTCGTTTATCGACTTCGGATATACATATTTTATCGATACATTATAGAACACAACATGTTAAAGAAGATTAAAAATATAGGTAAAGCACAGGCGGTATTATCGCTAAAGAGCGATTTCTTTCAAATAACTTTCGATTAATTGAAAACGTGAAATAGAGATTTGCAATGAAAATAATGAAAAGTTAATAGTTAACATTTTAATCAGTTCAGTTCAGTGTTTTATCATTTATGAATTTCATGATCAGTCTGTTTTAGTGCAAACAAGACTAAGTGTTTCTTCATTCGTTTTTCTATAAAATAAATAGATTGTCATTATCTGAAAGAGATCGCTCTTTAGCGATAAGACCGCCTGTTGTTTACCTATACTTTTAATCTTCTTTAACATGTTGTGTTCTATAATGTATCGATAAAATATGTATATCCGAAGTCGATAAACGAGAAGTCCCTATGACAGCTCAAAAGTGCTACGAAAATTCCGACCCCTGGTGATAACCCTAGCCAAGGAAATTTGACCAATCCGTAACTCGAAAGTCCTGCACTATTTTTGCACGATTTTTTTTTTGAGAAGACTTGACATTACAATGATATTATTAGACTTTCAAAATATTGCTCCAATATGGTACAGTTGGCTAAAAAAAATAATGCGGAATTTGACTAATTCGCATTTTTTGCGGCCTGTAATCTATATTTTTTATTTATTTTAAAAACAGGTCATAATCAATTTTAAATGTTAACATAATTTATTAAGCTCATAGCTAACAAGGGAATTGGAAATGAGATATCGAGGTTCTATGGTTTCCATAGAGATTTCCAAAGATTCTTATTAACTTCATAATCAAGCGAAATAGAAATATAGTTTCTTCCCCAAAGTTGTATTAACTATTTAATTATATTCATCAAATGAAATCATAAAAACACCATATCCGCAACTAAGGCATAATCTCACACTGTGCATGGAGTGGCACTATTCTAACCCGGCAACCACACGGGGGTTAATAAATACCTGATTAAAAATCTCGCTCAGTGTCACAGCATCTCTGATGTCAGCGTCATAGAAGTGTATCTGCTTGCCCGTGAGCTCCTCCACGATGCGCAGGGACTCCGGCTTGCCCTCCCCCTCCCCCCTGAACGTGTTGGAGACGTTGTCCACCACCACGATGTGGAACGGGCAGGGCTTCTCGAGGAGCGCCGCCACGGTGTGGGAGCCCACGTAGCCGGCGCCTCCGGTTATGAGGATTGCGGAGGACATTGTACTGGAAATAAGTGAAGATATTCGTTTTTTTTTGTTTATTGCTTCTTCTATAATTCAATTTTTTTAGAGTTGTTGGTAGTTCTGTAGGTCTGCCTATACCTACCCCACTGTGGGAATGAGGGCGTGGATGTATGTATGTATGTATAAAATGCTATTAGATATATATTTGGAAAAATCATATATATCAGGCCTAATATTTGTGTGATGAACTCGAATATGTTTTTAATTATTATTAGGTTTTGCTTTATTAACTTAAATATTGACTAAATAAACAGTTTATTATAACGCATAAAGCCGTAAAAAATACCTATATAAAATTGCAGTAATAAAACTGAAAAACAATGATTTTTAATCATTTCACTTTTTAAACTTTGCTATGGCAAAAAAACTGTAAACGAAGAATTAAAAAAGTTTTATATGCCCACAGCGACTATATGTACTTACCTATCACTCCGACGTATAAAACCTTTCAGTTTGAACATAAAGATAACATATTAATACTAGGATTACCGATTAACCTATGAGATATAAGTTACATAATAAATATTATTGATATGACTTCCTGCGCCTAGAATTAATTAACTATTCCTTCAGACCGATCACATTTTCAAGGATAAACACCTATGTGAAAAATAATCTATCTATTACTACTGACATGAAGAAGACAAACTATTTTGTCCTATTATATTTCAAATAAAACTAAGTACCTACTTACTCAATATTTTTTTCGTACATATTACTTAGAATAAAATATTAAGTAGCCCATTCATAGACTTTTTGGCTACTGGAGGCAATACCTACCAGAAAGTGTTATCAGTGTATAAAAAAAACATCACTACATTGACCAAATCAATCCATAAACCATGCGATATTTATAGAACAACAAAAACCAGCCAGTGTCTAATACTAAAATGTGACTGGCCACTTAAAACCACTTGTAAATCATTAAAAACATCACAACAATTAAAAACCCAACTCAAACATCGAACACTTACTTTTTAATTTGAAATGTTCGCCGTGGATTCGCGTGTATTGCCGCGTTGGAGTCGCTACGGTCACTGAGCAAAGTTATCAAATTGCTCACTCATTTTCCTATTACGAGTTGAATTCAGATTACCTTATCAATGCTTGTATCAAAGCTGTTGAGTGTTTTACAGTAGCGATAACAACATTTGCTTGTAATACGTAAATGATGATTGATGCGAAAATTAAGAAGCCTATGATCAATGAAATAGAAGAGACCAAACACAAATGATTAATTTGCAAAGCTAACTAAACATGTGACGTAGAATGTGACGCTGCTGATTCCACGTAATTTATGGCCACGTTAATGTTTTAAATCAAGTACCAGGACGCGACATTTGTATATTAGCGGTGTAATGTATTATTTTAGAAATAAATTCAATTCAACTATTGGTTTTCTCTTGAAAACAGACAATATTTTTCTGGATGACCCAACAATCTCTATGTTCAAAATCACATTCATTCGTTGTTCAGTTTTGACAAGGCCAAATATAACATAAACAAACGCATAACCAGATTTACCGTATTGCTGAATGTAGAGGGTAATGCATTTTCTTCCTCTAAGTTTTACTCCAATTCCTTCACAGTCCAGGCTATAAGGCTATGGAACGCTTTGCCTGTAGAAGTAAGGCATGCTTAGTCTATTTTCATTTTTAAACGCAAGCTAAAGGACCATTATCTATCGCTTCCGTAGTTTTTCTATGATTTCCTTTACTATTATTTTTACTATCCTATGACCTCGTGTGTTATCTTTGTTTGGCTGATTTCTAGAATTTATGTATGTAGGTATATATTATATAGATGTATAACAATATGTATTTAGTATGTATGTATGTATTTACATGTAGTTTATATATTATGTCTAAGTAGACTTTATCATTACAGAAGTGTTTCTTGTAGTTTAGTTTGAGTTCTGAAGAAATTAGTTTACACCGCCTGCCATGTATTTTCGTTTTTAATATTTCTCTGTCCAAGTTTGTCTGGAAACGATCGCTACTTAGCGGTAAGACCGCCTGTTGTATACCTATAGTTAAAAAAAGAGTATTTTGTATTGTAGGGATTTTTAAGAGTTATTAATTGACCCATATTAATATATTATCGAATTTAAGTACTAAAGAGTATAATAGAGAGTATAAAACCCAAAAACTAGGAAAGAGCATGCTCAGTGTAGGATTCCAAAGCCTTTAGGTACTACAAACACAAAAGACTATCTCAAAAAACCACATGTATACAAAAAAAAACCAATTTAAAGTTATTTGGTGCTGTTTTAGATGATTTTTAGTAGGTAAGTAGTCTACAGGTGCTTGCTTAGCAGTGCTTAGGTGTACTTTAGTCGCTTGTATCTCAGGAACCAATCAAGTCTACTTAGGCTGATAGTTTTCCTCTTAACTTCTTTATACAGGGTGTCCCTGGATAAAGTGCACAAACAAATAAGGATGAAACTAGATGCAATTTCACCAACTTTTTTTCAAATGTATCTTTGTTTGCTGTGTATTAAACCTATCTCGCCTCATATGAGGTCTATTGAGATAAAATAAACGGTTGTTTAAACCCAGATTCCTGTGGCAAACAAATGAAAAAAATCGAAAAAATACGCCAAACATAAAACACACCGAAAATTACCTACACTTTTTTAGTTCGATATTTCCTAAACGATTCCCGAAATCTAAAGATTGATACATACATAATATTATTGTCGTAACTTTAAAAAAAAACCTTCGATTTACTTGTATGGAGGTCGGACCCCAAAAACTTTTTTTACAAGTTATTTTTAAAACTTTATCCGCGTAATTTAAATGTAGGCATAACTATGGCAAATGACAGCATTGTATTACCAAGAATCTGAGATGGACTCGAAAAATGCGTCAGTAGAAAAACACACAAATGCGAATGGAAATACTACTACTAGGAAATAACGACTGAAAATGAGATTTAACAAATTCCTAGTGATAAAATCTAAGATGGAGATCTGTCTTACCCCCATAGGTAAGTATGTACCAGCGGATTGAAACATCCGTGGATCTCAACACGCGTCATTTAAAACAACTTCGAGTGTATTCAAACATTTATTTCTAATCGTTTCACGATAAAATAGGTCAATGCATATTTGTGCATTGCATTAAACAAACAAATTAAAAGTAGGTTACACATGCCTACTAACTTAATCATATCAACGTTACGTCTGTTTAAGTGTGTGTTGGCCCATCCATACGAATAACAACTACCGAAGCTATCATAGACAAGACCTTGTCTTGACTAGTACCTTGTACTGTCCTTAGTTTTTTTTTTTTAATTTAAGTTGTGTTAAAGTGGCGGCATCGAGTGATGGCACTTTTGACATCTGTCAAATAGTGATGTGAAAACTCCATTTTACATATTAAAATCAGTCAAGTGCTAGAAGTATACCTATTCAAAAAGTTTATTAAAGAAATAACGCATAATAAAAATAAATTTTCCATGATTAAAGTATTTATTTTATTTTATTTTAATCCAATTCAGTTAATTCTCTAATACTCCTTGAAGAACAACCGTTACTGTTATCATCTGATACCTATCATCACGCGTTTTTTTTTGTTAGTTATGTTATGATTAAAACGATGAAAACTAAAGTGCGAGCAAATTAAAATAATCTCAAGATTAAGTTACGAAATGCGTTTCGGTAAATAACAGCCCCAGCGGTACATCATTATTCCGGTACCTGCAACAATGAAGTTTGACATCTGTTCCTTTATACTTGCTGTCAATATATTATAGGGAACTTCATGAGCGAGCAAACGTCAAAAGTGACATCACTCGGTGCCGCTTCTTTAGTTTTACTACTACATAGAGATGCCGCAACCTTCGAGTGACTTAATTATTATAACTTACTGTAAACAAGTTAGATATGGACAAGTATCATGGATTTATAATTAGACTCGGAATACTCGGGCTCTGAGATAGTTATAACGTTGACTGTAAGTCGAGTTCATAAATATGAATACACTTTAGTACCTTGTCACTTTAATCGCTGTGATAATTCGTAAGAAATGAAAAAATCAGAGAGATGAGGTATAAAAGAAGATGTAGTGACTAATGTAGTGACTAAGATTGAAAAGGGCATGCTTCGATAGCTCGGTCATTTGGAAAGGATGGATGAAAGAAGATTGACGAAAGAGATATACAGATCGAAAGTGAGTGGAAGGGTCGGAAAGGGCCGCCTAGGCGTAGGTACTTTTTCGAATCAAATCGGAGAAATACTGGAAAAGGCCCGAATCTTAAGTAGGTACCCGAAACCGACGTGCGCGCATGACTCGATGTATGAATGTGGAAGAGACGAAGAAATTTACCCCTCTGGGAAACAGGCGTGATTTAATGTATGAATGAATGTATAATTCGTATCGGCAGTTTGTTGTACTAAAGTGTATACATATTTATGAACTCGACTGTACGATAACATTTTCATTGGCTTGACTTATTTAACGCCTTGTAGTTTCGAAAGAAATAACGATACGTTTATTATTATTCATAGTTCTACGTGGACAAAACGGGGGTAAAAGCCGTCAATGACAAACAATGTCTATAAGCTATTGAGCGCACCTGTTTCAATTCATGATTGTTTGTTTTGTGAATTATCGTATACAGAACACATACAAATGAATTAGATAAAAACCGCCAACATACGTAATTGCGACTTTGTCAACTTGTCAGGGTTAATAGATAACTCTTGAACGGCCAAATAAAGGGTCTAGCAGGCTAAGGAAGGAGAAGTGGCCCCTGCGACGAATATCGGATTTTTATAATGTCACTTGTTGGCTATCTCATAATATAGAAACACCCTAACTTTCAGCCCCCTATCTTGAACCGTCAACGAGATACTGTCAAAAACGTCATTTTATGGACACATTTTTCAAAGTAGTTTTTCTCCTGAACTATATAAGGTAGAGCAATCAAACCAAATCATAGCTACAAAGGATGGGTAGCAGTATAACTCTATTTTTTTAAATATTTAATTCCATTAAAAAATAATGATTAAAATGTCAGAGAATTTTTTATGTGTTTTTTTCCGTAGCTGTACCTTTACAAACACTTGTTGAAAAGTGCTGTCAAAAAATTCTACTTTGAAAAATGTGTCCATAAAATGACGTTTTTGACAATATCTCGGCGACGGTTCAAGATAGGGGGCTGAAAGTTAGGGTGTTTCTATATTATGAGATAGCCAACAAGTGACATTATAAAAATCCGATATTCGTCACAGGGGCCACTTCTCCTTCCTTAGCCTGCTAGACCCTTTTCGTCAAACCTAGCTAAATACTCGCAGTCCAGTCTGTGGGGTTTTTTGCTTTACAAATGGAGCAGCACGTATTTTTTTTATTTCTCAGTGAAGTTCGCAGTCCCTTTAACGCAGGATCAAAAAGCTGACATCAATCGGGGAACAATAGGCGAAACCGTGAAGAAAAACTAATATCCGAAACGGCTCCACACTTGCGGTTCGCGCCGTTCGCGGGTTTCGCGCGCGATTCGCAGTCTAAGCGTAGAGCTCGAGTACGACCAGCGACTGATGACACAAGCATTTTTCTCAAATTCTTCATATGGCAACAATTTTACCTATGAAAAAAGCTGTCACATTATTAGTACCTATCCAGAGGCCCTACTTTGAAAATCGAAGTTCGAAGTTATGTTAGCTCTATCCTTTCTCTTGATTTAGTCTCGAATAACGAGTGACAAGGATGGAGCTAACGTAATTTCAAACTTCGATTTTCAAAGTCGCTATGCAATTCGTGTTGCCAGCTAGCTAGTGATATTTTTAATTTGTTTTTGTGTTACCGCTCGCTGGACGGACTATCAAGGCGTTCTTGACCATCGGCAATATTCGCGCACTACAACTGTCTGTCACTGTCCACACACTAACAATTTTGAATAAGCTGCAGTATTTCAGGAGATTACCCTAGAATAGAGCTTAATTTGGATGTACATCAATTTGTGTAATATTTATTATATTCAAAAGTTACTAAATCCCCTATCTATTATTCGTAATATAATATTAATTATAGATGAATAGAGATCAATCTTGGCTAAGGATAACAAATAATAAAATAATAATAAGGAAGGGTAGGTAACCAGTCAAATAGTCAGTAAAAATATTTTATTGGTAGTTTCAAAGATATAGGTCGGGCATTTAAATTGATGTGATCAATTAATGTTCCAACCCACATAAGTTTGCATATCATATAAAGTAGGTTAAGAAAATAAAATATGAATACATCATAAATAAATTGGTCATTAGACCAAACATACCATAAAAAATGGAAAAAATAGAACATGCACTTTTTTCGGGTCATTGACTCATATAAAAAATTGTAGTCCGAATGTATTGTTACTCATAATCATTGCAAGTCAAAAACTTTTTTTCTGGATCAGTTTTTATTTTATAAAACAAACCTAACCTAAGCTCATTTAGCTAGATATTTCAAAAATCCTGAAATAAAAAATGTTTCAGTATAAAACACTTTATGACTTGCGATGATTATGAGTAGGTAACAATACATTCGGACTACAATTTTTTATATGAAACAAAGTGCTCCCCTTTATATTTTACCGTTACAACTAAAAAACAATAATAATGTGTTTATGAATATTTTAAAGTATTAATATTATGTAGAAGAAGATTACTGCCTATGTGTAGTCAGCACTATTGATATTTTTAACAAAATTATGAAACCTAAAATAGCTGCAATGCCGCTAAATGGGTTTTATTCTTATCTAACATGAGTCTATAAACCCCCCCTTCCTTCAATGAGTTTAAAGTCCTCCAGTTATAATTATAGTTGGTCATATTTTGTTAAACCAAAGTAATCATAAATCAGCTGTAAATTTTATTTAAACAAATAACATTAAAAAAAACAAATTACAAATAATGATGAAGCTGGTCTGTATGTCAAGTGGATTAAAAAGATATTTGGCATACAGATAATACTTGGCTTGGATTATAACATTACAAAGAATAATATATTCTGTATGGATGACATTGCAGGCTAAGACTTAAATCTATACATATTTTTGTCATGCCCAATGCTCTCTTATAAGAATTAATAGATTTAGTATGTTCTTCCCCGTAATTCAAATCCTTACAAAGAGAATATAATTATTTCTTAGGAATCAGATATTTCTTAAAAATGCTAGGGCAGAATGAGACTTCAAGTCTTCTGTGAGTGTCTGACTGACTGGAAGACAACACAGCCTAAACCGCTTCCTTGCGGAATAAAATCGACCCATTATGTTAATAAAATATTAGTAGGTAATATTTACACTTACCCATTTGTAAGTGGTTCCATTGTAGCACACAGTTAACGCAATGTCTTGTTTACACGACTCTAATGCATGCGTTTCAAATTCAAGGTTTGTTTATTCTTTTATATTTAGTAAATCTTTAACCATATTTTAAAAGCTATTTCTGAAATGCTTAAACGTATTCAATACAATATTTGCCTTGGGGATATATATTGTACAGCTTTCTAAGTACTCGCGGTAACCAAAGTCGATTATTCTAGTTATTTTAGTAACCAATTTAACCATTTAAAGTAGGTATTTAAACTATATTTCTACTGCTAGAGCATTTTCATAGGTTTTCCGGAGTCACTTGACATTGACAGATGGGAAATCGCTGAAAGACAGCTGAAAATCTGTTTAGAAACACGGCATTCAAACGTATTTAACCTTTTTATACTAAAACTACCAATAACTATTGATAACTATTTATAACCTAAAAGTACACAATTGATTAATTTTGTACATAAAAATATCTGAAGACCAATTGTAGAATAAACGTATGTATTACAATTCTTAATATAGTATTAAGGCTCTGTCATGCTGGCTCATAGACACCTCACCTCCGGAGTTCCTATCCTACTTAAGTGCTAACCTCTCCCAAAGGATTTGGCTAGCTGCTATCCAGAGGTAATGTAGCCAGTGTCATAGGGAATAGGGACCACGCGAGCGGACCCTGCTAGAGGGGGTGTATCTTTTTATAGTGGTGATTATTATTTACAATATTTGAGTAGCTTAGTTTTATTTTAATTTAAATTAGTTTAGTTTTAACTTTTAATTATTAATTAATTAAAATAGTATTCCTTATCTTATCTTATTTTTAAAAATCTTATTTATTGAAACTAGACTTCCTACTCATACGAGCAAAGTAACTGTTTATTTTATCTTTGCGTAGCGTAATCTTCGTATCTTGATTTCCGGACGAATCAAAATGTAACCATACGTAAAAATTATATAATGTGGGAGAATATAATTTAACTGAGGAATGGTAACTCAAGGGGTTTTCCTATAGTAACTAATTTATTCTTCACTATTAGTAGTAGTAACGGGTATTTTTCCTTGAAATTGTGTATTAGAAGATACCTTCTTGCATTTCTTGGTAAAAACTATTTGATATTATCATATTATTTAATTGTGGTTACAGAGTTATCAACAAGTTTTTAGAGTTGTTGGTAATTCTATAGCTCTGCCTACCCCACTCTGGGAATGAGGGCGTGAAGGTATGTATGTATGTAACTATTTGATACATTTGGAAGTTTTAATCTTTTCAACGCTGAGCACACTGAGTTTCTATCTCTTTCGCTCCCGGTTAGTTCTCAAGGTAGCTGTCGATGAGATTTTTTAAATAATTTAAGTTAAATAAATAGTAATATCCCACAAATAATACATTTATCCCCTTTTCTGTTTTATCACGCCTTTACTCCTTTTGATAAGCTAGCAGTTACGGTAAAGATTACATAGATATTTTGTGGTGACACTTTGGATCCCCCAGTGTTCAACGTTGTTTTTGTTGGTTAAAGTGAAATTGGAGTCGTATCTTGGCATTTAACCACAAAATATACTACGTTTCGGAATTCAGTGATATTACCCTAACGTTGTTTCGTGCTAAATCGAAGATTCAGTGCTAAATAAGTTTACTAACCTATAAATGTATGGTCGTGTAGGTCGTGTTTAAAATTGTGATTGTGGTTTCTAGATGAGTACTAAGATAATCAAAGCCAGCGCGGCTGAGGCCGACCCCTTCGAGACGTCGATCTCCCAGGCCCTGGTCGAGTTGGAAACCAACTCGGACCTGAAGGCGCAGCTTAGGGAGCTTTACATTACAAAAGCTAAGGAAATTGAACTGCACAATAAGAAGGTAAATGAAAAGTCACATTATTGATTGTGTAGTTCTTATTGAAACACTGTGTATAATGTATTTGTTTATGTTGTAAATGTTGTACGATATTTGTAAGATCATCAGGAAGTGCAGTTTTATCAACATAACCTAAAGATGAGCTCTGCTATCACACCTAAAGGATGTAGATGGAAACAGCTCTCCCGATAAGGGTTGAGGAGACTGGGTTTGTGCACCTAAAACATATTTATTTATTTTTAATGTGTGCTATCAGGTCTCTTAGTTCTGTTCATTTGAGTTTATTTTTTAATATAATTTCCCTAGCTTAATATAATTGATTTTGTTGGTACTTTAACATACTAGATAGGAATATGTTAGCTCATGTCTTGAGTGGCAAACTGCGAAAAGAAATGGTATATACACTCGTTGAAAATGTGTAACTGAAATATTGAAGTACATAGCAGTATTGCGAGGGTTCACCCTCCAAATATTTTGAAAGCAGCATAATATTGACATACCTGTATCAAATTATTGATAGTCCTATCATTCCCTGTTGAAGTCAAACAATCTTGAATAAAGTGTATATACATAAACACATACATAAATACATTTTAGGCTTTACTTCCCTATTTTCGCTCGCTGTAGAGTAGTTTCCATATTACAACAACACTTCTTGTTTATTATTTGCTATGGTGTAACAATGCATATACTCAACAAACATTCTAAAATGCCTACTTTCTGTTACAGTCTATCATCATCTATGTGCCGATGCCCAAACTGAAGGCGTTCCAGAAGATCCAAATCCGTCTGGTCCGTGAATTGGAGAAGAAATTCAGTGGCAAGCATGTTGTGTTCATCGGTGACCGCAAGATCCTGCCCAAGCCTAGCCACAAGACCCGCGTTGCTATCAAACAAAAGAGGCCGCGATCCAGGTTTGTCCTTTATTCTTACATTTTACAGTTGAATGTTACCCAATTTTTTATAATAGTATGTAGAGGGGATCAAAGCGCACAAGCCATCTCAAGATTACAATCCCAAGATTTTAAATTGGCAGCCCTGGGGACTTCTATGCTAGTAACTTTTGACATACCCAGACATATTAATGTTTAGTTGGCTATCTTAGGGCACATCAGGGACATATTTTAGTGATGAACAGATGTGTGCTAACTCAGGGCACCAATACTAAAGCAGTGTAGCAATATGTTATTGAGACAAAAAATTACATATATCAATGTTACTGATCAAGATGCCTAATGTACTTTATTGTATTTTGTGTACAAATAAGTTTAAATAAATAAGTTATCTATCTTATTTAAAATGGTTTCAAAGTAAACCATCAATATTTTTTTGATATTTTGTATTATTATGGATACTTTAAATTATTATGGATTTGTAGCACAATATTACCTCATATATTATTATTGACTCTTAACATACACTGATAAATTGTCTTGTTTTGTTTGAAATGACATCCATAATTATACATTATCGAGGCTCCCATGTTGTTGAACTTCTTTATAGTAGTACATACATACATAAACTCACGCCTTCATTCCCAGAGTGGGGTAGACAGAGCTAAAGAATAGAGCAAAGCTAATTTATAGTAGTAATTGCCAAAATATCAGAATTTTAAAATCCCATTTTCTCAATATACTGAAATCCCTGAAACCATAACATTGTTGATCTTCTTAATATTTTGAAGCTGGTGTTTAGGGAATCTAGTAATGAGAGCCTGGTATTTTGAGAATGAGCATTATGATATAAGCTTCATTCTAAATTTCATTATAATCTGTCCTAAATGTTTCAATGTTATGGAGCTACAAATGTACTAACGTACACATAGAAACTTTTGAGTATGTAAAATTAGAGTGATTTGTTTCTGAGTTTTGATTGTTTTCTACATACACACACTTAAATAAGTATTTATTTCTGTACATCATCATTGTTTAGGCATATAAGCGTAGAGCACAATTTGGTCCTAACACAATTTGTGAGATGGTCCGCTAAAATCTATTAAAAATAAGATGTCATCAGATCTTCAAGCCTTGGGCAGCCTCTTTAGGTCCCTATTCAGTATTTCTTAGGATACAACAGAAACCCAACCTTGGCAACCTATAGCGATGCCCTGCCCACAGCCTCCTAACATACAGATACAACAATACCCTACTGAGACAAATTGACGTATCTCAAACGGTACTCTACGGAATACCTTTCTATTGAATTTTGGATACCGCCTATTATTATATTACTACCCCTGTCCTCGGTCCCCCCTGTTGTCCTACCCCCACGGTGAGGACTCATTAACGCGGTTTACCTATAGCTTACAAGCGCAGAACAGTTTCTATGCTGTAGCAATATTCTAACCCCATAACCCTTCTATTCCAGGACACTGACGTCAGTATACGACGCCATCCTGGAGGACCTGGTGTTCCCCGCTGAGATCGTCGGCAAGCGCATCCGCATCAAGCTGGACGGCTCGCAGCTGATCAAAGTGCACCTCGACAAGAACCAGCAGACTACTATTGAACATAAGGTATAATATGCTACTTGATAATGTTAGAGGGGTCATAGCAAGGAGCTGAAGTCAGTCAAATTGTAAAAAAAAATATGATAAAATATGGCAACTGTACAAGTGTAGTCGGCGTTATAGTACCTTGCCGCTTTAAGCCTTTTGACAGATTATTGTACTGTCCCCAAAGCAAATAATCTGTATCCCAAAATCAATAACCAAAGCAGTTTTAGTTCTCTTTTCTTAATAATAAGATTGATATTGCTACAGTTTTTTTATCTGTCATACTGCGTATTAGCATAGGCCCCGCTAGGCTTTAGCTTGGTCCCGTTACAGATAAATTGCCTTTAAATATGTCTTCAATTTTGAGGATCAATCAAAAAGTAAACTAATAAACTAACATTTAAATGTATTTAGTATGTATCTCTGTTGAAAACGAATCTTTCATTTTATAATGATATGGACGCGTCAGCACTAAGTTATTAAATCCCTACAAAATTTAAGGTCCGTTTTTAACAATAGTTCACTAGATTAGTTCGAACGTTTGTTAATAATCTAAAACAAATTATAATAAGCAATAAAATTGGTTAAGAACTTTTTGATTGATGGTCAAAATAGAAAATTCCTATTTGTATTGTATGGAAATAACGCAAGCGTCCCTAATTATGTGACAACCGCTGCGAGTGTGAAGGTACTTATAAGGTTGACCATACTTTGTAACATAACGTACAGTCTGTGAGCACTTAGAAGAGGCTTCGGTTTAGTACTTCTCTCTCACTCGTAGTGATGGGTCGTATGCAGAGTTGTGACATATTTGAAATACTTGTATTTAAAATACAAATACAAAATACAAAATACGTATTTTGGATTTTGTACTTAAGTACTTTTTTTTTAAAGTATTTTGTATTTTATTTGAAATACTATTCGAGACGTATTTGGTATTTGTAAAATGGTTTGTAAAATACAAAATACTTTTTTATTCTTAGCTTCATTTTTCTAAAGCATTCCGCGATTCAGTAAAAACAAAAAATGGCCACTAGTGGCGCAGCAGCTTTGAAAGTCTATGCGCAAAATGACAGATGAAACAAAACGCATATAAAACCTGACCAATAATATATGAGGGACCCCTCTTGACAATTCTCAAACAACACATATCCAACTATAAAAAAAGTGTTTTTACGGTTCAACACTTGTCGTTCGAGTTCAGCACCAGTGGAAAGGCTATTTTCGTATGGTGGTATGATTATGCGTCCACACAGACGCAACATGTCAGATGCTCTTTTTGAAGATTTTGTGATTTTAAAATCTTTAATAAATAAAGAAAACCAGTAATTTTACCATAAAGTATTTTATTTCAATAAAGTATTTTGAAAATACATATTTTGTATTTCGTATTTAAATACAAAAGGCAAAAGTATTTTGTATCTTGCATTTGAAATACTATATTAAAAAAGTATTTGAATTTTGTATTTAAATACTTTTCGAAAAGTATTTTGTACATCTCTGGTCGTATGTAATATTCTCGTTACCAGTATTTTTCCATTTGGGAATATTACCAGTAACTTTCCAATGTTACCGGTAATATTACCAAAAGCTAGTAAGATAGGAAAACATCAATTCGTATAAGACTTGATGATTCTTTTGTTACTTTATTAAGTAAAACATTGAAATATATCTCCTTCTCTTTCACACTTACAATCTTATGTCTCTTTCCTTTACAATAATTATCTTAAATGGCACAATAGGGTTAGTTTTGCCCTTACCACGAAGCGGAGTGAACGTATACGTATGTGAAGTGGCGATTAGCGTTCTCGAAACGGGACAATGAAACCAAAAAGTAAAACGTTTCGTCATTTTACCGAAAAAAAAAAAACACGTAACTTTTTTGCCAAAAATTTGCCAAATTATAAAAATTATATTACATTTGATTTTTATTTTACGTGTTTTCCTGGACATTATGATAATAATAAAAAAATACAGCATAGAAATATTTCCAGTAACATTGGTAAGATACTCGGTAATATTGGGTATATTACTGGTAAGATTGGTAATTTACTTCCTTAAGTATCCCATGCATTTTTTATGGTTGTGAAATGGTGCATAATAGGTCCACATTGCTATGTTAAATACAAAAAAGGAATAAAAAATTATCTATTTCTATATTTCTTTAAATTTCCGGTGAGTGGTAATATTACTGGTAACATTACTGGGAAAATACTCGGTAACGACCCATCACTACTCACTCGCTCTCATACGATCTTAGTAAGAGCGAGTGAGAGAGAAGTACTAAACCGAAGTCTCTTCTAAGTGCTCACAGACTACATGTAACGCTCGATCGACGCTCGCTCATCGCCAGGAACCCTAGACGACACGGTTGGCCTAGTTGACTAGGCCACTGCACTTTTTATCCCTGCGACACCGTTCGTACCTCTAATGCCTAGATGCTCTCCCAGTCTTTCCCCCTTATAATTAGGTAGAACTGGGTAGGTAGGTTTAGCCCTTAATCAAATATTGGGAAACTATTTCCCACTTAATTTTATACTTTCCATTTGTTTTTCGGTTTTTTATTTGTGTCTTGATAAAGGTTATATTCCTTTATCAACTAATAATTATCTCGTTTTTATCTTCTAAAAATTGTCCCGTTTGTATTGCTAGGCTATGTCAGCATTACAGCAGGCCGAAGGGCTAATCGCCCAGAAATAGAAGCTCCGCAAAAACGGAGCTCTGTCAGAACTGATTTCTGGAATGCGAATAAACACAACTGAATTAGGGAAAATCTGCTGCTATATAATAACGATTTTTGTTAATTGATGTAACCTTTCCTACCTACTCCATTGGCCTTTTTGTTTTTTCGATACCTTTACAAAGGATACAGCCCGGACTAATTTTGGCAAGATAACTAACCTATTGTTTATTATTTGCCCCCAGGTCGACACCTTCCAGTCGGTATACAAGAAGCTGACGGGGCGCGAAGTCACCTTCGAGTTCCCGGAGCCATACTTGTAAACTAGCATATGACTTTACAATAAATAAAAAACCATAAACACGTTTTATTTTTTTAAAGGTGTATCAGGAATATAAAGAACGTTAAAGTTCTTAAATTGGGGCGCCCGTTTTTTATCTATGTAATGAATCTTGAAAAAGTTATTAACTTATTACAGTAAAAGAAACTGAAAGACGTACCATTTTCGCTTTTGTCACAGAATAACACACAAAAAGGTCCGTCTTTCAGTTTCCCTTACTGAAGGCCTAATATGGCTGCGTTTACCGCGTGACAAAATGTGTGGATAAAACATCAAACATCAACACATTACTTTTATTTTAAAAATACCACATCGGTTCAAACCTAGCGACGCCGTCCAGGAATTTGAATAATGAATCGCCTATTTTTAAACACATCGCTTGTGGGTAAGTGATTGAAATTACGAAATACGGCTGTCACAGGCTTCATCTATAATAATCAGAGTATAGGCAAGAAGTGGAAGAAGCGAAAGAGATTTGTCAGGATCGTAGTAGGCGGAAAGAAGTGGTCTCTGCCTACCCCTCTGGGAAACAGGCGTGATTAAATGTATGTCAAATGATTTGCCTGTCACTCTTCCCAATGTATAATATTAAAATTAAGTTAATGGTGTTATATCTGTTGGCGAACCTAATAAATAAAAATTGAGAAAGCATGATTTTTACCAGGACACCTTTACAAAAAAATCCAGTCGTCATAAACTATAATTCGATCAATGTAGGATAGTCCTTTTGACATAAATATTAATGTCATTCGAACACATGCTATACTTATTCGCAAACAACGAAATACAAAAGGGCATTCAGCTCTGAGGTCCTTTGAAAATTGAAGTTCAAAGTTACGTAAGCTCCATCTCTTTCTCTCAATTTAGTCTCGGATGACGAGTGACAGGGATGGAGCTAGTATAACTCATCTGTTAATTGTAGCCGTCGACTCCGCCGATATAAAAACAACCATAAGGCAGTATGCTTTTACCCAGTAGAATAGCCCTATCATAAAGTTGACCATACGATAACGTGTCAAAAGTAATAATGGTTTTACAGAGTAGCATAGAGCCTCTGATTTGAGGATTGTGAACCGACGAAGCTGTAATCGCGTAGCTGTCAAGTTTTTTTCATATAAACTTGAGCCATAAGTGATAATGTTTCTCACCCCCAAAATTAATCTATTACAGTGGCCCGTTCCACGAAGCTACAAGTTACAAATTACAAGTTCACAAGTAACAAGAGCAAAAAGTTACAAGTACAAGTGTTTCTCGAACGCGGCCTTCCATGGTAGAATAATAGGATCGTATGGTAATCTCGATTACAAGTGAATGACATCTCGATTTAACAAGTCCCTATTAAAAAAAAGTTTGTTGATGTTTTGACGTTTCTAAATGTCAAATCTTGAAATATTTATATTTATAATCTGTAAATCCGATGATGTCTCCACTCCAGTCTCGCGGAGTCTTCGGAGTTGTCTCTCGTTATCGTTAAAATAAGAAAGTAGGTACGGGAGTTATTTTAGTTATGTAAAGCAACCGGAAATTTTTGAAGGCAACACTTCTAAAAGAAGTGTTGCTTAAGAAAAAAGGATTTTTTGAAGCATTTTCGGCAACCAAGACCGATGCGTGGAAAGTCATACACGCAAAGGCACAGGCTTTAGGACTTGTGCCAAATTCAAGGGATTTTTCATATACCCGTGATGTACTTTCACATTCCACAAGCTTATGAAACTTCACTTAATATTTACAGACAAAATAACAATAACAACAAAATTTAGCAGAGAATTAAACTCAACAACTAACAATAACAAAATATACAATAACAATAACAACAAACTTTTTTAACAGAAAATTAAACTCAACGACGGTACGACATGAGAGTGACGTTTAAAAACAAACGAGGTAGGTATGAATGATTTGACAGCGACTCTAACAAATTACAAGTTTACTTAGCTCGGAAGCTAGGTAGTTTTTTTTACTAATTAACAAGTACAAGTTGACAATGTAACAAAATTTCCGAGAAACGTTAATTCGATTGAAGCAATTTCTAACAATAAAATAAAAAAATGTCTATGGTTCAAATTTTACAAATTGTAGAAAAGTAGCTTCGTGAAACGCTTGTAGTACCTTTTTTGACCAATGTTGCCAGTTTACACTTGTAAAATTGTAACTTGTAGCTTCGTGAAACGGGCCACAGGTGGTACGATCAAAAAGTTTGCATGCTTTGATGTGCCACTACAATTGCTACAAACGACTTCAAACGGTTGTAATACACTATTTGAACGAACGAAGTATAGTTAAAGATATGCTTTCACTGATTCTGTTATTAGTGAGAAAATGGAAATAAAGAAAAGTTCCAATATCAAAACGTTTATTTAAATCTTAACAAATCAGTCCATTCCATCCCATGTGTTTACTGAGCATAAATATGCAATAATGTGACCAAGTAATTACCATTAATCACATATTTACAAACAATATTCTTATAACTAATATTTTTATTTTTATTGTTTTTAGGTAATATTCAATTGCACACGATTACAGTCTTAGAAAATGCAATAGTAAATAAAAAGAATCGATAATGCAATAATCTCGATACACAAAAACAATGATAATTTTGATAAACCAATATTTTAGGGTAGGGTTGCAAATTAACCCTTTCCCAGGCCTTGCTAAAGTGAACACAACCAAGAAATGGAATAGAGCCACGAATTCGTAACTTCCTGAAGGATACTGATCCATGAAGTCATATTTCAGGAAAGTTTAATTAAATTTGTGTCATAAAATGAAGGTAGTTAAGTTCAATTTTGAGCGACATGAATGTGGTCGATGAACTGTACAGTCAGCTGCAGAGAAAAGGATACCCCCCCTCCTGGTAAGGATTGTTTTTTTTCGAAAACCTGTGGTTAGATTTAAATGATTTTGAGTTTATGTGTTGACAATAGTAACATCTTCAATTCATCGAAAAATCATATAAATTTAACCACAGGTTTTTGAAAAAAATCGATCCTTACCAGGAGGGGGGGTATCCTTTTCTCTGCAGCTGACTGTACTATGCCTGGAAAAGGGTTAAAATAATTTTGGTTTTTATTCCTTATAAATAAAACGGGAAACTTGACGAGTAGCGAGTACATGTCAAAAGGGCTTGGCAAAAGAGTTTGGGAAAAAACGGGGCCACTGATTGGAGTGAAGTGGAAACATGAAGTTTTTTACTCGAAACTTGGGCCATTAATGTAAAAGTTGCCACTTAAAATAAGTGTATTTCCACTTTTTAACACGTCAAACTATTTTGTCAAGTTATACCTACTAGTTTTTTTTTAATTTGTTAACTATATAAACTCAATTGTCTATCCACATGTAGATGTAAATATCTTAATATGTTTTATCTGTCATCATTTTTTTATACACGATTAGCTTACAGTAAGAACCAAAACCTTATTTTTATTTAAAACTAAATGACAACGCCTTTTGCAATGGGGAACTTGGTTAAATTTACCAAAATATCCGATTGGTATCATTTGGAATGTGAAACTAATATCCCCCTATTTTTGTGTATGGAGTGCGCGCGAGTATTCTCGAAAAACATTCCCCAATCCAAAGCCAATAAAGAGTATCTCGGATCAAATTGCCAAAGAAGATTCAATCATCTACTCTCAGTAATAAGGTTGTAATTGCTACAGGAGTTTTATTTGAGATGTTACTATTGGCTTAGCAGGGCAGTATTGTGACTTCTTTGAAACTACACGACAGATTTTAATGTGGTTCTCATCAATAGATAGTGATTCATGAATCATGAGGAAATTTTTATGTGTAATAAAACTAATAAATTTTGGTTTATGTATAGACAGCCAATTTGATTTCTGGCCACTATGGACTTTGTGACGTGACAATGGACTCGATTCTACGTGCACATCGCTTAAATAGCCTAAAACTAACAAACTAAATTGTCTAATTTTAAGACATAGTTTAGACGGCAGATTTAATCAGTGCTATTCCAGAATGTCAAGCTGACAATGTATAAGACCGCCTAAAATAGGAAGCGTCAGATTCAAATTAGCGCTGTCATGGCGCTGTCATTTGATTATGACAGCTGCTCATAGAATAGCAAAGTGTTTTAGCGACACCTAAATAAAATTAGGAAGTTTAGAGGCCACTGTAGAATCGGGTCTATTGTAAACCAAATCATAGGAAGTCTCTTAAGTTTTAGTCTAAAGTGGCCTAGAAATCAAATTGGTTGACTGTATGGGTATTACAGAAAACTCATGTAAACCAGAGCGAAGCGCAAAGCGAGGGCGCTAGTTAGTATATTACGTGACATTTGGGTAAGGACCAAATTTTTGTCACCGTTGCACAACGGAAATCACACTGGAATGTGTCACACTGGAAAAATTCATTCAAGTCATTCGTCGCACAACGGAACGAAAATTGTTCACTACATAACCTTACAAGCGATGCAGCTCATTAAATATAACCACAATGTCGGCTATTTCGAGATAAGTTTAACTGTTAATATATAATAGTTCGTATTTACCTTTCGTTTTCAGAAAATTTGGACAAGAAACACCTTTTTTTCCACTTTAAACACACAAAAATTTAATGCCGCACACTGCCGAAACTAACGAATGCTCAGGTAACAGCCAAAAAAACATGGTGGTCCTATCCACATTTTGATTGCCGGCTAGGAGCCAAAGTTGGCATGCTAAAAAAATAAGAAACGGGTGTTTTGCGTTGCAGGCTTGGAAATTATAACGTCGCACAACCGCTGTGTCACAACGGAAATATTTTTTGGGACATTCTTTGTTTTCAAAATTAAAGTAGAAAATAGCGATGCTTTGAAATTTAAAGTATAATATCATTTGTGTTGTTTATTGGAGAGTTTATTAACTTTTAATTGGAAACGCTAACCATTCAGAAAAAAAAGAAAAAAATATATATGTCCAGAAAGTTGGAGGTGGGACTTCCTTAGTTTGTATGGGGTACAAAAATACGATAAAGTTTGTTAATTCTTTACGGAAAAAGTAAGCAAGGTCATAATTCAATAATTGAGTAATATCTTGTTAATGGGTCATAATTTTATTTGGAACTTTCAAAAACAGTTTTCGAATGTTTGAATACGAAATATTCAGTCACCAATAAGGTGGACAACACCTAACATCTGGACCAGTCCAAAAATTTGGTCCTTACCCATTTATGTCTCGTTTTCTTTTTACTCATTACATAATAATGTTTTGGTTAATATTAGATCTGCGTATTATTATGAAAGTTGCCTTTTTTCTTACAAATATAATAAATATTTTTTATTTCCGATTATTTTATATAAATCAAATAGCTTAGGCAGTATATTTATTTTTATCAATAACCCTTTGCCTCACTCGCCCACTCTCGCAGCTGAGAGTATATATTTATTATTCGTGATTCTTAGATATACGAAAACCGCTAATAACTTCTAATAATTTGGACGTACAATATCTACGCACGACTATTAAAAAAATCATGAATTCTTTCACGTTTTACATAATAATATAAATTCCAAAAAGAAACGGAAAGTCATAGTATCGAATAATTACAAGTTCTATTGGTTTTTATAATTACTAATTATTTTAGGACAGCAAAAACTAGCGTATTTTAGTATGGAAAAGTCCAATAGAATTAATTACACATTAATAAATAAATATAAACAAAACAAAAGAAGTCAGAACGTCACATAAGACTTAGCCATTGTAGAAAAAAGAAAGAAAGATCAAGTTAGAAACATTTAAATTTAGATCTCACGATCTTAAAGTAAAATTTTACGCGTACTTGATTGTAGTACATCTCATACTCAGTAGTGCCCCATCTTACTCCCTCTAACCTAACCAAGCAGCAATGTTCGCACTGTTGCGTTCTGGTATTAGGATAAGGCAGCCTCAGGCAACGCATTTGCGATCTTGGGAGACACAGTCATACAAAAAATGGGGAAGAATCTTGCATCTCACAATCTCCTCCGAATGTGTATAGCATTCAGTACTCAAGAATCTGAGGATCTTTCAATAAATAGCAAAAAAAAAACAATTTTTACAATAAATTCCACTGTCAACATCCAAATGCTTGGTTACATACCTTAAAGTGGATATTTCTATTTACCTGGTATATACAGATATTTTTTTATATACCCAGGTATTCCCTTAGGCCGCATTTCACCAAACTTGCAATAAGACTTACTCCGCGATTGGTCTATACAAATTCGGCGTTTAATCTAGGTATAAGACCTTATTCCATGTTGGTCGAATGCAACCTTAATGGGGTATAATATAATAGTTATTTCTCCGCTGCATATCTACAACTCACAACTCCTGTCCATAGTACTTATTCAATTCCTCAACACTTGGATCCTTCTCTCCATTAGGCTTTATAACTTTGATATAGTTAACAGGCACCAGTCCTGCTGTCTGTCTGTCCGTCGATCCCATGAGCCAGCCACTGTTCCAGAAGTGGCCTTGGAGGTATTGTGGCGCGAGGGTCAGGACCTGGTTGGCGTGGAAGCTGATCTCCTGGGGAGATGAGGCTTGGAAGTCGTGCTGGGCAACGGCTCGGAGCGGGGTCTGCCATGACGTGGGGTCGTTTACTGAAACAAGCAAAAACCATATTTAGAAGCGTATTCAGCGCTGGATTAGCCGCACAGCAGGAGAATCATCATGTCCTTCATACCGTGTCCGGTAACAGCGAATCCTGCAATAGATCTAGTCTGGGCGATGTGCTTTAATATCACTTGCAAAACCTAATTTCGCTTAAAAAGTGCGGTTACATGGCGCACAGAAGAGTTTCCCAGCCGAGTTATAGGTGTAGTTATAGGAGGGCTTAGGATGAGTCTTCCGTGCAGGGCGGTTTGCATCAAGTGCTTCAAGACGCTTTTGTTTGAATGTTCCGACGCCATTCCGGTCTGTGACTTGCAAACTCCTCCCATCTATCACTAACGATGTCTACAGGTGCAAGGTTGCGCTTTAAAACGTCCTCGTACCGCAGGTACTGTCCGCCCTGCCTCCGGTTCCGGCACGAGATTTCGGAGTAAATCCCGTCTTTTTATCCAGCAAAATTTTAAATTATGTAATTTTTTTTTTTATTATTTGGTATAATGTAGTCCTAGATATAAACTATAAGTATTAAAATTGTGAATGTTATATTTTGATATTGACAGTTAAATGTCAATATTAGATCAGGTTAGACATGTGATTCCTGCAATGTTTCTGCCGTCTTCAGCTCAGGTAGCCGAAGACTATATACCAGGAACTAATGAAATTACGCATGATCTAGTACTGCGACTCTGTTGCACACTGCTCCCGATCTCGTCCAGCAAGAGAACAGAATTGAGTGGGCTATGGTGGCATAATTGAAGAAAGACATGAAAATAATCGCTACCCATGAATGATGAATACATCCTTTTATCAAAAATGTCCGGAAAAGTTGACATTACTAACTCCATACTGAGACGCGAAGTACATAGTATACAGACAGTTCCCAAATAAATAAAAAATACATTGCCTGCTCGCTACACAAGCCCGCAATGTTGCATAAAAATTTCATTGTTATCTAGTTTGTAAGTTTTTAAAAAGTGAAAATGGCCACTATAATATGAGGGCACATCCATATTTTATTCGAAACGTAACTTTTTTATGTGTCTGGAATAGATTGAGTATTTTTTTCTAAAAAAGCTTGCGTTTCTCCTTGTCATAAACATAAAGGCGGTAAAGAGTGAAGGTTTCTTCACGCGAAGTTTCTGCTTGTATGCAATTCAAAAAATGAGTGATGAAGATTTTACCCCAACACAATTTATTTCTTGCGATTTTTGAGAAAAGCACTGTACAGGGTGCCTCTGACCTTGGGGCTTTAAATGCATAGATCATTTCTACTCCTGAAACTAAACTTCTTTTGTTCTGTAAGATGTCAAAAATATGTTCAGTTTTAATTTATTTTTTATCATACAAGTTAAATCTAATTTTCAATGTACGCGATCCAATTCTCCATTTTCCTTTAGCCCCCGTACCAAGGTAATGCCGCCCCCGTACCATGAGATAGTGATTACATGGCCAGTATGTAATACACTGATTTTACAATTAGACTTTAACATCAATTAGTTATCTAAATTTAAGTTATTTTTTCATGTTGCAAAACAAAAGTAGTTCAGTTTAGCGAGTAGAATCGATCGTTGAATTTAAAGCCCCAAGGTCAGAGACACACTGTATATACCTCGCAAGCTCGTCCGTTTAAACCAATACTCGGCCCGCAATTGCCTGCTTCACTGCCTAGGCAATAATGTGCTATTATGCTTCAGTTATTGCAGTGAATACTCACGTCTCTCTTGCACGCTGGTGCTGATCCCGTTGAGCATGCGCAGCACGATGTAGGGCGCGGCGGCGACGACGCCGAAGAACAGCAGGATGGGCCAGCTGGCGCCGCGCGCGCGCTGCTCCGCCGAGCCCGAGCCCGTCTGCGTGGCGGCCACCGCCTCCGCCCACGCCTTGACAAATATACATTTTTTTTATTTCAGAATTACTGTCCCATTTACTATTGTTAAAATAAAAGATCAGAATTTTTTAGGAGTAAAAAATATGATGATGATGAGTGAAGGTTAAAAAATCCTTTTAAATTAATGAATAACCAGAATTATGTTGCTATTTTGTTTCATTTGCATGTTTTCAATAAAATTTGATTTTTGAAAACAAAACTTGTAGCGATCACTAATAGTATATGGGAAAAGCAGCGACAATGGAGTTTATCGATATATGGTGCGTTCCTATCTTAAAAACCGTTGGTAGAATTGTGACGTCTCGTTAAAATTTAGCTGGTAGATTCTTGACGTGTAAAAGTGCCCGTGTGGCCTACTTACTGAATAAATGTCTTTTATCTTTTTTTATCTTTTATTTGACACCTTTTATACGTAGCAAATGTCATAACGCTACTGCCCGTAAGGAACACGGTTCGTTTCTTGAATATTGGTAGCTGTCATTTAATTTTGCCCCGTATATGGTAATAGAACTAGGTAATGTTACGCATATTATTGTCATATCGCTCGACTGAATCCTGACCGGATGAACCGGCCGGCACGTCTGTAGGTCTGTAACCGACCTTATTATTGGCATTAGTTGGTAATGAATTAAAATTAGTATAGGTCGTTTTAATAAAGGTGCGTTAAATTGAACGAAAGATATTAATGTCACCTATTAGCGTGCACCCACAGTCCTATCAAACGTTCGAATTTCAAACCTAAAACCTGTATTTATTTAACACACATTTATTTCTTCCTCTTTCCCTCGACTCATGTCCAAATACTCTTAGCAACATTTTGAGACGCCTCGCCATCTCAAATGCTGTCAACATTCTGGGGACCCAACGTGCACTAACCTTGGACATGTTCAAATGCTCATGAATTATTTAATTCACTCGCTCTTTACTGACGCCCACATCTCTAGCTATCTCCCACTGCTAAATCCGTCGGTCCTCTAAAATAATTATTTTCACCCTGGCTACATTTTCATCGGTGACGGCCGAAACTGGTCTTCCACTACAAGGATCATCTTACAGGCTGTCACGACCTAATTTAAGCTGCCTCGACCAAAACTATTTTCGGAAGAACACGAACTGCCAAACACACGTAACATATGCTGTCTGATCTCCGAAGGCGTATTCCCTTCTTTAGTCAAAAACTTAATCACCGCACGCTGCTCGATTTTATCCATTTTAACTTTTTCTACCGACATGTTCGAAACAATTGTAGGAGACCAATAAACGTGATGCAATAAACAAATGAATGTAATACATTTTGAAAATAGAATAACAAACGAATATAAATCCATACCAGCCAGCATTATTTTTGTATATATTTCTGACCAAGGAGATTACTTATCAGCCGCCCCGCGTATGCTGAACATTAGATCCATTCCTGGCAAATTTTATGAAACACCTACCCAACCTACCTTTATAATGAAGCTAGATGTTGCCCGCGACTCCCTCAGTATAGAGGTCATTTATAAATAAAAAGTATCAATGTCCTTCCCGGGATTTAATATATCTCCGTACCAAACTTCACCAAAATAGGTTCGGTTTAGCTGTGAAAGCGTATCAAACGCCCAAACAAAGTTACTTATACGTTTATAATATTAAGGTCAATAAATAACACATTTATCAACGCTTCAAATTATTTAAAAGTGAAAGTAGAACAACGGCCCTTGAATAAAAACGTGATAACCAATACATTGTCAGGTGTAGGTAATTGAACTGGTTTAACCCGGCCACTGTTTTAAACGATAATTATGACTGTCCATTGTGTATCGAATCTGACTACGACATTTAAATAATTAGCAGGTACCTCGAAGACCCGAGCGCGCAGTTTTTCCAAATATGACAAATTGACGGATCGATTTTTCGCCTGCGCAAACCCCTAGCGTAATCGTTAGAGCCGTTTTCGAGGACGCGATTGTAAATATAAATATTGTTCGTTTAATAGGTGTACCCTTGTTTTGTCGACAACCTTTTCATCGAATATTATTTCATCGACAACGATTCATCGAAACTTTAGTACTAGTAATATTGTTTGGCGTTATCTTATTTCAACTACTATTTATTTAAATTTATCTTACTACGTGGAAATACTAATCAACGAATACTACTTAATCGCTGATTTGTTTCAAATTATCTTAATTGGTACAACTACGAAACATTGGAATTTATTTCTTCGACGTATTACTTTAATACAATTTTATATACAAATATGTATAATAAAACCAAGAATTACTCCTGAATAATAAATTAATAATATTATTGCATAACTAGTTATATCAAGAAATAGAACTACGAGGCTTTCAAAGTAGGTTAGGTTAGGTTAGGACTGCGACCCCCAAGAAAACGAACTGTTGACAGAAGTGGGTTAGGTTAGGTTAGAACTGCGACCCTCAAGAAAACGAACTGTTGACAGAAGTGGGTTAGGTTAGGTTAGAACTGCGACCCCCAAGAAAACGAACTGTTGACAGAAGTGGGTTAGGTAAGGTTAGAACTGCGACCCCCAAGAAAACGAACTGTTGACATAAGTGGGTTAGGTAAGGTTAGAACTGCGACCCCCAAGAAATTGAACTGTTGACAGAAGTGGGTTAGGTAAGGTTAGAACTGCGACCCCCAAGAAATTGAACTGTTGACACATAGCTATAATCGCGGAGAGTGAGTGATTGCGTTTAGTTTTGATAGCAAAATATTACCAATTGAAATAATTTTATGCGGAATAAATATTATTACAAGTAAAAAAAAACAAATTAAAAACACCCGAAATGATTAGTCATGACATGAATTTTATTGAAATAAGTCAACTACTAATTAAAAGACCTCGGTTTAAATTACCTAGTATCTAGTCTTCGATGCAATGACTTGTCGATGAAATGAAAATACTTGAAACGTTGTCTTTTAAATAATAGTCGATTAAAAGTCTGTCGGCAATTCAATGTTAAACCCGTTTAATAGTATAGGATAGGATAGGATAATATTGATACTTGCTGACAGTTCAAATAGGTTACTATTTACGAGTATAATAGCTCCTACACTATTGGTGATTACGATTACGGGCGAGCACGATGATGGTAGAGGGCATATTCGGCCTTATTCGCCGATCATCGTCTATAATCTAATCAACTGCGCGCTGCGACCCGTGATTTGTCGGTGTGTACTAAGGGATAAACCGGAGGATGGGCAGCAGCGTCCTCCGCGGACTACATGGTATAACTGCGGTCGCCAACCCGCTTGGCGACTGCGGCATTTTTCCTCCCAACTTGGGGGAGGCCTATGTCTAGCAGAGGACGTCTTTCGGCTGACATGATCAAGGGGAATGTTGTACGGGCGATCGTGTGGATGCTCGCACGATGATCGTGTCGATTTTAGGCGATTACACCATCAACGATCATCGCTGATAGTGTAGTGGAGCCAAGTGTCAAAATGATAGCTTGTATCAAGCCCAGCGCACTCCAGGAGATGAGCGGAGTGGAGCGGAGCTGTGCCAATATTAACCAATAGAATTTAAACTAACGTGCGCAAGGCGTGCTGGACGTGACCGCACGCGCCTTCTATTGGTTTAAATTAGCGCAGCTCCGCTCGTCTCCGCCTCTGGAGCCGCAGCCTTAGCCTCGTAAGCCCCGCAATACTGCAAAATGGGAGTTTTTTGTAACTGGGACTTTGAATCTACAACCAAGGGAATAAAGTTCAATTGGGATTGTTCGAAAATGCCATTTTTAGTTTATGAACATAGGAAAATAAACCTTATTCTTATTGACACAGAGTTCAAAATAAATTGCCTTGGTTTTTTACATCGTATTGCACACTGTGCCTTACGAGGTTACGCACGAAGTTACAAGTACTATCAGCTCAATGGAACTCTACCCAACCTTAGAACCGTGTCTAAGTTACATTATTAAACAATTTGTTCGAGTCTTCTTACGCGTTGAATCATGACATCACTGTGACACACTTCTATGGTGGGTCCAGGATTCCATTAGGATTATAGTTATGAGCATACATGGGATAACTCGGGGCAAGTTCTAGGGATTTGATATCGATAAAAAAGGTGTCGATATAATTAAATTAATACATGTGCACATTGCACATTCTCGATTACTGTAAAGAGGTTCGATGTCATATCTGATATCGAGCCTCTTAAGATAATAAAAGTATGCGGATGTCATTTCAATCAAAATGACAATATACTGTATATTGTCATTTTGATATATTGTCATTTTGATTGAAATGACATCCGCATACTTTTATTATCTTAAGAGGCTCGATATCAGATATGACATCGAACCAATCATATTCGTACGTTTAGCAGTTTAAAGTAGATATTTTCAACTAGACGGCAATCATTAATACCGACGAATATGGAAAAAATATTGATTTTATAATATGAAAACTGTTGTAAAATAAACAAATAAATATACGTGTTAATTTGTTTATTTTTTATCTAAAAATGAGGAGAAAATAAGTAATATTTATTTATGTCGAATAACATTTAGATGTTGGCAGTAACATCGATATATTTTATATCGATAAAATATTTTGCTACATCACTTTGACTGATGTCATGTTATTTATTTATTTATTTATTTAGAAAGGTACACCAACAACAAACATATTAATACAATTACAATAAAGCTAAAATACAAAAACACAATCTGATATGAATGTCAATTATAGGTATACAATACACGACATTTATAATGGTAAACAATTTGAATAAAATCTTATAACCCTAAATAAAGAGAAAACAATATAAACATAAAATTTCTAATAAAATTCAAAATATTATTTAAAAATATAGTTTAAGTGATTAATAATGTAACAGATTAATTTAATTATAATTTTATAATTTTGTTTTTAAAAACTGGAAATGAGTCATGAAATATGTCAAGAAGAGATGCTTTTTTATTAATGTCATTATACTCAGAACATGCCCTGGCCAAAGCTGAGTTCAGGCCGAGGTTAGTCCTGGAGAAAGGATTATTGAGGATCTTGGTAATGCGTGCTCTTGGGAGATGACAGGGAACAGTTAGTCGGATTCGTTCAGTGATCTGATTGCAGTTGTATTTGCCGTTGATAATCTTGTGCAAGAATGCGAGATCGTGCAGCGTACGACGGTCTCGGAGGGATGTGATTCTAAAATGTTTCAGGCGCTGATCGTACGGGTTTCTATGGGAGAAGCCCTGAGATAAACGTGCCAAGTGTCTGGTAAACGCTCGTTGGATACTTTCGACTCGTTGGGAATGGTTTGCGTAACAGGGACTCCAAACAACACTGGCATATTCCAAGTGACTACGCACAAGTGCATTGTATAGGACTATTCTGGTTTGGGGTAAACGAAATCCTCCGGTGTTGCGCTTAAGAAATCCCAGCATTTGGGCCGCCTTTTTAACAATTCCATCCACATGATGCGTAAAAGACAATTTTTTGTCAAGCACAACACCTAAATCTCGAATTTGGTCCACCTCTACAAGCTTCACTCCCCCGAGATCATACTGTGACTGGAGTGGGCTTTTCTTCCTTGTGTATTTGATGTGATAGCATTTGCTTACATTCAGCTCCATTCCGTTTGAGCTACAGCAGGACACAATACCATTAAGGTCGTTTTGTATTAAAACAGTATCGAGAGACGATTTTACCGTACGATATATCTTAAGGTCGTCTGCAAACAAGGAAATTTTACAATTTTGAATTTGGCGTACTATGTCGTTAACAAAAATGAGAAACAATACTGGGCCGAGGTGAGAGCCCTGGGGTACCTCTGAGCGCGCGTAATAGGTTCGGGATTCGTAACCAGTAATGGAGACTATTTGAGGTCTTTGACGCAAATATGATTCAAACCAAACGAGTACATCTCCTCCAATACTTATAAACTGTAGCTTCTCTATTAAGAGTGGATGATTGACCTTGTCAAAAGCACTGCTGAAGTCAGTATATATAGCATCTACTTGAAGACCGCTGTCCATTTCTCGTGCTAAGTCGGCTGTGAAGTTTACTAAATTGGTCTGTACAGAGCGTCCAGTGCGAAAACCATGTTGGTAGTCCGATATGTAGTTATCAACATGCCGTGTGATAATTGGGCAAACGAGAGCCTCGAGCAATTTGGAGAAGCACGATAAAACCGAAATGGGGCGGTAGTTGTTCACGTGCGCTTGGTCACCTTTTTTGTAAATTGGTACTATTCTCGCCTTTTGCCTTATTTATTTCTCGCCATATGTTATCATTTTATATGAGCGAATATGAAGATAACAATGAGCAAGCGTAAAACACTTGAAACACATTGGAGACGCAAACAAAGTTATGTAAGATTGCTTGTTTTATGTTTTCATGAATAAATTATATTTCGATGTTACACAACATTATTAATTAATTACTTAGGTACTTATTACGATATGGCCGTAGGTTCACTAATGTTTAACAGAAAAACTTCACAAATGTTAATTTCACAACTAACGTTTCATATTCTATTAATTCCACAAATATAACAGATTTAAATACGCCGTTTAACAACTAATCATATAGCAAATAGCACACGTTTACAAACGTTTTGGTTAAAAACATGGCTTTTAAAAACTCATCGTTAAGCAAACTGTTTACTTTACATACATTTACATACAAAAAAATATTAATTACTCGCAAACTAAACCGAATCCAGCTTACTTTATACGACATTTTATCCTCTAAACATGGTCGGGAACACGGTGGCAAAGTTACGCGGTTTCCTCCCGAGGCACCCTGTATTAAAAAAAAAACACTGACCTTGAATTCGGTCTCAGTCCTGATCCCCAGCAGCACCAGCAGTTTCCTGACGAGCCAGTTCAGCGAGCGCACCACGGCGAACGTCGACCAGAACTGCGCGAAGAGCGACCTTAGACGGCCGAAGTTTTCTGCTACACCTGGAGGATACATTTTAATTTAAATACTAGCTTTACGAACATCGCACACTACAACGCCCCGGCGTTAGATCAGCACCGCTTCAGCTCAAAGCGAAACATTGAAAATTGAGCTTTGCTCCTAGTTAATACGATACATTTTTTTGTGGACAACGCGAGGCCCGCGCCCCGGCAATTGTTTTTTACTTTAACTTAAAATAAGCTAAAAATTTTCATACAAAATGCAAAAACGTTTCTCTACCCGTAAGCCTAGTCCGATTCTTACGATTTTTCAATACGTTGTAGGTAGATATCATGAAAAACTATGTCTGTAAGTTTTCCTTTCCACGAAAATACTTCATAGAATGAAACAAAAAACAGAAACGTGCAGACCTAGTTATTTATAATAACTACAACATACCTATTCAAAAAATCGTGGAAATCGGACTTGATTTACGGCCGAACCCTATATTCAAACCGAGGATAGATAAGGCTTACCTCGGGTTAAAATTTGACATTTGCCCATACAAAATGTGTCAAATTTTAATCCGAAGTAAGCCTATCTGTCCGCGGATTGAATATAGGGTTTGGCCGTTAGGGGGTGAGAAACGTTAACGGCCGGAGCTAAATTTGTATGGATTTCTGCGGTGCTTAAAAATTCCCTTAAGCGTTGTAGGGCAGTATTAATAAACTTATCTCGGCTGAGATGCGCGTCACAAGATACGTCAAAGTTAACGCCAAGTCATAGAAAACTGACATTTTTGACGCATCTTGAGACGAGCATAAGGGTGCGGCTCCACTGAGGCGGAGACGAGAGGAGCGGAGCGGAGCTGTGCCAATATTAACCAATGGAATCTAAACTAACGTGCGCAAGGCGCGCTCGACGTGACCGCATGCGCCTTTTATTGGTTAATATTGGCACAGCTCCGCTCCGTTCCTCTCGTCTCCGCCTCAGTGGAGCCGCACCCTTACAGTCGGGATCAGTTTATTAATACGGCTCGTAGTGATGACCATTACTTAGTACCAATTCACAAACGATGTTAAATTCAATCAATGTTAATCGACTGTTAGTTCCTACATTTTGACAGCTGTTAACGCTCTAATCGTGTTATGTTGTTATCATCGTTTGTGAACAAGTTGTTTACCTGTTTCTTAAGGTACAGTCCAAGTTTTCGTGATTAAAAAAAATGTGCTGATCCCGAAAATACCCGTCCGGTTCCCTACATTTACTCCCGGGACTGCAACCTATACTAACATTATCTCTGTACGAAATCTTACGTCTATCAGTTGAAGCGATTAAGGAACAAACAAACACACATTTATAATACCTATTAAGAAAGAAAGGCCTAAGGAATACAAGCGTTTTCTACCAGAGTATCCTGAATACCTAACGTCAAAGAATAATTATTATCTCACCTACTTCTTGATTTGTATAATACCGCTCATCCAGTAGAATAATGACATAATTGCAAAAAATCGGGTTTTGAGATTTAACCGTCATAAGTGTTCTAAAGGTCAGGTCTATCGCGTGGAACAATGACATAACATGCATGCTAAAAATGCAATTATGTCATTATTCTATTGGATGAGCGAATAGTTGAGATGAAATGAAACAGACACCTTAAGTAATAAGTCACTAATATACTGACTGGTAAATCTTAGCCTAATTGTGCAAAATGTGGTTACAGAATTATCAACCAGGTTTATAGTTGTTGGTAATTCTGTAGCTCTGTGAGTTTATATATGTATGTATGGTCGCCGTCAATGGAACTTGCGAACGATGTAAACAAATTAGTACTGACTGACATATAACCTCAAAAATTCACCAAGCGTGTTTTAATTAAAAATAACTTATAATGAATAGTTATTTCATCCCAAACTTAATATGAAAATAATAATCTAGTGTATAAATCATTGCAAAGACCTCACTTGATCTTTAAAAGTACGAGATGATCGAGTAATCATCGTGAATTGGTTCGTTTGGTTTTGTTTACATAGGTAGCAAGTTCTATTGACGGCGACTTTACGAGTATGTAGACACCTATAATACTTAGGGTGAAACAGAAATCAACAAGTTTGACGCTACTCGTTCCACGGAAAAATTTAATTGTAAACTTCGACAAGACTATGTTTTCCCTTAGAAAAAGGCCGCAAATAGTACACTTGTAAAGTTTTATGGATATGTTAGCTCAGCATAAAACCAGTTTTGGAACAACATCGAAACCAAATAACACTTGTAACGACCTTGGATTTGCTAGTGACACTGTGGCTGGCTCTAAAGTTTACGGAATCTGGTAGGTAAATATCACAATAAATAAATGTCAGAGGGAGGGACAATTCCTCACAAATTGACCTAACCTCAAACTAAGCTCTAGGCTTGTACTATGGGTACCAGACAAAGATAAACTTACTTATATAGAGAAATATATACATAGAGAAAACATCCAAGACAAATAACAATAACAAATACACGCGCTCATCACACAAATATCTTACCGGGATTTGAACGTCGGACTCGGACCGCTAGCTTCGTAGGCAGGGTCACTACCGACTAGGCTAACGGTCGTATTTCTTACTAATACTGAACAATCAACTTTATTCCAAAGCGACTCGCCTCAAGCCGAAACAAAACTCAAACCAAAATTTGCCTGTCGGGGGAAAAAACTCGTGTAAAAGCGAATTTTTTCATAGTTGTAAGGTATGGGGTTTTAAACAAGATACTAAAAGTACTGATGGGTGGGGGTGAAGCTAACGGGGGGAGGGGGGTGTAGTGTAAAGGTCCCTTATTTTAGCTATAGGCCACAGTTTACGAGTTTTTTTGCTAAAAACTAAAAAAAGGGACCTTTACACCCCCCCCCCCCCCCCCCCTTTAGCTTCACCCCCACCCACCAGTACTTTTAGTATGTGGTTTAAAACACCATTGCCTACAACTATGGCAAAATTCGCTTATACACGAGTTTTTTCCACTGAGTTTCCTTCGTTTGGTGGACTATATAGTTTCTTTCATTTAAATCGTTTAAGAGGTTTAGCATCGCATTTATGATAGCGGAGGCTAGGGTCAAGGAGTTATGTATAATATTTTATTTTGATAATATTTTTTTTGCAATTGTCGAACTTTTACCTTTTCGTGTGTGCATCAAGTCATACCAGAATATCACTTTTTAATAACCTCAACAATATAAACCTTTTTACAACACGCCCCTCTCTTCGCACTTCTGCATTAGAGAGTCTATGAATATCGTTATGTTAGTGGAATCAAAGAATCGGCAATATCTTTAATGTTTTTTAAGCTAAAGACTGTAGGTTATATTGTTATAAATACAACTCAACCCAGGCACGACTAAAATTTATCTATACATTTAAAAATATTCTTATACGGGACAATTGATGACATAATATGTCACAGAATCGATAACTGTATACTTTCTTTGCACATTTAGTTCCAATAAAAAAGTGCGAGGAGGAGGAGCAATGGTGGTCTGTAGAAGGTATTACGTACCGAAAACTAGCACAAATGGAAGCTGTGGGGGCCGTACAAACTGCTATCCATAAGTACGGCGAGGAAAAGTAAAATAACACATGTGTTATTTATTAATTAACAAAAGCAAAGCAAATATTAAATTTGTGCTCCTATTAAAAAATTACCCTGTATAGTAAATAATGTTGTTTTCGAGGTAAATGGCCTCATTGCATATTTGTATTAACTGACCGTAGTTGCAATGTTAAATTACTTAGTCATGAAATTATATTTTCCTTGGAACATTTTGAATGCAGTAAAATCCATAGGAATAGTTAATTTATAAGTAACCATTATTATGTTATGTTAGTTAGTTATTAATGTAAATATTAAAAACATAGAATCTATTGTTTTTCTTTAATTATTTTTTTTAGCCAGCCTACCTACACACGGACCACCTGATAATAAGGGAAGGAAGGTCTCTTCGGAGGTTGACATTTGCATTCGAAACAACAATCTGAAGACTGCAATCCTAAGACCGCAAATGCATTGCCAACCCTGAGGACTAAAATAGAATGCCTCTATGCTGGTAGTTTTACCGGTTGCCTCCAGAACACAACAAAGCAAACGCTGCTGTTTAGCATAAGGTTAAAGGATAAGATGGTGGCAGCGATCCAAATGGACCTTACACAAGGTCCTACCGCTACTAATCCCCCACCATCTATCAACCTTTTTTTTTAAATCCGGAATCTCTATTTTCTTAAACCTTTAACTTGAAGAACCAGCGCTAAAAATCTTGACTTACCTAAAATAGCTCTGAATGAGCTGGTCAGTGCGAAGAATGTATTTTCTAGCATCATGGCAACACTGCCCACAGCAGTCACTAGACTTTGTATCGAGTCGAAAGCTGGTCTTGAACTTTCTTCTGCCATTTGAATAAATCTAGAAAGAGGAAAAGAATATACCAGTGTTTATCGACCTGCGGGTCGTGACCCTCAAGTCTTACGGCTTGCCTACATCACCACCGCACAGTTTCGTTAAAGGGAAACAGCACCATGCAGTAGGAAGGTTGGTTATTGCCTCGTGTAACAATGGCTTCAAAGCAGTTTTTTTGTTTATTTATTTTATTAAAGAAAACAAACAGCTTACATAACACATTAATATTACAACAGAGGTGAGTTATTCATAAGCGAACAAAGTTTTCACCAATGTATGTTACACTTTTAGGAATTAACTACAGAAAGCTAACAACTTATATATTAAAATGTGCACTTAAAACAGTAACTCTCTAGACATGGATTGGAATTAAATAGTTTTCATAACTTAAAATAAAAGGTAACTAAATTACAAAGCCATTTTAACTGCCAAACCAGTCATAGAATATGTCAAAATTCAAAATTCAAAATATTTATTCAGTAAATTGGCCACATGAGGGCTCTTTTATGTGTTGGTCATGTCAATGTGATTGTATTTGCAATTAATTATGAATGGAAATATAATAATAGGAATAGTTGTTCCTGCAAAATTGTGTAGCAAATATAATTTTGGACCGAGTACTTAAACATGAGCGAGCATTTCAATGAAATGTTACTGAGGACATTATGGACAATCAATGATGTTGTTCAAAATTATATAGATTTTTAAATTTTATGATTAGAATTATAGAGTAATAGTTGTTGATCAAGTTGCACCCCGAGATCCCTAAAACAGGTACTTTTTCTAAAGAGGCATTAAACATTTTATAGTTAAAAATGATAGGTTGGCATTTTTGGGAATATAAAATTGTACAACACTTGTCAGTATTTAAAATTAGTTTGCTAACAACACCGTATTGACCCAAAGATTCAAATCATTTTAAAGGTTTACACAATCACGTTCACACATTCAGTTTTAGTAATATTAATGGACCTATTGTAATACATACAATAATACATTTCACATTCACTACACCACGAAGTAGTGATGTGGCCTATTCGCTTTCGACATGTATTCGTTATGTATTGTATTTTCTGTATTTGTTTTGTCGTATTGTCATAATTGGTATCCGCCCTTTTGACCAAACTATGTTTGGCCCAATTTATTATTTCCCAATTGTTACATTTGCCAACCTGCTTTTTTCTGTAACTGTAAATATTTCAGGATTTATTTCAGTAAGGTTACCTTTATAAAAATCCTGTTTGGCAAATGGAACAGTTGGGAAACAATACATGGTCATGCAAAAAGTAGGAATCAAATGTTTACAAACAAGGTGAATCATCCTAATCAAAAACAATTAAACTTAAAGACTTACCTATTTTCAATATCACCATGCATCGGGCCATATCTGTTGTAGCCCCCATAGGGTGACATGCCCATTCCTCCCATTCCACCCATCCCTCCCATTCCATAACCACCATAGCTTCCTAGACCATAATTCCCATAACCCCCCATACCACCCATCCCACCCATCCCCCCCATACCATATGAGCCCATTCCACCATAAGAGTACCCAGGGGTCATAGTATAACTAGGCTGTATGCTTAAATCTGGTCTAGGCGGCAACACGGGTGGTCCTAATGTACTATTCGCAAACGACGTAGTAGGAATCGGATTTCTATACGTAGGAATATCCCCCCCAGGCAATATAGCTGCATTAGACAAACTTGGGTCAGAGTTCCCCTCAAACTTAGCTTGTTCCGTCATCGTTTATAAGAAACGCACTAAAATCACTGTAACCTTCACGTAAGTCTTTACGTGGTTCACTGATACTCTTTTGACTCCATACGGTGTGATTGTTTTATCTGGGCACAACACAATCTCGAGTTAAAAAGATAATGCGATGCGATAACACGCAAATAAACGAGGAAGGATCGAGCGATGAACTCTTGAACAGAACCACAAACAAAACACTGACTGTCAGTCCGTCACGGACATGACACTGACTGAGTGTGAGTGAGACGTGACGTGAAAGCAATAAAATGACGTTTGACGTTACTTAGCAGTATTGCCAGTAAAAGGAATCCTTAGTCGTTGTGTCGTTGATTGTCTGTTGATCGTACATATGAGAGAAAAAGAAAACTAGAAGATACTTTGAAAATCGAAGTTTGAAGTTACATAATCGAAGTTTCTAAAATAAATAATAAACAATGTGCTGTTGGAATACTATTGGATATGACAAAAGCATACGATAAAATCCAGTATAATATTTTAGTGGAAAGTGGTTTTAGTGGATTAGCTCACCAATGGCTTATATCGAATTAAAAAGACAGGGAACAATTTGCAGAAATAGAGTATTTTAATTATGACAGTAATGAGATAGTCAACATTCGATCTGAAAAGAAAATGATAACTGCTTCCATACCTCAAGAAAGCGTTATTGGTTGTCTCCATTTTCTTATACAGGGTAGATTTCATATTTTTAATCTGTTTGTTCAGGAAAAGACAGATTAAATGAAAGTTACGTCCTCATTTATAATTATTAGTGGTCTCTTGTAGTGTCATGTCACCATGTGTCATATTGTGAACTCTCGAAATCCCGCCCCAGTACTTCATTTTTCGTCAGTTTCAGTAGGATATATTATATTTTGCCTATAAAAAGATAACCTTATTTATCGATAACCCACCACCACTAGCTGCAAACTTACGCACACTAGTGAAGAGTGACATACTTACTCTGATAAACCTAAAAAACGGTACGGTACGGTGCAAAGCGGTCATATATAGGGTGCCTCTGACCTTGGGGCTTTAAATGCAACGATCGATTCTACTCGCTAAACGGAACTAATTTTGTTCTGCAACATTTAAAAATAACGTAAGTTTCGATAACTACATACATACATACATCATTTCACGCCTTCATTCCCAGAGTGGTTCATTCATCAATAAACTAATTGATGTAAAAGTTCAATTGTAAAATCAGTGCATTCAAAACTGGCCATGTAATCACTATCTCATGGTACGGAGGTGACATTTCCTTGGTACGAAGGCTAAAGGAAAATAAAGAATTGGATCGCGTACATTGAAATTGCATTTAACTTGTATGAAATAAATAATTTTTATTTGGCATATTTTTAACAATTTAAATAAAAGAAGTTCAGTTTCAGGAGTAGAAACGATCCATGCATTTAAAGCGCCAAGGTCAGAGACACCCTGTATAAACATCCTATTTTTAACAAAGGGCATTTGTGAATTGTGATAAGTGCAACGAGTTTGATTCTATTAGCCGTTTGTATACTCCGTTTGTGCTATTGTATGTCTACGTGTAAAACCAAATGAAATGACGCTGTTACTGAACCAAAGGCAGCAGATTATACAATAAATAGAGTCTGACCAGGGGCCTGTTTTATAAAGCTACAAATTACAATTTACAGGTTAAAAGTTTCTATTTGACACAACCTCGACCAATGAGGGCCGGCCATTTGAACAGTGTTGCTAATTTAGACCTGTAAAGTTATTACTTGTAGCTTTATAAAAAGTGCCCCAGCCAGTCGTTTGTGCCGCTATTTTTTGTGTCTGTCTTTATTTGAGTCTATTGTCGTGGCTAGAAAATTGGACCTCGATATATTTATATAAAATTACTTTAAATTACAGAGAAACCGACTTTATTGTTTTTTGGCATAACTGAACAATATTTTTTTTTACGCTAGTCATAGACAACAGTAGTAGGTAGTTGAACTCTAATATATTTTTTCGACATTCGGTAGTAGTGTAAGAAAATAAAATTAAATGAGAAATGTATTTTTTGTTTTGTTTTAAGTTAGGTAAGTCAAGAAATCTACAAAAAACGAGATTCAAACCTGAAAAAAGGAACACTGTGTCTATGGTTCAGTCAAAGGGTGCCAATAATTTCAATATTTGGATTTAGCTAATTGTGGTTTTGTTATTTTTAACGTTATTGTGACTGTTTATTATGAATCACGGACTTTCATAGTGCAATTTGCGTGTTTTGTAGTAACCAGTAAGTAAAATTTTATTATCCTGTGATAGATCACCCGAGAAATTGATCTTTTCATTCTGCTTCCGAAGTGTCATCCTTCCGAATCTAGATTTTCGATGTTTCTTCTTTTGTTTTGGAGGTTTGTTATACTAAACAAAGGCTTAATTAGAATTAAGTGCGCTTAGGTAATTTGATTTGTTTTTTTAATTACCTAAATCTGTCTAGTTTGATACGGTGGCATTCTTGAACCGGTTGGAGTAAACACCGACAAGAAATCAGTGTCAATGGTCTTGTTTAGATAGGGCGGCTTGTGTTTATGAGATTGAGGAATTTTTCACCTATTCGAAATTTAAAAGTATAATCCTTTTTTTTGTTGTTGAAGTTTGATGTACAAGTGACCCGCTGCCCGCGACTCTGTTTGTGTAGAATAATAAAATATAGCCTATGCTACTCATTGATAATATAGCATGCTACTGCTGAAAGAATTTTCAAAATTGGTCCTATTATTTTCGAGTTTTTCTCTGATAAACAAAGATACTAATGATTTATTTTTATAATATTTATGTATTATATTATACAGTGTAGATGAGTATACCTGCATCAACAATAAACAAAAATTACCTGAGCCAGGAACCAAACCAATTTAAAATTCAAAACATTTACATTTATTATTTTATTTTATCAATCAATAGGATTAATGATAAGGATTAAAATCTCTAATGAACATTATGACATAAAGATGAAGAAGATATTAAAACTAATAATTCATAACACATATTTTTAGCATATTAACACTTTCGCAGGTAGTAATGGGCATAGTACCATAGTACCATAAACATAAGATTCAAAGTTTATGGCAAATACAGCTATAGTCATTACCGCTGGTTAAAATAATAAGTTAGCTCAATTATAACTTAAGCCCCTAGGATATTCAAGGAATATTCCCTCTGTATTTCACGTCCCTAGGTCCAGCGGTGTCAGCTGTGTGTTGTTTGCTCGGCCAGTCAGTTTCTTCTTTTATATACACCGTGTTTTTTTTATTTACGATAACTTTAAGGGAACATTCTTTAGGTCAAATAAAGTTAATTTCCTCAAGACAGACAAATGATAACTGTAACGGTTTTAAAGATATTTAATTTTTAAATTTAATCAGTTATTCATGTTGAACTGGTCTAAAAGGCTCTTAACTGTCCGTGTATGTCACACCAACATTGACGTATTTGACGCCTTCTATGAGATAACTCTAAAGGCCTCTCAAATCAATAAAAAAAAATCTCAAATCAATGACTTATTTAGTTATATGACAGATTCAATATTTTGTATATATTATTAGTTGTGTACAGGACCGAAGTCACATCAGTAAGTGTTAATAATATTATAATATCAATTGGCACTCGCATTCCATTTGCTCCGGTCACATCCATACATCTGAGTGATACACACCAAGGCTATACTCATTAGCGGAACAGTAATAGACAATTATTACTGAATCATTGCGTGCTCTGTTTAAGGCAACTCATATGTTATTTATGAGAACAATGAAGTATCCCTGCAGATTGGCATTTATGTTTTGTCATTCTGTTATTAGCAGGGATCGGAAATTCGGATCAATATTTACCTATACTTTCGCACCGGCTTTGTTGTTCAATTGTAAGGGGCGGACTCAATCATAGAATTCATTACAAAAAATTGTGGGGTTTCAAAATAAATAAATTGCTCCGGCATTAATTCATAATCAATTATTTATATTAACTGTTTGAAATTATTTTTCATGTATAGATTTATAAAATGTTATTTAATTTACCTGTAACTCATTAACCTAACGAATTTATAGGAGCAAAAATGAATGTTTTATCCTACATTTAAAGTAATTATTATAATAACATTTTGTAAAATCTCAGAATCCCGGAACTTATATTATTAAAATAATATTTTTAAGAAGCCGACGCCATGTTTGCCTATCTTTTTCCGGGATTTTGCCAACTTTAGGTAAATATCGATCCGAATTTCCGATCCCTGGTTATTAGTAGGCATCGGAGTTTTTGTCGCACGGTAAGACTAATAGCAAGCTATGGAGTCGTCATTTGCCATAAATCTAAACTCTTATTCCACCACCACGAAATGTCTTCAATCATCTGCAATTGAAGCTCAAAAATTACTTTGTGCTAATGTTACTAAATGTAACGCAAGCTTTGATTTTAGCCACGTAGATTCTGTTTTAATTGTTAAAGTATTCAAATCAATCAGTTTAAAAAAAACCGAGGATTTATGGGGAACGTCAGTTAAAGTCATCCATCATATCATAGATATAATTGCACCTCACTTAGCTTTAATCTACAATAATTGCATTTCAGAGGGGGTATTTCCAAATCTTATGAAATATAGTAAAGTCATACCACTTTTTAAATCGGGCGATATGAGTGATTTAACGAATTTCCGTCCCATTTCTATTCTACCTGTTTTAAGCAAAGTTTTTGAGAAGTTAATGTTAAAAGATATGTTAGGTCACTTCAATAGAAATAAACTGCTTAACAGTAATCAGTTTGGCTTCACCAGAGGGCGATCCACAACAGATGCAGCATCTGTACTCATTAAATATATATACAATATTTGGGAGAAATCTTGTGATGCTATAGGAATTTTTTGTGACCTTTCCAAAGCTTTCGATTGCGTAGATCATGCGACTCTTATATTAAAATTAGAACATTATGGTCTGTCAAATAATTCTCTAAATCTTATGTCTTCATATCTTAGTGATAGAACACAAATGGTTGTTGTAAACCAAACAAAGTCTATTGGAGCAGCTGTTAAATTAGGTGTGCCTCAGGGCTCTATATTAGGACCTTTCTTATTTTTGGTTTATATTAATGACTTACCACCCACGGTAGATAACCTTTGTGATATTGTGCTATTTGCTGATGATACGTCATTAATTTTCAAGGTAGACCGAAAATCCGTCGATTACAGTAGGATAAACGCCACACTAGGTAAAGTACTTAATTGGTTTACTAGTAACAATTTGCTACTCAATGCTAAGAAAACTAAATGTGTTAGGTTCGCTTTGCCTAATGTTAGACCGGTAGAATCTAGTATATTTCTTAATAATGAGAGATTGGAAATGGTAGATAAGGCGCTTTTCTTAGGGATAACTATAGATAAAAACTTGCAATGGAGTCCCCATATAGCAATACTAGCAGGTAAATTAAGTTCGGCAGCTTATGCTGTTAGGAAAATCAGGCAACTTACTAATGTTGAGACAGCTCGCTTAGTTTATTATAGTATTTTCATAGTGTTATGTCGTACGGTATTCTGGTTTGGGGAAAAGCTGCTGACATACAGACTATATTCGTGTTGCAAAAAAGAGCCATTCGTTCTATATATAATCTAAACTCCCGTGATTCCTTAAGAGTACTATATAAAGAAATTAATATTTTGACCGTAGCATCACAATTTATTTATGAGAATATTATTTATGTCATTAAAAATCAAGACTCTTTTGTTAAGAATTGTGATATACATAATTTGAATACAAGAAATAAAAATAAAATTGCTATTAAAAAAGTTCGTGTCCGTAAGGTTTATAAATCATTTGTAGGTCAATGCATCCTTTTCTTTAATAAATTACCTGACGTTGTTTTAAAGTTACCATTTCCAGTACTTAAAACTTACTTGAAAAAGTCGTTGATGTCTAAAGCTTACTATAGGGTCGAAGACTATCTAACAGATAAAAATGCTTGGCCAACACCTAAATAATTTAATAATAACTTAGTCATAAAAATATGTAAACACATTTGTATATTGTCTAGGGGACACGGTTTCTGTAGGAGAATGTATCGAAACTTTTATGCAGGTTGTTTTGCACCGTCACAGGTAAGTATAACTTGTATACTTTCAATTTTTTTTATTACTGTTGCTTATTTGTTTTGTGACAATTCTGAGTTTTGACACATTTTCCTGCTCAACTACGCATGAATATATTAATTTTTGGTTTTATATGAGATTCATTGTATTATATAATGCTAGGTTAAGTTTATTATTGTTTAATATCATTAGCAATATTTAAAAAACGACTTACTGTTGAGTTTCTTGCGGCGCTTCTTCTCAGCAATGGTCTCTTGTGAAGCGCTGGTAGATTTTTTTTGACGTGTAAAAGTGCCCGTGTGGCCTACTTACTGAATAAACATCTTTTTTTTTTTTTTTTTTATCATATTCATACTCATTTATTTAATTTATCTTAAAATGCCTCTATAGCGGTCGGGCGTGTATAATTTATCTAGGCCAAGTTATATAAATAAAAAAATCTATTAGATTATAAATTCATAACTTGAACTATTTTAACATACAATTCGCCACTAGTTTGGACTAAAACATTCCCCTCTGTCGTGTTTTAATGTATCTTTTGTTTGTTTATAAAATTTCGTAATTAAATCAGTATAAAAACGATAATTATTTTTTATTGTAATATTTATTTTCCAAATATAACATTAAATAATCGTTTCTTAACTCGTCAAAGTTGTTGTGCTTGATTATAAAAAAAAACTGAATAAATGAGTATGAATATGAATAAGAGTTTAGATTTATGGCAAATGACTCCATAGCTTGCCATTAGTCTTACCGTGCGACAAAAACTCCGATGCCTATTATAGTATTAGTATTTATGCTTATTCTCATTGTGTACATAAATAAATGTTTTAGTAAAATTATGAATGGTTAAGTAATATCCTTTTTCCATTTAATGGCTTGTGCAAATGTCAGTTGCCGGGGAGCTGGTTGGTTTTTGAATTTGGTAATATACTTACTAAAGCAGAAGTTTGTGATTTAACTGACATTGGTTCTAGGACTTCTAGGTTATATTTATTACACTACAGCGCAACGTCTCTAAATTCGCTACTTGTATATAAATGTTTTTATGTCCTATACTTATACTTTTCAGTTTTATCGATTATTTTTGTTGTGATGCAGTGTGATATTGTCAAATAAATGTTGTGAGATTGAGTTTGAGTTTGAAAATGTCAACAGTTTCTGGCAATCAAAATATTTTGCTGGAATTGGATAATATAGAGATAGTCTCATCTTAAACTGAATGCCTGTCCAATGTGTTTAGTTTGTTGATTAGTGGAGGAGCGTACAGTTTCAAATTACATGATCTGTCGGAATGATACTGAAAATAAATTGTAGTTTTGTACAATATTAATCTATACTATTATATAGATAATACAGCATTTCCACATCTCAACTTAATTGGTGAATATGATGTCATCTTCACATCAAAGTAATAAAAATAAATAATGAGTACCAGCACTTGTGATTGATGATTGTTTGATGGAGCGTATTCAATATTGGATATGAAACGCCACAAACCCGTTACTGCAAATACACATGATGGCTGGAATTCGTGAAATTAAAAAATTGTGAGCAAACCCGATACGCGTCGAGCGGAAGCTTTGCCCGCCGGCGTCATTTCCGCTGTCGCACGTAAACGGAACCCTAAAGCTAGGGTTCCACTGCGAAGCGAGCTATTTTGTGAAATAGCTCGCTATAAAAGGACAAGGACCAGTAAAAATTCGTAATCAGACACTTGTCTAAGGTCTGAGGCCCAAGGTGGGCGCCACTTAAAATACTACTTCTAGTATTTTTTTAGTATAGTTTTTTAGTATCAAGGGACAATGACACGCAAATTCCATTCCAAACTAACCTCTAGCCTTGTACTTACAATGGGTAATAGAAAAATAAATAAATGCTCAAAATGAGAAATAAATACTCAAAAACATCTAAGAAAGGATAGCTAGTTTCGTAGCCAAGGTCAATACCAACTAGGCAGTCTTGTGTTGGGTTATCTTCATTCTCTTCTTTCCTGAGCTACGTCGCAATGTCTTCCTTCTCTCACGCTTTATGGCGACAAATACTCCTGTTCCCGGTCTTGAAATAGTTTCTAGATACATTTATTTTGGTTATACAGCCTTTTCGGTTAGACTATATCTGGTAATATATTTTACATTGTGAGGTCATCGATAAACGACTGTACATACCTACCTTGTGGAATTGTGGCTTAATTGTGGCGATATCGAATACTGGATTACGTATTATAACAATAAATAAACTATTTATGTTATTGTTGTCTAGTTCCTAATTTCTGGGGTCCTAGTGAAAAAGGGTATAAGTCGACTTAACTCGTAATAAAAAAGGTTTTTCACTTACCCCCTTACTTATAAACGTGGAATAAGCTTGGAATAGTTTATGACATGCTTTGTCACTTTCTGTCAGATGCAAATGTCACAATTACAGATAAAGACAAAGCATGGCATAAACTATTCCAAGCTTATTCCATGTTTATAAGTAAGGGGGTTAATCTTTAGAAGACTTATACCCTTTTTCACTAGGAACCCAGATCTGTGTAAGCCACAACCACCACAATAGGTATACAACGAGTAAATCTTTTTTTTATGCGCTTAGTCTCCCTTTTAACTTAATAATCCTGAAAGTTCGTTTTTAACTCTAAATGAGATATAGTAACAAATAATGTAGGTACAGTCAGTGGATGTTCCACTTTAACTTAGGCTGGAAATAGGCTAGCAGGTCGGGCAGGCGGTTGGACGTTTTGTGTCTCGCCTCGTCTTTTGTGCCGGTTAATGTTGTCAGCGGAATTCCTAGTTTTTGTTGTTCAAGCAGAACGATGTGGTTGCCTGCATTATTGTGGTTTGCGCGTCCCACTTCTGATTTTGAACGAATTGTAGACTTTCAAAGGACTTGTACTTTAACTGTTAAAGACTCGAAATCATTATTGGTGAATCACGTCAACGGATTTTTATCCTGATTTCGTCCTCGTCAGGATTTCAATTCATTTCATTTCCGGAAAATCAAAAGTTGGATATATTTTTCTGAACCCATAAACTTTTCGAAATGTTAAAACAACTACGTTAGGTTGGGTTAGGTTTGTTTGAACGTTTTAGAAAAAAAGACTAAAGTATGAAAATCCGGACAAACGAAACATTTGTAAACCGAAATTCGACCTTGTAATAGGCAACCTTTTGAGAGGTCTACCTCGGTTTCGGGGACGCCGGAGATGTCGGGAAGCCGATGGATACAAGAAACCCAAAACTGACCGTCGTGGGGATCCTTGGGGAAGGCCTATAGATAGATCTCCAACAGTGGACGTCTTTTGGCTGATATTATGATGATGATATGATATCCGGGCTTCTGAAACACGTAAAATTACAGTCCACCGTATCGTTCAAAAGTTTGATTGGTTACCTGTGATTGTTACTGCGTATTGAAACTGTCTGTCACAATGGGCGTGGTTTACTTAAGAGGGTTGTCAGATGGTTTTCTCTAGTTTTTCGTCATTATAAAAATTTGACTTCATAGTGGTATACATATTTGTGATCTGAGAGTATTTGGTGGATCACAAGTCTAGTGTGGTGGTGTGTGGTGTGGTCTAGTTGATATCATCTTGTCAAATTTCGACAAAGGAATAAATTCTACTTTTTTTAAACGTACGTCAAGCAATAAGTCAAGCAAATAAAGACACAAAAATTACATCTTTCAGCGGATATTTATTTTAACCCTTAATTGTAGGTAATGTGTGACTGAAAATTATGATGCAAAATCGAGCTGAACTCAGACATAAAACGTACAAAATCCTGTCATAAGTTATAGAAGTCTCATAAAAAGTTTTCCATACGCTCCACGAAAGTCTTAACGCAAGAACTTCACGTTTTTTGTGGGGATTTGGCAACATTATAATAGTCGATGGTCTGGCTGGTAATGTTGGAAAGTTATCGTAACGGTTGCAATATTAAAAATGGTTTTTCTTTTCCAGGTGCCATTTTTTGGTCCTTCGAAGCGGTCTTTGTGGTAAGTATTATTGTTAGCATAATAAACACATTAAATATAGATAACGGATTTATCACGATATCATTTTAATTAGAATACGATACTATTAGTAAAAGGAAATATCATGTACTTATAAATAATCATATTATTTTATTATTAGCATGTACTTTGAATGAAAATCCTTTTATAATAAACGTCGTAGTTGTTATTATATCTATATTTGTAACCTTGTATGTATACTAAGTAGGTCGGTAGCTATATTTACGTATATGCACAAGACTCATTATGTCAGCAAACGCGGTAGTTGGTTGAACGGTGTTTACATATTTACTTTCGATTAAGCTTATGCAAATATATTACCTATGTACGTGCCTCCTGTACGATGACGTAAATTACGGCGGCGGATTTCATGTTGTAAAAATATATATTCAATACAAATGTGGTAGTCAACGTAGTCATATTTATTTATTTCCCTCGTACAAAAGCCAGACTGGCTTTGGTCCTTCGAACCGAATCCCGTGTTTACCATAAAGATTTAAATGTGAAATAATATCAACAATATCTCTCTCAACTTTGTTTCTGTTTGAAAAATATTCCTAGATAAAAGGAATGAAAAGATAAAACTGCAGAAACGTATGTCCACATAGCTCTCTTTGGCAAAGAAATTGCGTATGCAATTTACTCCCTTCCCGGACTCACGTATGCAGTCAGATTTACCGTTTTATTTTAGCTCAAACACGAATGCAATCCTTTATCTTATCTTGCTTTATTTGTTAGTAATCTGTTATTTAGTTTATTTTAAGCAGGACAGATGAAACGGACATGATTAGATCTAGAACTCCAGACTTTCAAGATATTTGGGGTCGAGGAAGGTCAAAATTAAGTTCAAGCCATTGAAAATTGACATCCCGTACGCCTCTTTAAACTAGGATTTCTCTCAAGATTTTGTTTATACGAGCGACCCTGAGAAGCTTAGAAGAATCGTCATCGTCGCCGACGTTGATATACATTCGGAAATCATTGTTTGATAGACATTCTATTGTTCAGTTCACTGTATTTTCTGCTATAAACTAAAACTGTTATTTTATCTTTGTTATTAAACTGTCTTTTATTGTTTTTTTATTGGCATGGCTCGTGTCGATGGTTAAGTTTAAACTCATCATGATACGATGGTCGTGGATTTAATCGATTAAATAGAGTCTCGAATAGCCCGATACAACGCATTATTACTTGGAAGTCGACTACTATAGTTTTATTATTTTTGTATTATTTGTTAAATAAATAAAATAATAGAAAAAGAAAAGTTAAACGTACAAAAACAATCTTTTCCGCATTGATATAGCAGCTTTTATTTCTAGTAGGTACCTACAAAGATCCAAGAACGTAAGAAGCTGTCTGTGACCTTATCTAAGTCAAGATATATTAGCTTTTGTGATCTAATTTTTTTTAACCTAAATAAATACAGTATTTAGCATCAAAATACATACCAGCTTCTTTATACTCCGTCCGTAAAATTTCAGGATTCTGTCCTAAATTTCATCCAGGTACGGTTACCCATTCTGGCATCCAGAATTTTGCATTTATAATAATTACTAGTGAGATATTCGTCTATCGTGGGTATTATTATTTCTATAACAGCTTAAAATATCGACATCAGACCCATTTTGTTTGCTAATATGTATTTTTTTTTATGGCATAGGAGCATTACTGTGGCAATGAACGTTCTAATTAGCCGTCCTCATAACCTAGAACCGTTCCCACCCTTGAACACGCGCCGCAGGGGAAGACCCAAAGCGCTCGACTGAATCTTTAGAATGAAACGTAAAACAGTGCTCTTGTGGAAAGGGACTAGTTTCTTCGAAAAAGAGGAATAAAATAGAAATCAGGAATCCTATAATTTGTTAATGATAACATATTTCTGAGTAACGAGGGACTCCTTAAAATGTCGCCTTTTAGAAATGTACAAGTTGTTGTAAACATTTGTCAAACAATTCTGAAACTTATGATCCAAATCTTCAATGACTAAGCGCTATGTTACTGCCATTTTGTTTTATGTAAAAAGAAGGTAAAAAAGACAAAGATGTTCTATGTGAGCATGGCATGCTAAACTTCGACACACCTAATTGAAGTTGAAAGTCTATATTTACCATAGTTTTTTTCTAATGCTTCGGTAAAGCATCCGCGTAAATTGTTGACGATTAAGTCATTCCTAATTGCCATTGGTCATCAGACTCGACCATGGACCTCGTCACAATTGCAACAAGAATTACATGACGAATTATATAGTGTAGTAAAGTCATGCATAAGCTGTGTTCAGTAATTACGCGAACGCAAAATTGCAGGTTGCTCGCTAGATGTCTATAATTACTTGACATTACTTCGCCTATAGCTGATTTTATGATATAGCCTACATAAGACTTAAAACTGGCTTATTTAGACCTTGTTAAATCTTTGAGACATAATGGAAAAGGGGAAATGACTCATTTTAAAACAACATGGAGACTTCAACGAGAGTATAACGGCAAAATTAATGCCTCGTCATTTGAGAAGTCGATATAGATTCAAATTTGAAATTGTTGGTACCGTTTCAGTTAACACAAGAACGAGGTTAACGCGATGCAAAGCTAATTACTGTGTAAATGTGTATCACTTTGATTCCATTCCGCTACTAGCCAGCGCACAATAAGATTTGTTAAGCGAACCATTTCACACGTTTTTACGAAGTCAAAAAGACCGCTATTACTGTACTGAAGCTGTAATGACTATTTGATGTACATTTTTGATGATGAAAAAACTGGCGTCAAAGATAACAATGAAAGCGATGTTTGGTCTCTTAAATAGATTCCTAATCTTGTATCAACAGATAAAACGAAGGCGCTAGAATATCTCGGTGCATTATTAATACAAACTCTTATCATAACAACGTAATCGGGACCAGCTGACGGCTGTTATCGTAACAATGGTCCCGGCGCTTTTCGGCGCGATCCAGATTAGATATTCAGCTTTAATTACTTGAAAATAAAGTTCGAGTTAAAAAATGTTATTATGATTGCTGCAGTGATTGTAGCGACTAGAATATTTCCCACGGTCGTCGAGCGGAACCTTGTCGCTGTTCTTACAGCTAAATGGTGGTTTGATGAACTCGGAGTCTTTTATGCGAATCCCGGATTGCGGTGCTTAAACACGCTTTTGAATCGCTCAGGTCATAGCCTGCTCTTTTTTTATTTTTACCCGATTACGGCGAAGCAAACAAGGGTTATGAGTTAAACAGTATTTGTTTTTTTTGTATGTTTGTTTGTCATGGCGGATTTCACAATATAAAAAGCAAAGAAGGCGACGTGATTTAAAATGTTGATTTCCTGCGCAGGTTTTAGTTTTAACTTTATTAAAGTAATTGAAGTTAAACATTCGCATTCTGGTTATTTTTTTCCTAACTCTTATACTGTGAGAAAAACCGTAGCAATATTTTTAAATTGCCGTCTCTTTAAGCGATTGGGTTAATAATCAGTAATGCCAACACACCCTTATTGTATACGATATTTGATGCTAGAAAAATGCCTTTGACTATCTTTATACCTTTGACAGATTTGTCGTAAATCGAAGTAAATCGGTTTACAGGTACTCATAACATAGTCCGTGTAACGTAAGACGTACCTATCATGTTTGGTATTGAAACAGGATCGTTCCGATCGGCTGGTGCCGGGGAACGCTCGCAGGCTGAAATAAAATCTGCTTCAACCGCATACATTTCAAATATTCGTGTTTCACGTTATTCGGATTTAGAATACATCTCATCTTTGACAACGTGTGTGATTCTGAATGATTTTACTACAGTTTTTTTGGTGTCAAGATTCCAAACGTCATAATTACATACAGTATCAAAGACACCGACGATACGTTTCAGCACAAGCTAAATGTTTCCTTTTAAATACTTATCCTGTGTGTTCTGATTGTTTTATTTTATGGCAATTAAACTTCCATCTATCTTTTTAGAATTCGCTGACGTAATATTTCATTATTATAATTATAAAAATCCTGCGGATTCAATATTGGAGCAAAGTTATGCGAAAAGCTTTCCGATCTCAAATTCCTGTCCTAAAGCAGTCCAAACTTATCGGTTTACAAGCCCCTATACGCGGATTATGAAGTTGGGTGGATGAAAATAGGCTTACAGAGTCCAGTCACAAGCTTAAGTCCTACATGGCGCGTTGAAATGAAAATATATGATGGAATCCACAATTTTAAACTCAGTTCAATTCCAGTTTATTTACGCTTTTACAACATTTTGACTCTCTCCCAAACAAATTGCCGATAAAAAAAGCGCGACAGTTTTAAAACATTAAGTGAAAATCGTTATACGTTTTATGGCCCTACTTTAATTTAACTCCGGTTCGATGACAGTCGATTTGCAGTTGTTTATAAAATTGCGTACTGTTTCGAAATGCCGGTGCCGTTGGCGTGGCGTAGGCGAAATGTGATGGGACGGAGGCGCGGGCCGAGATGTGTTGTCCTGTTTCAGGACATCGATTGGAGTTCTCGCAGAGTTTCGTTGGAATTTGGCCTTTTTACGCTAGTTTTTAGGGCATACGCGGTTGGTGGCGAGCTGGGAGTTAGGTCGTAAGGTGTTTGAACTGTTTGCGGGCTATACACGCGGTCGGCACCCGCAGTGCCGCGCCGGCCGCCGGTGCCTCCGCCCGTGTCGCCTCCCCCCAGGAACGTTCGCGAGCGTTCGATAACTGCCGACGCGTTGCGGTAGGCACGACCGAACGTCGAACATTCGCGAGAACGCAAAATAAACGCGATCCAAGTTTTTTACCTATTATACCATAATATTTTTCAAGACGATTCCGTGTTGACTGCTAGTGTCGGCTATTTTATATCGAATGCAAAGTGTGCGTAATTGTTAAGTGAAATTGTGACACGAATTTTAAAGTTTCGCTTGCGGCTGGTGTACTCGTAGGTTGGAGTTTATGATTATATTTAATAATGGCATATATTTTCACAACTTTGTATGGAACATCGTGTTATGCGCGGTATCTGTGCCAGTAAACTTGGTCATAAATACAAACGCTTGATTAATGTTGTTTGAGGACATATTTATTTCCAAGTAAGCAAAAACAAAAACAGGTCACGTCATACTCAGTTTTAGGAATAATATGGTTACATTTGATTGTTGTTGCTGGGATTGTGTTCAAGCAAATTAATTTAAAAGCGGCCGACGTAGGACTCAGAAACGTCATAGATCGATGTCCAATTAATTGAGTCTAAATTGTGTTTGGGAAGCCTGCGAGATCTTTCATTAATTAACAAATTGATGAAGGACCGGCTGCCAACAACACTATAGACTCGGAGTCACTTAACTAAATGAAAATATTGAATAATAAACATAGTTTCGTTAGAATGACTTCATTCGCAATAAGTATATTTAGTAGGTTCTTATTTGTGATTATGAATATATTTATTTACTTAAGTGTTTATTAATATAGCTCTTGAAGATCAATACCAATGTGAGGATTTAAGTTTTTAAAGAAAAATCCGGAATCAAAATTAAAATACACGACATTTGCAAACTTAGAAAATGCATGCAAGTTATAATGATCAGTCCGATTCACTTATGAATATACACCATATCTCTTGAAGATCTTATTTATAGCGACCATATTTTTTTAGCAAAACCTTAATACTCATCTCGTGAAAATAAATCTATGTAAAACAGGTTAGGTTATTAATATTCTTTCATAATCAATGCAACACGAAACCAATTTGGATTGATTACAATCCTTGAGACCCCTGACCCAAAAAAGTACATTCATCTCCTGCAGACTGCCCTATAAAGCTTTGTTTGATTATTTAATTAGAGAAGGACATTGTGGGTCAAGCGATGTTATTTATACGTTTCAAACATGTTTGTCCGCAGCTCCTCGTAACAAGATTTACTCTGTATCAATTGCCTCAATTTATCCTGTACTGTGACCTGCATAATCGTAATTTGTCATACATGACGAATACTGCAGTAGAGGCTGTATAACATGCGTTGGAACTAAAAATAGAGACAATTTGTCTTACAACTGTAGCATAATTATGCTTTGATTGAGTCGAGTTTTATTATACAGAGCTGAGATGGGGTGACCCGGGTGACCAACCTTGAATGGGTGATTGAAAACGCTGTTTATTGCGTCTGGCAATTAAAACAAATGAAGTGGAACCTTCATGTTTTAAATTTCGACCGTATTGTTGTTGTACTTTCCGGAGCGTGTTTCCCATGTCATGAGGATAAACGTTTTCCTAGTTATATAAATAAACCTATCTTGGAAAATTCTAAACGGTTTAATTATTTTAAAATGGAACGGAGTAGGAGAGACTTAAAATCCTAATAGAAACAAACAAGCCCGCCCCAGTTCTATTATTAGCGTAAATTTAAATAATGCCAAGCTGTTTATATGAGCCATTAGTTCTGCTTCCATGCAACATGGGTACTCCTCATTACAGTCTGGCTGGGCCAATGTCCGTTCTACAACTAGGCGGCTATAGATACGTGCCTACGTGTTATTATAATTAAGTAGGAGCTCCGATGAATCACGCATGTGGATGTACATCGGAAACTATTACTTGAAGAGCCGTTCATATTGAAATTACCAATTGGTCAATAATCGATTATCCCTGTTTCTAACATATGTTGGAGTTTATTATGTGATTCAAGTTTTTGGTGAATGATGATGGTGTCAATGTTTGTGGTTACGTTACATTATTATGAAGCATTATTATATTTTTTCCTTTTACAAATCGAAATGTACGGAGGAGCGGCATTCAAATGTTCTGCGGGAATAGCAATTGAGTAAAGGAATTTCTCGGATAAAATTTACTTTGACGTCCATTGTGTCATCTACATAAATCGTTGTACCTGTCAGTAGCAATACGTTCTCTTGGAACTAGCTACTAGCTCGAGTAAATGGTTCGAGTTTTTTTAGCATAACGCAATCTGCTATGTAAACCAATTGTATGATAGATGCGTAGGGATGGGTATAAATCTAGGTATTAAATGTACCTATTTATAAAATGCATTAACACGTTGTATGTGCCCCGCGGATACTTTGGGAATTTAACCTCTACTGCCCTCTAGTTTTATTCTGGAACGATTCACAGCCCGGGTCGCCGACTTAGATATACTAATTGGCCCGTTAGCGCGTTAAAAATATCTACACGGACGTGTATCGACCTTGGTCGAACTTCGACGCATCTTTAGTGAATTTAAGAGAACCCTACTACGCAAGGTACCGCCATCTTTAATTTTTTGTTAATTTAAATGTTTATTTCACGCAGCATAAATTTTAAGTAACTCATTCAGGAACTATTATAAACAACGTACCTAAAGAGTTTGTAACAGTTTGTAACGTTATCGCTCTCGACTATACAGGGTGTCCCAGAAATAGCACGTCACAGTGACACTGGAGATTCCCCAGCCTCAGACGAACCAAACCAGCCTAACATGACCTCAGTAAAAGTTGCACCATTTTCGAGTTATACCAATTTAAAGATTTTTCCAATTTTTCACCTCTTTTGACATTGTAAGTGCTCGCATTTACTGGGATAGCTTTAGAATTTAGTTTTTTTTATTTGTGGGCGTTTATGAATAGTTTATTAAGGTGATAGAAGCATTATTATGTCAATAACTAATGTAAAAGTTGGAAAAATACTGTAATGAACTTGACTTAAATTATCATCAACATAGTAATTTAAACTTTGAGCACCTGCCATTACTTTTTTCTACTATAAACAAAATGAGCAAATAACTTTAAAAACATGCGTATTTTATGCCAATTCTAAAATGGTATGACACATGATATCGTAATGCATAAAAGTAGGAATTCGTATGACATTTGCCAATATGGATCCTCGGAAATCAATGCTAATCATCTAAAAAATTATCTTGTACTCTACGATATCTCATTTGTTTGTGCTCCTTTGAAGAATATGATTGATTTTTGGTTGACCTTGGTTCAAAGATAATAGAAAACGGGTTTAATTTTCATTAGTTTTACAGTAAATGTTCGAATTGTTTCCCTCCGACTAAGGCACAAATGGCATCTTCGAATAAAATTTCGGTTTAATTTTCGTAAACTGGTTTCCGATATGTATCGGGCTGCATTGAAGACACGTCGCCGTAGTTCCTCTTCGTTACTTATTGGTTTTGAATAAATATTGTCTTTCAAACATCACAAAAAAAAAAACATTTTACAAAGCGAAATCAACTTCCGTTAAGAGTGCCGAGTAGTCGTTTAAGTTCCTCAAACAAAATCAGAGTGACAAATGATATCTTAATGCAAAAAAGTAGGAATTCGTATCACATAACTACCTAACTTCGTACCTAACTAAAAAGTCGGCTATTAAAACGAGGTTTAATATTAATCAATGAGTATAGCACGAAACGCATGGTAACGAACTATGAGTAGTTTGGGTCACAGGGCTACAACTGCAATAAATTAATAACTATCCTACAATTATTTACATGATAAACTTTCAAAGCGGCTAAACGCGTTTCATTTGTTAGTTTGGTTGCCGGGATCCTTATTGGCAAATGTGATACGAATTCCTATTTTTTTGCATTAAGATATCATGTGTCACTCTGATTTTGTTTGTGGAACTGAAACGACTACTCGGCACTCTTAACGGAAGTTGATTTCGCTTTGTTGAATGTTTTTTTTTATTGGTGATGTTTGAAAGACAATATTTATTCAAAACCAATAAGTAACGAAGAGGAACTACGGCGACGTGTCTTCAATGCAGCCCGAGACATATCGGAAACCAGTTTACGAAAATTAAACCGAAATTTTATTCGAAGATGCCATTTGTGCCTTAGAGTCGGAGGGAAACAATTCGAACATTTACTGTAAAAACAAATGAAAATTAAACCCGTTTTCTATTATCTTTGAAGCAAGGTCAACCAAAAATCAATCATATTCTTCAAAAGAGCACAAACAAATGAGATATCGTAGAGTACAAGATAATTTTTTAGATGATTAGCATTGATTTCCGAGGATCCATATTGGCAAATGTCATACGAATTCCTACTTTTATGCATTAAGATATCATGTGTCATACCATTTTAGAATTGGCATAAAATACGCATGTTTTTAAAGTTATTTGCTCATTTTGTTTATAGTAGAAAAAAGTAATGGCAGGTGCTCAAAGTTTAAATTACTATGTTGATGATAATTTAAGTCAAGTTCATTACAGTATTTTTCCAACTTTTACATTAGTTATTGACATAATAATGCTTTTATCACCTTAATAAACTATTCATAAACGCGCACAAATAAAAAAAACTAAATTCTAAAGCTATCCCAGTAAATGCGAGCACTTACAATGTCAAAAGAGGTGAAAAATTGGAAAAATCTTTAAATTGGTATAACTCGAAAATGGTGCAACTTTTACTGAGGTCATGTTAGGCTGGTTTGGTTCGTCTGAGGCTGGGGAATCTCCAGTGTCACTGTGACGTGCTATTTCTGGGACACCCTGTATGATTTATCCAATCAGAAAGCTGTAAAAAAGTGGAAATCGTCAAAAAAGGAGCCAAAATAAACTTGCGAAAAACCTGACGAAAGTTTGTTAATTGCGTACATTTTTATGATTTCTGAGACTAAATTCCATTAACTTAACGTAGTGAAATAATGGTAAATATTCTGAAAAAATCTCACATTTATTTTTACGAAAATTCCGTTTTAAGATATCAAAACCAGTTCAAAGACATATGGAACGAAAATACTTCAAAGTATATCGAAAATCGCTAAGTGGGAAACAGTTCGCTACCGGTTTCCTACTCGTAGACACATGTTCGCTCGGCGTTAAGCCGTGGAACGTAGCTCCCTTTATTGGACCACTGTGTTACAATGTTACTCATTTTGATTAAAGCCCGAGAGCCCAAGAATTTACTGCGTTTTACCGTGACTTGAACACTGAAGTTTATTAGCTGTGAAATTTACGATAGTTTCGTTACTAATGTTAGTTAGTATTTGTAAGTTTTAGACAATTTAAGAACGTTTAGAGGGTAGTTTGAATCTTATTCTACAGCCTCATAGCTTGCTTGAATTTTACATACGGGTGTGTTCAAATTTAATAACAGGAACATTCTCAGAAGTTAAGAAATCTTCTCAAGAAGTTACTGATAATATTATTGGAAACATTTGCTAGCATTGAGAATGTTCCCTTTCCGTGCAAAATGTATGAATATTCTTAGAAATTTCCGAGTACTTCTCATAAGAAACTTTCACAATTTGAGAAGTTACTTTTTGGCATTATGCAAAAAAAAAACTGTAATTATGTTATGATATGATGCATCTACTCTAACGCCGGCTATCATTTTGACTTTTAAAGACAGCCTCCATACTTTTGTTAGTTTTATGTAATGTCATGCTGTTATAAAAGATGTTAGAGTACAGGGTTAAATATTTGACTGTTTTAAAATATAGGAGAATTCTTAAAACACAAACGCGTCTGTGCCAGATAAAGAAAACAATACTTCTATTTAGCCAGTCTAAAAACCTGTCATTTTTTTAATCATTTAAAGTTATTTCAGAATAACAAATAAAACATGCATGCTTAAGGTAGGTAAGTTTATTTGTGTCACACACGATTAACATAACAAGGGAATGGAGCCGGGTCCATTCAAAACTTGCGTGTAAGAGTATCATTGGGACGAACGACCTTCGTCCCTCGTCCTCGCTGCCATTTTGGACCGACAGGAAGTACGAGTATGACATCATCGGAACGGATTTCAGAAATGCAGTCCATAAGCTAGCTATTGCCAATTGTTGAACGAGTCAACGCTTTGGATTGTTGAATAGACCACTGACTTGTTGACTAGTTGGAATTTTAAGTCGCTGTAAGTGATAAATCAGTTGAAATAATTATATTTGAGAATTCCGTAGTTATAGAAATCCCAGTTTAGCCTCATGTGAACATTATGGGCGAAAACTAGATAAATATAACGCAGTTTGAAGCAGGGACCGGAACCACTTACCCATTAAAGGGTTTATTGACTGGTTTTTACAAACCCTAACGATGCGATCCTCGACTAACCCCAATAAAAACCTCAATGGTTGTAGTTAACTAGTTCGAAGCAGTTACCATATCATTAGGGTAAGCCTATCGATAGGGATACGCTAACGTTTGGGGGAGTATTTGATGTAGTTACCCGATCGATAGACTCAATAAAAAAAAACATACAGTTCGATAGCTCTTAAAACAACTTTCGGGTTTGTACTCCTCTCACTTGCTCTTATATGTACTCATGCGAGTCTAGCCGACTTTGCCCGAACCCAAAAGACCTAACCTTCGCAGTCTATTTGCGAGAAATTATTTAATGCTGGGTTCTCAGCAAATTAGCAGTTGGCCTACAGATACTGAACAACCATTTATCCTTTGACCTTTGGGGTTATCTATGTTAGCACGAATTTGCATGTGAACAGCCCGGACCGAAACCGTCACGCTTTCGTCAGGGCTTGCGACAGCCGTGCCCAACATGACTATTCTATTCGACATTGATTTTTACTCGAATTTTTTGCTGGTACTTTTGGCCCACTAACATATTTTTAGAGCGCACGGCTAAGGAGTACTCCGTTATGTTAAGTGTAGTAATTTGAAGGGTAACGTTACTTTGATATTTTAATTTAAATTCCACGAGTTGACAGCGCCCCTTAAGAGTTGCGGAGAATGCGGTGAAATGGTAATGATAATAACATGTGAAACCCTAAGATTACTCTTCGTAAGCCGGTTTATTTGTTATTTCTTGAAGTAAAACAAAATCTGCTGTTTTTCTCCTACAATCAATCTTCATTTCGCAGAAGCTTAGACAATCGTTTGAATTAACTTTAAGATTGTTACAAAAAACGGCGAATTTCAACGGTTTTGTCTGTTCCTTTAATTAATTTGATTGAGAATGACAAGGAATTAAAATCTTCGCTAACCATTTAAAATACAAACAAAGTAAACTGCAATTATCTGAATTATCCCCGCAGTATAGTTGGCCAGGTGAGAATTAAGCACGTTTCCGTTTTCACAGACGCCTTTGTGGAACCTCCGTCCTGTTATATAGTATGTACTAATTATGTCGTAATGAGAGTTGGTGTCGTCTCCGTTCCTGTGTAAGTTAATTGGACAGCCTGAGATTAAATGCGAAAAAACTGGTTTAAACTACCATTTAAATGCTTGGAATATTAGAAAGTTTGCCAATGTCCCGGTTAGATTCGTCCTTTAATGTGTCGAGGGCATTTGCAAATATAATCAGACAGACCTAGAAACTAAGCTAACGAGCTAAATAACGGCACTATCGCAGCCAGTAAATCTAGCTATTGCCTGGCCTTCAGGCCGATACCATCTCGAGCACTTGTGAATAATTCTCGATTCCCACGTCGCGGTTTGTACTGCTTGAATGTTTAGGTTAGACGTCCTGGCTGTCGCACTGAGCTAAATACCAGACTAAATAAACACGAGGGTGCCGTGGGATGCAATCTCACAGGCGAGATCATTGATTTCTACTAGTAGGACTGTAATATTTGCTAAGTATCAGCAGTTCCATATGCCCCAGTATACTTAGAGTGTAAATTAAGTCTGAAGCTTTGACAGTACAAAGGGACTTTCAAGATTAATACGGATAAAGTAACTCTGTGATATAAATCTCCAACGAACTGTCAATTTACTCATTGATATTGATGTTAAAAACGGATAACGTGGTTAATCTTACACGGCGTTATTTTGATCAACTTATAGATCGGAGCTTATGATCTAGTTTTGGGCTACTTTCGCTTTGTAGCGAAATCTGACTAGTTTATTTCTAATAGTGTAGGACTTCAGAAATCATTATGTCGTTTGGTTCCATATATCTTGACAGATTTATACAGACGCAAACTTTTCCAGAAATTGCAAGGAGCAACTTGCATAGGTCTACTGGAGTGTAGACTCAAACGAAACCCTGTATTCATTTAGCAAATATTGTAGTTGGTATAAACATTGCGCTGAAAATGTTGACCTGCTTGTTGTGAGTGTATGGAACGGATTAGAAAATGCTTTCAGCAAATAGCTGCAACGGATAGTGCCCTACGAATATTTTTCGGGAGAAATATTGCTCAGAAGCTGCGATATAGCATGATAATTGCTTTCCGGAGTAAATTTATATAAGAAATCAAGCTAAAACGAGAAGGGCCGGCCCTTTAGCCTTGTTAGGGTGCGGCTCCACTGAGGCGGAGACGAGAGGAGCGGAGCGGAGCTGTGCCAATATTAACCAATGGAATCTGCGCAAGGCGAGCTCGACGTGACCACATGCGCCTTTTATTGGTTAATATTGGCACAGCTCCGCTCCGCTCCTCTAGTCTCCGCCTCAGTGGAGCCGCACCCTTATGATGAGTTAATAGCAAGGCTTGTGTACAGTCAGCGTCAAAAGAAACTGATCACTTAAATACCTTGTCGCTTTACTGTCATATAAGCAATGTCAAACAAGATTGTCTAATGTGTTAATGCGATAAAGTACAAAAGTAGCTTGAAGTGACCAGTTACTTTTGACGCTGACTGTACATTGCTCATTTTAACGAATTGTTCTCGTTTTTCTATTCTTGTTGTCTGTACGATAGCGTTGATAATCGCGTTAGGTAAGGCATCAAATTATGCTAAACTGTAGTGACATAAAGTGGCAAGACGGCAAAAAGAAACACCCTCACTGACTCATTCTCTTGGTGCGAGCAGTCTGCACAGCGTAATTTCGGATTATACGGAGCGATGCGTTGGTCCATCTACATAACTTAGTTCTGTAGCGCTGTAACTGAAGCAAAGAGGCACGTTCTTTGTGTGGGATCTTTAATACTGACGCTTTTTGCTGGATCTTAAGACCCGAGACGTTAGTTTAATGAGATAAGTTTGATTTTGACGTGTTCGCAAAACAAAACTGTAGGTTCAATGACACAATATTTCATTCCGCGTATTCTGACAATGATATATTAATTTGGGCCAATCTCAATCGTCAGGATGTAGGTACTTTATGCATGTAGAGTTCAGTGATAAAATAAATGCCGGAACTTTTTTTAGATTACAGAACTTGGCATACTATTTCATCTGATCGTGTTAAAATTGGAACAGTACAGGTACAAATACGAGAAGGAAACTAGCCGTTGTTCCTAAATTGCACGCTCTACCTATTCATTAGTTATTACGGAGTCTGCCAAGTTGCCGGAATGGTAGGTCAGACTTCAGAGTTCAGAGTCCGCAGACAACACACATTAGAGTGAGATCGTGACGGCTGCCGGGCAAGCACGTGCCGGGTCTTCGAATGACGGAAATTAGCTGCGGTATCGTCTGAATTTGGGATATGGAGTTTAGTTTCGTAATGACACGTGTGGAAAATGGCATGGTCTCTACTTAATGGTTATTACAGTAGTCTAGCTATAGAGGTGGCTAGAGATACGGTATTATTACTACGTAAGATTATATAAAACTGCAATATACATACATTTCTAGAGCATATACGTAGTTCTTTGTAGGGATGTTAGATCCATAAGTTGCATCATCTACTTATTCACTAACCGACCTTTAAACAGAAGAAAGTTCGTTTTTTAAACTCTATATGTTATTGTTTTGTAGAAAAGAAATTAGGTACTCTTTCTATTTTCTCCGATAAAATTTAACAAAACCGGTATCGAATCGACAGGCCATCACCTTAATTCGACTTTTGTCTCAACCCTTCACGGTTGGTTGGAATTCGATTCGCTGTGAAGCGCTCGCAGCAACGAGCCATTCAGGAAATGAATTTAAGGCAGAGCTTCAGCCAATGGTTCACTACATTATCTTTAAATCGAGTCCCTCGAGAACGGCGGTTATAATCCGGCTTAGCGGACTCCATCAAACATATCTATCCTCCGGCTTGTTATCAAGGTTGTGGTTCTGTTTTAACCACTTTTTGATAAAAAAATTTATCTGTATCCTACTTATCGTTCTCATCCTCTCAAAACAAATGCTGGGCAAATAAAGAGCCATTCTTTTGTTTGCATCGTGACATAAATTACAGCTGAGTTCGTAAAATCATGGTTTACGTTTTTGCGTTGCATTCTCCGTGTAAAACGGGAACGGTCCTCGCATTCCTATTTACGCTTAAGTAACGGGACAATTTAAAAATATTTTCACACGTTGCCTGGCGCATTATAATTATAAACAAATCGCCTACATTAGCGTAGGTACACAAACGTGTACGGCTTAATAAAACATTTCTACTTGCATATTTAATATCGCCGTAAGTTATTCAGACAGTCGTTTCAACTTTCCGCGTGTAATGTCTCTAGAGAAATTAAAATATGAGCGATTTCCTTTCGAATCGCGTCGGGGCAGGCTCTATGTCTATCTAAGTGTAGTCCGATGCTGAAGCCGGTGGTAATCACAGCAAATTGCCGCCATTGTTCTGTAGGGATTGTACAGCGTGGAAAAACTTCGACGATCCCGCCTTCGACTCTTGTGCAGTATTGTTAGTATAGTATAACTACTTGTTAGTATGTACAACGAATTCTATTGTTTTAAATTACCTACACACATCGGTCTTGACAGTGTTTTACTAACTGGTTTTGTATAATGACAAATCTATTTTTAATTTTCGATGCTTTTTTCTCGTGACTGTTTGTTCGATACCCGCGTTTAATTTTAATACCCAGTACAGACTACTAATGGTCAAAGAGCCTGAAATCTTTTTTTTAAAGTGATACGAAACAAAGATATTCAGTGTAATTTTAAAATACTTCACATACAGCGTTATTAGCAGACTGCAAATAGCTTAATATCAATTAAAATGCGAACTCCAACAAGATGCCACTTGTCGTAAGTATTGTTAACGTAACATTAATTCCCCAGCAGGCTATGTTAACTTCGATCCGGGCAAAAACACTGTTAAACAGCCCTCCGTATGAAAAGAGTCCAATTAGTACCGACAATGGGGCGATGTGCCGTAAATTAACGCTAGCTGTATTGTTTTTGGACCAGAAACTTTTCAATGGCCGTCCACGAGGAATGATGGAAAATTCGCTGTATTTCGTTGTGGAAAAACGGAAACCAGCTTTATTGTGATTGATTTAACTCATTGGGAAATTCCCTGTTTGTTTTATTTTACCGATGTATCAAATCAATAGAATATTTGGTTTGCATTAGATTGAATTCTTTGTAAGTGGTATAAAACTATGTATATATATTACGAAACCTAATACTTCTAATAGTACATACATACGTACCTTCACGCCTGTAATCCCAGAGTGGGGTAGGCAGAGCAACAGAATTACCTACAACTTTAAAAACTTGTTGATAATTCTGCAACCACATTTTGCACAAATAGGCTAACACGCTGCATACCAGCGTGTTAGTGACAGGTTGCAAGCCCATCGCCTAACAGTACTACAAGCCTTTATTCCCTTAGTCGCCTCTTACGACATCAACGGGATAGTAACTGCCACTAATAACGAATAAGATTTCATAATAACAACCGTAGGCAAAAACAAAGGTTTATTAATACCGTTTATTATCGTTTTGAACAAAGCAATACAACCATAAAATAATTTACGTAAACCGTGGGTAGTTCGGGCGTACTCTAGCGATAATGTAAACGTTTCCTGTCCAAACGATAATACAGAGCGATATTAATATTATATTGCGTGTGTACCAGCAATAGTAATTCCCCGATTTCTTTATCAACATAATTAATTCTTTAATTTGCATGGCAATTAAGTACTTACTTTAGAGTCAATTGTATTTTGAATGTTTTGGTAGGGAAGTATTTTTTTCTTTATTTAAGATATGAATGCGATGATATGATTGCCGCGTGGTGGCCGGCTTAGAATTAGTGCCACTCCATGTCTTCCCGTGGAAGTCGTAAGAGGCGACTAAGGGAATAAAGGCTTGTAGTACTGTTAGGCGATGGGTGGCTACCTGTCACTTATATACACTGTTAAACATCTTAGCCTAATTGTGCAAATTGTGGTTACAGAGTTATCAACAAGTTTTTAGAGTTGTTGGTAATTCTGTAGCTCTGCCTACCCCACTCTGGGAATGAAGGCGTGAAGATATGTATGTATGTATGCGATGATTTGTATCGTAAATTACGTAAATGCGGCTCAAACGTAGTATTGGATAAGTGTATCTCTGACAGGAAATTGCATTTTGTGTAGGATAACTCCGATTGTTAGAAGTGAAATGGACTAGATATTATATGTATTTAAGTATTACAATATAAAACATGTGTTATTTATGAGTAAGCTGTAAGCCAAGTGCTTGCGGTTGCTTATTTGTTTGTTATGTTATGATTTAGAAAAAACAACGTGATTAATTCGCTTTTTAGGGTTCTGTACCGGTGTCATCTGTGTTTTTTTTTATGGATAATGGCACGGACCTTTCGTGCGCGAGTCCGACTCGCACTTGGCCGGTTTTTATACTCTTTGTATAGTTAAAGAATTTGAGTTAAAACATTGAAAACATGTTTTAGCATTTATTTATGTTAGGTACCTACAGTGTAAGAAAATCTTAGTCTTTTGGGTTCGGGTAAATTAGGTACTTTACCCGAACTCTCATATGCTCTTATGCGAGACTAACCTCGCATAAGAGCGAATAAGAAAGAGTTACAAACCCTTTTCAAGAACTATCGCACGGTATGATCGGGAAAATTATTGATTTGTGGATTTTCAGTGAAGTTTGTAGAGCAAATGTTGGCAGAATGATCACTGTTTTGCCGTACGAATTTTATAATTAATTCCAAGCTGCAAAATACTCTTTTATCGCTTAAACAACCGGAAAAAACAACATAAAGCTGCGCGTTATAATTTTCTCATCGACTGGGCTGTCAACATGACGCTTCCATTTAGTGGTCGCGTCCATTGTCCGCTGGAATGCATTATTCTATCGTCTGCGGAGTCGGTTCGCAGGGAAATGGTCGAATTAGTTGAACAATTTTATAACGTTAGCTTTAGATGTAACCAGCTGTTAACATGAGTCACTTCAATTCCAAAACCACTGTCTATTGATTTTCTTGTTTCATCCATCGAGTAATTCTATTACCATTATAAGATAGGGCGTGATAATGTTTTCGAATTCAATAGATTACTACAGAGGCCGGGAAGTAGGGGGTTGCCGGCCGAGTTATATAGACGATAGTTACGAGGCTGGCAACCCCTTTTCACGTCGAGGTATGTATAGTGCTTTTCTCAAACATATGCAATGAAATAAAAAAAAACATGTGTGTAATACTAAATAGTCATTAGCGCGGATATTTTTGGTCCGATAACCATAAAGCCACTGAAAAAAAAAAAAAAATTGCTATTAGGCTGTTCATAAACACAGCCGCCATGTCAACATAAAAATTTAAAAAAAATTACTTCCCGGCCTAGGCCTTCAATTTTGTATGATATTCCTTTACAGCTCTCTCGAGTTGCTGCGCCCGGAACGTGATACTTTGAAGCCTAAAATAACTAACATAACGCCAGCATTTCATTGCATGTTTCAGAAAATAATATGGTTCACATGGTAGGACCACATGTAACCTAGGGAAACTTGCTCAGGCCGCAGTGTTGACAGCTGTTAAAATTACTATCATTAACGCATTCCATCGCAATCCTCAGGGTTGGCCATTTGAAATCTTAAAATCACATTACATATCCATGGGGCCCACTAACCATCACGTGGCATGTGTGCTCGTTAGGCTTCTAGCCATAAAAAAAGACTACCGTCTAATTCTGGCCAGTACTCGCAATTTTATAGCGAGTCATTAGCCCAAAGTTCAACGACCCTCGCCATCTGATTGCTAGACGCTTGTTTATACCTACAAGCATTCATTAACGCTTCGGATGACGTTCTCAATGCCGGCTAATTAAAGGGTAATTGGTTACGAATTAGGCCACCGTTTTAACTTTAACAGTAAACAGCGTAGAGCTTTACTTAAATGGTTGTTAAGATATTTATACGCTGAGATATCGTATTCTGGAAGTTTTACTATTGATACTAAGTATTTGAAAGGTTTTAAATTTTAAGCCGTCTTACTTACCATTTGAAGACGGAAAGTCTTCTCAAATGTATCACTGAAAATCTTTGAGATCGGCATTAGATACTTATAAATGGAATCCTTTTTGAAATACCGGTGAGTTCTTTTGAAATAGAGTGCCTAATATTAAACCAGGGCACGGGTTGGCGTGCAAAACGCTATTTTGTTAGCAAACGTCTAAGCTTACATTGTAGTTGCCTTTGATAGACATGAAAGCGTCGATACTCCAACATTTGTAGCAATCTCTAGGAATAGATAGGTAAGCTATTATTTCTTAGTCGTGGATAGTAAAAAACTATGATTAGCTTCTGCATAAATGCTTACAACAAAACCGGATTGAAAGCGTTAGAGTACACAATACGATCAGCTACTAAAATTACACGTACATTTCTCATCTCGATTCCATTCGACGTACATGTCCACAGCAAGGTTTTAAGATTACCCCGGACTAATCTATGGAGTGGTTTATCTAGTAACCTGTGTAGTTGGCAACTCGGAAAGTTGTTATGCTCATAAATCCAAACTGCAATAAGACTGCATGATGCATCAGGCAGATTAAATTTGTTTGGAAACTTGATTAAATATCTCGCTTTAGATAGATGATTTGCTTAATTACGCTCGTGGATTCGCCATGTTTATTTAAGGACAGGTTTGTGAACCGCTATGCTATAAATTTCTGTAAACTGATGTTTAATAAGATTATTTTTCTTGATCTTAAAGTCTGATGTTTTTAGTTTGTAATTTATTGCATCATTATTGTAAATGAAATAAAGCTCGCAAGGAATTAATAAATGCTAATATGTAATTAAGCAGGAAATAACTGTTTAAATAACAATTAAATCGCCCTTAGCCCTTAAAACAGTTGGCACTGCATAATTTCCAGACAGGTCATTGTTCCATTGCATTTTGGTATTCAAGCCGCGCGACAGGTGGCGCGCATGACACCTGCTTCCGGCGCGCGCGCATATTCGGATGTAGAATGCGGCTCGAGCCTTCACCGTTTTATTGGTCAGTCCAGCTGTAGCTGTCCATGTATCGGCAAGTTATGTGAGACAAGGAAAGGTATAAAATTTAAATTATTTTATTGCCAGTTCGAAAAGATTAGCAGGCGCAGCCGGAATTTTGATGATCAATCTTAAGTTGCAATCTCGTTATTATCAACTGATTATAAATTGCAGGTAAACATCTGTACTCTTTATGCGTACGTTGACCTGTTTTACGTACGTAAATAAAATACAACTTTATTCAGCAACATCAAATTAAAAGTTTCTTTATTTTTAGTAACGTGGGCTTAGTTTACATAGGCGCATCATTATTCTCGTCTTGTCAATCATGTCAACGACTTTTTGAATTTCCAAGAAAAGGGTACGAGAAGAGGTTATTGACATGTTGCTAATGATGTCGGCAAAAGGCAAGCTTTTGGAATCGGAATATAAGTATTGGATCTGAAAATGTATGCCATTGTATAAATAAATATATTTGTAAGCTACCTGTTATAAACCAAGTATTTTGTGTTACAGCTACAAAAAAGTCTGCCAAATATAAAAAGTGGACTGTGATTGCCTGACCGGCGTTAAAACCTTAGACTTTAGCCAAAACTAAGTGCTTATCAAAATATATCTTATGTAATCATTGAAGCAGCCTTATAATAACTTAATCACCTTAAAGGACCAAAATTTGTATCCATTTAGTAGTGTAAGGACGCCTTAATTTTTGAACAAGTGTATGAGTGTTTATAAGTGGTCAGAAGTAGTTGGTATCATTGAATAATGACATATCCGGTGCGGGAGGACCGTCGCCGGTGGTCGAGTGGTGACGAGAGGCTGTGAGGACTGTTCGAGCCTTGTTACTGCGCGAGATGGAGAGGTGCGACGGTTTTCTCGTTTACCGGAAGCCGGTTTACAGGGTATTCCAGTATTTGGACACGTAAGTACACATATCCAGTTGATTTAGCTGTGAAATAATTACATTATTAAGAATTTGATAACACATACTTATTTAAGATACCTAAGTGGTTGCCATACGTGTGGTTGCCGGCTTACATAGAATAGTGCCACCACGTCTTCCCGTGGATGTCGTAAGAAGCGACTAAGGGAATAAAGGCTTCTACTCGTAGTACTGTTAAGCGATGGCCTTGCAACCTGTCACGAATACACTGGTAAACATCTTAGCCTAATTGTGCAAAATTTGGCTACAGAATTATTAACAAATTGTTAGAGTCGGTAATTCTGTAGCTCTGCCTACCCCCTCTCTGGGAATGAAGGCGTGAAGGTATGTATGTATTCAAGGTAGTATATCGATCAAACCGTCTGAAAGGCATGCAGTGCAACTATTAACTCGTTTACTTCCAGCACGGCAAATAAGAGTTTTTCTGAGTTTCTCCCAGTACCGTGAACGCGTATGGGCGTTTTATAGTATACGCGTTATGTATTTAACAAAAGATAGCACATGGAAATACCTGTGGCCATAAATAGACTAGATGCTTGACGGTAACATTCATGATTGTCGAATACTGTCAAAATGTTTGGAATTGACATAAGCGCGCCACGTGACGTTCGGCTACTTACGTCAATCCTACATTGTATTTGCGATACGGTATAACGTTCTCGCAATGCATTTTATCAAAGAAACTGCAGCAAATGCGTTCACGATCTTTACATTCTACAAATGGTGTCAGTTGCTTGTTTACAATATAACACGTGTCACCGTTGAAACTTGACACAGAACTCGATCGATACGGTAACGGCATAAGCCTTCCGTACCATACGTACCCACGATAATCAAACACCGGATTAATGGGGGCAAAAATGTACCAGTACTAGTGATTCATTAAATGTCGACTTTCGTATGTGAAGTTTATCGACATCGATAAAAAGCAATTTTTAATCATCATTATTATAAGTAATGGCCAAGTTGGAATACCTTTTAATTATTTGTAAACCTCTTATTTCTAATTATCGCAACTATAAACAACCGGTACCTATCTGACATTGACTTTGGACTCGAGTCACTTGTGACGACCATTGAAATGACATTGAATAAAAAAATAATTCAGTACTACAATATTCTTTAGCATTCTGACGAATTAAGAACTTATTTGTTTTTTAAGTCGGTTAATAATGAATCGAAAAAAAAAGGATCGTTTATCCTCATGGAAAGCTGATCATTCAGATTTAGAAGATAAAGGTACGACTTACTTTTGCAAGAAATGTAATAACCATATGTCACGAAAAAAGTTGTCGATAAACTTAGTCGATATTTAATGAATCACTAGCACTGGTAAATTTTTGCCCCCGTCAATCCGGTGTATGCTGATAATGTCTACTTTACGCGTTAGATGTTCTTAAAGTCGATGTTACATTGTTTGGTTTGTTAGACGGGGTTTTGAGTTATAATCATATTACACGACGACTACTAGTATTTCTCTTCGTACGTTGAACGTACCTATTTCAATATCTGTGATGTAAAAAAAAACAAGCTGGATTCGTTTCATTCGCCATATATCAATAAAATGCTTACGGCCGAACTCAGAGTCGTTTAATAACGATTCCTTTCGTCCGGCACACATCAGCGAAAACAGGCGAAATTCGCAACAGGCGTTAATTCATTTCGATCTAATTTTATTACAACACGTCCAAAGACGATGATGGTTTGGCAGTGAAAAATTATCTATGCCGCGCTGCGCTGCATGTACGCCTTAGTGACGACTTTTCATGTACAAAGTTTGAAAAATGAACTAGTGAATTGTCTCTAAAATGTTTCTAGGTACCGCGGTAAGTTGAAACAAGTATAACTTTGGAAAAAAATGACGTGTTGACACGTAGAACTGTATTTTTTCTCTAGGTTTTCAAGTGGCATCTGTAACATGAAGCAGCAGTTAACAGGTAAAAACAGTATCATGTTACCAATTTCAAATCAAACTGTGCCCACATTTTTCTAAACTAGTTTAATTGCCAAGCGCTCGATACCCATATTTGTGTCAAAATCTGATTGCCTACATATCTCACAGTTAGTTAGAGGAATATTTCTGAGATAGGTAGTGAATTCGTTATTATTCCCGCAGGGAACTAGATATTTTTTTTTTTTTTTTTTTTTTTTCTTGTGTTATGGCTCTTGCTGCAAGGCACTTAGCCAATGTCAAGTTAGGCGGCTTGTTTAGCCATTGCCATATCGCAATATCGCAGTGATTGGTGGATGACTGACATTTGACATTTATTTAATTACTTGGTTCATTTCATAGGCTTATCTTATCATATGACGTATAACGTATTTATATCTCTTTATTTTGCGACATACGTCTGAGAAATTATTTAAAATGATAAGACGAGACGACTTTTTGATTGCTGTGGAGCGCTTACATTACCCCAACAGAGAAACTACAATTCTTAAAACTAGACTTAAAAGGTACAACACAAATTATAATGTTAGGTAAGATTTTTACAACTTAATACTGTTTCTTTCTACATGTTTTGCTAAGATTTGTATAGAAAATTTATCAAAATTAGCCAAAATAGTATTGACGTTGGATGGAAGCTCAAACTTGTGTTTAATAAGTTGTTTATACAGGGTGTCCCGTAAGTACCACGTCAAACTTAAGGGGGAGGTAGGTGAGCAAGCCACCTACCTAACATGGAAAAATCGCCTTAGTAAAAGTCGCACCGTTTTCGAGATATTTGAATTTTTCTGATTTTTAGAAAAATGTACACCCGCACTGAGTTTTTGATCTGTGGTATTCGGAATTTATTATTTTTTAATTTTTATTTTATTGCAAAACAATCTTGAATAGTTGTATTATCAAATGGTAAAAACCATTGAAAAGTAACTATTGTAGTTTTTTTTATTTTTTAAATTAAATTTAAAATTTGTCTCTTCCGTTTTATTTTGGTAAAACTTTAGCCCCTCCTGGTGAAAAAAAAATACATGACCACTGGTTAGCCAATTAGATTAAAAACATGCTCATTCAATGGGCATTTAAAAATAATAAATACTTTATCATCAAAACACTAATAAATATTTTTTTTAAAGAAAAGCGTAAAATACACCGCAATTCACGTTAAGCCAGTACTGCCACCCAAGCTTACTTGCGACGCGAGCTGTATCAGAATTCCATTCTAGTTTCATTCAGCAGCAATGCAAAACTAATCGAACAAATTAAAATCTTTAAATATCGCTTCATTTATAAAAAAAAAGTTAAAAAAAGTTATAAAACTTTTAATCTGCGATATTCCAAGTAGATAATTATTCGATTTGGGCTTACAACCTGCATAATGCCAAACTCTTTATTTTTAAAAAAAACTGTCCTAAAACTCTTCGAACTTCGTTCGAAATTTAAAAATAATTTTGTTCCTCATTTATTTGTTTATTGTCACATTTGAACCCAATCTTACTGTTTATTCGGTGTGTGGTTAAATCTAATTACTTACTTTTGTGATTTGTCGTTTATGTTTGATGTTTTTCGGACTAACTGTTTTTGCTCGTATTTCGGACTCTGATTTGCTTAACAATTTGGCCTTTGTGACAATTGTGACTGTGAATTAAATTAATTAATTTGAGCTTAAAATCTTTAAATTTCGGTAACTTCGTTCGACTGGTGTGTGGTTAAATTTAATTACTTACTTTTGTGATTTAATCCACAGTCACAATTGTCACAAAGGCCAAATCGTTAAGCAAATCAGAGTCCGAAATACGAGCAAAAACAGTTAGTCCGAAAAACATCAAACATAAACGACAAATCACAAAAGTAAGTAATTAGATTTAACCACACACCGAATAAACAGTAAGATTGGGTTCAAATGTGACAATAAACAAATAAATGAGGAACAAAATTATTTTTAAATTTCGAACGAAGTTCGAAGAGTTTTAGGACAGTTTTTTTTTAAATAAAGAGTTTGGCATTATGCAGGTTGTAAGCCCAAATCGAATAATTATCTACTTGGAATATCGCAGATTAAAAGTTTTATAACTTTTTTTAACTTTTTTTTTAGAAATGAAGCAAAATTTAAAGATTTTAATTTGTTCGATTAGTTTTGCATTGCTGCTGAATGAAACTAGAATGGAATTCTGATACAGCTCGCGTCGCAAGTAAGCTTGGGTGGCAGTACTGGCTTAACGTGAATTGCGGTGTATTTTACGCTTTTCTTTAAAAAAAATATTTATTAGTGTTTTGATGTTAAAGTATTTATTATTTTTAAATGCCCATTGAATGAGCATGTTTTTAATCTAATTGGCTAACCAGTGGTCATGTATTTTTTTTTCACCAGGAGGGGCTAAAGTTTTACCAAAATAAAACGGAAGAGACAAATTTTAAATTTAATTTAAAAAATAAAAAAAACTACAATAGTTACTTTTCAATGGTTTTTACCATTTGATAACACAACTATTCAAGATTGTTTTGCAATAAAATAAAAATTAAAAAATAATAAATTCCGAATACCACAGATCAAAAACCCAGTGCGGGTGTACATTTTTCTAAAAATCAGAAAAATTCAAATATCTCGAAAACCGTGCGACTTTTACTAAGGCGATTTTTCCATGTTAGGTAGGTGGCTTGCTCACCTACCTCCCCCTTAAGTTTGACGTGGTACTTACGGGACACCCTGTATAAACAAAACTGATTCAATTGACAGTTGAAAAACATATGGTTGATTGAACCCACCTCGACACCACAGTCACACATAGGACTATCTCTTAGTTTTATTTTAAATAAAAATTCCGGAGAACAGACATGCCCTAAACGCAGTCTAATTAATGTACTTGTCACTTTTTTTTTAAACTTGAATTTAAAAAACCATGGTTTCAATGGGATATCTCTCTGAATCCTATAGTACTGTGAATTATTGTTCTTTTCCCAGATATCCGCCCAGGATCCAAACATGACTGATGAGGAGACTATAGCCAGATCGTTATGATAAATGTGATAAATGGAGCGACTTCCATCCTGAACTGCAGCTCTAGCTGCCCTATCAACTACTTCATTGCCATTTATGTTCCTGTGACTTGGGATCCATGCTAACATCACTTCCATGTTAGATAAATGACAAGAAAAGAGAGATTCTTTAATTAAACATACTAGAGCAGATTTGGCAGAATTCCTAATAGAATTAAGAGATATAGCCTGTACAAAACTAAGGCTATCTGTAAAAATTACTGACTTTCTCAGGTTATGTTCTTTGATATACTTAAGAGCCTGTAAAATTGCTGAACCTTCACCTGTGTAGATAGATGTTATAGATGGTAACTGAAAACGCTGAATGGTTCCAGAATTTTCATGAAAAAAGGCACACCCAACACATTCATTGTTATTGAGTTTTGATGCATCTGTGTAGAATAAATCCCAATTCTGCCACCTTTCCCTTATTGTATCAAAAACATCTTTAATAACTGTTGATGAGTTTTTTTGGATACCTAAGTTAACCACTTTTGGTTGATAAACTAGAGCCTGAAAAGGAACTGTATATATAGGGAGGTTATTAAAAGTAACTAAAGGGAATTTAATACTTTCTAAACAATAAAGACTATTAACTAAGTTTGGCTTTGATTTTCTAGACCAAAATGGGGTCTCTTCTGTCATATTTTTCAACAGCTCTAATTTAGGTCTAAGGGGATGGTTTTCTAGTTGAGATAATCGGAAAATAAATCTATTGGAGAGGTACTGCCTACGTAGATGTAGAGGAGGGTCTGAACATTCAACCTGAAGGGCTCGAATGGGAGATGATTTCATTGCACCTGTCACTAACCGAAGAGCCTTCGATTGAATTTTATCCAATTTTTTAAGATCAGCTTTCTTGCTAGGTTCCAATATAATAGCTCCAAAATCTAAATGTGATCTAATTAAGGCATTGTATAAAAGTTTTTGGGTGTAGGGATGGGCCCCCCACCAAGCACCAGACAGAGATCGAAGAATATTTATGTTTTTTTCGCATTTGCCAACCACATGATTAATATGGTCAGATCCTGACAACTTACAATCAAATACTACCCCTAAAAACTTAGCTTTTACTTGAATTGGAATAGCCTGTGATTTATAACTTATATTTAATGATGCTGGAAGTCTGCGCTTCCTAGTAAAAACTACAATAGCACTCTTGGAGGGTGACAAATCTAGTCCATGGGTCTCTAACCACATACCTAACGAGTCTAGTGCATTCTGAACAAAATTAGCAGCATCTTCAATGTTTCGATTCTGTGCATAAATAGCTATGTCATCCGCATATTGCAGTATAGTACAGTGTTGATTAATAGACTGGTTGAGGTCGGATGTATAAATGCTATATAATAAAGGACTCAAGACTGACCCTTGAGGTAATCCTTTCCAGACCAAACCCTTCAAATCCTTACTTGAATTTATACGTAAGCATATCTCTCTGCCAGACATAAGATTTTTAATAAAACAGACTACTTTCTCAGGAATACTCATCTGGCGCAATTTGCTGCTGAGTACTGAGAGCAGTACATTGTCGTATGCAGCAGAAATATCCAAAAAAGCAGCAACAACAGAGTAGCTTTGGGAAAACGCAATCCTTACATCAGTGGATAAAAGACAATGACTGTCAGTTACACTTCTACCTTTTCTGAAACCAAATTGGTTTATTGCAAGGGCACCTGAATTTTCCAAAAACCATTCCAATCTATTTTTCAATAGGTGTTCCACAATCTTACATAGAACGGATGACAGAGCTATTGGGCGGTAAGAAGAGTGATCTTCTGGGTCCTTTCCTGGCTTTAAAATAGGTATTATAATTTGTGATTTCCATGATGGAGGGATATCACCCGAATTAAATATTTTATTGGCAAGGTTAAGAAAAAAGTTATGGCAATGAGGTCCTGCTTTAACAAGAAAAGAGTATACAATGCCATCAAAGCCAGGAGAAGAATCCTTTAATGAGAAGAAAACTGTTTTTAATTCATTTAAGTTAAAATCTTTATCAAGCATATGGTCTGATGATTCAAAATGGTATGTTGAAGGTAATTCATTAAACAATGGGACCATTGGTGGAGCCAACTTATTAATAAAGTCATTAGTCCAAGCTAGAGAAGAAGTAGGACTAGAGGCCACACAGCCCCTGCGAAATCTTTTAATATTTTTCCAAACAATTGAAGGTGGAGTACTAGGAGAAACGGATTCACAAAAAGATTTCCAACCATCATTTTTCTTAATCGAAAGAGTTCTGCGGCATCTAGCCCTAACTTTTTTAAAGTTAATATAGTTTTCTAAATTCATGTCCCTAACATAATTAAGTTCAGCTTGATTGCGTTCCTTAACTGCATCAGAGCACTCAGAGTCCCACCATGGCTGAGAAGGGCAGTGATGGGTGTAAGGTTTTTTCAAGGGGATAGCCTCTACTGCCGATTTATGAATCAAATCCACAAGAAGGTCTTGAGTATCCTTTATACTAACTTCTAAATCTAACACGTTATCGATACTTGCTTCTAAAGAAGAACTATAAGAATCCCAATCAGCTTTAGATAATCTATACTTTTGCAAAGGAGAAAGAGAGGGACCTAAACTATTTTTAACCGGAAAATTTATAATGATTGGGAAATGATCACTGTTATGAGAATTAGCTAAAATATTCCACTCTAATTCCGCATTTAATTCTGAAGAACATAATGACACATCAACCGCAGAGGCGTTTTGATTAGGGGCAGTTCGTCTAGTGGGTCTTCCATCGTTTAAACAACACAAACCTAAATCATCCATGATAGATATTAATTTGTTGCCATTATTATCCGATAAAGAGGAACCCCAAGATATATGATGACTGTTCAAGTCACCCATGATTAGAACAGGCATAGGAATATCTTTTATAATAGAATGAAATTCTGACAAAACTATATGAGAGGGGTACGGAATATAGACTGACACATACGATACGTCAAAAATGCGGACCGCCACCATAAAGATACTATTTGAATGAACTGGGAGGGGAATTGATGAAAAAGGAATATTATTATTGACAATCAAAGCAGCGCCATTCCATCCGTCAACTCTGTCATCTCGCAGAGTTGAATAACCGGGAAATTTAAAAAAACGCTGTGGTTTCAACCAAGTTTCCGAAATAGAAAAAAATATGGGTTTATATTTATTACATAAAAAGGACAATTCATTTTTTTTATTAATTAAACTACGAGCATTCCATTGAACGGCCGTATGCATTTTGAAGTTTTTTATTTAGAATATTACAAAGAGATTCAATTTTTATAGCAACGTTGGGCGGTATACTATCGAGATTAAGGAGCATAATAACAGTATCCAAAAGAGAGTCTAGAACCTTTTCGTTAATCTGTCCATCAGCTGCATAGTCACTGTGTCCATGCGACTGGCCTGATATTGATTCGTTATACGATTGAATCTGATGCCCATCCTCTGTGGAGCTTTGCAAACCACATCCATTACGAGAAGAAGGAAAGTTATAACTGTTAATTATATCTTGATGAGCTCTCATATCATACCCTGACTGTAGGGGAACGTGAACCTTGCGTGGTAATGTAACTGTTTTTTTATAAGACACGTGACTAGGAGCAGATTTGGCGACTTCAGCAAATGACCGTCTGGAAGAAGGAATTAGCTGAGAAGCCTCTATGAAAGATATTGAATTTTCAGACATCGCCACTTTGATCTTAAGTTGTCGATCGAACTCAGGGCATTTTTTGTCAGTAGCTGCATGGGGGCCGGAATAGTTCAAACACGAAATTCTTTCTTCCGGGACTGGACATTCTTTACCTGTATGAGGCTGAGCACATTTTGAACACCGGGGCTGTGACCTACACTGTGATAGTACGTGACCAAACCTACAGCACTTAAAGCATTGAATTACCGGGTAGTTATACGCTTGGGTTGTAAAAGCATTGTGAAACAGATACATTCGGGGAGGTAACTTTTGACCATCCACAGTCAAAGCTACAGTTTCAGTAGGAACCCACTCCATTGCCAACGTTGTGTCGTTTTTTCGTTTAGCGTTAAGTCGCCGGACTTTAATCACTTTGCCAAAACCATCAGGCGTTGAGATATTGGCAACAATCTCCTCATTGGATAGGTCCTTAGGGACTCCACGAATTATACACATTTTACACACGTTAAATGTGGGAATAAAAACCGAGTACATATTATCTGATGCATGTCTATTCAAAAATGTGTTTGCTGCTATCATCGAGGTAAATTCAACAGACAGCCTATTCCGACCTATTTTTTTAATTCCCTCCGGTTTAATTTGAGCAACTCCATGTGAAACTAAAAATTGCCCAAATTTAACTGGGTTTAATGTGCCGCCGTTCAACTCCGAGTTTTTCTTAACGATGTGAACAATGAATGGACCATTATCCACCTGAATGTAGCATTGCCTAGTTATGAGAGGCTGAGGCGTGGCATTCATTTTTAAAGTTTTAGACGGTAGTTCATCGTTACAATTTGCCTCATGAGACGGCCTCTTCTTAGATACATTCGATTTTACACTATTTACAGAATCATCTACGGTGCATTCCTCATCCATTGCGATACAGGAAGCCACTTTGTCAATATCAGGTGGACTCTGAGGGGAATCAAAAAATTCTGAATTCCCCGAGAGCTGGCCGCATGGCAGGTTGGAACTACCCGCCATTACGGCCCCAACATTGCCGTTATCGAAATACAAGTTTGACTCGAGTATTTAACTACAATTATACAAAATAACACTTAATCATACAACTAAATATCAAATATAAACAATTATTAGGTACTGTACACCTATAATATAACTGTACAAAAGATAAAAGATATTTTAATCCTACCAGCGTTTAGAAGCGTCCTACCCTCCCGCGCTCCACAGACCGAAAAAAAACAACTAGATAATTCATATGGTCCAATGACATTTGGCATGACAATCTGCGCTTTAGTGTTGCAAGTTTAAGCAGGCTCTCACGCCCGTCCCGTACACGTACATTTTTAATATCTGCTCGGATGACTTTGCTTACTCTCACTCATTGTTTCAATATTTTAACTGTTACTAGTTGAATGGGCTTTACTGAGATGAAAAAAGATTTAATTAGAATTTTCTGTTTGCCTGTAAAGGTTGTCTTAATTGAGTTTGATATTTAATTAAGTAAAACATCCTTCATAATATAGCTACGCACTGTAAAAAGGGAAAGAACTTTCTATATTCGTTGTTGTCCCTTTTGGCCTCGTAACATAAGGATAAATAATTACATTTTTAACGTTTTTAACCGACTTTAAACGTGAAAAACGTTTTCAACTATTCTATATTTTGACAGTTGAATTTATAGTCTATGCGAATGAAAATGGTCACGTTAAAATAACGAGTTGCCATAAAATAAAATTCAGAAGTTTACTTCAAATTTACCTCGAGGCGGACGGAGCGGAATCGATAATGTAGCCAAGCCAACCAGCAGCATCAAAATTCAGACCGTATGGAATTTATCAGACACATTTTTCAAGCGTCTTCAGGTTTTGCTGTCAAGTGTCGATAGACTCGAAGGCAGTGGAGATTTCAGACGCTTTCTTGACTTCAGTTTGTTTATTTATTTAATTGTTTAGTTAGTTGAGTTATTTTTGAAATATATGCATATTCCATTAAACATAATGTAAGCATTAAGCGTATATTTTATTAAGTCTGTTAATTAAAGTTCTTGTCGCTCTGGATAATGTTAGACTTAAATTATCGTAGATAAAACTTTTAAACTACTTTTATCCCTATCCCTACCTCTACCCTATAAATTACACTCAGCAGCTGTATTAAAAGAAATTAGTAAGATGAAAAACTGATTACCTTTTACGATTTGGCTACGAATAAGAACCAGGGCGAAAATTCCAAGACGAAAAACAATATTGCTTTTGACCTGTTATCTTATTGTCAACGTTTTGATAGCTCTTATTTACTTGACAGTATTGGCGTCCGGGTTGAAAACAAAACCATAACACGCCAAATGCAATATTTTTTAACGTCGTAGAATAGACACGCCCAGTTAGTGTTTACCTTACATACATACCTTCACGCCTTCATTCCCAGAGTGGGTTAGGCAGAGCTACAGAATTACCAACAACTCTAAAAAATGTTGATAATTCTTTAACTACATTTTGCAAAATTACGCTAAGATGTTTTTCAGCGTATTAGTGGAGCATTTCTAAAAAAGTTTGCAGGTTGGTAGGGTGAATGAAGCTGAGCCTAAATAACATAGTCTCCCAAAATGTCCTCATACACTTGTATGAAACTTTCCTTTTTTGTTACCGTGAACCAAAGAAAGTTAGTGTATGAGGACATTTTGGGAGACTATGTTATTTAGGCTCAGCTTCATTCACCCTACCAACCTGCATTTTTTTTCTTAAATGAAATGTATAAACTTTTTTAGAAATGCTCAGTGACAGGTTGCAAGCCCATCGCCTAACAGTACTACAAGCTTTTATTCCCTTAGTCACCTCTTACGACATCCACGGGAAGACATGGATTGGCACTAAATATTCTAACCCGGCAACCACAGTTAGGGTTTTTAAAGTTAAAACATTAACCGATGCCCGATTGAGCACTTTTTACTGAAGGGGTGCAGTGTTTTCATTGCGCTCATTTAAATATAGCGCATCAAAGGGGAGCTAAGTGTTTTCAAAGGTGCATGGTTTGTTGTGACTCTTGCTCGCGCGTACGTGAGCGTTACGTCAAAATAGAAGTAATTGCTTTTTGGGCTTTTTATAGAATGTATAATTATAGTTTGAGCAGTCCTAAAATATTGGTAGATTCGGGAACATTATCCGACTTACGACTTTCAAGTTATTTTAAATTCGTGCGTTCTGGTTTTAAACAGTTTCGATATTCGGTTTTGGGTACTTAATAATAATGAGAGTCGTGGCTAATATTGATTGTTTACTCTTTCAAATCCAAGTTAAATTAAATTAACGGAATGCAACATCAGAGCCATTGCTATAAAATTCTGTAGACACGTATTTACACTTCGAACTTTAGTTTTTAGGGTTCCGTATTCAAACTAGGAACCGTTATAGTTTCGCTATGTCCGTCCGTCCGCAGCCTAGCTCAGAGACTCTTAGTAGTAGAAAGCTGTAATTTGGCATGAATATACCTATTATTCACGCCAACAACGAGGTAAAATGAAATCCTGTGAAACATTTTTTTTTATGTGTACCTCTTCTACACGTAACGGGGATGTATTTTTTTTCTCGTCTACCCCATAGTGTGGGGTATTATTGGATAGGTCTTACAAAAATATTGCGGGTTTATACCGTGCCGCGTGGTTGCCGTGTGGTTGCCGGCTTAGAATTGTGCCACTCCATGTCTTCCCGTGGAAGTCGTAAGAGGCGACTAAGGGAATAAAGGCTTGTAGTACTGTTAGGCGATGGGCTTGCTACCTGTCACTAATATACACTGTTAAACATCTTAGCCTAATTGTGCAAATTGTGGTTACAGAGTTATCAACAAGTTTTTAGAGTTGTTGGTAATTCTGTAGCTCTGCCTACCCCACTCTGGGAATGAAGGCGTGAAGGTATGTATGTGTGTGTGTGTATACCAATTATTTTTCGATTAAGGGATCCGTTTATTAAATATTAAGCTTTAAAGCACCAATTGTCGTGTCCCGTGAAAAATATCTTTTATGAAAGCGCATATCGAATTTAAAAGAAAAACTATCACGACTAAGTAGACTTGATTAATTCTTGAGATACAGGTGACCTAAGACAGCACCAAATAACTTTAATTAGAGAATTAGTTCATACTTGTTTTTTTTAGATAGTTATGGTGAAGTAACTGCTACCCTACACTGAGCATGGTCAGACATGCTCTTGCCCGGTTTTAATAATGGATTTAATAATAAAAAAGGGACAATAGTTACAGAGAGGGTTCTATAAATAAATGCAGTAGGAAGTCTGCCGTTTGTGCAAACATTTTTCAAAAGGGTAGATAGAGCTTTAGTAATTTAGTTAATGGACTTTGAAACTCCGCTTCTAATTAGCTTTCATGAAATTTTCCCTGTGTAATATTTATCGCTAACCGTTAAGTTCTTTTAGTTTAAGAGCGTATAAAAAACCCCTTTAGGTTTCATGGGTTCACTCAGCCCTGTAATGGGTCTTCGTTTTTAGTCTGCAATTTACGTTTCCCTCTTCTATTGGCGGCTAAGCGACTTTGGAAAGTGCTCTGTTGCACTATTACTGTAAAATAGAAAACGCTTTTATCGTCCAGGAAAATATTTCAGTTGTATTTCTTAGCAATTTGTTTATTCACAAAACGCTCAAACACGTAAAACTTAACAGTATGTTGGTATAATTATGTAACTTACTGTTAAAAGAGACCCTACTCTGAAAATCGAAGTTCTAAGCTACCTTAGCTCCATCCCTGTTACCCGTCATTCGAGACTAAATCGAGAGAAAGGGATGAATTTCACGTAACTTCGAACAGATTTTCAAAGTAATGCTTCAGTATCTAACTAAAATCAGATTAGGGATCGACCACACCTAAACTTAATTTAGGCAAGTACACGCAGCGTGTACTACGCTGCGTCACGTAGGTATTTAACGCGTCTTTTGCGTCGACTGATGTGGTCACACCACGACCAAAAGAACGCCATATGATAAATTACTTTTTTCTATTTCGACGCAGTTAAATTAGCAGCTTGAAAGTGCGTATTTCAGCGACGGTATGGTCTATCCTTTATATTTTAATACCTCCTTCCTCACGTAAGGCGCTAAGCTGTCATATATTGTCTGTGGTCATAATACTTTTACCCTATTTCTGTAGCAGTAGGGTATCGCGGGACTGCAGAGCGCTAATGTCCTTGCTGGGTGATTTATAGCGAGACGAATAATCGATACTATCGTAGTCGGCGCGTTGTGTTGGCGCCCTGCTTTATGATCTATGGTTTTATTTGAAACTTATGACACTTACGGCCCGATGTTTGATCAGTAGTCAAACATACTAATAGTTAAAAATCGTAACCATTTTTTAAACCGAACGAAATGTGTCACATTTTCCATTCGATAATTGAATTTGAACTATTAGTTCAGTTCAGTTAACTACTGATCAAACAACTCGCCCTTAGGGCCTATTGTTTGATCAGTACCGTAAAATGGGGTGACTTTAGAAACGCGGGGCAACTTTGATAATTTTTTTAATCGTCGATTTTGTGGAATTGCTAAGTTATTATTTATTTATAAAGATTTTGGCTAAGTAAAAAATTGTAAACTCAACACAAATTTTGAAATAAACAGATTTTATTATTATTATTTGTATGTCTTTACCATTCACGAGACTATGGGAGTCCCGGACCTTTGGAAGGCGTACATGGAGCCGAAGCCAACACGCAGAGGCCCTTTAGACAAGTTTAATTTAGTAAAGTGATGGGCACCAACCGGCGATTGTCCCTGAGTTCAAACTATGGAAGTATGCTCCCACGGACAACCAACGGTTAGTGTAGGACTATTTAAGAAGGATGGAAGTATTAAAATGGGCTCTATGAATGAACAGATATGGATTGGTGAACTAGGCTATTGATGAAACTACGGCGCCTGCCTGGCCAATGCTAATTACTTTGGTTGAAATGGCAGGCGGTGACTCGCCAGCTCAATGGAATGGGCCTCCCGAAATAGCCGCATATATATAGCAGCAGGGAGGTAACAGTTCCAGAGGGGCTAAGGGTGGAGAGGTGCTTCTGGACTTTAAACGACCATAAGGTGCCCACTCACCACTTATGCAACACATCCACCCTTCGAGCATATAGCTCTTGCGACTCCACTCTGACCGGCCAATAAAGGCAAGCCAGAGGTGAGGGTCTGTTCCTCGTCATTATTCACTCCAGCCGGCCGGTGAAGGCAAGCGTGAGGTGAGGAACAGGACCTACCCTCGGGAGCATTCAGGTCCGTGGTGTCGCCACTCACCAACAGCTCGCCACTAAGTACATTCATTATTAGCTCTTTCGCGAAATTACTTTCATATGTCTCATATTAGAGCGCAAAATGTTGAAAGTGATTGTGACAGATAGTGATGGGTCGTTACCGGGAATATTCCCATGGCGGGAATATTCCCAGTAATGTTACCAGTAATATTTCCAAGTATTGGAAATTTAGGGAAATATAGAAAAACTGAATTATAAAGTAATATTTTTTTTGTGTTTTATGCTTATTTGGTGAACATTGGAACAATTTAGAATAAAAAAAAATACTGAGCTCCCCCCCTGAAAGTAAATTCCCAATGTTACCGGGAATATTCCCAAAATTACCAGGTATTTTTCCAATGTTACTGGGAATATTCCCATCGTGTAATTATGGCCAAGTACACTTTAAATCACGGTAAAAACATCTTAGTTTCGATCGAAATGAAAGAAAATGTCGGAAAATCAGTTTAATTATACAAATACACACGGCGTCAAAAAAATCGCACCTTTTGAAATTTTGATTTCAAGCGAATAAAGCTCTTAACTTATTTATTGTACCCTACCAATATTAGTATCATTTGAAAGCACAGTTAATCAACTTTAAAAACGCGAATCGTTCTTTTTCGTAAAAACAATGATCACGACACGTTAGGGTCTTTAAAAAAAAGTGATGGAAAACTCATTAGAGGACTCACTACTTGTGCCACCCTGAACACGAATAAAAGGGGAGGTAAAAATTAATTATGGGTAATTTGCTATCCAGACATCACAGAAGTCACACCTGAACAGCTCCAGTAAGAGAAAACTCTGAAAAATGGATATCACGGCAGAAGAAGCAGCTCAAGTGGTAGCACTACTGCAATCAGGACTACGGCAGGTTGATGTTGCTCGACAACTCAACATAAGCCGTTTCCGGGTGAAACGAGTATCCCAGCGGTTCCAGGAGACTGGAGGCTACATCAGGAAGCATGGATCTGGGAGACGACGTTTCACTTCCGACAGAGACGACCGCTATATTGTGTCAACGTGTTTGCGTAACCGATTCTCCAACGCTGTTGAGGTGCAACAGCAGCTCCGAACAGCTCGGAGGACGTCGGTGAGCGTCTCCACAGTAAGAAGAAGGCTGCGAGATAAGCTAATCCTGCCTCGTAGGGCTGCTACGGGCCCCAAATTGACAGCAGAGCATAGGCGAGTCAGACTTCAGACTGTCCTCTTCTCCGACGAGACGAGGGTATGCCTTTTCTGCAACGATAGGCGTGGAAGAGTGTACAGGAGGCAGGGAGAACGGTACTCACAAGCCTGCTTTGAAGAAACCGTCAGCTACGGAGGAGGATCCTGCATGTTCTGGGGCGGACTTTCAATCCAGGGCAAAACCGACCTTGTGTGCGTCTCCCGCACTGGAGGTGGACGTGGCCAGGGGTCCCTGACTGCTCATCGGTACATCACAGAGATCCTGGAGGACCACGTGGTCCCGTATCCTGGTTTTGTTGGGCCTGAATTCACATTCATGCACGACAACGGCCGCTCTCATACGGCGTTGATTGTTCGGGACTACCTGGATCAGGTTGGGATCCCCGTGATGCAGTGGCTAGCGAGAAGTCCTGACCTGAACCCCATAGAACACCTTTGGGATGATCTAAAACGCCGGGTGCGGTCTCGTGATACTGCCCCTGCTACCCTTGAACAGCTTCGGGACGCCGTCGTCGAGGAGTGGAGTGACATTCCTCAAGAACGAATCGTGACGTTGGTGAGGTCAATGAAGGATCGCATGGAGGCTGTAATTAGGGCTTGGGCAGGTAACACTAGATTTTAAGTTTAGTTTTAAGAATTTGTTTTACTGTATTTTTTTAATTTTGTTATGTTTTTAGATTGTGTAATTTTGGCGTGAATAAATGTTTTTCCTCTTTTCATGAAAAACTATTTTTTTTAAGCTTAGTAATCATTATCACATTTTTCACTATCATCACAAAAGGCACGTGCACTGAGTCGAGTCAAGGGCAAAACTAAGTCCTTTGTGTTTGTGCCATTTCAGATAAGAAGTTTGTGTGAAAGAGAAAAAAGGTGATATGTGTTTTTTTTTTTTTTTTTCTATATATCATAGGAAGGCAAACGAGCACACAGGCCACCTGATGGTAAGTGGAAACTGTGACCCATAGACATTCGCATTCACAAGACCGCAATCCTAAGACTGCAAATGCGTTGCCAACCCTGAGGCCGAAGATGGAATGCCTCTATGCTAGTCATTTCACCGGCTGTCTTATCCCCAAACCGGAACACAACAATGCGAACACTGCTGCTTGGCGGTAGGTTAATGGATAAGATGGTGGTACCTACCCGGACGGACCCTGCACAAGGTCCTCCCACCTCCAAAAAGAGAAAGGAATATATCTATGCATATTGCTTATTTAACTAACTATATAATCATTAAATCTCATATAAATCACCAGTATAGTATATTCCCACCTTTTGGGAATATTACTGGTAACATTAGAAACTTACTGGGAATATTCCCAAACGGAAACTTACTGGTAACGGGAATATTACCGCGGCCCATCACTAGTGACAGATTTAAAAACTACGAAACAAGAAACCCCTAATTTTTGGCATGCTTCAGGGGTGACTTTGATATTGTGATATAAGCACAAGGATAATCAAAGTAGCCCCATTTTAAGAAACAAGATTTTAGGCTGCGTAATTATTTTTTTCTAATAAGCCGTCTATCGTAGTCTGCCTCAAGCTGCTTTAAGTTACTCCAAATAAGTAGCCGCTAATATGATATTTTTAATAATTTATTTAACGATTAAATGCGGGAGCTACAGAAGATTTATTTTTAAAATTAATCAATCTAACCCCATTTTACGGTAGTTAAATTAACTAATCGTTACATAAAAACCGTAACTAATGTTTAAATCTCTAGGAAATCTGTTGAATTTTCGATTCCTTTTTCGAATTTTAACAATTAGTTGAGTTAACTACTAATTAAACAACAGGCCATTAGCCAGTTGTTGTTTTATCGATAAAAAATTATACACTTTGATTTTAAATGTGTTCCGTGTACTAAATTTTTATGTTTTTACAGACGTGAAACTAAAGAAAAAAAAAAGTAAATCCTTTGTCACCCTAAATCTCTCAAACTGTAGTCAGCGATTAGGCTGTATGGCTCAATGTCCTTTGCCTTTCCTTAAGGGATAAAACACATGAAAAAAAATGTAGTCAGCGACTTACAATATTTGAAACCATAAAGCCGACAGATTGACTTACCTAAGAGTTGTTTAACTTTTTTTGATGTGGATTAATTGATTTTCAATAATAACAAAAAAGGCAGCTTGTTACATTTATTTCCAAAAAATTATGAAGGAATAGATTATTATTTTCACTCCAAATTGGGGAATACAGCTTGTGATTGCAACCTTATCAAATTACCCCGATGCATTTATCATAAACAATATTAACCTACACTGTAGTATTTATGAAGTACGCGAAGTCTAACTAGGATTACTTTTAAAAATCTAATTAAATTACAACTTCCACAATCAATTTTAATTAATCACAACAATAATACCAAACAGGGGGCTTAAAAATGCGTGCCCATTATCGTATTGTGTAACGCCGAGCTCGAGTGCATATAATATAACGAGTACATTCATAATGCAAGCCCCCAGTAAGTGAATAAACGCACGGCACGAGCTGGGGGAGCACGTGTTGAATTTCACGCTTTATTTCATAACCTAGAAGTGGTCAAAGGGCAAGCGATTTATCGTTGGAATATTACGCCCACGAATTTGTTCGTGTTTGCTTTTGCAAGTAAATGCACGCTATACGCAATGCACTCATACGTTTCTCTATTCTACTCTGCAAAACTGTATGCCTTTGACATGTATTGTTATTTACTAAGCCGCCATTACTGCCAAGTAAATAAGAGCTATGGTAACGTACGTAGACGTTAATATTATAACCTTATTATAACATGTAAATATATTTTTATATATTTCTATTTTGTTACGAAATAGATTAGAAATTTAAAAAACAAGTTAAGTTCCCCAAAATAACATAAAATATAAGGATAAAAGAAATCAAGCAAGAATATTAGAAACTACTAACAATATGCGTAAAAAAACCCGAGCGTGAGTAACAAGTTATAAGCTTCGATTATCCGATCTTTTGTTGCGAAAACAGTTTCATCCCCTCGTTGCCAAGGGTGGCGTTTATGGGGTTCGCAAATGGTCCGGTTGATGCCGAGTTTCATGTGCTTTCTATTATCATTACTGTTCTGGTTTCGGGAAAAAGATTCTTGAGGGCAATTAGGGCCTTATCAGTAAAGCGAAAGCTTTTGAAATGATACGCAAAAAGGTTAGCATGAATTTTAAAAAGAAGTATCGTTAGACTATAATCTTGACTAGGTTTCGTTAGCGTGGAACTCGTTTGTCATTATTCCCTCGGTCTCTATTATATTTTCTGATAAACACAACTGAATGTTTTTTAAACACTAAAACATGCAAATACGTTATAAATTTGAAATATGATAAGTTTAGTCAAAAAGGTTGCGAGCCCGAAAAAAAAATACGGAAAATGTTGGCGACAATTTAATAGTACTCACCCTTTAGACAACGAAATAAATACTTTATATACAAAAATATATACTTACATACATAAAAAACATCCAAGACTCAGAAACAAATAATTACCTAATGTATTTTTCTACAACATGGTCATAACAAAATGATTCCATTAAAAAAACAGCGTTGTCTATGGACATCAGACATTCTGCTATCAAAAGCAAAAAGGCGGTATAGGTACGCATAACGCATATTGAATCATGATCTTTATTACAATTGAATTTTTTCATATTTTTACAATTCCTCTAATTTGAAAACCATTTCGAGGATCAGGGTTTTAAAGCCGTTCTGCATTATTACATTTTTGAAATATTTATCTATTTCGGATATTTCGACAGAAGTATATTTAACCGTTGTTTGACTTTCGTTATCGGCTTAAAGCCCTCGTAGGCACAGTATATAAATAAACCAGTAAAGAAACTAGGCCTACTTTTCAAGGTATTTAACCTACGCTCCAATTGAGCGTAAGGGTTGTCCACTGACATATTGTAAAATTGAAAAAAAAACTTGTTTATTGTATCTCAGCTAGTTAGTGCAAAATCGATACGTGTGATCTGCGACAACAAATCCGTTGCAGATTGAGAAAAAGTAGCCGCCATCTTGAACTTTTTAGTTATTCAACCGATTGCTTCCAAAATCGATATATGGGGATGTGTATGGTCTCCGACAACTTATCTGTTGACAGATTGAGAAAAAGTAGAGGCCATATTTATTTTTTTATTTATTCAACCGATTGCTTCCAAAATCGATATCTGGGGATGTGCGTGGTCTCCGACAACGAATTTGTTGGCAGAATGAGAAAAAGTAGCCGCCATCTTGAACTTTTTTATTATTCGACAGGCTAATTCAAATATCGATTTCGAGAGTTAGGACCACACAGATCTCCAGATATCGATTTTGGAAGCAGCCTGTCGAATAATAAAAAAAATCAAGATGGCGGCTACTTTTTCTCATTCCGCCAACAGATTAGTTGTCGGAGACCATACACATCCCCAGATATCGATTTTGGAAGCAATCGGTTGATTAACTAAAGAGTTCAAGATGGCGGCTACTTTTTCTCATGCTGCCAACGAAATCACTGTCAGAGACCACACAGATCCCCAGATTTCGATTTTGGAAGGAATAGGTAGAACAACACAAAGTGTAACATGGCGGCGGTTTATTCTTTTTCTAAATTCGAGAGGAAGTATGCTTATTTGACATATTTCATAACCTAATAAACAAAATGTCAGACGTGTTGCAAAAGTTCCCGATTCGTCGGGAGATCTACCGATTTCGGCTCTTCCCTCCCGATATCACGATTTAGCGACCCCGTTTCCCGAATTTCTACATTTCGAACCAAAGTAACAAATTAACAGTATTTTTAAGACGACAACACCAAAGGTAGACACTCAAAGAAGGACCTATCCACGGTCGAGAAAAATATTTAAAAAAAAACACTCAATGTTCAAATATTGCAGAGATGTTTATTATTTTATATCGTTTAATAATTTAATAGTTTGTAAATTAAAGTAATAAGTGTAAAATAGAGTTGTTTTATTTCGACTAAAATCTCCCGAGTTCTCTCGAATTTTCGCTGGGAAATTAAACGATTTTTATATTTTTACTTTTGCAACACGTCATCGTATTATAAAAAACATTTTATTTAAAAATATTTTATTTATTCTTACCTTTCAACACCAGCAGAGAGTTTAAAAAATGAAAGTTCCGGGTTTGAAGAAGCCGAATTCAAACAACCGTATATACCACGCAATACTTTTGTGGCATCTTTCTCAAGAACGAACGTAAAATGCGAAGGAGCCCATTCGTCTCGACGCGACACACGCGGCTGACAGCACCGCCAAATCCTCTTAGCGGTCTCGTAGAGGCGTGCGTCTGTGTGAGTGCGTCGTTTCGAGCATTTTTTCGTAGCTTCTTTACTGGTTTATTTATATACTGTGTCGTAGGTGTATCATACGGATTAGGCGAATACCGCTTAAAATAGTATGTTTTCATACACTATTATAATGACTTTTTATCATTAGATATCATGTAATTGTTGAAATTTATTAGAAAATGCCAACCCAAATTTGAAATAATCATGTCATCCATAAAATATCTGCTAAATAAATAAAGATATTAAAACAAAACTATTGGGTCATATACAAAATTAATGAAATTGGTCTCTTAAATTTACCTATTCTTTCGAATTAGAATGTAAAAACCGTGAGTTTTTTTTGGTCTATCCCAATTATGTACGTACTCTTTTCTTTTGGTTGGCAGTATTGGCACTGAGTATTCTGTATAATTCTACGTAAGTGTTGTTTGTCACAAACTTGTAGCAATATGAAGCGACAGTTGGGCAACTAGTTTCGCTCTGGAACGAGCAACTTTTGCGTATTCCTTATAAATTCTCAACAGTGCGGAAGACTCAAGAGTTCCCCGGTTTAAAGTTTAAGTTTAAAAAAATTGATGGCGCAATTGGGTCATTGTGCTTTGAAGTAGTTAGACACTGCAAGCAAGCGGCAGGCGGCAAGTTAAATAAAAACCAAGCTTAAAAATACTCGACTGCTTGTGTTTTCATGTTATCGTGAAACAACTATTCCTGTTTTAAATAACCCTCTTGTATATTTTAGGTCATTTAAAGCCATAGACTTGTGGCCACTACACGTTGGCAGATCATGGGCGTGCGTAAGGGACAGAGTAATACGTAAGAGTGAGCAACCTATTCTTGCATCTCTCTCTTACGTATTGCTCCGTCCCTTACGCACACCCATGATCCGCCAACGTGCAGTATATTACTTCGTATGGACTGGCCTCTAGCACAATAAATCTGACCAACTCTATGGTGTAAAAACTATAATTGCGACTCCATGACGTCACAGTGACGAGCTCTGTTTCATGAAGTCTTCTAAACCGCTAGGTTGACAATTATATTAAGTCCAAAATGTCGAATTATGTTGTTTTAAAATTGTGACAGTGCTATGAAGTACAACCTAGTTGGTAAGAAGTCTGAAAGATGGCGCTTTTGTTACTCGGTCAAATTTGTGACATGCATGTATGGCTTTATCCGCCATATTGTAACGCTTTCGATGTTAAGTTAGGACTAAATCTAACCACACCCAGTTTATCAAAATCGGGCTATTCAGCCTCTAGGAGGGAACAAAGAGTCATACATATCCACAATACAGGAGCTTCTACTTTAGTTTAGTTAGGCTATCTTGCTTCGATATCTTTCATCACACTGTTGACGTTATGTCAGCTTTTAAAGTCAAGTGATTAATAGCTAGCTATAGAATATGGGATAACACAATAAGAAGTAGAGACTAAGGTTAAAACCTAACCCATAAGTAGGTCGGTTAAAAAAACAAATTCCGTATAGTTTTGTGATTTTAAATAAATAAATGAATATCAGGGGACAATTTCACACAAATTGACCTAGCCCCAAACTAAGCTCTAGGCTTGTACTATGGGTACTAGGCAACGATTAACTTACTTATATAAATAAATACATACTTAAATACATAGAAAACTCCCAAGACTCAGGAACAAATACCCGCGCTCATCACTCAAATATTTGGTCGGACCGGGATCGAACCCGGGACCGCTAGCTTCGTAGGCAGGGTCACTACCGACTAGGCGGTCGATTTTGTGTTCGGAGAAGCGGGGGGAGGTAACCGTGACTCAAGTTTTTCAAGTGACGTCATTGATCGTGATTGATGACTGATGATTTATAATTTCGTTCAGCTTCTGTTTGTGTTTGTGTTTAATTCTTTTAATGCTGTTCCATTCAGTTTGGTAAAAATTTACTACGATATACTGTCAATTTTACGACTATATTGCAAAATGAATACTTACTAAGCTAGTATATCAAATCATCGAATCAAATCATTTATTTAGTTTTCATAACTAAATACATTTATGAGGATAACAATATTTAATGATGTTAACAATAAAAAGTTAAAACTAAACTTTTTTAAATTAAAATAAAACTAAGCTACTCAAATATTAAATATGTACTTAAATAATAATCACCACTATAAAATATTATTATAGGTTTTAAAAAAATATATAAGTTCAGTACTTTCGGAGATCTGGGGGGTTGGAAATTTTGGTGTTCTTTCATGAATAAAATCAAAACAAAAATATGTTTGAGATCCTCATATGATATGTGACACATTAAGGTTTGCAAAACTTTTGTTTTTAATTTCCTAATTAATCCCACAAAAATGACCCTTATTAAAAAAAAAATAGTTTGCATATCTGTGTTTGTAATCACTTTACATGTGTGCCAAATTTCAACTCAATCGTTCCAGTAGTTTCGGAGCAAATTGGCTGTGACAGACGGACAGACAGACAGACGCACGAATGATCCTATAAGGATTCCGTTTTTTCATTTTTTTTACGGATCCCTAATAATACTTACGCTTTAATGTTAAACCCTAGCCAATGTGCTTCAATTTTATTGAAATAGGTAATGACCAAGAGGGTAACGTACTGATTTTTATTATTATTGTGGTTTTACGGCTTTTTATTAAACCTGTGCTGCCTGTTAATTGAACTTTTTTATTGCGGCTTCCACCGAACCTAAGTAGAAGTGAAGTTGAAAGGGCATAAATGACTTGCTTTGATCCTCGGCCAACCCTTATCCAAAATCAAAATGGCCTCACATCGTAATGTAGGTACTCATGGTTAGGTTCGGGGAATACGGAATTATGTGAGAAAAATACTGACCACGAAATGTCAAGAAGTTTAACAAAAAGCAAGCATAAAAACCCTACTATATACTATACGTATGTTAAATACCCATGTTATATACTGTTAAATCCGTCCTTCATTTAAGTTAAATGTACCCAGTTAAAACTCTGAATGCTAAGACAAATCTAACTCCTCGTTTGTTGAAATTGAGCCAAACGTTACATATTACATACAATACTTGATTTTTTTTGGGCTCCAATTTGGGAAAATGTAAGTAGCTAATTTTCACAAAATGTCAAATAAATCATTTAAATTATGAATCATTTGTTAAACCTGTAGATGCATAACGTTGATATCGTCGGTGAAACTGCAAAACCGCATAAGTAACATTTAAAAAAAGGAGCAATATGCACCTTTTTAATAAGACGGTAAGTTAAATTTTGCTCTATCATAAATTTGTTACTTACGCAGTTTTGCAGCATCACCGACGATATGCCACATCACACTTATGCCGAACGTTGGTTGTGAAATGAAAATTTGCAAATTGACTGTCGATAAAATGATAGGATACCCTAAACAAGTCTTACAAAAAGCAAGTTTTAAAAACCCAACTACTCTTTGAATAATATATCTGAATAGGAACAGACTTTAGACATGTCTAGCTTAGATGTGAGGAGACTGTCTTAGCTATATTTAAGACTACTAATGACTCACTTTTCACTGGAAGATTAAACGAAGCCCATATAAGTAGATATTTTCAATGTTTTGACCTTAATATAGACTAAGAAGCAATTATACTGAGTAAATCTAGTGCAAATTAAATTAAACCATAATCCTTAAATGGAAGGTGAGCAGTGTCGAGCTGGCAATGGACCAAATACCGGTGTGGCATTCCGAGGGAAAGATGTGAATGGATTGTAATTGCTTGGCTCTTCTGATTCAAGCTGCGGGTAATTTCCATTTCGTATTCAACTGTTTCTGAACTGTATTTGGGACAATAATTGGGGAAACGGCTCTATTGTTGACACCTTACCAATTATTAGCACAATGAACTGTATAATAGGGTTAGAGGCTTCTAATGAGCTAATTCTACAATCACCTTAGGCCTTAGTCCCAATCACTGGTATTTGGCCTTCCTAACTTTTAAGAGTTGTATCTTTTGAACCGTAACAGATAGGAGCTTTAATTTTTCTTCAATTTGCAATGACCCTCCTATCTATTACGGTTCAAAGTATAGGCACACAAGAAATGTTTTTTATCAACGTAAGTATTTTTGTCATAACGATATTAGGCCACCCTCCTTTTCCACCATTCATTTTATTGAGGTCAACATGCTCCCAACACCAAATTCGTAACGTTCAGCCATCTTGTTTTTAGAATATTTTTTATTCTCTATGACTTTATCCTCATCCTTTGTATTCTGGATAAGTTGTTAGCTAAAATGTCAATATAGAGAATCATTCCACATGCTGCAGTAAAAATAAGTCGTCAAAACATTCTTACAGTAGCTGTTCTAACTAGCACTGGCTTGAATGTCACTAGCAATTCTCACGACCAGTGTAAAATATGACTAGAGTCTATCAAAGTAATTTATAACCCTTGTCCTAAGTCGGCTAGGACTGATAGCGACGAAACACGCAACGCAACGCGACTAACATATTGCAGTAAAAACTTGGGGTTAGCTGGGGCTGAGGAATCGATCAATTGTAAGTCTAGGTAATAGTAATTAGTTTAATTGTGATCTATCATAATCATCATTGAAGCATTATGTACTCTATTAGTAACCAGGTTAATTTTAAAATGCCTCAACTATTACTATGCAGTTAGCCGCCTTCTTAAATATTATGGCAGCATTAGGGACTCTCCATTCTAGTGGAGTAGAGTGAATTGGATATTTTGTATCCCAACGGAGTACATCACAATATACATTATTGAATGGATATATTGAATACTTGGACATTTTTGATATGTTTAGCTCCTTCTCTTTGACACACGGCACCCTTACTCTTTCTTTCTTTTGATCCTTGGTCAATCAAGTTCATGTTAAAGATATTATCAAAATGAAGATGATACCTACTTACTATTAAGTCAAGGACGTTTGTTTACAGTTTCAGTTCAGAAAAATATGCTCTTACTTTCTCAAACTGAACGATTTTAAACTTTTTGACCGCCAAAGCCGGCAAAAAACGTCATCGGAAATTCGTAGCACTGACGCTAAACGCCTGCAAATGCCGCCAAACTTCATAAGCCACGGAGTCTTGTGGCATATTATGCCACAAGACTGGCACCTAAGACGAAAGGTTAAAAAATGGCACCCAATTACCTAAAGCCATTGTAACTTTTATTTGAAGATGTCTTTATCAAAAATGTTTAGGTACCTTACTAAGAAGAAGGCCTGCGAAGTTTTGACCTCGTTACCGCAAAAGAAGCATATATTCGCGTAAAGGAACTGGTGTACTATTGCAAAGCCGAGTTTGGGTTACCGGGAGATCATCGTGGGGTCTCTTAGCTTTTCACGCCTTTGAAACAAAATCTCAGGAGCTAACTAAAAGCCGACTACGTACCTGAATTTGATGTTCTGGGTTAAGAAAAATTAACCCTTTACACTCCTTAGATATAGATAAATCCATCATAACATAACCCATAGGTCAGCCTCATAGGAGGTTAAGCATATACAATGTTTTACCTTTCTTCGGCAGTTGGTTAATGGTGCGTTCCTATATTCAAAACCGTTGGTAGAATTGTGACGTCTCGTTAAAATTTGACACATTTTGTACGTAGCAAATGTCATAACGCTACTGCCCGTAAGGGAAACGATTCGTTTCTTGAATATAGGAACCGGGCATAAAAGTACGATATTTGCATAATGATAATTATGTTGAAACTGGAAAGCCATTCAGAACAATTATCGCCATTTCTTTTGGACATTGTAAGGTATTTCAGAAAAGAAAGTACCCCGAGTTACAATCTAACTCTGTGCGTTGCAAATCGATGGGTTAAGAAGACCAGTGCAGGCGACACCAAACAAATACTCTTCATATAATTTTAGAATTGCTTTTGCTTAGTCCGTTTCTTCAAAATTGAACGAGGCAAGTTCCCGTGACTATGACTTGCAACTCCTGATTACTCAGCGCACCCCTGTTGATACAGTAACACTAACTGAATAGTATAGTTTGCTGCGTATTGATCGGGGGTGATACAAAGCTTTTTATTTAATGACGTCGCAAGTAAACCCCTTAAAATGTGTCAAGTAAATCCTGGCGCCTTTTTGTTAACATCAACGTCACCTCTTTTACTGTCACTTTTGTGAAATAGGAGGCTGTTTCTAGGTTCAAATTCTTGCACATTTGATTTTTTATTTGTTTATTGCAATCATGAATAGCCATTGTTTACCGACTGGCCTGCCCCGTTCTGGTATCTCTAACATATGTTTCCTTACTATAGCTTCTAGGTGAATCTCCGTTGTGTTGTGGACAGCATAAATAAATCGTCCACTCCTTAACCTTTAATATCGATAGTATCACCACTAGAAGTAAAAAAAACATGGAAATTTTGATATGCTTTATATAGCTAGCTGGATCATGTAGCTTAGTCAAAATGAAAGCTGCAAAAAACGATCATATAATCACCCCGACTAGGGTTACCTTCCGTCCGGATAAATCCGGACATATCCGGACTTTGCCCGGACCTATAATTTGTCCTGTCTTTTTTAATAAGATGGATCATGAGGTTCATGAGTAATAAAAACACATCTTAAATAAAACTGCAGCGCAACTCGCAATGCGAGCGTCTGCTACCATGCCTACTATACCACTGTAACTAAGTGAGCAATGTTTCCATTTTGTAACTAAAATGTCCGGACTTTTATCGAAATGTTTGGACTTTTGTGAGGACTTTTTAAATTCCTAAATGGTAACCCTAACCCCGACCCTTTCGCAGCCGTATAAAAAGCAACGGCAGAAACCCTCACTAAATTGAATTTTGACAAAGGACTCCGCTTGCGCTTTGTACTGACGCGAGTGTGTCGCTCGGTCGGCCATCATTCAAACATTTAGGGCTTAGCTAACAATGTGCAATGGGCTGTTTTTTATCGACTGGCAAATATGATGGATTTAATGGTGAAATTTGCGCAACGTTTAACCTTTTTCAAAATGTTAGGGAATTGGGTTTAAATATCGCTACATATTTCAAATTTGGCTATTATTGGGTGTAATTATTATGTTATTTCTTAATGTTAAGTTGAGGTTTTTTAATAATAGATTAGGGAAATATACCTTGTCACGTCCTACCGGGTGGCAAGAAAAACTCGATAAAAGTTTAAAGAATTTATTGAAAAGAACTCCGGTAGTGTGAACAGAAGAGGGTAGTAGGTTCGTAGGGGGTGGTCTGATTCTGTGAAGTGGATAGCACTTCCCTCGTAAATTAGAGTGACGCGGAGCGGCGGTGGAGGTAACCCGTCGGCAGCCCGACGGTGTACGATGCCAGGATCCTGGCGTCAGGGGGGTAGCTCCCGGTGTGTAGCACCGGACCCCACTCGACGATCCTGGTCCCGGAGATAGACGCCGCGCCGGCCAAGTAGGTGAGTAGAGGAGGAGTAGATGGGTAGCAGCGTTGGTGTACTCCTAGCGGAGGTGTACTCCCAGCGGTGATTATGAACGGTGAGCGGTGAAAGGTGAACGGTGATCGTTGCTCCCTGAACGGTGAAAGGTGAACGGTGATCGTTGCTCCCTGAACGGTGAACGGTGCTCGTGCATCATGATAGGTGATCGGTGCTCATGATGGGTGATCGGTGTTCATGATGGATGATCGGTGCTCATGATGGTTGATCGGTGCTCATGATGGGTGATCGGTGCTCATGTACGGTGAACCCTGGAAACCCAAGCATTGGCTGTGTGAGCCTGGTGTCCAGTATTGGGATAGTTATGCCAGCCGCCGTTGGGTGAAGCCCGAGGGAATAGCGCCTTTAATTATTGGCGGTGGCAAGAACTATCGGAACGGAGTTACATTAAACAAAGAGAAGCTAAGCCAAAATAACAATTTACTAAGGAAGTTAATATACTAACGACCGTTATGAAGTAACGGTCGGTTATTAGAAATAAAAAATGGTTAAAAGAATAATTTGGAATAATCTAGAAGAACACACAATAAGAAAATATAAAACACGATAACATTACACAGCAATATAGAAGTAGAATAGACAGTTAGTTCGTTGCACTGAACTTACCCGATTTGGGGATTTGCACCGATTTTATAGATAGGTATTAAGTACCTATAAGAACGTTAACACTAAGTGTTCCAAGTGTAGTAGTTGAGGCGGTAAAGAGGACGAATGAAATGAGCGCGGCCCTTTTATAACCTTTCGCCCATTTCGGTTAATTTTGAATATGAGTAGGGCGAACAAAGAAATGTTAGAAAGCCAATTCGCGTCATGAGTGAAAATATCGGGTCATGTAGGTAAGACACCAACATACCCTCCATTATTTTCTCATGCGCTGAATCGGATAAGAAAGAATACATTATTTTATTATTTTATTAACGAGTGACAATTAAAAGGTTATTTATATTTATGTTGAAGTTAATTTTATTAAAAGATTTAAATATAAGTAAAGTTACACAGAATGGCTAGTAACGCCCTCTGTTGGATAAGTGTCGTCAACACTTGACAAAGATCGATTTGTGGTTAACGCAACTCAAATAATCTATGGAATTGAGCTGTCTGTTTGACAGTTATTAGTAAACAATTCATAAAGATGTTTACAATACGAATTTAAATGAAAATGAAGTGAAATTGAAGTGAATTGAAGTGAATTAAGCTTGTTTGTATGTTAAAATGCAGCACAGGTAAACAGCGTAACAACTGCATTGTTACAACCTCTATGTGCGTATGAAAACTTTAACAATACTTACCTAAAGCCAGGTAACCAGCATGCTCGTTGGTCTCTTTCTTATTTTATATGTATAAAAATCTCGTGTCTCGACCAATTTTTATGATACATACGTAGGTATGGCATTAAACCACGCCTGTTTCCCAGAGGGGTAGGCAGAGCAGTTCTTTCCACTTGCTACGATCTTGACAAATTTCTTTCGCTTCTTCCACATTCATACATCGAGTCATGCACGAACGTCGGTTTCGGGTATACCAGATACCTACTTAAGATTCGGCCTTTTTCCAGTATTTCTCCGATTTATTTATTTTTTATGATTTTTTAAATATATATTTGGTAGGTATGAGAACAGGTCGTAAAGTAGATTTCATAAGGGTTTGTATGAAAAAAAAACACCTAGCGGCGCGGACAGTTAGTATACAATAGATATAAAAAAGTACTCACATTAGAATCCTCCGCATATATTCATGATTTCATGAAGCACTTTGACAGTGCTTAGTAAACTAAAGACGCTCCAATCCAATGTCAAACGCGACCGAACTTTTCCCATTAAGACTCACTCGGTCGGAAGTGTTTAAATTGAAAAACTAGTGAATTATCCCTAATTTACTCAAAGGATAGTTCCGTCAGCCCACTCATCGAGCGCTTAATGAAGCGGGAGCGACCACAGTCACGTCATATTAAACAGTAAAAAACAATGTCTGTGAAACTTATACATACATACCTTCACGCCTGTAATCCCAGAGTGGGCTAGGCAGAGCTACAGAATTACAACTTTAAAAAGTTGTTGATAATTCAGTAACCATAATTTGCACAAATAGGCTAAGATGTTTACCAGCATATTAGTGACAGGTTGCAAGCCCATCGCCTAACAGAACTACAAGCCTTTATTCCCTTAGTCGCCTCTTACCGCTTACGACAGCCACGGGAAGACATGGAGTGGCACTATTCTTACCCGGCAACCACACGGGTAACTATGAAACTTGTAGGTACTAACTAATACGCGTGTCGTTACTATATATTATGTTTAAAACACATCTCCTTAATTACTGGTATCCTTTTGATAGCCACAGTTGGTAAGTTCCGTAAACAAAATGAAAAAACGGAACCCTTATATCACTCGTGCGTCTGTCTGTCTGTCCGTCTGTCACAGCCAATTTGCTCCGAAAGTAATGGACCGATTGAGTTGAAATTTGGTACACATATACGTAAATTGATGATAACCCAAACACAGATATGCAAAGTAACTTTTCATTTAAATGCCTACCTACGTGTAATTTTCGGGGGACCAAGTAGGAAATTGAACAAAACATTTTTGCAATAAGCATTTTTACAAGAGGTACTGAAAAAAAATCCCCGAGCCCATTCGATGTAAAGGCCGACTTACTATGGAAACCCGGCTATGGCCTTTAGGACATTTGGGTGAATCAACTTTTAAGGTACTCCTGTTCTTTTGCGGTATTAATACTTTCCTGGTGACAAATGGTTATTAATAATTTATGAATATTAAAATCAGACCACCAAATTTACGGACCTTACACGTTAAACAGCTCAAATATTTTTTAATCCGCAAAAAAACCTGGTAACTCAGGGGAAAATGCACATTTTCCATACAAAACCTAGGGACAACATTGTCCCCTGCGTAACCAAGTATATTATTATTTAAAACTGTACTATTTTAAATTAAATAATTTGAAATGTGAGCCTATTTGTCTAATTTAATAAGCATGTAAGCCACGTCATTAACAAATATATAGTTTTTCTAAAAACATATAATTGGTTAAACATGTCGAAAAATGGGGAGTACCTTAAAAGTTGATTCACCCATTTGTCAAAGTGAGTTTTTACTTTAGTTGACTGACACAACATTATTTTTCCAACTTACGCAATTTGACGAGGGCCCTACGAGGATATTATCGCGTGCACATCTCATTGGAAATTTAGCTTAATCACGAAACGTTCATACTCCAGCAATAGTTTTACTGTGTCAGCCAGCTCAGTGCTCGAGCACGCTTTACAGTGTTCTCAGCAAACTGTGTGCAAACAGGAACTTGTTCCGGACCAATCTGCATTGTTCGTGGCCCCTGGCGCGAGTTGGAGCTTAATAATCATATATTAGACAGTTTGCGAGAAACTTACGTTACTTTTTTATTATAAAAAAAGGAGACATACGAACCGTCTGTTTCTACAACTTAGGTTATCAGCATACACCGGATTGACAGGGGCAAAAATTTACCAGTGCTAGTGATTCATTAAATATCGACTAAGTTTATCGACAACTTTTTTCGTGACATATGGTTATTACATTTCTTGCAGAAGTAAGTCGTACCTTTATCTTCTAAATCTGAATGATCAGCTTTCCATGAGGATAAACGATCCTTTTTTTTCGATTCATTATTAACTGACTTAAAAAACAAATCAGTTCTTAATTCGTCAGAATGCTAAAGGATATTGTAGTACTGAATTAATTTTTTATTCAATGTCATTTCAATGGTTGTCACAAGTGACTTGAGTCCAAAGTCAATGTCAGATAGGTACCGGTTCTTTATAGTTGCGATAATTAGAAATAAAAGAGGTTTACAAATAATTAAAAGGTATGTACATTTTTGCCCCCATTAATCCGGTGTTTGGTTATCAGGGGCCGTAGAGGGTGGCCAACCATTTATTGGTCAAATATAGTATTTTCCAGGCCACGTTGTCAATAATAATACTGAAATATATATTTTATCCCGTGTGGTTGCCGGGTTAGAATAGTGCCACTCCATGTCTTCCCGTGGATGTCGTAAGAGGCGACTAAGGGAATATAGTCTTGTAGTACTGTTAGGCGATAGGCTTGCAACCTGTCACTAATATGCTGGTAAACATCTTAGCCTATTTGTGCAAATTGTTTTTACTGAATTATCAACAACTTTTTAAGTTGTAATTCTGTAGCTCTGCCTAGCCCACTCTGGGATTACAGGCGTGAAGGTATGTATGTAATACTGAAATAAAATATAGTACTTAAACTTAAAAGAAAAACCTATAGAAAAAGTGGAAGGTATCGTTCATCCTTACACAGTGTGAAACTAAGTCCTTCCCGCCGTCTGTCCCTCTGCGTGTACGCTAATAGGCTTAGATATTTGTGACTGCGCATTGGATTTAAATGCATTTTTCACCATCAGTTAAATTATTTTTTCAAGAAAATTCTGGTTTATGTACGGGGGTGTTACAGAAAACCCACAAACCGAAGCGAAACGAGGGCGGATCGCTAGTTATATTTAACTAAATACACTAAATTTACTTCTTACTGAGGAGTGATCGAAATATAGTATTTTTGCGCAAAAATACTATATTTCGCTTAGCTAAGAGGCAAACTACCAACGTTGTCCACGTCTTTTATCGCAACGCACTAGAATGTTCCATACATGACGACGCGCTGGCCTAGTTGGTAGTGACCCTACCTACGAAGCTAGCGGTTCTGGGTTCAAATCCCGGTAAGAACAGATTTGTACAGGGTGGGCCAAAATTTTTTGCACTTTTAAAACATCGATAAAAATTTAACTTTTCATGTTTTTTTATATTTTATTTATTTAACCTAGTAACAGATAAATGCAATTTATTTTTGAAAAATAACGTCATCCAGATCCCCTCCGTCTCGTCGTTGCACTCCTGCGGGCCGATTATGCGTGACATCTTTTTATCGAGTGGATATGTTTAAATTTTTAACAATGTCGTTTATTTTATCGAAATCCCTAATATGGTTGACAGCGTCGATAAAGTTATTGCGCCGATATAGCGACAACTAATATGTTTAAGCCCAGTGTTGCAAGAATTACGCGAGATTACTACCATTTTGCAAAAAAGTTGCCAGCGTCACGAAATCAATACATTTTTGCACATGTTGGATGTTGGGTGGCGGGCTTTATATAATGCTTCTGAAATGGGAAGTTATAAATTAGTCATTGAAAGAAGCGGACGACATGCTTTTTAAAACATATGGGTTATCTTGACAACTTGTTTCGGTAGTTCGATGATCTATGGTTATTAGTTTATGGTTAGTAGTTTCGTACTTAACTTACGTTACGAAACGAAAGTTCAAAGTTTTGTCCGGTCCAAAAATTGTTCTTGAAGAAACTAATATGAGCCATACAACAAAAGTGTAAGTTTAATATTGTGAACTAATATGAGTTTTTAAGTGCATTATTTCATTTATTGTTAATGATTAAATCAATCATGTTGTGTTGCAGTCGCTGTACAGCATTACAAAAAAAAACATTGAATATTATGGCCAGCCACTCTCAGTTCGTGAACGGGGAGTTCAGTGACTTCAGTGGGCCACTCGGGTCTCAAAGACACGACACGAGTCCGAGTGGCAAATCTAGCAACTATGTTGCAAGAGTTTGGCCCGGACAAATCCGTCGCAGCATGGAAAGTCGTAAGTCGTCGTAAATTTTATATATTTATGTGTATTAAGAGGTCCTCAGACCGATTTTAAGAAAATTATCCATGGCCGCTGAAGAAAAATATGACCGTATTGTCCATACAAACTTACCCAATACCCTTTGTTTCATGACTTTTTTTTAATAAAAGTAATGCAATTGTATATTATGTTACAGAGTATAATAGAAGAACTTGGAAAACTCAACCAGCTCAAGCTGGAACATAATAATATTCTGAGGGAGCAGAATAGGATTTTAGCTAGAAACCAGTAAGTTTTAATGGTATCCATACTCAATATTATGTTATGGTAGATCATTTATAATCAATCTGTATAGAATCTGTCTGTATATAGAACTCAATCTGTCTTTTACAATCTTAATTCAAGATTAATTTTGGTACAGGTAGCTTGAGCCTATTTTTTATACTGTTAAATAATAGTTTTCTACTTTAACTGGTAAAAAAAGCAATGTGTTTACTTCTAGTATGAAAATGGAATAAAACACAATAGTAAGCAAAATAATTATTTATTATGGCGGGCCTCTTTTCCTGGGCCGTTCTTAATAAAAAGCCCATTTGCTGGTAGCTGCTGGGTGGCAATGAAAAATAATATGTAAATAAGAAATTAAATTCTGAACTATCACAGGTTATATATAATATAATATGTATATATATGTACTTAGGTAGTGTGCTTATATTTATAATAACATTATGAATCATCATGTTATATAACACAACAGGTATTAATTATTTTTGATGCCTTCTCGGGGCTATAATGAAGCGCACGATCATGCCCCAAGCACCGGAAAACATTCTTGATGTATCCATTGGTACGCTCTATGGTGTTGGGGACCCTGCAGTGCCAGTTGATGTATCTTTCTTCTGGACTATTCGGGGCAGCGTGTAAAATTGGCATCATCAGCCACGGTTCCGTACCCCGTATCGCCTGAAAAATTACATGTAACAATTAATTGTATGGAAATATAAAATACTATCATTTTTCTTTTCAGGCTGGAGGACATGCAAATTATTACCGAGGAAGAGTCTTAAATCTTTTTTTGTTTTTTTTCATTATTACTATGTTAATTATCAACATTTAATTATATTAAAAACCCAATTACAATAAGATCTTTTAATTCCAATAATAACACCTTTATTAGTACCCACACAAGTTATGTTACTGTGCTGTAGGTACTTAATGTATGGTAGAAAAAATATTTTTTTAATAATTTAAAGACATGAGTTCTGAATGTTCTTATGGTATAGTCGAGTAAAATGATATTTATACACTTTTGCACCTTATTCCATTGAAATGGAGGTGCAAAAGTGTATACTTATCTTTGACCTCGACTACTTTGTTACAATAATTTTCCATTTTTTCAATCCATATCACACTTATACAAGTTTAATAGTGTACTCTGGTCGCTCTGACTTTGGAAATGTAATATAACAAAGTTAGTACTATTAGGTAGGTACACTAAAACAAATTAATTAAAAGCACTTTTCCCACGGGATGGTGTGTTAATAACACTGGTTAAATCAAATATTATAAATTTGTTATTGTGTTGGTTTCTTTCGTTGTTTGGTCTATACTGTTCAAAGCCTTAACATATTGAAATTTGATAGGAACAGAGATAGTTTACCTACATCTCGGAGGAAGACTTAAAACTGATGGACTTTTTAACCGAGAAAATTAAAGCAAGTACCACATAAAAATGTTAGTAAGTAAATAAACTTCAAACTATTGGCCCATTGGGTCCGGGTTGGTACCACCATCTTATCCATTAACCTACCGCCAAGCAGCAGTTTTCATTGTTGTGTACCGGTTTGGGGATAAGACAGCCGGTGAAATGACTAGCATAGAGGCATTCCAACTTAGCCCTCAGGGTTGGCAACGCATTTGCAGTCTTAGGATTGCGTTCTTGTGAATGCGAATGTCTATGGGTCACAGTTTCCACTCACCATCAGGAGGCCTGTGTGCTCGTTTGCCTTCCTATGCGATTAAAAAAAAACTTGCCTACCTTCTGTTAACTGCGTCCGTAAACTGAGTCAAGTAGTTGCTCACGGTGCGTTGTGCAATGTACAAGCCGTGGTCCTGCCCTGTTCCGTGTTGGTAATTGCCATCGGCCAAAAAATGCAACGAAGTTAGAACCTGTGAAAGGGTACATTTTTAGGAGTTGCTTTTACAATTATTTCCTAGCCCTCATATGTAGGTAGGTACCTAGTGTCTAAAGTAACATTATGTATTTCGGTAGGTATCTGTATGATAAATAATAAATATTACCTTAATATAGACGGGTAATCCGTCACTATTGTGCGGCTGGAGGTCGACTTCGAGCTCGGTACATAAATGGAGAGCCATCTCCTTACACACTCTATAGACGTGCCGGAACTCTTCCTCCGGAAGCTCGAAAGGGTTCGATGCGTCTCTGATTGTCCTGCGCTGTAATTTCCGTCTTTCTTTCTCCGTTTGTGACGTGAGACTAAAGTAGGTAGTAGTATCGAGACATTCTACAAAAAATGTTTACCAATTATAACAATTATAATGTAAAACGCCTTTGTTATAAGTAACTAAGACGTTTTTAATAAGTAAAAATATTAAAAAACCGATACTTAGGCTTAAATTTTAGATGAATTTGAGTAAATTTTCCAAATTAAATGTCTTGTCGTCACCAAGACGGCACTTGTATAAGATTATCTAAATAATATGTCAAAAGTGGATACAAAGTGGCGACCATGTTAAGCAAAATCGATAAAATGTGACGATTGTCATTTATCGTTGTCAAAAGTGGATAAGACAATGTAACCGATGCCACCATGTTAGCCTACGTCGACAATGATATTATGTCGATGAGCTTGTGATAAAAACGTTTTATCGCGTGGATAAGTGTCACCATAATCGGCCCGCTGCAGTCGACTACACAAACACTTTGGAAAACTCGCTGACGCATGCTGCGAGGGATCGCAGCTATCTCATTCTGAATGTTTTGTTTTAACTGGGGTATTGTCATCGGATTATTAAGGTACACTCGACTCTTTAAATATCTCCACTTGAAAACATCGCAAGGTGTTAGGTCCGGGCTCATTGGCAGCCATGGGAACTGGGATGTCACCTCTGCGAGAAATCAACTTTTTCGGAAACATTTCTTTCACCACCGGTAAACTCATGTTTGACGTATGGCATGTTGTTCCATCTTGTTGCATCCATGTTTTGGTCACCTTCAAATTCATGCAGTGGGTGCAGTTTCAGATCTAGATGTAAAATTCGCCGTAGACTAGTTCTTGGTATTGCTAGAGCTGCTGAACGTTTACGCGTAGATAATTCTGGATCGTTCTCTACAGAAACTTTAACCTGCCGTATGTTCTCATCATTTCTTGTTAAACGTGGACGCCCTGTTTGTTTGATATTCAGTGTCGAACCAGTTTGCTTGAAGTTTTTGACCTAAGATTTAATTAAACTAACACTTGGACACTCACTCACTTGGCGTTATCCTTATTCAATTCTAAGTAGGCGTCGTACAGAAAGATACAAATCGTTGTTTTTATAAAACTGTTTAATACAAAATCCCCGTTGCTTTCCCGTGAAACGCTCCTTTATAAATAAAATTGCACGAAGTGACCTATAGTTTCCCACCAATTTCCCGCCGCTCACTATAACAGAGTCCGAAAAAATCAGTGTTGCTATTTGCAAAAATTTATGGCCCACTCTGTATAATGAGCGCGAATATTTGTGTCTGAGTAATGGATGTATTCTATGTATTTAAGTATATATTTCTCTATATAAGTATTTTTATCGTTATCTAGTACCCATAGTACAAGCCTAGAGCTTAGTTTGGGACTAGGTCAATTGGTGTGATATTGTCCCATGACATGATATTTATTTATTTATTTATTTATTTATACATTTTGAGTGATAGAAAATAAATATGTTAGTAGCATTTGCATCTTAACTAGGACCTCTGTTCTATTGAAAGAATTAGTCCCTTATTTATAATTAAATTGATGCGTATATCAAATCCATGTATAAAACAGCAAAAAAGTTATCCTGTTTGCTGTAAGCGCCTAGCAAAAATAAAAAATGTGGCAATTGATAAACCTCTTATATATTCAGTTTCATTTTAATGTTTATCAACTGTAAAGATTTATCTTTGTTAGCTTAGACGCGCTGAATTGAACCACGCATACAGACATACATATCTTCACGCCTCCATTCCCATTGGGGTAGGCAGAGCCACAGAATTACTAACAATAACAACTAAACCTAAATAAACCTTTCATATTTTTCATTGTTGTAAAATTTCATTGGAAAATCTCAAGGTTATATTACAATTTCCTGGAATTCTTAATTAGTGTTCTCTTTTCATGCCAATGAGTAATTCGCGACAGTCGCAGATATCCTTTCATCTGTTAACAGAAAAGAAGAAGTCGGGCAACATTTCGTCGCAAATTGAAAAATATTTTTAAACTCACTCGCGATATTACATTCCGAGGATATACGCGTTTGAGTTTGCAATGGACTCTGTCGAAAACTCGAAATGGCGTCTTCCGGAGTTGGTACGAATTTTTCGCGCTGGTATTACATATTCACGTCTTTAACTGGTAACATTTGCTACTTGGTATTTTATTTGTATACTACGCTACGAGTATGGAAAGCAATTTGACTTCTAAAATGATTGTGAACCTACAAATTTCCATACAAAATGCGAAAACGTTTCTCTATCGTTAAACAGTCCGATTTTTACGATTTCTGAATATGTTGTAGATATCATGAAAAACTATGTCTGTACGTTTTTCTTACGACGAAAATACTTCTTAGAATGAAACAAAAAAAAAACAAAAAACAGAAACGTACATACCTAGTTATTTATAATAACTACAACATATTCAAAAATCATGGAAATCTAACTTGATTTAGAGGGTGAGAAACGATAACGGCCGGGGCTTTTGTATGGGATTTTTTGTCAGCTATGCAATTTTAGCGGCGCTGGTGGTGGTTAGTGGTTTAGTGGTTCTACAGATCTGTGACCTTTATTCCGAAAGTATCTTTGTTTGTTATGCTTTCACGGTTAAACCGCTGAATCGAATGAGCCTGTCTTGAGCCTGTACCCTCATTTGCCTTGTCCATGATACAAAAAAATCCTTTTTGTAATTGATATTTTACCCCATTCCCTAGCTGTGATGACGACTGATGCTTTTGTTTCACGCTTACATCGTAATTCTCAATTGGTTTTCATTTACTTACCATATCTAGTTAATAACGTCCCCCGTATGGTTGCCGGGGTAGAATAGTGCCACTCCATGCTTTCCCGTGGATGTCGTACGAGGCGACTAAGGGAATAAGGGCTTATAGTACTGTTAGGCGATGGGCTTGCAACCTGTCACTAATGCGCTGTTAAACATTTTAGCATAATAACGAAAATGTTCTAAGTTATCCGGAAAAAAACGTTAAATTAAAGTCCACCTGCAGCCTGCAGCTGGAAACTGGTTATAACTCAAAATGACCGGTTCAAATGAAATTATTCTCGCTACTAAAATGAGTGGATATTTCAATTAAACCCCGTTCACGTTCGCCGCAAAGAGTTCAAAGCCAGACTATTTAAATATTTCAACGTCTATCTGCCTCCCCCTCCCCGTGCAGATCGATCCCCCCACATTTGTACCTAATGCCTTTTTTGCTCGTTTTGTTTATGTTAGTAATTAAACCGCTCGTGGCGTTTTTCACCAACCTCGCTAATGTTCTCAGAATTTTTAATTATTCTGTTGATAGCGTTACATTTTAGGAAAATTAGGGAATATTCTACTGTAGAATAAATCTCAATTATTTATTGAAAAACGACATAAAATAATAACTGAAAATTAAAACTAAAAATAAGCTTAAATAAGGCTATATCTAAGATAAGCTCATGTAAATTGTGAGATTCGAAATGTCCGTACCTATGCTGGAAATTGCAAACGTAGGGGAAGATGGGGTGGCTTCGTACAAAGGGAGCATTCGTACGTTCGTCATATCTCGACTATACATCATGCTAAAGCGTTCATATTTATATGCGTGACTGCCGCTCATATGCATAGGCTACCCTCCAAAAGTGATGGCAGTGCAGCAGCAGATTTCGCCAGAAATAATTAATATGTGTTTCCGCGACCCGAAAGTAATTTTTGGTACTCCTTTGAATGCGTCTGTCTCTAATAAGTTTTACTTGAATTAGAAAAAATATTTGTATACAGTTGGTAATTAGATGTTTGAGATTAATATGTGAACAATGGTTTTGCGATTACTTTAACGGTTATTTTCTATTTCGATTATTTCTCTGATAGTTTTGGTTGGGGTACCTTCGTACAGTCAAAATGTATGTAATTTTATACCGTACGAATGCACCCCATATAAGTAAAAAAATTGTATATCAAGAATAATTATAATTACAAAACCAGGTCAGTAAGATATGCCTAAAAGATGACTAACACAGGTGAAATAGCTGAAAATCCAATGAATCCTCGGAAAAAACGAATAGTGTATGAAGGCACCCCACGTACGGGGTGCATTCGTACAATTCCCATTTTTTGGGAAAACCATTATATCATGGCAAAGTTGCTTTGTATCAAAACTGAAATACAAAATTATTATAGCCAAATAAGTGGATGATGAAGTAGCATTCATCTCATATTGAAATAGCGGTTAGTTTTTTTTTTACACGGCTTTGAGTAAAAAGTGTACGAATCCACCCCATCTTCCCCTACTGTCTATTTTACGGGGCGCAGAAGTTATCGTTATTCCCTAAAAAAAAAAAAAACCGATAAAAAGTACCGATTTCCCGTCAAATATATTGATCCTTATTCTGATTGAGAGCAATATTTATTTATTTGTCATGATATGAGCTGAAAGCCTGAAAGTCGTCCAAGTTGTACTTATTTGTTATTGTTAAGTTATATCTGAAGTCATATCTGATTTGCCCAAATTTTGACTGGTAGAGAATGCTTTATGGTATTAAGTCCGAAGTCCGAGTTTTATACAAAAAGATCAAGCATTAGAAATGGTCCGAATTGGAAGTAGACAACTTAAGAATTGACTGAATAGGAAGTGGACAGCTTACTTAGGAATTGACAAAATTGGAAGTGGACGAATACGGAACATGAAAAGAGACATTTTAGGAAATGGACGTTTATAAATAATCATAGAGCTACGTAATGATATTGGTCATCTTTAAGGAGCATCGGTGGTCTAGTGGCTTGGGGGGTCGACTCACAATCGTAACGTTCTAAGAACCCCCGCGGTCACCATGTACCAATGAGGTTTTTCTAGCTGAATGTGTAAGAGGGTAATTGCACAAAAGATCCTAAAGGGATCAAAGCGGATCCGAAAGGCCCTACCTGTAAGATAAGATAAGATAACTATAATGATATTAATGATACACCGTATTTAGTTAGCATTCATACCTTCCCAGTTCAAAGTTCTTCTACCTAACCTGGTACGTCGCCTGTAATCAAAGTAACTTTTCATTTATACACGTTTCGATCACATTGCTATTCAAGTACGGGTACTAGGGTCGCAGAATGCCTAGATAGTTTATAAAACTCAGCTATCAACGGAACGAACGCCGCGTAAAATGTTTTATCTTTGTCGAGGCACGGCGTTATGCAAAGCAGGTTGGATAAACGACCGGGAAAATATTACATTGCGCTGGAACACTGCAACTATTTTGATATGACTTTAAGGGTATGTTTTCAGGATATATGAGTATATGGCAGTCATATGGCTTTTCAAACTACTGACTACAATAGTGAGCGATGGCAATCAGCTCCGCATACATAACCTCGGCGGTTAGAGTAGTCCTCGCTACGTACCTGTCCATTCTAATATAATTCTGATATAAGACAGGCAAAGAGTTCCTGTTCCTTTTTTTTTTCAAAAGACAGCCGCTTCTGCTTCGACTGTTGGCCTATACACCATATTTATTATGTGCAATAAACTATTTCCACAAATAATACATGAAAACTAAAACTCTTTTTTTTTTAACCAGCTTGTCACAATTACCTTCGTTCCCAAGCCCTGTTTCAATGTTTAAAATTCGAATGTCAGCAAACGCTATAAAAAATACCTTGACACGCTCTAGTATACGATTAAAAAAAGTTATGTTGCCAGTATTTTTATCAAGAGATTCCCATAAACAAAGGGGTAGGTAGACCTGCGGCCGCGCCGGGAGCAAGTGAGGACAATCCGGTTACACTTTAACGAGGAAACCCAATACCGGCACTGCGGCTCGCTGCATAAAAAGAAAATACTTGTGGGGGAGTTCTTCACAATTCAGGAGGCGTTATCTTTTCCGTAGTTGCGTGTTTTGTGTTGGTGTTTGAAGATTTGAATAAATCCTTTACTTATCTCTGAATTACGTAAAGCTTTAGTGATTTTGTGTACATTATTTACTGAATTGAGGCGGTAAGGTTTTAAAATGGCTACTTCGTGCCAAAAAGCGAAGTGCTGGCCAGTCACGGGTGGCAACAAAAACCTAAAGGCGGCCAAGAAAGTGGCCTAGCAGTTTTGACAACAGTTTCTGTGAGATCGTATTATCACTAAGGTTGACACATGTCACTGTCATAATATTATTGCAAGGGAAAATGGAACTTGTTGTATCATGACGTGAGAAGGAACTTAAACCTTGGGGTGGAAGACCACATTTTTGGCCGACTGTACCCTGAGACGAATATAAGGACTTTTAGCCTTTACTTACATAAATACAGGTCAAATACATAACCATCTTCCTTCGGCATTCGGGTAAAAAATCAACTGTATTAATTTTCCTCCAGTAAATTTTAATTTATAAACAGCTTTTAACAGCATTACTGGGAGAAAATTCAATCAGGGACGAACAATATCTTGTTAATACCGTCTCAAATTAATAACGCCATTGTTATTATCCGACGTGAAGTCCGCAAATAATGATCAATTTGTTCGGGATTCCGGGAATCCATTGTGAAAGGTCTCGGGTTTCCGGAAGAATTGTTGTGTATTGAAATAATTGAGATGATATTTATTAAATGGTGTGCAAGATGTTTTCAATACAATTAATTATAAACATTTATACAGTGTGTCTCGGACCTTGGGGCTTTAAATTCAACGATCGATTCTACTCGCTAAACTGAACTACTTTTGTTCTGCAACATGAAAAAATAACTTAAATTTAGATAACTAATTGATGTTAAAGTCTAATTGTAAAATCAGTGTATTACATACTGGCCACTATCTCATGGTACGGGGGCGACATTACCTTGGTACGGGGGCTAAAGGAAAATGGAGAATTGGATCGCGTACATTGAAAATTAGATTTAACTTGTATGATAAAAAATAAATTTAAACTGAACATATTTTTAACAACTTACAGAACAAAAGAAGTTTAGTTTCAGGAGTAGAAATGATCTATGCATTTAAAGCCCCAAGGTCAGAGGCACCCTGTATATGCTTAATTTGGATTGTTCATATCTTTACAATTACTCTAATTCGAAAACTATTTTGAGGAATATGTTTTTAAAGCCATTCCGCATTGTTTTTAATATTGGTCTATTTTTGATATTTCGACAAAAGTACATTTAACCTTTGTTTGACTTTCGTTTTCGGCTTAAAGCCCTCCTAGGTGTATCTTACGGGTTAGGCGAAAACCGCTTGAAATAGTATGTTTTAATACACTATTAAAAATCACTTTTTATTAATAGATATCATTTAATTGTTGTAATTTGTTAGAAAATGCCAACCATAAAATGTCTGTTAAAAAAAAGAAATTAAAACAAATCTATTGGTTCTACTACAAATTTAATAAAATCGGCCTCTTAAAATTACATAATTATTCTTTCGAATTAGAATGTAAACACCGTGAGTTTATTTTATTTGGTCTATCCCAATTGCTAACTTCTATCGTCTATACTAGTAGGTACATGTAATCAAGGCAGTGTTAGTGTCGATTCCAAATATATATTCTATCTATGATATAAATAATCAATATTTTATAGACGGACGAACCTTGGGCATATGAATAGGGTTCCGTTGCCGGGAACCCTGAAAACGTGTAACATTTCCATGTGAAACGTAACATGGATTTTCAGAATCAAACTTTTTCTGGAGCTGCGGTAGGTTAAATTACAATTACACAGACACGCAGACACGACTTTTAATGTATATTTAATACGAATACAATCATCGCGGTCAACTCGCCAAAGGGTGTCTTGGAAGTTTTATAATTACAACTTTCCCCGGCACTTTTAGAGCTAGCACAATGTTTAAGTCAAACACGGCGAACTTCGTGAGGCTATAGGGAAATCGCTAAGATATGGTCTTGGATGGCGTGGTTGGCCAAAACTGTACCTACTTACTTGTGGGAGATTGAATGTCATGATTGCCATCAAAGAACTACGGAGATGCCGCGTGGTTGCCGGCTTACAATTGTGCCACTCCATGTCTTCCCGTGGAAGTCGTAAGAGGCGACTAAGGGAATAAAGGCTTGTACACTGTTAAACATCTAAGCCTAATTGTGCAAATTGTGGTTACAGAGTTATCAATAAGTTTTTAAGAGTTGTTGGTAATTCTGTAGCTCTGCCTACCCCACTCTGGGAATGAAGGCGTGAAGGTATGTATGTATGTATGTAACTACGGAGATGTTTTTTTCAATCCACGATCTGCCCTACTACTTAAGACTGCACCTAGAATCCTGTGGCGGGGTCATACATTCGAAGAAACGAAAGTTTTCTTTCCTGTGGTCCAAAGGAGACCGGTCACCGTTTATGCGGATATGGATTCAGCCACAAAATTTTGCCATGAACACGTTGACTTCGGGCGTGTCTACAGGAAAGACTCTACCTAAGGCATTGGTCCCAGCGATCAACTGTTCATGTTCGTGTCTCTTTTATTGACACGCGATCTATATTTTTGTTTCGACCAACTAGTGGAAAGAGTACTTGCCGGCAGTGTGAACAGCCAGTGATGTGTGTCTCTTTTATTGACACGGGATCTATATCTTTTGGTCGTTTCTTGAGCGAGAAAATAGTCGATACCTAATCACTTCCTCGCCCTTGGTGGGACCAGTGCGGAAATATCCGTAAATCTGTGTATGATCTGGCGCCCACATCACTGTTATTGTGTTTTCAAGTTCAGTGAAAGGCAATATGGTTTTACTCATTAGAATAGAGGCCCTGAACTCTAAATGACAAGGTTCTAAGATTGCTCTACGTGTTCATTGGTTGACTGTGGATATTTTCGAAACGAAAGTAGATACTTGTTTAAGGGGCTACCATGCGCAGATGACCTTCGATCTGAAGCTCTAAACTTTGAGTGGTTTTTCCTATAAACCTATTTGCATTATTAACACTGCTGTTCTAAACTAGCTGCCATCTCATTTTTTCTTTTACAAATCACTGATATCGAGATTTATGCTATCAAAGTTTTTCATTTTTATTCAAATAAGTAGTTTTTTGGCCTTACTTTCCATATTTTTCACAAAAAAAAGCCTTCAATGATTTCTTAAATATATTAATGAAGAATATTTAGATGTAGTTTTCATATCAATTGACGCCAAGACGAAAAAGTTATATCCAATGTCACGTTTGAACATGGGTTATTATGAAATTCTGTTTGACAGAATCAAAGATGAATATGGACATCCCGGCTCATAGACACCTCCGGAGATAGGGCTAGCTAGCTATCCAGAGAGGTAATGCAGCCAGTGTCATAGGGACCATGCCGCGAGCGGACCTGCTAGAGGGGGTGTTATTTTTATAGTGGTGATTATTATTTACATCTTTAATATTTGAGTAGCTTAGTTTTATTTTAATTCGAGTAGCATAGTTTAATTTTAATTTTAATAAGTTTAGTTTTAACTTTTAATTATGGTACCTATGTTATTAAAGTATTAAATCTATTTTCTGCTGAAATGAATATGGATGAATATGGTTATAATATATTTTTTCATAAACTTACATTCAGTTTTGACTGAGTTATGAGAACTTAAACTTCATATCAAAAACGTCTGTTATTGGCATAGTAGCCCCTTAAAATACATTGAGAATATTGAGATGCTAACCAATTGCAAGTTAAGCATCAGTTTTTAATAATTATCCTTTTTCTAAATCTTACTTTTCCCGCTCTTCGAAATCTTGAGATTAATTCTTGAACTCGCAAGTTCCATTAATAATAAAAGGCAACAGGGTAATAATCGGGCGAAGTTGGGACGTTGAGAGCCTCCCGGGTAACTTTTATATTGAACCGAACACTGACGACGGCTGGTTCTCGGTTTGAAACATTGAATACGTCTCGCTCGTTTTGCAGTTATAATGTGATCTTGTGGAAGGGATAGAGTTAACGTAACCTTAAATTTGGATTATTCCTTCAGTAATATACCTCCAATATATTGACGACGCGCTGGCCTAGTTGGTAGTGACCCTGCCTACGAAGCTAGCGGTCCTGGGTTCAAATCCGGGTAAGATATTTGTGTGACGAGCGCGAATATTTGTTTCTGAGTCGTGGATGTTTTCTATGTATTTAAGTATATATTTCTCTATATAAGTATTTATATCGTTGTCTAGTACCCATACTACAAGCCTAGAGCTTAGTTTGGGACCAGGTAAATTGGTGTGACAATGTCCCCTGATATTTATTTATTTGATATTTATATTGTTTTGAAGCGATCGGGAATCGGTAAAGTAATACCTAGAGCTCTATTAAACTCAAGTGCCATTGCTGTCTGACCTATTGAATAAGAGCTACAGTCTGTGAGCACTTGGGTTTAGTACTTCTCTCTCTCTCTTAATAAGATCGTGTGAGAGCGAGTGAGAGAGAAGTAGGTACTAAACCGAAGCCTCTTCAAGTGCTCACAGACTGCACGTTGACATACGATAGCATGCCAAAAGCAAAATATGGGTTTTACCGAGTATATAAAGTCGGCTTTTATTTCCACAGAATAAATATAAACAAAGGTGTTGGCAAAATATTTATACTTTTCACACTTATAAGAAATCGAGTTTCTATAAAAAACTTTACATTGCAACAAAGATTGAATAATTTAATTTTTTGATGGCAAACTTTATTTGATATAAAATCTTTGTTGTATGAATTTAAAACGAGAAAACTGTGTTTGTGTGCATAATTTATGTATTGCACTGGTATCATACACCCTTGTCAACCCTTCAAAATTCGTGCACCCTTGGTAATCGCTTTCCAGATTATTTCTCAAGTTCATTTTTATGTCACGGTTCGAGCGAAATGATAACTTAATATTATATTTCTTCCTGGCCCAAACTTTGATATCCCCGGAAATGTCACATTGACAGTTACGTAACTTTTTTTTTGTGTGGCCGTAAAAAATTCGACCTTAGAGTCCTATTTCTCAATAATTATGTTGTTAAGTATCCCGCATGACACGGCGGGGTCTTTTTTAGGGTTCCGTAATCAAACTAGGAACCCGTATAGTTTCGCCATGTCCGTTCGTCCGTCGCGTCCGTCTGTCCGCAGCCTAGCTCAGAGAAACTTAGTACTATAAAGCTGTAATTTAGCATAAATATACATAATAGTCACGCCAACAAAGTGGTAAAATCAAATCTTGAAAAAAAAAAAGATTTTATTGTACCTGCCCTACACGTAACGTGGGGAAGTATTTTTTGTTCTCGTCTACCCCATAGTGTGGCTGTGGTTGGATAGGTCTTTCAAAGATATTGCGGGTTTGCGAAAACAATTTTTCAGTTTATGAAATATTTCAGTGTCCCTCCCCCCCCCCCCCCCTCCCCCAACAGCCAAAACTACAAATACTAAAATTCTGAATAAATTAAAGCACATATAATAAATTTTATAGTAAAACTATCACTACTAAGAAGACTTCAGTGGTTCGTGAGTTACAAACGGTCTAAATGTATAAACCTACCGAAAACTTATTTGCGGTGTTGGTAAACTGACCGCGACCTGTGTCGATTAATGGGGATAACAGTTTCCAACGGCAAAGTTAAGTTGGTCGCGAGGTCTAATTTGTTTGTAGTAACGGCTTCGGAACCCCACACTGACCATAGTCCGACATAATATTCAATCCTGTTTCCCTCTTCATTCTCACAAACTAGTCAAATCCAAAAAAATACGAATACGGATTACGCCATGCATACAACATTGTATTTGGAATTGAAGTCGGTGTTGCCACAGAAGGAAACAAACGACAGGCAATCGTAAGCTCCTTGCCATTCCGCACTCGCGCTCCATATGTTAACACAACACATGATATAAGGCTTGAATATGTAACGTCGGCGGTGACTTGCTTGCTGTAGGTACACTCAGACAAATATCAGACTCTGAAAAATATTTATTGCCACTCACAACACATTTATTATTTATGTTTTTGTGCAATAAAGAGTTTACATACATACAAACATTACTTTTTAATCCCTGACCCAAAACCCTTCGGAGGAGCAAAATGCACACAACGCATATTGCAAAACACGCAAAGTGTACAAAAGTAAAAAGTACAGTCTCTAAATCTGCCCTCCTAAGCAAATAAACAGTATCTCAAAATCAATAACCAAAGCATTTTTAGTTCTTTTCTCTTAGTAATAAGGTTGATATTGCTACAGGAGACTTATCCGACATACTGCGAATTAGCTTAGGAGGGCAGAAATGTACACTACACGCAAAATGTACAATACGGAAAATGTGCAATAGCAAATAGCTCAACACGGAAAATGTACAAAAAAACGAAAAGTGTGTATTGGTGTTCAGCAATAGCTGGTAACTATCAAAAGATTAAAAAAAAAAAAAAATGCCCACTCTGTCCGCGTAAAAATTGTTTATCACTGCTTGTTGTTAGAAAATACACCTTATTAGTCCAGGCAACGAAAAGATAGAACGTAGGCTTGGAACACAAGCGTGTAGTGTACATTTTGCGTATTGTACAATACGCAACGAAGGGACTCAAAAGTTTTGAGTCAAAACACCCCTCGTGTTATAAGTTTGCCCTGTGTATCTGTGTAGCTCGTAATGGGGTGAACCGATTTTGATGTAGTTTTGTTTATTTGAAAGCCGGTTTTCTAGCGGTGGTTCTTACCTTGGTTTCATGAAAATTGGATGGGCCGTTTACGAGATTTGAGCTTTGAAAGAGGGGATCGCCATTTACATTTTTAATAAATAAATACACATACTAAAAATATACTATAACAAACTGTGTGGTGTGTGCCTCCCCCTCAATGTGTAAGCCTTAAGGGTAAGACTGCATTACATCACAAGTAATCACGACAGAACAAAACATTACATGTATAAAATAATTGGAACGAGACCTAAATAATGGCTTCAGCACGGATAGTCGAGTTGTATTATGTCGCTTGTCGCTCAGTGCGTCTCTTTCGTTTCAGACTAGGTAGAACGAGATCGAGCGACAAACGAATCGCGGGCAACTTGTGCTAACCCGCCAGATTCTCAATGTCTCTACTGACATTTTCTATGGGAGCGACTTGTTTAATTCCGAATGAAACACGCTTATCATTTACTATTATTATGTGAGGAAATTTTACGTTAATATGTTCTGTAAAATAAATGTTTAAAAAAGCAAAAAACCGCCTTGAAAAACGCAAAAAATAACTTCTTGTGAAATGGTAGGTCAGTCCAACTGAAGTCGGCTTTTGGTTAGAAAAATTAAATGCTCTTCGTTATAGTCGCTCAACTATCTAAATCGATATCTTATCACCACCCTTGAAATAGGTACCGTTGAGGAGTTTCGGTGGCCATCTGTAGTCTTCATCATCAGTTCCACTTCACCGAATGATACTTTCTGAATGCAAATGCCGGATTTGTTAGTATACCTAAATACTAAAGTCGATATACAGTGTGTGGCCCAAAACCGGGGATAATATTAAAAACAGGGGCTCTATAGATCACCGGTAATTACATTATAATGGTCTTACCTAATTAAAATCAAAACGTAACTTTCAGTTTTTTTCTAACAAAATTAATCGCAAATTCAATGTAATGCAAACACCGCTCAACTTACCGCGTGTTGTCAATGGCACCCTGTACTCAGACATACCTCGTACCAAGTGACCAAGCGACGATATCGCGACGGGAAAATACATTACCTACGATTTTTAACTTTGTTGTTGTTGTTGTTGTTGTTTTCTCCATAATTATAGACTTTGTAATATTAGATTCTTGTGATAGTTAATTGAAATGTTCTAAAGAATCCCCATTTAATTTTTTCGCCCCGGTTTTGGGCCACACACTGTATGTATGCCTATAATATTTGAGCAGTTCCTTCAATTCGTCACGTATCCCCTCATCAGATTCAAATTCCAACTAAAATCGGCGTCCTACAATATCTTAACCAAAAGCAGACTACATGTGGACTGACCTATTACTATTTTATTAAAAGAAGTAATTTTATGCTTTTTCAAGGCGGTTTTTTCTTAAAACATTTTTAGACGTCTGCTAATAATATAAAGTTCCCTGCGTAAAATACAATTAAGTATAAACGTACCTTTGTATTTGTAATATTAGTCAATCGGGTGGTAGGACGTTATGCAGGGTCTGTCCGGTCTGTCCGGATCGCTACCACCATCGTACCGCTAACTTGCCGCCAACAAGCAGTGTTTTACTGGTGTGCTCTGGTCGTAAGAAAGCCGATGAAATTATACGGAGGCATTTAATCTTAGTGCTCAGGGTTGGTAGATTTTGTAATCCACATAATTTACAATTGCACATGTCCTTTAAGTTTATTTATTAAATCCTTACTTACCTTAACGATGGCCTATGCTGCCTTCTACATCAGTACACACAAGAAGAAATTAGAACATTTTTAGTTTTCACTTCAGCCGCTTAAAATCACTTCTCAAGTCCCAAAGTGAAAAGAAGAAACAAGTGGAAAGGAAACGCCTAACGCTGAACAAACATTCAACTTTCCATTGTCACGGCGCGCAGTTGTGGCCAAGCTGAGCCATCGAGGGCCATTGTTGGCCATCCCAGGCCATTGTGGCGCGTAGATTTTAAACGCCGGACAATGAAACTGGCGGGTAAAATTCGCTGTTTCAACATGGAGCTGGCTGGAAAAGTACAATGCGGACTTGGTTTTAAAACTCGTTTCGGTAAATTGTTTTAATAACTTTCAGCGCCAGACTCTTCGTGTTTCACAGAGGGCCCGTTCTGAAAGTGTTTACACAGTAAGACAAGTTGGCTTTTTCCTATTAGAAATGTTGCCATGTTTTATATTTTGACAGCGCAAAACGTAACGGATTTTAAGCTTCATTTCGTAGTATGAAACATCAGCGCCTTCTTATTTAGGGAAACTCCCAAATTCCTATAATAACATTTACATGTCTTTCTTTTTTAGTGAACTAAAACTAATCTTGGGCATTTTCGGTATATACCGAATTTATCCAGTAAAATGTACATGAAATTTTTGTATTTAATTTACCCAAATGTGTACCGTTTTGATAATCACGGCCATAATAGGCCCGCTGGTTGGCATATTGGCTATTAATTTGCCACGATACATATGTATGTACTTATACCTTTATTTACTAGCCTACTATGTAAACCTATCTCATTATTATTTTAAAAAGTCCCATTCGCTACAATTAAGTTATTTTAGACTTCATTATTTCCACTAAGTACCATCTGTACTCAAGACAAATTTAGACGAAAATGTCAGCCATTCCAAATAAAAGGATTATATTAGCTGCTTTAAAATGTTGAAGGAGTCGCGAAGTATGCTTCTCTTCTTACAAAACTTAAACAGTTATATAACTCCAATTGAATTTGCGATCTTATTAGTATGTACGGAAGGCTCTTGTTTTACGAAATGGTAGATGCGCCATTATGGCATAGAGTTAGGGTAGTATAGTGCACTCGCGGCAAATTGGCCACTCGTGTTGCAGCGTGCAGTGGCTGCAGCTCCTTATCTGGCAACTGTATTCTTTAGCGGGTTTCATATAAAAACGGACATTATTTTATCAACTGACTAGCTTTCGCCCGCGACTCCGTCCGCGTAGAAGTCGTGTATCGCTGAAAGAAAGAAAGAAAGAAAGAAAGAAAATCATTTATTCGTGACATGCATAACAAAGAACAGATTAACAAATACAAGAAGAAAGTAGCCACGAAATGGTCCCAACTCAGCTGCTCCCTCGGAAACTGTCCAATTTTCCGAGATAAAAAACTATCCCATGCCCTATTCCAGGACGTAACCAATATGTGTGCCAAGTTTCATCTCGATCCGTTCAGTGGTTGAAGCGTGAAAGACGGACAAAGACACTTTCTCATTAATAATATTAGTATGGATGGATATACCCCTTCTAAAACATAGAAAAACGGTTGTTTAGATGTGAACAGAGTCTTCTCCATGTGTTTTTAGTGGACGCGTGCAGCTTTGTAGTAGGTACGCATATATTTTGTTTTCCGCTATCTCTACATAATTTCAGAAGGATATATATATGTATAGGTACATACATAAACTGACGCCTTGATTCCCCATAGTGGGGTAGGCAGAGTGGCCCCACTGCTACAGAATTACCAACAACTCTACAGACTTCTTATTAATTCTGTAACCACATTTTTCGACGTATGAATGTTGAAGAAGCGAAAAAAATTTGTCGAGATCGTAGCAAGTGGAAAGAAGTGGTCTCTGCCTACCCCCCTGTGGGAAACAGGCGTGATGTAATGTATGTATGTATGTACATTTTTCACAATTAGGCTAACAATTCATAAGGTTTTTTTTTATTCCAATGAATGAAATGATTGAAATGAATAAATGAATGAAAGTATTTTATCAATCTCACAAACAGCACCATCACCAACTGAATCATATAGTAATACATTTAATAATTTCTGCGTTCTGTAGGTAACTAGTATTAAAAAACTGTCACAGTTACTTGAGAAAAATCAGGAGACAATCTTTGACGACTTGGTTAGTGCCTAACCTAGTAGTTGGTGATTCTGCTTTTAAAGCTAAATTGTTTTCATTTCCCGCTAACGGACAATGGTTGGGAAATGGTTGTAGTTGTCCATATGTTGTATTTGTAACTGTTGGATTTCCTATCAATAAATAATAGTTATTTGTTATACAAGTGGGGAAAGTTGTATTTTACCTGCGAGTGTTCATTTGAAACACGAGCTAGCGAAAGGATTCTATGATTGACCACGAGCGAAGCGAGTGGTTCAAAAATAGAATCCTGAGCGTAGCAAGTGTTTCAAGACACGAGACGTAAAATAACTTTTCACCCGTGTATAACACAAAACTTTTCATCTCACTACAGCGAGGAAACTAAGAAAAGGGTTTGTACTGTAAGCTCAGTTCCGCATTTTGCACGGTTTCCTGTAATTCCACAGGTGTTAATACGTCTTTATCACTCGAATCACTCATTTTTAATACCAAAACAAACTAGAAAAACATGCGAATATTTAACGTTGACTACAGCGAGGAAACTAAGAAAATGGTTTGTACTGTAAGCTCAGTTCCGCATTTTGCACGGTTTCCTGTAATTCCACGGGTGTTAATACGTCTTTATCACTCGAATCACTCATTTTTAATACCAAAACAAACTAGAAAAACATGCGAATATGTAACGTTGGCTTAATAGAAAAGTTTTGACGTAGGTTTTTTTTTTATTATTTCGGATGCGTTTTGTTTGCACATCGACTTATTTGGACTGTCAGAATATTTTATCCGTTTTTAAAACAAGAATAAAGTTTAATTTTGAATGCTGATATTTATGAATTAAAATAAAGTTCTAAGACTGTATTTAGTGTTTTTTACTCGATGCAATTCATTAATTGTGATGTTAAAAATTCAGCACTTGTAAGGTTTTACGTTTGGTTAGCTGTCAAATATCACTTAAGCGGCCTTCAAATGTCAAAACTCTTTCTTCACTTGTGGATAAAAAGCGATTTTCTCAATAGATATCAAACAAACAAAAAGGGCTTTCCGAGCTAGTGAGATGAAAATAAATAAATAAGGGCAAGATTATTTTCCTAAGTCTTGTGTCTATAAACTCTTATGGTTATCGTTTTATCCTAGAGCTTAGTTTAGGACTAGGTAAATTTTTTACTCTCCTAGTAGGTATTTTCTTTATAATTTAAAATCATTTAATTCTTTAGTTGTAAACCTCCCCAATTTCTTCTAATTTGAATCCATTTTGAATTAATTTGTCCACAAAGCCCAGCGTTCTCTCTAACATTCAGCGCCGTACATGGTCTAGCAGAGCTGCAATAAGTCATACTCCACGTCGCGACTGACAAGACAAATGGAAAGCAAGCGCTTGACCGGGAAACCGGGTAACGCCGGGTATGACCTTTGAGGAAATTTTCTTGATTTAATGTCTATGCTTCAGTGAAGTGTGACCTTAATTTGTTTTGGCTCTTTATAAAAATGAAACGAAAAAAACCGGCCAAGTGCGAGTTGATCTCGCGAGGGTTACGTTCGTACGTTTTTTATAAAATAGATTTCTTATTTTCTTTCTCAAAATGTGGTTACAGAATTAACAACAAGTTTTTAAAGTTGTAGGTAATTCTGTAGCTCTGCCTACCCCACTCTGCGATTACAGGCGTGAAGGTATGTATGTATGTATTTCTTATAAGTTTTCCTGTAATCTACAAGCAATGAACTATATTTGTATTTTTTCAAAATTTTAGGCTCAATCGTTTCGGAGATCAGGGGGATGGTAAATTTTCGTCTTTCATTAATAAAATCAAAACTAATTATTTTACAACAATAACAAAAATATATTTGAGATCCTCATAATGAGCTCTTTCATTTGGTATATGACATAGGCAAATTGGCTGTGACAGATGGACAGACAGACGCACAAGTCATCCTATAAGGGTTCTGATTTTTATTTTTTTTGTACGGAACCCAAAAAAAATTACAAAAATATTTAAATATTTTCTTTATAAAGACATGAGAAAGACAAAATATAGTACTTACCATAAACAGTTGTAACAAAGAGGTTCGGATGTTTGCTATGTATGTATTAATCTATGTAATTACCCGTATATAAGTATGTTTATCGTTGTACATATAGTCTTGAACTTCGCTTTAACTAGGTCAATTTGTCGGTGGTGGTGTTTGGCGGTGGATGCGAAAAGCACAAGACCGGTCTGAGTGGAGAGCCTTGGGGGAGGCCTATGTCCAGCAGTGGACGTCTTTCGGCTGACATGACGATGAGGTCAATTTGTGCGAAGTTGACCCTGATAATGATTTATTAATAAATCGTAAATGAATACCAGGAATGCCGCGCCGTTTTTTTTGATAGCAAACTTTTGGGTGTGTCCTCTTCAGATTTCTTCCAATTTCGAGTTATAGTATTTGAATTTGAATTTTTTTGAATTTGTTTTGTTAGTGTAGGGCCAAATTCTTAAATATTACCAAAACGTAATATCTAGAATATCAGTGACATTAAATTTGAACCTTAATGCTATGACGATACCGTTTGTTTTTCAATATGAATGTTGTAGTGGCACGTGCTAACTCGGTAGCTAGCGGCTTTGGGATAATAGATACAATGGCCTTTGTTTGAAAGATTAGGGCTCGAAACGAAAGATTCACCTGGGAAGATTCATACTATAAACTGATTCATAAAACTTCTCTCAAATATTTAGCTATTACTTACACCGCACATGATCTAGTAGAGCTACAACGCTACGACACTCACTGACTGCGACTGACAATATAGAAAGCAAGCACTTGACCGGAAAACTAATTAACTCTAACTCTTTTTATTGAGTAGGTACTTACTCGTAATGGTAAATTAGCTCGTTTGGTTTAGTTTACAAACCGACACCGCTTCGAGAAAGGGTAGGTATGGTCGCCGTCGATAGAACTTGCAAAAGATGTAAACAAATCAAACGACACAACTCACCATGGTTACTCGATAATCACGTACTTTTAAAGATCAAGTGAGGTCGTTGCAATGTTTTATACACTAGATCATTATTTTCATATTCAGTTTTAGATGAAATAACTATTGATTATACGTTATTTTAAATAAAAACTCGCTTGGTGAATATTTGAGGTTATGTGTCAATCAGTAGTAATTTGTTTACATCGTTTTCAAGTTATATAGACGCTGAGTTTAGGTAGTGCCCTTGCGCTTCGGTTCGCTTCGTCTTGGCGGGGGCACTACCTTGCCGCCAGATTATAATGTTTAATTAAACCATCTGGAGCATAGGCTGCTGACAACTTGTATGTGTCCAACCCTTTGCATTGTCCTAACTCATTAACTTCAGGGTTAGCTGGAAGAGATCCCATTTAGGGATAAGTTCGCCTTTGTACATTACTTTAATATTTATATTGTATCTAATATTTATATTTTTGTGCAATAAAGACTTTACATACATACATACATACAAAACCAAAGTTGTTAAAAAATAAATCTGTTAATTGCGAAACAAGTTATATCTAGTCTATTGGGGATCAAGATCTTGCCCGGCCCGGGTATCCCGCCCGGCATGACCCGGGCGTTGACCTTTTGGGAAAACTGACAATTGTGTGATACCGAGCTATGCTTGCGATGATTGGAAATGCTTGGATTCATCTCCATTATGCTTGCCTGGTTTATGACCTTAGAGCAAGTTTTTTAAATTATATACACCGTGTTTAAGGGAACGTTATTTAGGTCAAATAAAGTTAATTTCCCGAAGACCGACAAATGATAACTCTTACGGTTTGAAAGATATTTAATTTTTAAATTTAATCATTTGTTGAACTGGTGTAAAAGGCACTTAATTGTGTGTGTAGGTATGTCACTCCAACATTGACGTATATGACACTGACTATTAGTTAACTCTAAAGGCCCTTTTAGAATGACCAAATATACACAACATTTAATTAGTTTATTGCAAACAGTTTTTTTTTTGCAATATTTAGAAATCTAATCTACCACTTAGTTTCTATGGATGTACCTAGTAATATGAGTGAAGTTATCGCAAATAAAAAAAAAACACGGTGTATAAATAATGAGTAATGAGTTGTTGCCCTGTTTCTCTTTTTTTGATATAAGGATTTTAGTCTGTGACGTCACAAAAAAAGCGGCAAATGTAAAATTCCCTAGCTGGTAACACGAAATGCATAACGACTGAATAAGTACGCATAATGCGACACTTTGTTTCATTCGTAATATTGTTGCCATGTGAAGAATTAAAAGAAAAAATGCGTATTACGCGACCCTTATGTTCGGTGTAGTGCAGTATGAGACCCCGTCGTACCTCTTTAAAAAGGTCCAGTGGATGAGTAGTGTGCGCCGGTTTAAATGTAGGGCGATTGTGCCGATGCACCGAACCGCGGCGTTTCGGGGTAGTTTCAGGTTCGCGGCGTCCAAGTGCTGGAATGATCTCCCTCCTCCCATCCAAGGAGCGCCTAGCAGGTACACCTTTAAGCGTAAGCTTAAGGGTTATTGGTTGACGCTCCAAAAATCCTAATTTCCTATCCAGCACTATCTTCTTTTCTTTTTTTCTTTGTCTTTTTAATTGTAGTTTTTTTTTTTTTTTTTAATGGTCTATGCTATACACTAGCTAAGTAGGTCTTTTACTATTTTATTTTAATATATGTTTATGTAAGGTTTCATGTCTCTCATTATATATTTTTATAAGGTCTCACTATAAGTATTTGTTTAATAGTATGTTCGTTACTTTTATTTATTAGTTTGTATAGCGTTCCGTCCGTCTGTCACACTCGGTGCTGGCTGAAAATCAGCGCTACAGGTGCTTAGCACCTCTGCATCATGCTGAGCCAGTATCCGATTCACTGCCACGAAGACACATCCACCACTTTGTTTTAGTTTACTGTTTTTTCTTTTTTTTGTGTTTTGTTGTGGTTAGTGAATAAATGTATTTTTCTTTTTCTTTCTTTCTATTAAAAATGATCTGGGATAAAAAACCCTACATTATTTATGATATTTCAAATTTTATCATTAACATTCATAAATCATATACTTAGGTCTTACCACCAGCATGTCGTCTAGGTTTTAAGTACATTGAGTATCTATGTATAGGTACAGTGTATCCGTGTATCAGTGTATAGTGTAGTGTATTGGACCTTATTGCATTGTAATAAGGTCCAAAAGTGGATACATCTCTTTGTAGTGGACTGTACATATTTCTAATACTAGTCCCCTCGCTTATTTGTACACGTATCTCTTACTTCACCAGACTTAGATGGACCTGTAACGTTGAAAGTGCTTAATTAAGCAGGTTTGTGTAATTATTAAACATTTCCCTAAAACAGGGAAGTGCGTCGTTATATCGCGCCTTGTTCTCAAATTGAATAAGCAGTTAATTACAACGCCTTAATTAATGCTGTGGGACGCTGAAATTAGCTAATTTGTATTAGGATGTTAACTTGATTCAGGCTCGAGCTTATTAAGGTTAGAATTTGATGCATAATTAATAAAATACGCTTGTATAGTTTCGTCTTTTACTTTAAACATATTACACGAGTTCGAGCAAGAGGCAAATACATTTTAAAAGAGAACACGTTTTGCATAATGATCAAGATAATCTGTAAACCTAACCTATGTAAGTATACAGGGTGTTACAAAAATACCCGTAAAGCCGAAAGGGGGTTAAATGGTGCCTTATAACAAGTCCATTTACAATATTTGAGAACCGTACTATCACTGTATGACATACCGTCAAAAAAAATAAAACCATTTTTTTTTTCATTGATGTGCAAACCCTATTTCAGTAAAATTAAAGTGTAAACTATGCAGAATGTTTATGTACATTTTTACCTAATTCGCTTTAGTAACGGTAAAGAGATATAAACAAAATGAACAGAATTCGATTAGATTTCATCATTCATCAAAACCTATGTTCCTCGCCTAATATTATCGATAATATTAAACTCTCTGACAAATATACGACAAAATTACTTAACTACCGGAGTTGTGTTTTGATTTTACAAATATTTATGTCCAATACTAAAAATAACCGTTATTGCTCACAAATACATAGTATTAGCTTGCCCATGGTTTCTTCACACTACCAAGCAGCGATAAGTAAAAACTGTATTAGATTACAGCATAGTTGCGTAAGGTCTGCTAAATTGTGTTTGGGATTAAGTCAATTATCTTATTTACGTTTTACAACCGCGCTGGCTTACCTGCAATTTCGTTTTCTGTTAATATGCGGATACCCACACGTTAAATTAACAATGTACGATTTTATACTAAACTCAAATGGCAGCTGTTGACATTATTAACGAAATTGATTCGTCCGCATTAATCACCTGCCACTCAGTAAAATTCCCCGAAGAATGTAGATGCAGGTTCAAGTCAGACCGGGGCTTTTCCTTGCTATCATTTAATATTAGAAGTTTAAATCGTAACTTTAACTCTCTTCTAGTAACACTGCAAAGACTAAACATTATTTATGATGTTATTATATTAACTGAATGCTGGTTAGACGAATCGCCACTCGTTAAAAGCATCCCCGGGTATTCCTCGTTCCACACCACTAAATACATAAACAAAGCAGGCGGTGTAGTCGCCTACGTAAAGGATGGCCTGAACGCGTCAGTTACTGAACCAAATATTGAGAACGCCAACTGTCTCCTACTTAAACTTAGTAACTATATGAGTGTTCTGGGTATCTACAGATCGCCCTCCTGTCGCAACCTGAGTAATTTTCTACAGTCACTTGATGAAACTCTTACTGATCTTAGCCATGTACCAAATGTTGTTTTGGCTGGAGACATAAATATTAACACCGAGCCAAACTGTGTTTCTACACTCAACTCTGAGTACCTCAACCTACTTTCTGAGCATGGTTTTCTATCCGCAATCAGTGTTCCCACCAGATCACAGGCTTGGTTTACCCTTGTTTCGCCGAAAATTATTTAGCAAATTCTTAACTCCCCAAACTACGTACCCCATATTTTCATTTGGTCAAATTTTTATTTCCCAATTCAACGTTTCGCACTGATATCATTTCCCAACGAATGATTTGATAAATTATTGTTAGACAAATTATTACCTAGGATTCTTTTAAGATGTCAATTATGTTTTCGTCAAATGTATTGATTGGCATAAAAATTAACCATAACCTATCTATATCTGAGAGCAGTTTCATTCTTGGGGTCATAAAAAAAATAACCCTAACCTACCTATCTCTGGGAGCAGTTTCGTTTTTAGGGTCATAAAAAAAATACACTAACCTACCTATCTCTGGGAGCAGTTTCGTTTTTAATCCAATTTATATTTGTTTCAGACAACACAATTATTTACCACATAAAATTTGACTATATGTTATTTGCCTTAGCAAATCATTTGCTATACAATTATTTACCACATAAAATTTGACGTAATAAAATTTTGCAATATAAAAATGTAGCGAAATAAAAAAATTACGATGTAAAATTATGCCAAGGATTCATTTGCCAAATAAAACTTCGGCGAAAAGTTGATTGCCAAATGAAATTTGACGAAACATAATTCGGCAAAAAGGCAGTACACCCACAGGCTTGCCTGGACCATATTTTTGTAAAGACCAAGTACAACGCCGATTCTATAGTCTGTAAATCATCAATTACGGATCATGATTTGACAATGATTAAACTTTTCTCAATTTATAATAAAACGACTGGCAAAACTAGATTGATACCAAGAACGGATTACAGTGCTGTCGAAGCAGAGCTAAGCCTTTTAAACTGGGACCTTCTAACAGGCGAATCTGATATCTCAGCTGTAGCTAGTAATTTTACAAACATCATATCAGACATAATCCGAAGAAATACATCCAATATCATAGTCAGCCGCTCAAAATTTTATATCAAACCGTGGATTACACCAGGTTTAATCAAAAGCATGAAACACAGGGACCAGCTTCATTTACAATGTAGAAACTATCCAGACGACTATGGACTTCTTTTAATTTATAAACGTTACCGCAACCTATGTAATGATTTATTGAAGCGCACTAAAGATAATTATGATAATAGTACTCTTGAGCGCAACAAAAATAACCCAAAGAAGTTATGGCGTACAATTAACAATATTAGTGAGAACGCAAAATCACTACCCAAGTCTTCTGATTTATTATTGATCGCACAGTCCAAGAAGGAGTCATTAAATTCATGCAACCAATACTTCGTCAATGTGGGCCCCTCTCTAGCAAAAACGACATTAGACACTCTTCAGACCACTGAAGCTATCCTTGCAACAAGCGTAACCGCTCTTAACATATCTCCAAATTCTTTTTTCCTCAAGCCCACTGACGAATTGGAAGTTAGTGGAATAATATCTGGGATGAAAAGAGACAGTGCACCCGGGATTGACGGTATCCATGTCAATCTAATCAAAAACTTTGCTCAGTATCTAATAAGACCAATAACCCATTTATGTAACATGAGCATGGCTGCAGGTGTTTTTCCCAGTTACTGGAAGACCGCGGCAGTTATGCCCATTCATAAAGGAGGTTCCACCAATTTCCCTGGTAACTATCGACCAATTGCTCTCCTTGGGGTCTTGTCGAAAATTTTGGAGAAAATAGTGAATAAACGTCTAATGCACTACCTTGAGTCTAACAACCTTTTACCTTCTTCACAATTTGGGTTCAGAAAAAACATCTCAACAGAGGATGCAGTGTCAGCAATGGTTAACTTGATTTCTTCTAGTCTAGATGATGGAAATATGGCTATTGGGGTCTTTCTTGACCTAGCAAAGGCCTTTGACACCGTGTCAATCCCAATCTTACTAAGCAAGTTGGAAAGTCTCGGCATTCGAGGGTTAGCACTCGATTGGTTCCGAAGTTACCTCATGGGAAGAAGTCAAGTAACAAAGATAGGAGAACACTCGAGTGACCCCCTAGAAACCACTTTCGGTGTCCCCCAGGGTAGTATTCTCGGACCCAGTCTCTTTCTGGCTTACTTGAGTGATATAGACTCCGTAATTGCCCCCCTGGTGGATGCGCAGATTTTCTGCTATGCGGACGATACGGCACTCGTCTTTCATTCATCGACGTGGGAATCGGTCCACGAACTTGCATCAAAGGGACTAAATCTTATTAGTAACTGGCTTGCTAAAAACCTACTAACTCTTAATCTGGGTAAAACAAAATACATCTGTTTCCACAAAACGAAAGCGTCGGAGCCTAAGCATCACATAGTCCTAAAAATCCACTCCTGTAGTAACAAAAGTCACGCTGACTGCAGCTGCGAGAAAATCGATCAGGCTAAAGATATTAAGTACCTTGGTGTTACTATAGATGAGAAGCTTACCTTTGTTTCGCATACTGCAGCACTAGCTGGCAGAGCAAGGAAACTCATCCACGTTATGAGAAATCTTCGCGGTATTTCCGATAAGCGCATATTAAAAATGATTTATACTGCATTATGTCAATCCGTACTTACATATTGCATAGCGTGCTGGGGTGGCACATCTAAAACCCATATGATGGTCATTGAGAGAGCGCAGCGGTCTATTCTTAAGGTGATGTGTAAAAAGCCCTTCAGATACCCCACGAAACTCCTATACGAACAATCACAGGTTCTTACTATACGGCAATTATATATGTCTAAGGTGGTTCTTAAGATGCATGCGACTACGCGTAGGTCCGATGGATACCTCCAACTGCTATCCAGAAGAGTTTTCAGGATACACGTCCCAAAAGTTAAATCTTTTTTTGCTAAACGTTTTGGTGGTTTTTTGCATCCCTATATCTACAACAAAATTATTAAAGAGGTCCAGTTCCAAAAATGCTCTGTATTTCAAGCTAAAATTAAGGTTGAAAATTGGCTGTTGACCCTGGATTATTCAGAAACGGAGAAGATCTTGTCAATTATTAAATAAAAAACTATATCCCTTCTCTTTCTCTCGTATTCCTTGCTAACTTTTCTACTTATATCGCACACACTTTTCATAACAGCTAAATAACAAATACCCGGATACACTGTCTGAATCAAACTTTAATTTTGTTTTTAACTAGGATAAGGTAAATCGGGATTGCTTGTAACACGCCAAACGTTATGTTAACTCGTTGTTTCTGGCCCCCACGATACAGGTGTAACCTAGTGTGGGGACCGCTGTCAATCTTAGCATAGAAAACGATTACCAACTTACTTAATATACCTACTTATACTTACTGATGTACTTTGATTGTTACTTTTGACTGTTTAACTGTGTGTATGCTCCACTGTATTATTATATTATTAAGTTTTTGTTGGTTAAATAAATATATTTTGTTTTTTTTTTTTTTTTTTGAGATACATATTACAAGTCGAGTTATGGAAGCCGATACAGTTCGCGAGCACGATTTAAATTGTTATCTTCATGGCCTACGCATAACATCATTATCGTAGTATTCTGAGTTAGAAAACATCGTCATTTTGGAAAAAAATATGGAAAAACACGGAACGATTGTAGAACGGTTGTCGATAAGAAGATTTGAAATTGACAACATTTTTTTCCGTCTTGACGTTTTTTGAGCCAGTACCTCAAGCATAATGACATAATAGTATTGAACCTTTGTGGATGAAAAACAGAAAAGCCTTTAAAGTTGACAAATTATTAAAATGGGTAGGTAGGCCTCTCTGTTAAATAATCTATTCTGTCTCCGGTTCCTTGACATGACAGCTTACTAGGGTTGACAATATTTTTGGCTTTGATAATTTATTATATTTTTTTCCTACTCCTGTACTTTTATCTGTCATTTATATAGTCACGAACACTAATATAAGAATATAGATAATATGTCCGCAGAACATTCCGTAGAAAAGTCTATCTAGTCTATTCCCCTTAACAGCACTTGTGCTTTTTTGAGCCAAAACGATATGCCTAGCTGCCAAAGCTTACACCTAGGTTAATTTGACCAATCAAAATACTTCACCAAATTAAACCACCAATCACAATACACATTGACTGTCAATCGGAACGTTAGGTTCTTTTTGGTATGTAAACTCTTTTACTAATATAACTCTTTAAAAAAACATTTTATTTAGTATCAACCAACCAGAACGCAGCTATATTAAAATCGACCAATCAGGTAAAAGAATTCGTTTCTCAAATCATTAGGTGTTTTTTAGTCCCTATTTCACAAGTTAAATCGATTGTGCAACTTTTTTTTAAAATATGAAACCTGGCAAGTGCACATCAATTTAAAAACAAAGTTAACCATAGACACATATTTTGTTGTTTTCGAATGTTTCTCGCTCGTTTGTTGTTCTGTGCTTCGTTCGTTCGTATTCTAACCTAGGTATATTAATTTAATTTTGCATTTTATTTGAAACCTAGTCGTAGAAAAAGTATTGTATGCAACGGTGTATAACTAAGTCAAAAAATACTCGTGGCGTCTTGCTTTACGATGTTCGCCTGCGGCTCACATCGTAACCACACCACTCGTCTTTTTTGACCTCTCTTATACAACTGTTGCATAAACTACTATTACGGGGTATTTTGTAACACGTTGTATAGAAATCTCGTGTCACGGAGATGTGGTCGATATCCTCCGAAACGGCTTGACCGATTTTTATGAATCTTAAATACAATAATACTTACAAGTAAGTTACTTTACAAGGTAATAGCGTAACAAATATTGATTATTAGAACTAGCACAAATGAAAACATTACAAATGTAAGGTCAAATACATTAAACTAAAAATAATTACTAGGAGATCAACACGACGTGGTCTCTACGTCCAAAGCCATAACTGGAATGTATGTATGTACGTTCCTTTCTGGCGCTCTAGAACCAAAAAAAAAAGCATTAAGCATTAAGTTCGCCTTTTGTATACGAAGTGTATTCTTTTGTGCAATAAAGATTAAATAAATAAATAATAAATAAAACGCGTTGTCAGATTTTGACAATTCGTATCTCAATCGATTTGTCGGCAACATGGTGCCATACTCGTATTTAAAAAAAAAGTCGACGAACTATGACAACTGGGATATCATTGGATAGGTATTTAAAAATATTTTTTAGATTTCTTTTATTATTTTTCATTTTCAATTATCATTTAAAGTTGGTTAGCAACAGTTGGGTTTTTTTTTAAGATTTTTGTTATAACGTTGGAGGTTTAAAACGGCTTTTTCCGTGTATCCCTCTAAAGCTCCGGCAGCTTAAAATCGTTGTTTTCCGTAAATTTATTTACAAAGTCCTTATGAGACTTAAGTGCTCGTATCGTAGGGGGTGCAAATCGCCGGCTTAACCCTCACGGCAAAGGGGTTTCTTTGAAGGCTGAACCCCGCAGCGATCCAATTTAACCCTGCGGAGTTAATGATGCTTTTACCTTAACCTTCTTTGTGCTTTTTTGGTAAAGGGGTGTGCATAGTCTGGACTGAGGGTTGTACGGACGGACATGCGTGCAGGGCCTCTATGTAACCTTGTAATAAGGTTCAAAAAGGGATACATATCTTTGTAGTTGACTATGCTACCTGTAATTTATACAAGCCTGTTATACAAGCCTAGAACTTAGTTTGGGATAAGGTAAATCTGTATGAGGTTGCCTCAGTAATATTTCGCACTGCTAGATCAAGACAGCATCAACTCAAAATCATTGTTAGTTTTGTTTCAAGCTCAAAGACGTTGTATTAAGTTGATTTTAAAATACAGTTGGATTTTGAGTTACTACACTTTTGATCCGGCAGTGCGATTTATTTATTTTATATTGTATTTGTCGAACACTGTCTTATTTTTTTTATTTTTTTGTTACAGGTAAGGACCAACAATAGCTGCATGGCATGGTTTTTAGACGAGTCACATTCGCACCGCCACGGTAAGGCAACAACTTACACCAGAAGCTTGACAAACGATCACTTTTTAACCTGTTAAGGCTCCTCCTTTTAAGACATTTGTCAAAGTGACTTTAGACCTCAAGATTATTTTTCGAAGTAACGAAATTTGACGTGGGCCTGACGAGGGTTTTAACCTTTTTCCAAGTTAGCTTTCTTACGGTTTTAACCTTTTGAACGCAAGACTGCAAGTCAACGGATTTTCGTGCCACGGACGCTTGAATTTTAGCTGTTGTACGCTTTATACTTCCTTCGTCGGCATATGACGTCCTGTATACCACGAAGAACTACTTCACACGTCATTCGAGACCAAGGATGTTGCGGATACAGATATTTTGAGACTCCCTTTAGCGGATGTAGGCTAAAATATATTTTTTTAAATAATTTATGGAAATTACTTTTTGTTTTCATAAATTAATTAAAATGTTTGTACAAGAAATTGTAGTCAATTAAAGTACTAAACTAACACGCATCACTCTTGCAGCGACTTGAACAGACCCACACCGCATAAGCTCTGCATCGATTTTGCGATATGAAATTAGGCGGTCTGTCCGCTTCGATGTGTGAGAGAGACAGCGCTAGACACGCCTATAGCGATGTCCCGCTCACACACAGCGGAAGATCGGGTGTTGCGGATGCGGATACGAATATCCGGAACATCCCTGTTCGAGACTAAAACGGAATGGCGTCTGAGGCACACAACTTGCAATCGACGGTAGCGTAAAAAAGGTTAAAATCTTTTCTTGTATTTGTTGTTAATAGTTTTAGAGATTTTGCAAACAGTCAAATACAGCCAGAGGGCCTTGTCAAGATGTAACCCTAAGTGATTTTTGAAAATCGAAAAAAATTATAAAATTTACGTATCTAAGCTGGTGACTGATCGCGTCGAACGCTTATGTCAACTACATAAATTTCGAGGCGATAGAAAACAGAAACTTTAGCTGTGTTTGCATCTTGGCAAGGCCTAAACTATAGGTAGGAAAAGTAATCGTTTGGGATTTATTCTCGAGGTGGTGGTTTTGTGTTCGTCTCTTAAAATATATTCCTATAACAAAGCTTTGCTAATAATAAAAAATAGATACCTTATGAAATACCCAGTCCTTTTAGACGCAAACGTACTGACAGCGGAAGCGGCGCGGCGCGGCACATTTCCATACTAAAAAGCGTTTTCTAACGTTTGCCTCCGCTCTATCAGTACGTTTGCGGCTTGAAACAGTTGCTGTATTTGTTATTTTATGTAGTTCCAATTGGTTTCAAGTTCCAAGAGGATAAAAGTGTATCTCTAAAATGGGTGAAAATAACCTATTTGTTTATTTACAGTCTCTTCGTTTACATACTTCGAAACTATACTATTATATATATAATACACTCTCGGTCAAATAATACGGGTCAGAGTGCGTTTTTCATACAAACGAGGCTATTTTGAAGCCTTGGTTCTAGGGCATTGGTTGTTTTGAGTGAGGTTTAATAGTGGATACTCTGAGGTTCAATAGAGGAGGTCAAAAGTGCTTAAGATACCTAACTGATCGCACAATCAGGTAACACCACAGCGAGAGAGTTTGGCTCAGCATTCGGATTTCTTTACATTATATTGCCATTTTAGATGTTTTTCTGAACATACACAATTCCGGCGTTAACCGCAGATTCAATCAGTTGGGTATCCTAGCTACTCTGAAAGTCTTGTATCGATGCTCGGGGTGTCCATCATCAGATTTCATTAAAAGCATCCCCTGGCGAGGAACCATCGCGTCACCGTTTTTTGAAATCCGGTATGGACGGTATACGCATAAATCAGACAGTGCGTTTACGGTGCGCCAGCGTATTTTGACCGGTGTGAACGATCCTTAATATCCTATGTCTTAATCACAATTGATTGGCTGATTGTTTCTGTCACGACAACATTGATGTTTTGACATTTGAGTCTGATAGAAACACGATCGTGACAGGCTGCGGCCACAGACTAAGCGGGTAATGAGACCGCGAGTATTAACCTGATGCGGAAGCGATTGTGATTGCTTGTACAAACAGCCACACACTTAACTGCTCATTAAAGACAGAAGTGAGAAAATGTAGAAAGAGATAAATATAGATTTTACATATGAATCTCATGTGCACGACAGAGACAGTTTCTCTCTGTTTATCTTCATTGGTCACTCAGCTGTGTGGGCGATTGTAGCGTCTTCACGGTGTAGCGGATGCACTGATCCATCGATATAAATTATGGGATAGCGAACATTGAGCAGTTTGCAAACGAACATGTAAATAAACTAAACTTCAAGCGTTTAGTTAAATTGTTAATGACTTAAATGTCAGCACTAGTAGTAAAGTAACTAAGAACATCACTTGAGAACGAGTGGATAGATTTCAACCATTTTTATTACAATGATCTTACCTAAAAGGAAATTGGAATAGTTGCTCGAAAGAAAAAAGGCGAAGTTATTCAGGTCAGCTAGTTATTAAATCCTACATACATACATACCTTCACGCCTGAAATCCCAGAGTGGGGTAGGCAGAGCTACAAAAACTTGTCAATAATTCAGTAACCTCATTTTTCAAAAAGAGGCTAAGATGTTTACCAGCGTATTAGTGACAGGTTGCAAGCCCATCGCCTAACAGTACTACAAGCCTATATTCCCTTAGTCGCCTCTTACGACATCCACGGGAAGACATGGAGTGGCACTATTCTAAACCGGCAACCACACGGAATTGATTAAATCCTACATATGCGAAAGTTAGTGTATGTCTGTGTGTTTTTAGTCGAAAAGTAGCCTAAATCCCGGAAATTTTAAAAGCTCCTACGACAATTGAAATCTACGTGGACGAAGTCGCGGGCAGAAGCTAGTTATTAAATAAAACGTCCTCGCTCGCTCCGCTAGGCTCTCACCACATCCTTCTAAGACACATGTTTCCATGTAAGGGGGGAGCCTCACGTCACGACGCCGTTATAAATTATAGCAGTATCAGCATGGTGCATAATTATCAGCTGATATCCACGCACGACATTTCCCAAAGGAGTAGCCACTGGCCGTACCTACGGACTTCCGCAGTCCGTATCGCGAATTATTGCCTTAAATGGACTCGTACATGATAAATGTTACTGTTTGAATAAAGTTATATTATTTTTGCATTGTTATATTGATACTAGCTCTTTCCCATGACTCCGTCCGTGCAGTTTTTAGGGTTCCGTAGTCAAACTAGGAACCTTTATAGTTTCGCCGTGTCCGTCCGTCCGTACGCAGCCTAGCTCAGAGACTCTTTACACTAGAAAGCTGTAATTTGGCTTAAATATACATATTACTTAGTCACGCCAACAAAGTGGTAAAATAAAACCTGGAAAAAATATTTTTTTCTGTGTACCTCCCCTACACGTAAGTTGGGGATGTATATTTTTTTCTCGTCTTACGGTCTCGTCTTTTAAAAATATTGCGGGTTTGTGGAAATAATTTTGCGATTAAGGGATCTAAATATTAAGCTTTAAAGCGCTATTTTTTGTGAGTCTAGTTCCCCCCCCCCCCCCCCCCCCCCCCCCCTACAGCCAAAACTACAAATACAAAAAATCTGAAAAATATCTTAAATGAAAGCACGTATAATGCATTTAATATGAAAACTATCACTACTAAGTAGACTTCAGTGGTTCTGGAGTTTCAAACGGGTTAAATGTTTATACCTACCGAATACATATTAGCGGTGTTGGTAAACTGACCGTGACCTATGTCGATGTATGCCCAATAAACAATTTGGTCATATAATTAAACATTTTTACGACTTTGAGTTTTATAAAAGTTATTTTACTGTAGTTTTTCTGACTCTTTGTCATGTACTGGTGCATTATGTGTCCGAATAGTCATATACATTTCTTGTCATATAATAATGTCATATAGACGTTCTTTCAACATTTCTTTACGACCGTCCTATAATAGTGTCTACGACGACGTCTATAAAACTTACTCATATAACGTTTTCGTCGTATAAACGTTTTCGTCGTATAAACATCAAGATAGTGTAACTTTTGTCATGTAATTACCTTTAATATAACTGTTAAACGGACAATAGTTGTGTACATGTCGTATTCGTGATCGTTATATAAAAATCGAATAAGTGTTACGAGTGCAACTTGTATACGTCTTCAAGTAACAGAAACATTATAATACGACCGCTATTTGATTAATACTCATGTTAACGTTTTAAAATAATCTTCTATATAACTTCCACCATTTTGAAATCAAAAATCACATTTAATTACTCTTTCTAAAATGGATCCAAAAAAGTGGAAAACGATTAAAAGAAGTGGTGCATTCAAAAGAAAAGTGCAAAAGAATTATCATTCGCTTCAAGCACGCACTTTAATACAAAGTAATAAAGCAAGAGGTCAAGCTGACAGTGAGGTAAATGAGAATGGTTCCGTATCACGTTTAAATACAAATGCTACACATTCAGCAAGTCCCTTGTGTAAAACGCGCAGTGGCTTCGAAGCTATACCCTGCAGTTCATTTGCCGAAGTTCAGGAGTCTTGTTCATTTTCCGAAGTTGAAGACTGATATTCATCATCCGAAAGTGAAAGTGAAGTTAATAATAAAGAAGTCACTTTAACCAAAAATGATGACTTCAGAGACCGTTACAAAAAGTGGGCTATTGATTTTAATATTCCACATGTAGCACGTTATTGTTTCTTAAAACGAAATGTAACGGTCTATTTCCACGGACTATCTGGAAACCACATCCATGACAACGAAAAGAAAGGATAAAATGAGTGAATGACCACGGCCATTTGTAATGTACGCGTATCATTTCCTTGATGTCCGTCTTTGATAAAAACTTATCAATATCCGTATAATTGTAAATCATTTTGTGGTTTCCCTGAAAACAAAAATATTATTTTGACTTAAGTTCTTAAAGTATACATTCTTTACCAATAGTATATATACTTAATGTAAGTCAGGCGTTTCATTATTTTATTACTGAACCCTAAATCGACTGTTATGGCGAACGTTCCATTTTGAATACGCAATTATAGGTCGGGAAGTTATATAGTTGTCACATAACGCAGTTACCTATTAAATTATTAATAAAACTATATCAATACTTTAAAATTTCAAAAGCCCATAAAAATTTAGTTACCAACTTACCTCACATTAATCAGTAAACTAGAGTGTACAATAGTTTACAGTTGATGAATATGGTTTTATCACCTCAAATTACTTACAAATAAAACATGCAATAATTACGGCCTTTATTCCTTATTGTTATGTCACAAAACACGTTAGGACTTAGGACTGTTTATGAGGAGGTTACCATCAATATCTTTAAGCGACAATAAAACAACCATTACATCATATAAAAGTCATATTGTGCACCATTACTCTACACGAAGTCGAATACACATTGCAACGGCTAATATTATATAACATGTAGCCAAATCGCCGACGCGTATATGACGACTATGCGACTAAGTAGGTATTCATATGACGGTTACACGAAACTCTTACGACTTAAAGTTGAATTAAATGGGCCTAAATGCCGTCGAGTAAACGTCCTTATGACGTTTATACGATTATACTAAGTGACATAAAGTTGAGACCAAAACGTCTACTCAACCTCGAAATGTTTATTGGGTGGGGATAACAGTTTCCCAACGGCAAAGTTAAGTTTATCGCGAGGTCTTATTTGTTTGTAGTAACGGCTTCGGAACCCTACACTGAGATGGTTCGACAAGCTCTTAAAAAAAACAAAAAATCAAAATTAATTTATTTGTCAGAATACAGTAATACACGGTCTTAGTTATAAAATTAAAGCACTTGTATTCAGCATGCAAGCAAGCGTACAAATATTGTAAATATTCTATTTCCAATATAAATTCTAGTCAATAATAATAAAAATTTAAGCGTCTAAATATTCCTTGACATTGTAAAAACACTCCATTAGCCATTTTGTCAAGTTATTAAACATTTTCCCCGACAACATACTTACTTAAACCATCCGGTAAATCATTAAAAACTACAATGCTTACATTAAATATATTTCGTTTGTACATATCCTTGCGACATGGAGGTTTGTACAAAAGAGACATAATACGTACTCTTGTCTGCCTTTTAATGACTTGACTCCGTTTCATAAAATATCTTGCCTGGTTTTAATCGTTATATTATCTTGGAGAATTCTCTTTTCCGGGATAAAACCGCACTGAGATTGATTCGGCAATGCATCTGCGACTCCTGTACCAAAATTCACATCGATCGTTATAAACGTTGACCCGCGAAGACGGAACTAACAAACACACATTCACATCTATAGTATTAGTAAGGATAGGGATAATATATAATGGCTTGGTAAATCCAAGTTAAACAACAGTACATCGTTCAAGTAAAATTTATTTTTTCCCGTGAAGTAATTAATTGCAGCTTAGCTCATAAAGTAATAATGCAGTGTTTGATTAATTAAATAAAGTCGTCAAGGTTATTAATAAACCTTGGTTCCTTCCTCAACTTCCTTGTTTTCCTCCATTGTAATCTTTCACCATATTGACTTCCTTGGCAAGAGATCTCTTCTGGTCACTTAGTCATGTCATAGTATGTATTTAGAAAGATAAACGACTACACAGATCTGATGGCAAGATGTCCATGGGCATTTGAAATCACAGGAAAGCAAATAAATACATACATACATGTATTTATTTGCTCTCATTCTTACCTGCGACTCATCTTTATCTGCGACTCACCTCACTCGCCTCACCTGAGGGCGGTGAGGTGAGGGGTCCATGCCGGGCGGTGGCGGGACAGTCTTGTATAACGTTATTTGTATATATACATACCTTCACGCCTGTAATCCCAAAGTGGGCTAGGCAGAGCTACAGAATTACCTACAACTCTAAAAAGTTGTTGATAATTCTGTAACCGCAATTTGCACAAAAACGCTAAGATGTTTACCAGCGCATTAGTGACAGGTAGCAAGCCCATCGCCTAACAGTACTACAAGCCTATATTCCCTTAGTCGCCTCTTACGACATCCACGGGAAGACATGGAGTGGCACTATTCTGAAACAGCTACCACATGGGGCAAAAAAAAAACTCAAGTACAAATATCCGCGTAGATTTTGATTATCGGGATGTTACCGGGATGAAAAAAAGCCTATGTATTAATTAGTATATAAGCTATCTCCATTTAAAATTTCATCCAAATTCGTCCAGCCGTTGCAGTGAGGAGTAACAAACAGACACACAAACTTTCACGTTTATAATCGTAATATTAGTAGGATAGACCTAATACCTTATTACCAGTGGTATAAAGGCGTGTAGATAGTTTTGACGCCTTGGAAACGTATCGATATTCATCATAACGTTGACTGTACGTCTCTTAGGAAGTTATTAATCCAGCTAAGATAAGAAGGCCTACTAGAATAATAGTGCGACCGCCACTGTTTGGTCGTTTCATCCAATCCCATACAATTTACATACAACATGTTGAGGTTATTACAAAGATACCGCTGAGTTATGGTCAGTATGTGTAAGACGAAACAATTGTTGTTACATGTATGTTGCATTTGCAACCTTATGTGTTAACAGAGAGTGTTTCATTTGCTGGATTTATATTTCAGATATGCCCTTTTACCTTAGCAGTGTAGGAAATCAACCTTAAATCACAGATCTCCACTCATAGGCTAGAATGTCGTATACACAATTCCAAAGTTAACGCAATTTCGACTTAGTTACTTTGAGTTTAGGCTGCAAATACTGCATCAGCAATATACCTAGCAGTCAGGGTGTACTGACGAGCAGAAATTCATAGTATTATCGCGTCCGACAAACTTTTGACATTAACTGCTATACACAATCGAAACAGATTAAGTTTAACTTAAATCTGAGGCAAAATGGACGTTAAATGCTTAATTTGAAGGTTTAGATTGAAAGTAGAGATTACTGGCTGCATTTTGACGGTCTGCTGTCTGATTTGTGCTTTGAATGCAGATGCTAACTTTGACTGCATTTTACTGTTTATTTAGGTAGTTGCGGTAAACTTGTATTTTGCGCTGTGTTATGTTATTAAAACTTGCATTTAAAGTAGATAGGTGTACGTTTCGAGTTTTCGTAGGTATAATAGTACGTAGGTACCTACGTAAACTAAACACCTAAATAACTTAATAATAACTTAGTCATATAAATATGTAAACATTTTATATTGTCTAGGGGAAACGGTTTCTGTAGGAGAATGTATCGAAACTTTTTATACAGGTTGTCTTGCACCGTCACAGGTCACAGGTTTTACCCCTTTCAAAAAAAAGGGTTGTATAAGTCTAACGTTTGGACGTGTTTACAAAAAAAAAACTAGTTTAATCGGAATCCTTCTTGGTTAGGTTTGGTAAGGGTTTTTTATTGTATTAAATAGTTTTCAAACTTTTGTATTTAAAATCGTTACTAAAGGACTCCCTAATGGTGCGTTCCTATATTCAAAACCGTAGATAGAGTTGTGACGTTTCGTTATAATTTGACACATTTTGTACGAAGCAAATGTCAAATAGTGTGCACCCTACTCTCACACTCAACAACGCGACTCACTGCGTCCTACAACGAGTACTTCACGAGCAGGTACACGACTCACTGTGTACTCCACTCACACTCCTCATCCCTGCTACGCTCGCCAACGCGGCTCTGAGCACTATTGGAGACATCCACACTGGCACTTGCAAGCGGCAATTCAACGCACAGACTGCACGTCATCACATCATCACCATCAACCTCCGGTCTCAAAGGGGGGGGCTGATGTGGCGACCTAGCGACATCTAACGGAAACTTGTATCAACAACTCGCTAGCGCCACCAGTGTCAGACAGCGGAACTAAGGATCCTACAACGCGCTAACGAAGTTTCTAAAGTCGGTTGACATATATACCACTTCCAACTTCATCCCAATGGACTTCGGTCCCCAGGCATAACACCCGCCTGGAGAGAGATCTCTCTATTGTCCTCTCCTTCTACAAAGTTTTTTGTGTCATTATCGATTCCTCAAGGCTTTGGATCGCAAGCCACTGTCCATTCGGATAAGGTTAACGTAGAAATTCCTTATTTTACCGCCCGTGTGGTTGCCGGGTTAGACTAGTGCCACTCCATGTCTTCCCGTGGATGCCGTAAGAGGCGACTAAGGGAATAAAGGCTTGTAGTAATGTTAGGCGATGGGCTTGCAACCTGTCACTAATACACTGGTAAACAAACTTAGCCTAGTTGTGAAAAATTTGGTTACAGAATTATTAACATATTTTTTTGACCTATTGGTAATTCTGTAGCTCTGCCTACCCTGTCTGGGAATGAAGGCGTGAGTTTATGTATGTGTAAGAATGTGTCAAGTCAAGTTCTAACCCGAAGTATCAAATCCGCGGTTTGGACATTGCAAACGTACATGGCGTTTCTTACTAGAGTCTGGCAAACGAAAGCGTGGCCTGAAAAAATGGCAACACTGTAGTGTCGTCCCTTTTTTCTTAGATTGATTTGAAAGGGATGACACTACAGTGTTGCCATTTTTTCAGGTCACGCTTTCGTTTGCCAGACTTTAACAGGGACCGGCCCGCTATCCCGTTCAAGTGGTTTCGGAAAATTTCATGATGCATTTAGAATAGTTGGTAGTGATATACTACCCCTTATTCATATACCCTTTCTGTTAAATTCACCAGTCACATGACAGATAAGCCCAAAGCCGGGGACCAGCCCGCTGTCCCATTCAAGTGGTTTCGAATGGGTTGTTATAAGGATTTATTTAGAAAACCTTGGAAGCCGTTCGATTTGCTTTTTAAAACGTTATTTATAAGGGTTACCCTTACAAAGTGTTTGGAATGGGTATTTCGAAAGGGTTAACTATCCAAATCCGTTTTTAAAGCGCTATATATTTTGAGTGATACCAATATCCCTTTAACTTTATAAAGCCGTTCAATTGGCTTTTAAGCGCTATTAACAAGGGTTACCCTTAGGGTTAAGGGTTAATTGGTTGTGAAATAAGAAAAAAAATCTCCTTCCTTTTGTTCTAGTCAACTTGAACCACGAATTGGCCGAGTTCCAAAAACAAACAGCCTTTATACGCTTTATACACACACATAACATATCCATGGACGTGTTCAGTTACGCACAGATAACGCCGCGTGGGCGGGCGGACGCTGTGATAACGTATCTCGCACGAGATGATTGCGTTGGGCGGGAACATGTCGATATCGATGTCGACATGTTACCGATGATGTGAAAAATTTATTAATAGCATTTCTGTTCAGAGGGGCGGTTTTTATTAATGACTGGAAGAGTATGGTTTTCTTAAAGTTATTTAAAGATACGGCGCTTGTCGGTGTATGAAATAAGTGATTTTTAACATGGCGAAACTTTTCAGGCGTTTTGACAATGAGCTTATAATTTTTATAAGACAGTTATCTTCTAAAATCATCAATCAATTAAATACGAGTATGGAACTAATATATATAAATAAAACTGAATTGCTGTTCGTTAGTCTCGCTAAAACTCGAGAACGGCTGATTTATTTTTTGCTGTGTTCGTCATTGTCAGGACAAGATTTGTATGAAAGAAAATAATAGAAAAATCCACCGGGGAAGTCAGAAATTTGCAGCGGGGCGAAGCCGCTAGCCGCCGGCCGCTAGTAAGTAATAAATGAATTAAAATAAAAGCACTATTACATTACCTAATATAACATAATGCAGGATTTATTAACTTCTTCTTAAATCTATTAATAAAAACCGCATTTTAATCCGTTGCGAGCTTCGAAAGATCAGAGTGTACATAAGGGAAAGGGGCGGGAAGCGACCTTGACTTTTTCTACGTTCGAATTCAAAAACATCATTCGAGAGCATAAAATCAATAATAATGTATGTTATCGATAGAATGAGCACCAACCCTATAGAGGCTATACGGTGCGATTACGAATATCTCAATCTAAGAGTCGATGAATCACCGCACTACGTGTGCTAATTGACAGGTTGTTTATCGATACTATTCGATTATCAGCAGTGATCGGATCTCGGATGCAATTTGGGGTGAACGACCTCAAGCGTTATGCTTAACATGGATGTGACACGGGATTTCCCGGGATTTTGGGAAATGGGTTATTTTATTATTAATAATTAATAACTTTTGTCGAGGGTTAAACTAAATAAACAAAATGAAAATGTTCGCTATCTATCTATAATAGGTCATTTATTTGACACATACTTTTAAAACATATTTTAGATATAAAATAACTCTACTTTTTGAAACAAAATTTAAAAATAAACATCTTAATAACATGCAACACAATAGCATACTAATTATATCCCTTGCAATAATACCTAGACAAAAAAAATAGTAACATGACAAAAACTTAACCTAAAAATAAAATGAAATTAAAACTACTTTGTTTTAGTCGTGTTTATATAATTAAAGTAACATACTATTATTTTTTCAATATTTTCAGGCGTTAATCGATTTCTTTTAACATCTAAGATCCATTTGTAAGTGGAAAAAGACCTTTCGACTTCTACTGATGTAAGCGAAGCGAATTTGTAAATAGAATTTTCGTCACTTGTCAGTCCAGACATTGTCATTCAGATCGAGTGCTTATTTCAAGTAGCCATATCATTTAATAAAAGAGGTTGATAAGTGGTAATTGTTTATGAAAAGACTATTAAGATAAGACGTACACGTTACGTTCAGTTCTTCTATGCAGTACTGTAAAAATGTTGTTATTAACTTATTAACTACATATTATTTTATTACTTTTATAGAGTAAACTACTTAAAAGTTAAAATTAAAAGTTATTCACCTTTTTATAAATGTAGGTATCAAAGAGACTCGCGGGATTGTAAGTCATATCCATGTTAAGATAACGGACTTAAATCCCGGGAAATTGCATCCGAGATCCGATCACTGATTATCAGACATGTTTTAACATAAAAACAAATGAAAAAACGTTCAAAGCTATAATACGCGAGCAATAATTTTATTTGTTCATTACCGTTATCGCGTTCTCGAATACGCCTATAAGAAATTTGATTGGATTGGGGGTTTTTCGGGTCAAGAGTTCGATCTGTCAAATATCATCTCCGGGAAATCTTGGTCAACCCGAGCGACTTCCGGTCTTCCGGGTACGTTCCTTAATTCAAAACCGTAGATAGAGTACCAGGCATAGATATGTGACAGAATGCTAGTGGTGCACAGTGAGGGTTAGTCTGGCTTGCTGTGAAACTGCGTCATTGTGCTTGAAGGTCGTCAGGTTGCGTAACTGTGCATTGTCGAGGGTCACCAATGTAGAAGAAGACAATCACGTCGGGGTCACCAATGTAGGAGGACGATCACGTCGGGGTCACCAATGTAGGAAGAGAGGGACAATAGAGAGATCTCTCTCCAGGCGGGTGTTATGCCTGGGGACCGAAGTCCATTGGGATGAAGTTGGAAGTGGTATATATGTCAACCGACTTTAGAAACTTCGTTAGCGCGTTGTAGGATCCTTAGTTCCGCTGTCTGACACTGGTGGCGCTAGCGAGTTGTTGATACAAGTTACCGTTAGATGTCGCTAGGTCGCCACAACTTAATTAAAAACGAAGAAAGAAAAAGGACACACTCAATACACAGCCACTACTCGTACATACTGAAATAAAAAATAACAAAAACATAAAGGAAAGAGACATTACTTTAAAATACAGCTTGGCAGTTGTTGCGAAACGGTTCCAACTCAGCATGTGCTGGCTGAAGCCAACGCTCTGGTGTTCAGTTCCGTTCCGTTTAATATTTAATGGAGAAATTCATATCCTACACTCATGCACAAATGGGTCACTGTACTTTGCTTTTTAGTGAATTTCAACAGACTTTAAATCGTCGATATTTTCTTTTCACATCAGTAAACTTGGCTGTATAATAGTAACCATTACTATTATACAGCCAATTGCAATCTGTCACTAATACACTAGTAAACATCTTAGCCTATTTGTGCAAAATGTGGTAACTGAATTATCAACGAGTTTTTAAAGTTGTAGGTAATTCTGTAGCTCTGCCTACCCCACTCTGGGATTAGAGGCGTGAAGGTATGTATGTATGTATGTATAAATTTGTTGTATGGGGAATTGGGGAACCCCCTTTATAAAAAAAAAATCTTCTTACCAAGTTTCAACAGTATAGTTCTTATAGTTTCGGAAAAAAGTGGCTGTGACATACGTACGGACAGACAGACAGACAGACATGACGAATCCATAAGGGGGTTTGGTCATTTGGCTACGGAACCCATAAAAATTTGAAAAATATCCTAAATGAAAGCACATATCGCACTGCTAGATCAAGACAGCATCAACTCAAAATCATTGTTAGTTCTGTTTCAAGCTCATAGACGTTGTATTAGGGTTGATTTTAAAATACAGTTGTATTTTGAGTTACTACACCTTTTGATCTGGCAGTGCGTATAATGAATTTAATAGGAAATTATCACTACTAAGTAAACTTCAGTAGTTCTTGTATCTTCACACCACGAACAGACATCTTTCTATCATATTCTAGAACATGTAAGCCATATCTGCGGCTGAGCTAACTTGCGACGGACCAAGTTGCTTGAGTTGTCCGGAAGCTTTACCGTTTTATGGGAGTTGTTGCGAGCTTTGGGTATCTGAAGATGGCTGTAGATGTTTAGTTAGCTTGACCACATTAGCATAGATAGACAATTAGAAATACTCTAATGGGCTAAGTTAAGCAATTTCAAACAGTTGCTTTGTTGTACGTTTTAATACGACGACGCAGTGGAAGTGACCCTGGATATGAAAGTAGTAGTAGTTCTCCCATGTTTGATTCCCGAAGACCAAATATTTTTGTGCTGACGCGAGTATTTGGTACTTGAGTCTTAGGGTCTCCCCAGACCTATCGACGCCGAATCGGTTTGAGCCGGTAAGAAAAAGTTTTATGTCCTATTAAGACAAACACTTATTGTTAGAAGACGAAATACTATTTTTATATTAACTTTTACACAAAAGCACCCTCCGCTTACGCCGGTCACAACACAGATAATCTCCCGAATGCTCGCGTGACGCATCATGTCTTTTGGCATAATGATTTGTGTTTTTCTAAATAATTTCAACTTTTATATTAAATAAAATGTTATTTATTTTAATGGTATTGTATTGTACTCAATGTATTATTATCGGCAGTCCTAAATTTTTATCCAGGGTTGACTTTGCAAGTCTCCCGCCTGTTTATTTCGATGGGGTCCTAATTCCTTTTTCACATCAAGTCAAAAACCTGGGTGTCATTATGGACCGTACCTTGTCGTGGGTTCCTCAAGTTAACGAGATTAGCAGGAAGATGTTTGCATCAGTGTGGTCTCTTCGGCGGCTTCGTAACTTTCTCCCTCTCGCGACTAGAATTGCGCTTGCTCAGTCATTACTGCTCCCTATTTTAGACTATGCTGATGTGTGTTTTTTAGATCTTACCGAGGATCAGCTTAACAAGCTTGACCGTCTTCAGAATTTATGCATTCGGTTCATATTTGGTTTACGCAAATATGACCACGTCTCTAATTTTCGTTCACAACTCAAGTGGCTTCCGATCCGTTTTCGCCGGTCCTTTCATATTCTTAATCTTCTCTACTGTGTTCTGTTCATCCCTGATACCCCCCGTTACCTCAAAGAGCGCTTTAACTTTTTTACGTCAGTTCGTTGCTCCCAAAACTGTATCTTAACTGTACCGTCCTCTTCATCTAAATTCTACAACAATTCCTTTACATTTCAGGCTGTCCGACTGTGGAACTCCCTCCCTGTCGAGTTGCGGCGGGCGAAATCTTTACCAATCTTTAAAAAACTTCTTCATGCGCACTTCGTGTCTCAGGCATAATTTGTATTGTCTTGGTCAATTTCTCTCACTACTTCTAAAAGTAGAATTTCTGTCATATGACTGTTATTTTTATTATTTCTCTGATGTGGATGTATTGATATTTATGTATTTATGTATGTATTTATTTATAATTATCTGTTTATTTATGCAAGGCATATGTATTTATTTGTATATGTATATACTTATTTAGTTCTTTATTTAATTTTTGTTAAGTGACCGTTTCTTTGTTAATTTTTTAGTTATTTTTGAATTCACGTTTAATTACAAGCATCTATCTTGTTATTGCTCTTGTTAAGTCTGCTCCACCTACTGTATGAAATTTATTAATTTGACACCTTATCCCTACTAAGGTTGTCTGGAAGAGATAGCTAATCAGCGATAAGACCGCCTGTTGTTTACCTGTATTATTTTTAATTGTGTTCCATCTCTGTTATGTTTTTGTTTGGTGTACAATAAAGTGTTTTGTATTGTATTGTATTGTATTGTTAACATTCCATTAATAAGAGCGAAAACGACGTCGTTCCGTTCGCAACGCCGAATCGAGCCGAGCCGAGCCGAGCGACGTCGTTTTCGCTCTTATTGCATCAACATAAAACTTTTTCTTGCCGGCTCAAGTCGATTCGGAGTCGATAGGTCTGGGGAGACCCTTAAGTCTTGGATGTTTTCTATGTATCAAAGTAAAGATCGTCTATTTTCTAACTCAACGCCCACTCCTCAAATGTGTTTATGCTAAAGCACTTATTATTGATCGAATAGTGGAGGACAATCAGTTTTAGGTTAGACGATCTCTATGTATTTTATCTGTGTAAGTATAGGTACAGTCTAGAGCCCATAGTACAAGCCTAGAGCTAAATTTGGGATTAGGTTCACTGTTATGACATGGTCCCCTGATTGACCCTGATATGTTTTCTTTCGGCTTATGAAGGCCTGCCGTCTGGAACACGTAACGTTAAAGTCGGCGTTTAAAGGTCAAACAGTAATTAAGGCTTATAACTTATAAGTTTATAATTCTTATAAGACATAAATGAATAGAAGAGCTCCCTTTTTATCCCCCGACGCAAAAAGAGGGGTGTTATAAGTTTGACGTGTAAGTGTGTATCGGTCTGTCTGTCTGTGGCACCGTAGCCCTTAAACGGATGAAACGAATTGGATGCGGTTTTTTTTTATTTGAAAGCATGTGTTCGAGCGGTGGTTCTTAGACATCGTTTTTATCGCGTAAAATCCAGAGACAAAAAATCCCACAATAATGTATGATGATTGATGACAGTTCAAAATCACAAATTAAGTGCGTAGATTAGATTTTAGACAGTATTTTTATAGGGATTGTTTTTGAGTTTTATTGTATGGGTGAATTGCAATATTGTACATAGTTAAGGGCTCAATCAAAAAATGCTTAACTATCCTTAACTTTTTCCTTTGTGTAACAAAGATTAGTCATATGAAAAAAAAATATCTATCCTCCTAAGTCCCCGCGTACAAAAAAATGTACATAATACGGCCATTGCAATAAAATATCAATTAGAAAATAGACTTTATTGCAATCGCATTAAGTTTATTTTCCACTGGCAAATTTCGTTGTATGGTGGGTCTTAGGAGGCTATATCAATGATCATATAGATAATTTTCGTTACACAAAGGAAAAACAATGGAAGAAAGTTAACGTTATAACAATTAACTCCTTAACTATGTACAATATTTTTGCAATTCACCCATATAACAGTCGTAAGTCCAAGCCATTGACCTCATACTACTCGAACAGGAGACCACCTGCTAGACCAAAAATGTGTTAACCAAATGCGTCCAATGCGTCTGAAGCGTCTGTACATGCTAACTAACTATTTTATTTAGAAAATATAACAAAATAAGCTCTCAAGCACCACATGTATCGAGCAGATGCTAACAATGCTAGGTTTTAATAAAACTGTTGGACTCTGGCGGCGCGCCAACACTGCAATTGCCGTCATAGAATAACTTCATTGAATGTAGAATAGTAATTTATTGGTACGATATTCGATTCATGCCTGGTTCAATGAACTAAGTTGTAAAATAGGTTAAACATTGATTTTATGCAGCTTTAATTCTTTCTGTATGTCCGTATGCGACACATTTAACGCAGGCGCAAATAACACTATTTAAGTGTGTTTATCGGTAACCCATGCTTTTAACGAATTTCACTTCATCGATCACTTGTTTGATGATTTAACGAGCTGTAGGTAGGCCTCCATCAAGATGGAATGACGACCTTGTGAATATCGCGGGAACGCGGTGGATGCGAAAAGCACAAGACCGGTCTGAGTGGAGAGCCTTGGGGGAGGCCTATGTCCAGCAGTGGACGTCTTTCGGCTGACATGATGATGATGATGATGATGACTTCATTGATTGTATCATTTCATAGAACTTCATTTAATTGAACGCTATTTTCTGCTGACACCATGATGGTGTCAGGGAAGGTATATTAATTGCGTAGGTTAGGTTAGACAATGTGACTGCATTTTTTTTACTGAAGCAGCGGGAATTGCTCTTCGATGAAATGAAAATTCTTTGTAGTGATATCTTCGTTGAAAGGTGTTTATTTCTCATAATTCCTCTTGAAATTGACATGACAAATAAGAACTGTTTTAAATGTAATTATGACGACGACATGCATTTCCACAATTAGTTTCCCGTGATAGCTTTTAGTTCAAGCAGTAAGAAGGATGGCTTTTAAACAATCACACTTGTTATCAGATCGCACACACCATCACACAGTTTTATTTAAAAAAAAAACCTTGACAGAGTGAGACAGGTTTCGTCCCCACCTTATTTACATAGAGCCAGGTCATCTATGGAATATCTAAGCAATCTAAACGCAAGCAAGACTATAATCTATGCAGCGACGCTACATAAAGTCATAGAAAGCAACCAGTTATTACGCATATAAATAATCCATTGAATATTTACGAGTGTCGCCTCTATGCATTGTTTTGGGGGTGTTGAACTGTACAGGAATATCTCGCATGTTTTACGTCTATGTAATAAAAACACGGCGATTTTGGCGCTTCTACATTCTTTCTGGCCAGGAAGAAATGCTTGTTAATCTTGTTGTTTGTTCCAAATTCTAATTTTAATTTTCTTGTCGAACAGTGTTTCCAGTTGTATAAAGTAGGTTCTAATTTCCAAAATGGTGTATGATAAAATTGATAAAATTGAATCTTTTATGCTAACAAGCATGTTATAAGTGAGGAAAGGTTTTTTAAGACTCCTTCCTAGTGAATACGGAATCGAGCAAAGATGGAATCGATACGATAAAATGTAACAGTTTATGGATAATCTATTCCTAGACCAAAGTAACTGGCAACTCCAGCGTTTCATATAGCAGGTATGCAAATCAAGCTCAAATAAATAAACAACACACAAACAGTAACTTTACAGTTTTATATAACCTTGCTTGTTGATTCAAAGAATTGCGTTGTCGCTGCCTTATATGGAATGCTGGTTTGAAACCTTTATAAAACACACAGCTGACTTTGACAATGAATCAAAATGAAATAAATCATGATATATAATATAATGTAAATTTGATAACATGATTTTGACTGTTGATTTTTGTTGACTATATCTTCTTTATCTTTATTTAGTACTAGCTTCTGCCCGCGACTTCATCCGCGTAGATTTCGATTATCGTTATTCCCTCAGGAATTATTAACCAAACCGGGATAAAAAGTAGCCTATATGTTAATCCGAGGTATAAGCTATCTCTATTCCAAATTTCATCCAAATCCGTCCAGCCGTCCATACATACAAACTTGTGCGTTTATATTGTTAGTACTAAAGTAGGGACACCGAGTGATGGCACTTGACACATCTGAAAATAGTGTTGTGAAACACTCCATTTAGTTAAATACGGTCCACGCTAACGGTACCTCTGAAGACTCTTCTGCCAGTCACACAATCGACTCACGAAAACACTCCATTTAGTTAAATGGAGTGTTTCACAACACTATTTTCAGATGTGTCAAGTGCCATCACTCGGTGTCCCTACTATAAGGATTAAACAAAGTAGCTTTCCGCGTCAGTCTGTCTTTCTCTCCGTTTGTCCGTCTGTATATTCGCTAACTCCTAAACCACGCAACGGATTTTGATGCTGTTTTCACCATACAATAATAAATTCTGGTTTACGTACAGGTGTTAGAAAAGTCATATAAACCAAAGCAAAGCGAGGGCGGGTCGCAAGTTATCTATAATATTGACTAGCTGACAGTCTGCGACTTCGTCTGCGTAAAATACATGCACTTTTTTAAATGCGGACTGTGTAGTCAAGGAGCGTTACAGCGTCAAGACTTGTATCTTTCATCATCATCATCATCATGTCAGCCGAAAGACGTCCACTGCTGGACATAGGCCTCCCCCAAGGCTCTCCACTCAGACCGGTCTTGTGTAGTGATGGGCGGCTTGTAAGTTTCAAAAGTGAAACTTTCACTTTAATTTCTGCAATATTCTGAAAGTTTCAAAGGCGAAACTTTCACCTAAAACTTCATGCAATATTCTGAAAGTTACCAAAGTGAAATCGATTAATTTCTGAAAATTACTTAAGTTTTGTAATGTAACGTAAGTAACGGAAACTTTTCATGAAATTTAAATGAAATTTACTTGTGTCAGAATCAATTCCACCTAATTTTGTAACTTTCAGAAGCTGTAATTTTCGCAGTTAAGGAAAGTTTTGTAATGTTTCAGAAATCGCCCATCACTAGTCTTGTGCTTTTCGCATCCACCGCTTTCCCGGGATCCTAAATAAATTAAGTATATATTATATATTGTATTGATTGTAGGTATCTTTAATAAATGATAAAACAATTTCCCCGGGGTTAACCGTTTCGGTAGCTCTCCCTTCGCTTTTCTTAACTTGACAGAGCCCGCAGCAACCTATACTATACAATATGTATACTTACTTCCTGACGCATGCGTTTTATCACAAACCCTTCCGAACCATAAAAGGACAGCGGAACATTCGAGAATATTCCAGAAGACTGGACTTTCGATTCCGGTTAAAGCTTTTTGGATTCATTCTGGAACCGGAACCTTAGACCATCTAGCAAAAATCGTGACTAAAACGTTATAATCTAGCTTAGTGTCAATTGTAAATCTATGTGTAATTACTAGCTTCTCGTCGTGATTGATAGAATTCTCTATACGGTGTTGTAATGGTGGAATTATTTTTAATTACATTCTGTTTTCTTCCCCCAATGCGTCGTGACACTCGTGACTCAGTATCCCTGTATAACAGAGTTTGTTAGCATTTATTTATGTGGTTATTGATAATTTTAACCAAGAACATCTACAGTAAATGTTTTCCTAAAGAGTTAGAGTCAAAATTGTTTATTACTTAATATTTATTATCTGTAGTCGTACTGAACAAACAACTATGTTTTAAAAGTAAATGGGTTAGGTACCAATTATTAAAAACATGACAACCCGGCCGTTAACTCAGTTTCGTAACTTTTCCTAAACGGTTATCCCATCCGTCAAAACTTCACAATTTCGAAATTTACAATTCAGCTCCGGTTGCAAGGCTGAAATAGCTTGAATATTTAAATACTATTGTTCGAGATGCGAGTGAACCGGCGACAACGCGGCCATGTTCGGAACGGACCTTGTGCGTGTGGTCTGTTGTTTTCTAATGAGTAATGTTGAGTGCTGTGCGATATGCCGAAGTGTCTGGAAGGAAATCTTGTACTAAAGTACATAAAACTGAATCATCATTATTTTTCTTACTTCTTAAAAAAACAAAACGTCACTTTGTATATTTTTTCTTAGCTGCCAGCATCTGTCACAGATATGTAATCAAATCACGTTTTAACGCTTCTAGTGTAGTGTAGTGAATGGTTTCTCTTAGAACGCCTGGGTGGTGGTTTTATAGCGCGAAACGTTCGGGCAGGTCAAGGTTGGCGCTGATTGGCGATAAACACTTGAGTGGTTACGTTGAATGGACGGTTCATGCTCTTTCGCGCTTTGGACCGATCAAAAAGGGTTCGGTTTTTGAAACATAAAATGGATTACGTGCCCAACAAATTGGGTGTCGATGTCGTTTTGTTTTTTTAAAATAAGTATTACGACTTATGAGCGACACAATCCAACCGTTATTTATTGAATAAATATTAAGAATTATTGTAGCTTACGTAATTGGTTTTTGTTTGATAACTGTACCCTTACCATAAGTTACAATACAATTATCGTACTCGCAAGCTAGTCCAATACTCTATCCCTTGCAGTCCTCGCAGTACTGTTATAGAGTGCGAGGGACAGAGCATTGGACTAGCTTGCGAGTATGCTTATTGTAACTCATGGCAAGGGTACTGTTTCTACTCTGGTAAGTTACGAGTACCGAAGTATTTTGAAAAAAAAAAGACCTGTTTAAAACTACAACACGATACTGTAAAGTTAACCGTTTTGTGCGATCCTTTAAATCTTTAAGAAAACCATATTTACAAAACCGGATGTGTTTAGATAAAGAAGATAGATACGTTTATAATCACCACTATTCACGGCACAACACACAAGTTTTTGCGCTCTCATAATTATTAATAGTGTCAGTCGTAAAAAATCTACCAGGGCTTCATAAATAATTGCCAGTTAATTTACCTTCGTTAAGTCACGATCCCGCGTCACGTTTTAACGTATGGGGAAAGAAAAAGACATTCGTAATAAATCGATCATGGTGTGTGTGAGACTATGAATCACAGGTAGGGCTGCCTCACAGGGTACTGGTGTATAAACTTCGTTCGTAGTGACCGTGCCGCGGTTTATGCTCGGACTGTCGAGTGTCCTGTCTTTTGGCCGAAAGGTGTCGTGATCCGGAATCGGGGCAGCCTAGCAGCGACCATGACGCCAATTTTGGCTAAACAAGGACGGAGATTTAAGTTTTATATCGTTACTAGCTTTTGCCCGCGACTCCGTCCGCATTTCCTCCCCCCTTTAACCCCGTACAACCCTTTTTTCGCAATCAAAAGTGACCTATGTCCTTTCTCAAGCTCTAGACTATCTGGGTACCCATTTAAATCGGTTTAGTAGTTTTAGCGTGAAAGCGAGACAGACAGACCGACAGACAGAGTTACTTTCGCATTTATAATATTAGTTAGGATGTATGTGTTAGTATTTACGGTATTTGTAATAACCGGCTCATTTCATGTAATTTTTTGGTGGTAGTGACTGTCAAGTAGGTCAATATATAAAATGTTGTAATTTCAAAATGCACAACTAAACAATTTTATACTATTTTTTATGTATAGGTAGGCACATTTGATATGAATTAAGTTGACTGTTGCCTTTCATGCGTTACGTAATTGGCCTCATTGACTAAATAAAATCAATTGAATTGGCAATAATTAATTTGATGACACTTGTAACAGTTGTTACATGTTATCCTGTTAAAGTTTATTATGCGATTCAACAGCAGGAAAATAACGCTGTCAATAGTTTTGAACCTATCATTAACCAGCCCTAATCGTATTCAATAATTCATAACATACTGTCTTGCTCAGAGGTTGTTCGTCGCGACTCGGCTATTTCCGTATCTTGTTGTGAACCGAACTAGAAGTGGATTTAGCAACTGCTTCTAAAGATGTCTCATTTCCAGCTGACCCTCTGATGATGCTAGTGACGCTTATAATCTTTGAACTACGTTCCGAAAACTCGTTCTGAACACCTAAATCTTAATGTCGTTAAATCGTTAATCGTTATTTTTTGCTCGGTTTAGTCGCCACAATGGCACGTTTTCTGTCCTCGAAATTCGAGCAGTGATGTGTGCTGCAGGAAATTGGTTTTCTTTGACAACACCTGACTTTAATGATAGGTTCGTATCAGATAGCGATACTAGACGCACATAACATCTCTTTATTTCTGACTGCTGAGTTTCTTGCGGCGTTTCTTCTCAGCAGTGGTTTCCTCTTATGAAGCGCTGGTAGATTCTTGACGTCTAAAAGTGCCCGTGCGGCCGTGTACTTACTGAATAAATGTCTTCATCTTTATCTTTATTATTTATCTTCTCTATTATCCTTAACTTCTTTATTACTATAACACTCCTAGGCCCGTATTATAGTCGCCTTTATTGCGGTGGATAAAGCATCCGTCACTCTCACACTCACAAACTTGTCAGAAAGTGACAGATGTTTTGTCCACGTATGTATAGTATATCCACTTGGATAAACACGACAATAATTTCTGGTTCCGTTAAGTATTTAGAAAGAAAGAAATTCTTCCGAAATAGATGGAGTTGTAAATGTACGATCGCACGAAAAAGTTAGCGTTTCGTTTTGCTTCCAGGCAGACGGTTAAAATACTTATGAGTCAGTTTCTCACGTTACAGACATTGAGTATCGAGATGACCTATATTCAGGGCTTCCTCGGTGACCTGCCGCATTCCGACCAAGATTTATCGGTTAAAACTGGAAGTAATTAATATTGTGTAGCAAGGATTTGTAATGTAATGACCCTTTCCACGAGTAAAGGTCCAGTGTAAAGTGTAACCGTACCATGTAAGGGCAAATGTTAGATTATGTGAGAAGTAAGACGCCGTAACCTTGTTCAGAGGCATCAGTGAATAAGCTAAGCGGCAATAAATTTTCAATGTAATTAGCAGTTTCAAATATTAAATAAAATATCAGGAGACGTATAAACATTGATCTAGTCTCAAACTAAGCTCTAGGCTGTATTGTAGAAACTAAGGAACTCGATGTTTCTGTGAATATGCATTAGTTTAGAGAAATACAATATAAGTAAAATTGCTTGGTTTTTTTAACAGATAAATTTGGTTCAATTCCTAGGTTTTCGAGGCAAGCATTCCAAAGTTAAAACTAGTACCTAATCTAGAATTGAAATCAACAAGTCCTAGTATATGTTAAAGTCAAAATGAATCATTTTCTAAAGTGTGTAGCTGTCGACAGTTCTGATTGTTTTTCTAACTTTTCTCAATCTAAATGTACTTAGTCTGACAGCGGGCGTCTGTCATGGCGAGATTTAATAACAAACTTTCGTATTTAATAATAGCATGAGATGGGATAAGACTGCTGTTACTAGAAGATTTGGCACGTCTATATTTCGTTTTCCGGGTCTTGCGTATTAATTTTTTTTTTGTTTTGTTAACCTGCCTGTTATTAAAATCAGGAACAACGATTAAGTGTTGAAACACTGCAATTTTAGCCCATTTTACAACCACAACAAGTAGCCCTATGTGTACAGCCTCGAAACGATAATGCTCATGAATATAGCAATAAAAAACTTGAAAATAGCGCCTACAGCTGGTATGTGGACCAATAAATACCATATACGTAAAAGACATTTCATTAAGTTTTTTATTCATATTTATTCAGGTAATAGTTTTGTAAACCGTCCTTGACTTGCGAAACTTACGCCCCCGCGGCATCAACAAACCCATTAACCAATTTACCACTGTCCCTGTCATTCCTCCGTAAGCTTGCTAGGTTAGAATGGGACGGGAAATTAAAGTTTAACGATGTGTGTGTTATTCTGTCTCCAGCCAGTCTCAGGCGGCTGCGCGCGCGCCGCGGTCGGGTCTACGACGCGCTATTTCGAAATTCAAATTAACGAATTGACGCGTACGTTCGAAATACGAAATTTGAAATTCAACGAAGTTTATCGATGCGTGTGATTGTGTTTTGTTTAATGGTGATTTTTCGGTGTTTTTATGATTATCTGAGTATTAATGTCCCTGTCCCATTTTTGGGATCCACATGCCTTGCCATATAAGTCAAGTTGTTTTATGACTGCTTCGAATGTCGATGATTTATTATATGTCTTATCGTGTTTTACGTTAAACTTGATGATATCCTTGTAACCATAAATCTCGCTAGACTCTTAATGGTCATTTAGAACGTAATTTAAATCCTAAGTCTTCAACAGCTCAATGTTTGCAGTTTTGTAGATTATGGGGACCACGTGGAAACTCGGTACGACCCTATTTTTTAGACTAGGGCCTAATCGAGCTGAAATTCCTATCCAACAAATTATTTAAAACCTATTAAATCTAATCTAAATCTAAAATATACTACCGATGTGTAATGCGTAATAAAATTAAAAAAAAATTTAAGAAGGTATTAATTGGATATATCCTATTTTCCGTTTTCATCAACGGAAATAATGTAAATATATTGAAATAGTTAGTTAATTAAATATCATTCCAATAGCTAAAAATTCCACCTTTTGAAAAGGTCGATTAAGATTCTGTCTAAAGTAACACATGAAATAGACCTCATTTCCGTATAAAAGAGGCTCAATATCATAGCCCTAGGCACTTTTATTAAACAAAGCTACTGGCCAGTTCTGAGTCATCGCCATTAGGTTAGAAAAACGAAAGTTAACGCCACGTTCAAAATAGACGTCGTTTTAACTGTCGCTCTACACGCTGTCACTTTTGTGTGGACGCGCTTTATTTAGATTTGGGCTCCTGTTTAAGAAAGCAGTTAAATTTAACTGCCGGATTGCGTATGTTACAATGACAGAGTGATGCTTTTTATTCTTGACGCATGTTTGAAATGGGAGCCATTCATGAAAAATAAACAAATCTAGTTCCTTTGTGTGGGACATAAGCATAACCTAAAAGATAAAATTTGGTATGTTGAGACGCTTTTCATGAAAGGGAAAACCTAATACCAGAAATTAGAGGTTACAACCTTTGCATGGTTTCCTATACTTACATATCAATTTTTTCCTGTGTTTCGTTATTACACTTGATATCCGAACCGCAGAAAATTCCTAAATTTCCGGGAGAATAAACTCACGCCTTCGTTGCCAGAGGGGGAGGCAGAGCTACAGAATTACCAAGAACTCTAAAACCTTGTTGATAATTCTGTAATCCCAATTTTGCAGGCTTAGATGTTTATTAGTGTCAGTTTGCAAGCCATCGCCTAACAGGACTATAACCCTATATTCCGTCGCCGCCGTCGCCTCTTACGACATCCACGGGAAGACATGGAGTAGCACTATTCTAACCCGGCAACCACACGAGTCACGGGAGGGGGGGAGCATATACTGCGAAATAATTTAGATACCTAGTTAAGCCGAGAAAACATCACAAATATCGACACATGTCATGCACACCCGTGGGTCGACGACCTTGCTTTTGTTTTTAAAGAGAACAGAAGACACCGCACAAAGTTTCAAGTTTCCTTAACTTAGTTTTATAATTATGTACTTTCCTATTACTCAAGTGCAAACCGCATTAGCTCAAAACGTAAAGTTGCGATGACGTCAGCTGTGAATAATTTAGTAATTCGTATAATTATGACGGTTGTGACATTTAACTAATTGTTGGCGTGACCGTTTTTGTTGTGGTGAGGGAATTATGTATATTCGGAGCGAAAGTACTGGCTACAGTCACTGCCTAGTAAAGTGTAGTGTACCACTGCCTAGTAAAGTGTAGTGTAACACTGGCTAGTAAAGTGTAGTGTACCACTGCCTAGTAAAGTATAGTGTACCACTGCCTAGTGAAGTGTAGTGTACCACTGCTTATTACTGTGTATTGTGTTCTGTAAATCTTACAGAGAAGATCGACTTTCGTATGTCTTCTTTGTTATCTAATAAAATAAAGAAATATCAAATAGTTACCTGTTTTTGCTCACTCACTACTGAACCGATTTTAAATGAACGCGTTTTTCTCAAAATTATATTTACCCGACTCCTTCAAAACCAGGGTTATTTTATTTGCTACTTTGAAGGGAGCCGGAGATTTCCCTTGCCGTCCCGTTCTCTTGAATTTTCTAGTCGATAATAATTAATGGTCTTTGACATGAGGAAAAAAGTGCAGATAAAAACTCCGCTATTAAGGAATAGGTGACGATCGTGGTAAACTGATCTATCATTAAATACGCATCACATAACAGGCTTGATAGTTCCGAAGTCAGCAGGCTTGCGAATTGTTTGTTTAGGCATTCCTGCCACGTTGACAGTTGTGTGATGAACAGACATAGCTGCATATCTGGAGACCACACAGGCGTTAGATGTTGTATGTGTACGAGCCCTTGGGCACTTTTCCACTCGGAAAACCGTGTTACTTTTGACATGTTATTGTATTGTTATTAACTCGGGCGCCATTACTAACAAGTGGGTAATTAATAGCATTTATAATATTGACAGTAAAATAACATACCTATTGTTATTAAAGTAGCTTATTTTTGTTTTTATTTTTATAAGTTTAGTTTGTATTTGGCCACCATTATCAGTAATAAGTAAATTTTAACAATACGATAGCACGTCAAGAGCAATATGGTTTTACAGTGTTGAATAGAGGCCGTGTTGGTTTGGCTATTCTATGGCTTAAAAAAAACTCAGTGTGGCACAGGTAAGCACTTTGTAACCCTGAGAGGCTGTCACCAAAACATGTAATTTCGCACTTGATCGAGTAAAAAATAATAAAAAACTGTAATTAAAACGTGTCGTCCTTTTAATTCAGTCTACTTTCACTCGCCAAGGATACGACAAATTGTTAATTAAAATGTTAATTTATCTTCCCCGGTGTTAAAACACGTTGGGCGCCAACGACCCCATATGTAGAGTCACTTTTGTATGATACATACAAAACATGGCGCTGGCTATGGTAATTAAAATCGACTAAAGTTTCCGGAAAATATTTGTCTCGAAACCAAATGGATGTATAAACGTTCAATCTTATAAGCTTTTCATACCTTTTGGTTTTGGGGCTGTTTAGTGATAAGAGACTTGTTAATTAAAGGTGAGAAGTAGCGAATTAAGTGGACAGTTGTCAGGTTAACTGGAGGGATTTCCTGACATGTCATGTCACTTTTTATTTGGTCTTTATATCACTAAAAGGCCTAACAAAGTCAGGTTTATGACGACGACTTATGTATGTGAAAAATCTCACATAAATTAACCTAGTCTTAAACTAATCACAGGGCTTCTATTCTGCGAAGATAAACAATATTGCCTTTGATATGTTATTGTCAAGTAAATAAGAGCTATCAAAATATTGACAATACGATAATAGGTCAAAAGCGATATTGTTAATGTAATAGAATAGAGTGTGGAATAAAAGAAGATGTAGTGACTAAGATTGAAAAGGGCATGCTTCGATGGTTCGGTCATTTGGAAAGGATGGATGAAAGAAGATTGACGAAAGAGATATATAGAAAGTGAGTGGAAGGGTCGAAAGGGGCCGCCCTAGGCGTACTTTTTCGAATCAAATCGGAGAAATACTGGAAAAGGGCCGAATCTTAAGTACCCGAAACCGACGTGCGTGCATGACTCGATGTATGAATGTGGAAGAAGCGAAAGAAATTTGTCAAGATCGTAGCAAGTGGAAAGAAGTGGTCTCTGCCTACCCCTCTGGGAAACAGGCGTGATTTAATGTATGTATGCATGTATAGAATAGATGTTCAGGGCCTCTATTCCCGGCGGTAAAACGATATCGTCTTTGACCTGTTATGGTATTGTTTTGACGTCAGCCGACATTACTGTCAAGTAAAATTATAAGAGCCATCAATACGTTGACAAAACGATAACAGGGTCTCTTTTCAACATGGTAAAAACCATATTGATAGCTCTTATTTACTTGACAGTAATGGCGGATAACGTCATAACAATCCAATATAATAGGTTGACTACGATATCCGGCCCAGATCAAAGACGATATTGTTTGTACCGCCTAGAATACCGGGCCTGGGCTTGCACTGTTGGTTTGGTACACACAACATCACACCTAACTAACCATTAAAGACGGAGCAGAGAGAAAAAGAAAGAGATGTATATATGTGTATTATGTCAACTTCTATGCATTCTAGTGCGACTCTCTTTCATGCAATATTTCAGATTTCTGAAGTGTATACCTAGATGTGCTGCTGTGTGTACTAGACAACGATATACTTGTACTCATCACAAAAATATTGCCATACCGGAAAACAACATTAGCTTTGTAAGTAGAGTCACTGCAAACCGAATAGGCTAAACGCGCTATCAAACACAAAATCCTTTTTATATTTCTATACCTATCTACTTGGCCGCGACAGTACTTACTAGGGAATGCAATTTAACAGGTTATTAATCGTTTTTGTATGGGAATAACCGGTTAAAACCGGTTATAACCGGTTATTTGCATTCACTAGTACTTACCATGAGTTACCGTACTGGCTAGCGATTTGAATGCTCTGTCCCTCACACTCTATAAGAAGACCTGCTGTGAGGGACAGAGAATTCGACTCGCTAGCGAGTAACTCATGGTTAGGGTACTGGAGACTCTTAAAACCATGAAAACTTCCTGAATATTATATAGTCTGTCTACATATTTTTGGACTAGCACAGGGAAATCATAAAGACCGAAGACAAACGAGCGCGCAGCGGTTTGCCGCGATTTATGCGCTTGCGCATCTCGTGTTGAACACTCAGTTTCGCCGCTGAGTCATGCAGTTAGTCGAGTGGCACGTCGGTTTAGTGTCGGGTTACTGGCTGGCAAATATTTAGACGTTTAAAAAGAAGTTTTTTACACACAACTACATTTGAGTTCGGTACCGAAAGGGTATCAACTAAGCTTTCGCTGTCCGTCTGTGTGTGAGAGGTCTGTACTTACCGTTGACAGTTGAAATGTACAGAGTGTTCCTTTGATTTCTCTGTATACTGTTAGTTGACTCCTTGGGTCTCAAAGATACAGACTTAGCCTTATTATTTAAATAAATTTATTCTATTCTGTTCTAATACGTCTCTCTCTCTCTTCATTTTCTCTCTCTTGCCGGCGAAATAATTTCCAAACTTCTCTCCTCTCTGCCAGCACCTAGACCTCTTTATACGGCACGACATGCACCTTCTCCTTGGTCCATGTAGCTTCTTCTTGGTATCCTGTCTTTATAACAATAAAACATTAAAATACAACAGACCGTTGTACCCTGTCATAATGACTGCAGCGTTGCAGCGAGAGAGAAATAACGCCAAAATTAATCGTTGGCTTTTTGTGACAAGATAATATAGCGGTTTTACAATTAAAGTCGACCGAGACTGTTATTGCTGTTTCAAAAGTAGATTTTTATTTCGTCTCTTTCGTACAAATTAAACCATGTGACTCTGTTGAACAGCCAATAAAAATTGTTTTGGCGAGCTTTGACGTTCCACGTGGTTTTATGTTTACATTAAGTAAACTACACTAAACTAATAGAGTATAACAGGTAGTTTAGAAACTATTACCCTAGGTTTCTTCACTATTAAAGGTCCGTTATAACTTAAAGGTGACGTCACACCTGACCTTTACTCGGAATGCTAAATGCCAGAACAGTCCAGCGGGTCGGGAATCCAACTCAGAATGCTCGGTCTTATAATACAAGCTTAATTATCCGATAAAAACGGGAATGTCGGCGCGGTTTTGAAATAAAGGCGGAAATTTCATTGTGGCGCTGATATTTTTTAATTATCCTTATTATGCTTGCATTGTACTTCGAAGTTCACTGATTCGCTTACAGTTCTAGGTGCCTTCTACCTAAAAATATTTGTCGTATAAGGCTGCCTAATTGAGAATGCACGCGCTAAAATATTTTGTACGCATTGACGAGACTATTTAAACTTGCCGGTTAATATGAGCTGTGTCGAGTAAACGAGTGCTGCTTAAGAGAAAAACACCCAGCCCTCGCCGCATTTCCAGGAATTAATGTTGCACTTTAAAAAAAAGCAGGCCCGAAAGTGCGCCAAACTGATGATTATAGTTTTCATTACTAAATCATGTCAGCCGAAAGACGTCCACTGCTGGACATAGGCCTCCCCCAAGGCTCTCCACTCAGACCGGTCTTTTGCTTTTCGTATCCACCGCGTTCCCACGATCCTTACAAGGTCGTCACTCCATCTTGTTGGAGGCCTATCTACAGCTCGTCTCCCAATCGGCCATCAATCCTGCGAGCATATTATATCATTACAAAAACAGATTTAAAATTAGTTTCCCTTTGTTCAGTCATCTAAGGTCAAGTTTATCTAAGCGTCATAGTGCTTTAAGAGGGTGGTCACTGACCTTGACCTTCAAACACATTGTATAACTTCCTTACACGGTATGCTTTTTTTAAATTCTGTTACTTTTAAACTGTAACTAATAGTAGTTATTAACAATACACCTACATTTAATGTTAAATGTTTAATTTGCGAGGTGTCATCATTATCATTAGTGATTGGCGATTTCTGAAACACTGCGAAACTTTCGTTTACTGCGAAAATTACAGCTTTTGAAAACTTACATAAAACTTACGTTTCCTACTTACGTTGTCAAAAGTATAGTAATTTTCACAAACGATAATTTTACTTTGGTAACTTTCAGAACATTGTATGAAATTTAAGTGAAAGTTCACTTTTGAAACTTACATGCTGCCGCCCATCACCAAGCGTTATTTATTAGACTAATGGCGTCACTGTTCTTGTTTGTTCCATTTAATTTAACGTGTTAAGTAACGCTCACTAGCCGAGCCTTCACTAAGTAATTAATATCGTTTATGTACCTATGTATCTTTTAACTGTGGCCTAGTTTCGTATCTTTAGTATTACTTTGTACGGTTTGATGTCATTTTTAAAATTACTAACTTTGCAGAAAAAGTTTGAATAAATAAGAACGTTCGGAATTAAATTGTCAACATGACCCCATTGAGAATGTCATAGTTTTTACCTGTCACCGCGTCAAACTCTGCCAAGTTATACTTACTGCATTCGATAGGTAGCTGTGAATTTTTATTCATAATTCGAATAATGAATTTTAAAAAGTCTGAATTCAATATTCCAAATTCAATCTTGGCAGCGTTCCGTTTTGCAAAATGCAAAATTAAACTACGGACCAGTGTTCTTATTATTTATTCGTTGGCTGTTTGCCAAAGGATCTGAGTCAGGTGACTGATTCCTGTAACCGATACTTGTTTATGTCACCGCCGTTATTTTGGTCTTCCGCAATATAATGTGCGTGTCTATGATTTTTTATAATGTTCCTAAACATTTAAGAATCCGAATACGGAATCGATACATGCTTGCCGCACACACATGTACCGCTAGTGAGGAATTGACAACATTTCATTTTGGTGACACCTGCAAATTACTATACGAATCGAAAGGGTTTTGCCTCCTGAACACGGCAAAATATTTATTTAAATTTATTTTTCTTTATTGACAAAATTACAAGTAAGTTAAAAAAAAACGAGTTTTACCAATACTATGCCTGAATAGATATAATACCATTGCCTTTTTCACGAGAAAAAAAGCTGTCATACTTCAAGTTTGACATTCGTCGGTTAAATTCGCAACCCTCGTAAGTCCATTTGACTCAAGTTTACAGGAGACACAAAAAACAAAATTACGGCATATGGCGGCTTAAAGTTACGAGGTTTTCTTTTTGTAGATTTTTTAAATAACGGTTTATTTGACGTTTGAATGTAATATATAGATCGATGTGTTTGGTGATTGGCTACACGATTCAATAAAAAAACGATTTTCGCAAAAAATGGACTTACGAGGTTTGCTAATTTAACCGACGCATTGATACTATTGACAGATGGATATATACTTGAGATCGGTTGACCGCCATTATTAAAAAGAAAAACTTTTTTTTTATACAGATTGGACTAACGTAATATGTCCATTGTGTCGTAGAAATGAAGTTACGCCCTTTTAGAATAAGAACATCTTAATAAATTAATAATAAAATAATTATACATCCTAGGGAAAAAATAAAACTATTAGTGTCTTCCTCCTTCCAAACAGTATCTATAAAACGAATAAAATTAAAGTCTTGAAAATATGAAATCTTGTCAATTGAATGTAAGTTGGGATGGTCATCTATTTGCATATGTTTACTCACACTTATACAAATGCAAGGATAAAGCGATTTAGGAATTACATTTCGTTGATTAAATACCTAAGTCCCTCAAGGCAAACCAAGTTTTGAATTAACCACGACTAACCTTTGTTACTGACAAAGGAGTTTGGTTAGTCAGGGGTAAGTTACTTTGATCAGATTAAACTTGACTTAAACCGTTGCGTTTTCCTTTTCAGGTATTAGAGAATTTAGCTAACAGGGTAGGTATTAATAAATACAGACAATTTAAAAATAAACAAGTGTTAAGCATCCTTTATTTGTAAAGTGTAGTGGTAAGGCATAATACAAACATAACATAACACACATACAACCTCAAACAGTAGGAAATAAACCAACTTTGAAATATGTGACTGGCCAGTAAGAAAATTCTAAAGTTGTTCTTAAAAAAACAAATGCCTGTGCTACTATTGGACCGTTTGTTTGACTTGCGCTTCAGTGAGATGAGTTTGCTTTCCTGAAGCGAAACGAGACGTGAGAAACACAGTGTTCCAAATCCAATTGAAGAAAACGAATGAATATATATGGTGTACCTACGTTAGAAGTTGGAGTATATTTTTGTAGCTTTTATTTTAAGACTGCTAATGATTTACAGGATGTTTGGCAGTCGGGTGTAGGGGTTTAAGGGATGATAGTTAGGGTCATTCTGAATACTTTTAACCACATTTACTAATATGCAACTTTCCATAATAGTAAATGATGTCAAAAATGTTCAGAATTACCCTAACTATCATCTCTTAAAACACCATGTATATCTTACTGCAATAAAATTGTAATCGAATAGGTAAAAATAACTGCTCTACCAACGATTTATCATAACACAAGTTTGGAAATAATGTGATAATTCCATCAAACTCAATGAAAAAGTGGGTCAGTGTTAGCAAAGGAACATTAATTGATAACAAAACGTGTTACTGACCTCTCTGAACAAATTAGATGGTAAACAAACATTACATAACACGTAGTAAGAACTTTTAACTTGATAACGAGTATTTATCGATTTTTTATCCACCGATGGAAGTTAGATACGAACATTAATAACATTAGGTTTATTTTCACTTTTATGGTGCGAAAATGCTCTGAATAAATTATTTTCAATTTGAATTCTTAAACATATGAAAAATAACTTATCCACTTTAATTTGTGCAAGAAACAAAACAATAGTAACACACTGACGCGACACGATTGTATTGCCAGTCCAATAAAAAACATTTTTTATTGGCAACGTTTGTAAAAGGTTGACAGGTTTAACCGCGTTTTGGCACAAGCATATAGAGTATTTGATGCGAGAACGTCTATCAATTTGACAATTATATATACAGTCGTTGGAAGTAAAAAAGTGCTAAGTTCAGGGAAAGCTTTGTTAAATTATCAATCTTGTTTATCAACCGTTTAAATCAGTCATGCATTTCCTGCTCGATACATTTAGTTCAGACTATTTCCGAGAAATGAGGCCTTAAAAAAGAGACGGACAGATCGTCAAAGCGAAACTATTTTATGAAGGTCCGTTGTTTATCAAAGAAAGTATTCCTATTTATAATTTTTTAAATACTGCTATCGTATTTTAACCAATTCAATAATATTGCACGCGTTACCTGTAGAGTGTTGCCAGTGACCATAATTAAAGTCTTCAAAAACAAGAAAATAGCGGGAAAAGTTACACAGAGTATAATTAATAAATACCGTACGGTCTATTGAACACAGAACCACTAATGACAAATGAAAGTTGGCCGCTCACACATGCGAACTTAAGAAACCACTATTATTAACTCTAAACTGAATCAGTTGTCTAAATTAAATTGCTACCATTGACTGCTGTATGATCTGTTTTCTAAAAAGTTCGACGACACTCAATCAATAGGTATTTCAGCATTGTCGATGTTTACATAAACATTATAGAGGTAAGTGCCTCTCCCTACGTTCCTTGGCTAATGCTCATCTCTAGTCTCTGCCTACGCCTATGCCTACAATCTCGGATATTCGCAGGCCGCGTTCCATTTTGCACAATTTCCGTTTCGCAACAATACGCTTCGTAATCCGTACGAGGTGTTTGAACCGGATCGATCGTCTTCTGTTTACATGAGCACGTGCAACATCGAAACGCTATCTTGTTTATATGGTTAGGTATTAACTAGTCTAACAAAAAGCAAGCTTAATAAATTCGACTGCATGTTTTGATACTATCGTCTATATACATTAATACTCATGTTATACAGCGTGGAAAGTTGAGATGGGGCATTAAGGGCAGCTACCGGAACCCTTGCTGCCACGCGAAAATGATCTTAGGAGACCTCACCCAACTTTTTGAGTAATGACAATCGACATTCACAGATTTTTGATATAAGGTACAGTCAGCGAGAAAATCGTCAGAAATGAGTTTTTTTTTAAATGCCAATCGATCCCATTTCTCATAAGGATTAAAACATTATTTGAGACCAACTGAGGTTAGAGTACTAGAACACTCACAAATCAAAGAAAACGTTTTCCATACATTTAGTAGGGTAGTATACTTCTCAATCCGCCTTTTTGGATCTTTTAGATTATAGTATTCAATGATACTCCCGACGCTAAGACAAACTAAACATACCGCGGGTTCGAAACGTGTTATTTCACCAGGGAAATAAGAACTATACATACAATACATACCTTCTTCGGCAGTCGGATAAAAAGGAAATGTTCGGAATGTTTTAACACGTTTTTATTCTCGTTATTAGATTGGAATTTATAAATTTATTATTATAAACAAGACGATATATTTTGAACTGATGTTAGATGTATATTATGAGTAGACGTTGGTTTTGCGAAATCCGCAAAGTTCGTTGGCCGGGTTACCATCGGTCTATTTGTATATTAAATTTGGATCATGCCAACACATTTACGTCTCAATGCTAAATCTATTTCATTTTTGTTGATGTTTTTGTTTTATTGCTCAGGAATACATAAGTTTTGGTTCTGTCTGTCCCAATCAAACTTCAATACCGAAGTTCTGCTGTCTGTAGCTGACAGTTTAAACAGTTTCGAAGCTAGAAAGTGTTTATATAAACGAAAAAGTTCTTCTTTTTTGTAGTAGAAATGCCAATCTAAGACTGGTCTGAGTGGTCTGTGTAATTTATTTAGAAAAACTTCTCTTGAAATTATTTATCCTGAACTTTATTTTGTTCCGGCCACGTAGACAGCATTTATCGTTTTTCCCACGTCTCCACGGGCACTATAATTTTTTCCGGGATAAAAACTTTGTCCTTCAATGCAACAAACAGACAAGACAAATTCTCCCTCGGATTTAAACTATTACTAGGGGGGAGTATTTTCCAATATGCCGAAGATGCTGTCAGCGATTCCTCTTTTTTTTATTTATTTTTTTTATATTATAGGAAGGCAAACGAGCACACAGGCCACCTGATGGTAAGTGGAAACTGTGACCCATAGACATTCGCATTCACAAGACCGCAATCCTAAGACTGCAAATGCGTTGCCAACCCTGAGGCCGAAGATGGAATGCCTCTATGCTAGTCATTTCACCGGCTGTCTTATCCCCAAACCGGAACACAACAATGCGAACACTGCTGCTTGGCGGTAGGTTAATGGATAAGATTGTGGTACCAACCCGGACGGGCCAAACGCCAAACGCAAGGAAGCTCGCTCAGCTCAGTGGCCCTTGACAAAATGTATTCTGCAGTCATTTTCGATATATATAATAGCCAATTCAAAAATGCCTGCATGAAAAAAAGCTCGCCATGAGTTGGTGCATTCGTGGATAGAAAACAATGCAGACCTAGAGAGGTTCGAGATTCAATATTTATTTTGAAAATCGCGTCAACTACTAAATTTACTACAGGTAATTAATTAAATTTGTAGTACAGTTAAAGTAGTGTCGTCGGACGTAAAGAATAGCACCATCCCATTTCTTCCCATAGGTGTCGTAAAAGGCGACTAAGGGAGTTTGTGACCTAGTGCATACAATTTTAGCACCATAGGTCGGTCGGTGGCGGGTAAACCATCAACAAAAGCATTTCCGATGAGGGTTGGTGTCAGGCGGGCGGCCGACTGTAAAACTCAGCCAAAATCTTTTAGCAACACGACAAGACATGTTGCGCCGACCCCAAATAATTGGGAAAAGAGCAGGAGAATGATGACGATGACGATGATGATGATGATGATGATGATGATGATGATGATGATGATGATGATGAAATGTATAGGATTGACATAAGCTGCCGGATGGTGGCGTTGAGCGCTTACGTCAAATCGATACATTAGGACAGTTTTCGAAAATAGTTTACGTTAGCGTTAAGCTTTTCGTTCTTCCGTGCTAGGTCTTTATTGTGTCTTGATAACATTCCGTAAATTCCAAAGTAAATCAAATTATATTCCACCTAAGTCCCACGGCCTATTCAAGAGCGCTGCACCGAACTGCTTTCTGCCAACTGTCATTATTAAAAGCGTTTGATACAGTACATGTACCACCGCACAATGGCCGGAAGGCGCAGACCCGGAGGCGCGAACAAAGCCTCAAATGGCATCGGACGCTTATTCATGTCACTGCTATGTTGCGAGTTGTGTGTGAGTTGCGTTAGTTGCGCTGTTGCACTGGGGAATTTTATTATAGTCGCGCCGTTCTAAGAGGCTCGATTTGACAGCTGTCAAAGCAAAAAAAAACTTTGTAGAGGTTATACATATATAATTATACAGGCTGTTTTAGGGATCAATATCTATCTACGTTTTTGGTATGGACCTGGTGCAGTGATCATCCGGATCGCTACCATCTTAACTGATAACCTTTAAATCGGTAGTATTAGAATTGTTGTTGTGTTCTGGTGTGATGTGTGTGTTAGATAGTCTGTGAAATTATACCAGTGTACCTATGTATGTATGTCTTAGCGTTGCCAGACGTCCCGATTTTTAAATCAAACATTTCGGGGACTTTTTTGACTTTTTTTCTTTTATTCAGATGACGAAGGTGACTCAACTACCTAAAGATAAGGCAAATAGAATTTAAAATATCATATTTTTAGAAGTTCATTTTCTTTGGCTATTTTTGCATGTAAAGACTCCCGATCTCTTCCAGTTGCCCTTGAAGTAGATATCTTTATCATATCCAAGTCATTCAATTAATCATTATTTGTTGCAATAATTATCATGTTTTCCACTGACTATGAGAAAATGAAAAACTCAACAAAACTTTCGTATATGCCTTATCAAGCCACATGTCAGCCAAATGACACGTACTACAAGGACCTTTTTCCTGTCATGCGGATTTGCCATCACCCGCCGGATTGGCCCGGAACACAAAAAGACACAACATTGGTGCATTGCGATTTATGGAGCTATGATGGGCCATTCCGCATGACAGGGAAAAGGCCTTCAACATATTGGTAAATAGCGAGATTTTATTTTTAAAGGTTAACGTTGGGAAAAAATCAAGTTTGACGTATACCCAAGTAGGTTTGAATGGCCGTTTGGCGTTGGCTTGTTTATTAAATCGGTGGTAACGTTAAAGTATAGTTTTTGTATGTTGATGTATGTACCTCTCTATATAAGTTATCGTTGACTATAGTACCCGGCCGTTAAGAAGTCAATCCTGACAGTTGTCATCGCAGTACAATTCATAACCTATATTTGGGTTTGAGGTTATAATTTGTACTGAAATGACAGTTGTCAGGATTGACTTCTTAACGGCCGGGCACTATAGTACCTGTTTGAATCACAAAAAAATTAAGAGTTGAGGTGTGCACAGGGGCGGATCTTGAATTTGTGGGGCCCTGGGCTAATACTGCTTAGGGGCTTACCTGATTACTCAACCAATTGCCATTTTGTCAAAAAACTGTTTCCTGTAGTGATGTAGGTATATATATATATATATATATATAATATACTTATGTTAAGTACAGGAAGAAAAATAGGACAACAAAATATTTTATTTATTTATACATTATTTATTGCAAAATAAAACTTCAGGTTATGAATGGTTATGTTATATAAATTATAAAGCAACCTTTCTGCATGTTTGTGCTGCAAATTCTTTTATTTGGTCATCGCACTGTAAGTCCTTTGTTAAATAGCAATTTATGGAAAGAACTGATAAATGATTTAGTCGATAGTTCGACATTGTTGTCCTGTATTTGTTTTCTAAATATATACGACATCCTGGAGAAAGAACGGAAGTCCCTAGTAATAGATACAATACACGGAATACACCGACCGAAAACAAGCGGGTACACGGGTTATGATCGGTTTTTTTAATTCTAGATAATTTTTATTATTGTATTACGATATTGTCAAATATCGTCTATTGTTTTCAGTTCACGTTGTGCGCCCTCTGTATACACGGGGCACTGGGCTGCAGCCCAAAAAGCTTTTAAGTGGAGTGGTGGAGTGGGTATTTCGGGAAGAATATTGTTTAATTAGTTAACATAAGGCTACTTATAAACATTAGCACGTAAGTTATTTATAAACGTTATACCATGGGACATCGATTTAATAACTACAGCAGAATTCTTCTACACGTTATTGTTTTGACGTGTTTCCGTATAGTCAACGTTTTGATAGCTCTGATTTACTTGACAGTAATGGCGGTTCAGTTAAAAACAATACTATATATAACACTTCAAGGGCAATATGGCTTTACCCAGTAGAACAGAGTAGATGCTCTGAGGCCCTTGCCAAGATGCACTACCTACACTAACTAGCGTTTCGATAAGTTTCGTTTTTAAACCAATCGCGTCACTGGTAGATCACGTGACTTCGTATCACGTCATCTACCAGTGACGCGATTGGTTTAAAAACGAAACGTATAGAAACGCTAGTTAGTGTAGTGCATCTACGCAAGGGCATCAGGGTTTAACTCCCGTTAGCTCTTACCATACCTACTTCAAGTTATTGTATTCACCATATTGTCATAGCAATTGCAAAAGTGATGTCACTATTGCGATTAAAATTAACTTGTTATTTTCCTATTGCCGCATCCTGTAGGTTCGTTGAAAAATAGATCTTCGGAAGTTTTATTGTTAAATATTCATTTTAAACATTAGTATTCAGTAACTTCCACTTCGTAAAGTCATTGATTACTTCGAACTAATTTGTGTACAATTATCGGACGATTTCCCAGTACATTAACATACTGTGATACCGGAAAAAAACGTATGGTAGGTCCATAGATTATAATTGTAAGGGTATTAACCAGTATTACAGGTGTAATTACTATTTCTAGAGATTTAGTTGACGGTTGAAATATCCCTAAGTACACAATAAATGTGCACTTGGGGAAAACCAAATATTATTTTTAGGAAAAATATTTCAAACCAAAGCTCATGTCATGACACACTTAGTTAAAACATTTTGACAGGAAAACTAAAAGTATACAACCTACATACATACATATAATATGTAGATAACAAAAATCGAATTTAAAGACGTTGCCCGGAACCCAATGAGCTGATTTTCAGCTGAATCCTAATATTGAATAAGATCATAATATTATCATCGTATTTCGATCGATATCTCAAAAGTAGTTGTCACATTGTCTTGAAAATTACCGTTTTCGTTTCATATCTTGATCGAGATAATCTCTAGTTATGCGAGTTTGGAAGGGGAGGGAGGGGAGGGGTCAACATCTGTGTGTCTCTCCGTGTATTTGTAGCCGGGTTAACAGATTTCAAATCATCCAATCACGAGATATCAGATCTGAAACCAGCTTTCCAACCGTTTTAAATAAGAACGATCTTATTTCAATACAAATACAGTGTATTACACTGTTCTTAAATGTCTTTCTGGTTCGCGTAAAGTCGGTTTCTATGAAACCGACTGGCGGCGTATGACACGGGAGTGAAAGAGAAGTTCGATACAGAGGTGGTTTAAAGATTAAGGAGCTGCGCTGAACACAGCATCCTCATCATCTGAGGAACTAAAGACCATTCGATGCAACGTAATTAATAGTAATTTTAAAGGAAATAAAGTTTCCTTAAACAATACGCGACAGTGACTCAGTAAATCTAGAATTTAAAATATATTTCGTATAAACAGGGGTTATCTGAAGTGCATTCCGAGAAGCGAACCTTTTTTTACCATTCTTGGTATTGCGATGATATCCGACCTCGCTTAAGGCTACAGCCGTAAAAATTGTTTTGTTTCAGTTTATTCCGTACATAATATATGAGCTTAATTTGAGAGCAGATTCATTTGCTTACAGTTCGTTAGAGCATTAATTAAGTTTATTTGTTTTTAAAGACGGTCGTTGAAATGACTAGCAAAGAGGCACTTACCTATTAAATACCCTAATAGATAGCCCATCACGGGCCAGCGTAGGGACGGGGTAATGCGTAAGTAAGAGAGAGATGCAATATGTTGCTCACTCTGTGTAAATGCGTCTCTTACGCTCACCCATGACATGATGGGCCATTGTGTAGTCGGTCATTACTGTCATTTAACTTTTGTTCCTTTTTCAAAATGATGTGTGGAATATCGTAGATTCGTAGATCGTCACATAGTTGTAATCTCTATACAATATTAATTAACGAATATTAAAACTAATATTAAATAAGACTAAATCTAAGAATGGCCCCTGCGGCATTGTACTAAATATGCTAGCAGCATTTCCTCGTTGAATTTGAATGGCTAAATTCGTTGAGCGAGGAAACTGCCAGCTCTTCGGTCTCATCTCTCATGTGACGTCAATGAGTCTCTTTGACATTTCCTTAAAAAGGCTTAGAGCGCTAGGACCCCGCGGGCCAAAATGACCACTAGAGTTGTGAATAACAATTGCGTTGGACATCTTATTGCACTGAATATGATTGCTGAATTTACGATAGTATACCTACTACATGTAGTGCCATCTTGCCTTATGAATCCCCGTCCCTATACTCGTACATATATCGTCCCTTTACTTTCTCAACCTCGTATCTGATCGAATAGTTAGACAGGAACGTAGTCATTATTGTTTAGAAAACACGAGTGCTTTTCCTATCTAACCGTTCGTTCAGATACGAGATTTAGAGAGTAAAGCGACGATATCTAGCTACTACATCAATAACATCACGTATGTACGTCCTGTCATAGATCAGATCCGTTTCCGGGCATTTGGTATGCAGCTCAATTCGTTCGCATCCGATAACTCGGCATCGTGTTCAAATATGACAAATATATTGTCCATGTTTGATTTGATATCTAAATGGTAGTAAGTTACGATTTAAAATCGTAACGCGTTTTATAGGAGTTGTTACCTTTCTTTAGATTTCAGATATCAGCGACACTTTTTGCTAATTTGAAGTGTGAGGTTTTTTTCTAGAATTATGTGACTGAATTTAGGAGAATTTTTGGATGACGTAGTATACAAACGATTATTTGCTGAAATAATCAGCTATTCTTTTAGACAGCGTGTAACTCATTGTGTCGACATATGTATGATACAATATAAATGCAGTCAAGGGCATTAATATCTATACAGCCATCGCTTCAAATATATGTATACACGGACCTTAGTGCCCGTGGCATAATATGTCTTACTGTGCACACACAGTTTACAGTTATAGTCCATACCTTACAACTGTCATTGTCATGTAACAAAGACTGTAACTTGTTTTGTGAGCTTTAAATATATTAATAAGATACAAATTACTTTAACCATTTACGAATGCAGAATCAATTTCCGCCCTTAGTGTAATTTCTAATGTAATTCCTTCCTTGAGTTTTTATAGTTGTTGGTAATTGTGTAGCTCTGCCTACCCCATTCTGGGAATGAAGGCGTGAAGGTATGTATGTATGTATGTATTCCTTCCTACAAACATACTTATCTACTTTCTTAGCTTCTTTAGTGGAGAAGTCTGCACCTGAGTCATTGTTATCGGAAACCCGTATATGCATAATTACTACGTGGGATTTCGCAATACGTTTTTATACTTCATTCAGTCTTTGACGAGCGCTCGACTGCTGTGGACGTCGCGTTGGCTTATATTAAAAGCTATTGTAAAGTGATCTATCATTAATTAATGACATTAATAGGTAATTAGCGAAATCGTTTCCGTGTAGTTTAGAGGTTAAGTTTCAAATGACATGCTCATTAAGTATATACTTTTAAAAATCACCATTAAAATTCCACCTTTTATCTTCAGATTTAGAAACCTTAATTACCGATAAAGTCGATCATATGTGAACTGTGTTTATGTGAATGTGAAATAATCAGTGCTTAACAAAAATGGTCATGGAACCTCCTTTGCACAGTGGCCGATTCTGGCCACTCTCGCCCAGACTCTGGAGACGAAGCACGGAGTGCTCCAAGGTCGTCTTCGAGCCAAGAAGACCACCGACATACATAAGGAAACACGAGAGAATAGACCTCACTCCCGATTTGCTTCGATCGAGAAATATCAAGGAGAGGTTGGAACACTTAAATTTAGAGGAGAATCTAGAAGATGATACGAGATGGAGTGTGGTTTCGAAACCACCGATGAAGGAGAAGAGAGAGGAAGTGAAGGAGGTGAAGATGCGAGTGAAGAAGCATAGGCAGCCGAGACCGAACAGTCTTCAGCTGTTGCTTTGTCCGTCCAGCTCTGGGCATTACAGCAGTAATACTTGGAGATACACGAGAGTCAGATCCAAAAGGTTAGTTTTCAGTTCGCAAGAAACTCTTTGCAAAGCTACTTAGTTATTATAAGCGAGATTAATCTTATTTTTATCAGTTGTTGTTTGACTCTTGATTTTGGATTAAAATGTAATATTATTAGTTTTAAAAAAGGTATTTACGTAAATCGTTTAAATTCGTCACGTTGTATATTTAAGCTTATTGTGGACTTATTTATCGACCAATACTTTCGAATATTACACAATTGATTAAAAGCTTACATATTGCATTCGTCTGATTCCTATAAATGATGATGATGCTACTTCGACTACTATCATCTATATATACATAAAATCTTCCGCGACTAATTGATAGTCAATGCACAGCATAAACGGCTACACCTAGGGAAAAACATTCCTTTGAAATTTGGTACAAATCGCACCGTCAGAACAATTAATTAATAATTATCCAAAATTTTAGCTTTCAAACTTCAAGTCATAAAGGATCATGGGCATTTTTGTATGGAAATTGGGTGTGACACCAACAGAATTAAAACCTTTATTTTTAAAATGAACTTAGTGAAAACATCATTTCTTATTATCGCCGCAAATACCTAGCCCACCGGAGAACAAAAATATGATCACTTGAAAACAAGACGGTCCATAGAAACTTTAGGCAATATACATTAACAAACTGAAGTATTTTCTTGAAATCGAGAGTTTATTTGTCATACAGATAAATACACCATTTATAAGGTACATTAAAAACCTACATAAAAAAATAATTCGTGTATTTTTTTTTCAGTTAAGTTACTTAATCGAAGGTTATGTTGATGATAGTTCTACGAGATACTTTGTAATCTTGCGAGTAAAGTGTTGTTACGAATATTTTTAAATATACTTTTTTAGACAAGTTCTGGAGAAGCACGAACACTACAGTTTACATATTTTTGTATATCAAATACCTTACACGCAGTTCTATAATAAACTATAACAATTATATATTAATAAGCCGAAGTTCTTACGGACGATATATCTTGTATTCAAGTGCCCATATTTTTGTTCTCCGGTGAGCTAGATATTTGCGGCAATACTAAGAAATGATGCTTTAACTAAAACCTTTTTAATGATATAGGTTTCAATTCTGTTGGTGGCACACCCAATTTGCCCATGATCCTTTATTATTATAGAGACCTAACTCGAAATTTAAAATTTCCGAATTAGGTCACTATTGATCTTAAGGTGCGAAATATTCCTTGGTTACCCCAAGGGTGCACTGAAAAGAGATTTTTGGAAAATAGAATCCCGACGAGAAGAAATTGGGGAAGCAGCGGGAAACTGATTACACGCGTGCGAGATCGTAGGCATTCTCTAGTTTAACTTTTTTGGAAGATGGTTGGGTATTTGGACTTTGGACTAACAAAAAGGTCATAGTCACTAAACGGGTGAAGCACAACCTAAAATGAAGCATATGTTACTAATTATAAGACTGAAATGATTTCCAATTGACGTAGCGTTATTGTCCATTTAATACTTGTTCTTATTTTTAACAAGTTATGAGTTATTTTAGGTTGTGTTGTGTCCCTATTCACCCCGTTTTACGGTTGTCAGTTTGTTTAAGACTACGCCGAACGTCCAGTGACGCCTTCATGACTTTACTTTAGTTTATTAGAAAACACAATGTGTTGGAATCGAAAATTTTGCCACTTTTTCCCGTTAAGTAACTCACTCATAGGCTAATTGTTATTAATTTTTGTCGTATACATTAAACACTGTGAATTCATTGGTACAACAAAAAACCGATCGATTTCAATACAAAACTTTAGTTTATTAGTAAACACATTAATTGCGCCCCTGGACGCTGTCGGTGCAGATTTAACGGGACCAATGCTGCCTTCCTAACCTAATACGCAGTAAGTCACATAAAAATCCTGTAGCAATATCAACCTTATTACTAAGAGAAGAGAACTTAAACTGCTTTGGTTATTGATTTTGGGATACTGATTATTTGCTCCCCTTCTTCCCGTGGATGTCGTAAGAGGCGACTAAGGGAATACAGGCTTGTAGTATTGTTAGGCGATGGGCTTGCCACCTGTCACTGATACACTGGGAAACATCTTAGCCAAAAATGCAAAATGTGGTTACAGAATTATCAAGAAGTTTTAAAACTTGTTGGTAATTCTTTAGCTCTGCCTACCCCACTCTGGGAATGAAGGCGTGAGTTTACGTATGTATGTATGTATGTATGGATTATTTGCTTAGGAAGGCAGAATACCACTATCGTTTTCAATTTCATCATCATCAAAATTAGTTTCGTCGTAATATAATACGATTCATTATGTGTTTCTTTCTTTTCTTAATTCAACTTTTATTTGGTTCAAGTCCAACGTCTTCTTTCATTGACAGCTGCGCCCACGCTAGTTTCGGCTCATTTACAAATGAGGCGTCAGTGGATACATTGAGATTAAATGATGTCATAGTAAGATAAGATGAAGGTTTAGAAGTTTTTTGAGGTTTCGTGTTTAGAGTGTTCATAATACTTCGTCTAAGCGATGTAACTAGACCGTCTTTATATCGTTGATTTGTTTATAACTTGCTTTGTAAAAAGAAAGGGACGAAAAATTACTTACTTGTGGGACGACCTTGTGCAGGGTCCGTCCGGGTTGGAACCACCATCTTATCCATTAACCTACCGCCAAGCAGCAGTGTTCGCATTGTTGTGTTCCGGTTTGGGGATAAGACAGCCGGTGAAATGACTAGCATAGAGGCATTCCATCTTATTCATCAGGGTTGGCAGTGCATTTGCAGTCTTGTGAATGCGAATGTCTATGGGTCACAGTTTCCACTTACCGTCAGGTGGCCTGTGTGCTCGAATGTGTCAAATATTAGTCGTTAACTATTTTTATAGATCACTTCTTTACAACATGTGCAACCTGCATCGTTATCTTCAACAACAAACAAAGTATTTTATTTTGCCAAAACTGCTCATAAATAAGTCACCTCTCTAAGCCACGGCTCTTATGAAGCTTTCCCCATTGTGCAACACGTGTGGGCAGCAAGTGGGTGCTCTTGGCGATTTCCGACGCTTGCTTATCGCCGATCATCGGGTAATGAGCCCCTTGACACCGTTATAAAGCCTGTATGGATGAGTTACCCGCTAATACAGCTGCTAAGCAGCAACCGTTTGCGCTGTTGTGATTCCGAGACCACCAAAGTCAAAGTAACATAGTTCCATGAAATAAAATCGGAAGAATCCGTCTGTCTTTTACGGGTTCACGGCTAAACCGCTGAATCGATTACGATGGGATTTGTTGTGGAGATAGCTTGAAACCAGAGGAAAGACATTAATAGGGTGCTTTCTACCCGCGAGTAGCGATAAACGACTTCTACGCGGACGGAATCGCGGGCAACAGCTAGTATATTGTATAGGTATAGGAGTCGTTGTCAACTGCAGGTCTTTTTGTGTTTTAAATCCTAAAGTCCTGATGTATACATTTATTATCTTAACTAATTGAATATTCACATCACACCGTAAAACTAACTTTTTACTGCAGAGAATATCGTCAACATTAATTATCATAATTAACTAATTAAAGCAACGTGCTAGGTGTCAATAATATATGTCAGCCATATCTAAGCCTTCGACACACGCCCACACGCAGCTAGAACAACACTTGCGCAAGAGTTCTAATTAAGGTAGTAAAAATCAATCTGATTGGGTAACATGAGGTATGACATTTCGGAAAGAAATTCAGTATAGCAAATTGAAAATGATCTTTAATTATTTGCAGATTGTGAACCACCATAGAACGGTGTCACTTCTTACGACTTGGATCATAACATAACCTCACTGTACACAGTTTATGGTGGGTCAGGGTTCCATTGGGCTGATAGTACTTATATAGATCTTAAGATGAACATATCTTTTATATGAGTATCGTTTACTTTTGCTCATAATTCAGGGGTCGAACTTTTCATGCAGATTGTAACGAGGTTGTTACAACCTCTTTTGTTTGAGTTCCTGGCCACTATTACATTTCGATCTAAATCTTCCAAATTCAAATTCATTAGATTCTATTCCGCTATCGATCCTCGGATCATCCTCCATATTTTTACTAAAAGAACTAGTCACGCGTACGCGTGTCTCACCATTATTGTACTTTCATTAATTTACTATATTATTTGGTATTCAGTTATTATAAATTATAAAATATATTCAAGAAGTGTTTCTTTTATCTTCGACACAAAACGTCTCAGCGATACTTACCCTATACCGTCAGAAATGGCTCTCCGGCGGGGAATCGAACCCCGGTCTCCCGCGTGACAGGCGGGGATACTTACCACTATACTACTGAACGTCAACGTCATAATGACGAAATTTCTGGAATAAAAAGTAGCTTGTGTTAATCCGTCCAAATCTGTCCAGCCGTTGCAGCGTGAATAAGTAAAAAAAGTAACACACACCAACTTTCGTATTTATACTAATGAGAGAGGTCCAGGATTTGAGGTCTCAGTGTTGTCAACGCATTTACAGTCATGAGATTGGGCCAGTCCACTTACCATCAGATGACCTGTGTCCTTGCCATAAAGAAGTATCACAGTTTCTCATTATGTACTCAGTCAATGCAAAATATCATCTAATAATAGTAGTTTATGAAATTGTTGCATAATGAGGGGTATTAAAACACGAGTGTGTGTTTAAGAACCGAGCCGCTAGGCGAGGTTTTTAATAATATCACACGAGTGTTTTAATACTTAGTTATATGCAGTTTCATACACTACTTTATCTACTCTCATACATTGCGATTCAACCTGCTAAATAAAAGATCAAAGTTAATAAAGTAACTACAGCAAAACGTATTCAATGAATGGCGCCAAAACCTAGCACATCACCGCGCATGCGTTAAAGCGGGCGCTGTCACAGACAAGTAAAAATTGGAATGAAAACTTTTTGTAATGCTGTAAAAATGACGCGAACCGCATGTGCGTTTGATTATAAAAAAAAATATATATGGAACCTCGTTGGTGACATTAACTTTTTGGATTAACTTGTATCACTTGTAACTTTTTACTTTTTAATTTAAATAAGTTTAGTTTTAACTTTTAATTGTACTTGTATCGTAATGTTTAAAAAAAATACTTTATAACATTATTTTGTTAGAGAAATAATGTAACTTTATAACATTATTTTGTTAGAGAAGTTTATAATTCGAACCTTACGATATGAGAGTAGATAAAAGTACTTACTAGTTACTACACTATGTACACACAACATCACACCTAACTAACCATTAAAGACGCAGAGAGAAAAAGAAAGAGATGTATATATGTGTATTATGTCAACCCATTCGCATTCTAGTGCCACTCTCTTTCATGCAATATTTCAGATTTCTGAAGTGTATAGCTAGATGTGTTGCTGTGTGTACCACGTTAATATGTACGAGTACCTACCTACTTGTGTAATATATTGTAATACAACTCGTACCATTAACCATTACAGGCTTAAACCTGTAAAAGTCCAGGCACCTGCCAAATCATCGTCACCTACCAGTATCAGTGATCATTGACCCTCGATCATTTGCTATCGTCCATCGGCGCACTGGATGAATCATAACGTAAATCATCATGGGTAACGACCCAGGACGTTATAGGACGTTAACTCGTGGAGACTTGGAATTATTACGGAATTATAGTTAATGAAACAAGACACAGTCTATTGAAGCAGGAGTTAAACTAGGTGTGCCACAGGGCTCCATATTAGGTCCTTTTTTTAAATTTAGTTAAGTCAAATGTAATATATAATTGTGAGACTATATTGTATGATTCGTACCTTGAGTATGATCTTTTTCCTTCTATCGAGGACGAAAGGTTAACTTATAGACATCCAGAAAGGATCTATGGCGATTGTAACAGTGGGTGAAAACGTAAGCCTACAGGGGTTCGTGTTACTGATAGATACAGAACATGTTTTCGAATAGTGACGGCGATTCGAAAAGGTATGATCGAAATTTTCGTGCTAATCTTTCTATATAAATAAAGGAAGAAACTGACTGTCTAGTCCCGGGTAGGTGTGCCCCCACCACAGAGGCACGCCACCCACTGCCCGAGTGAAGCCGTAGCAGTGTTTTCATTTACAGTGAATGTAAAAAAAAAAGATTGGCTGGACTGGACCTATGGACTTGAAATTGGGAGGGAATATCCCTTGAAAATCCTAAGGGACTTGGAAATTCATCCCCTAAGGGGTTAACTTAGGTGGATTTGCAAGAACCAATTCTACGCGTATGACGTTACGAGCGTCAACTAGTTTTTCAATAAAATTAAGCATTTCATGTAAAATATCTTCAGCACAAATTTTAGAAAAGAGTACGTTATTGTTTTTTTAAAGTGTTCTCTATTGCGTATTAAATCGAAAGGACCATACCATGAAAAAAAGCATGTATGGTGCGGCGGGCGGCGGCTCGTCGTGCGTGGAACTATCTTAACTAATACTAGTAGTTTTAAACATTCTCTCCGAATTTGTCAAAGGTTTTAAAAATACTTAAAATCATGAATTGCTATAATTTCCTCGCATTGTTTGCGAAAAGAATTATATTTGCCTCAGAGGAAACGCGGATTTCCTGACTCGTATTTTAGTAGGCCTCGCTATTACTCGGCCTTCTAACCACCACGTCAGGAAATCCCTTACTTTCCGCGCCTAGGCAATAATGTACTATTGTACAAATAAATGCTTATTCGGAAGGAATAAAAACGATATTTAAAGGTTATATCGTCTTCCACGCATCGAAACACACCCTTAGCTATTGGTTTTACTTATGGTAACGGTGTTGAAAGCTATCAAATCCTAGGATCATAAATTTTCCACTCCACTTAGTGTCTCGACGATCCGAAACACACTCGACGCACGCTCGGGTGCACAGCCGTAAAATTACTTTACTGTTCGATATTTTTACGTTATCATGGTGACGTAAAAAACAGGTTATATGCGAGTCAGACTAGCGCGCTGTGGGTTCCGTCACATAATGAAAACGCTATTTAAATCCGGTTCGAAGGACCATATGTTGGGGCCCTAGGCTCCTATGGGAGATGATGCAGGGATCCTTTTATTATACTGATCAACAATTATTTATTCGATTTTATAGAAGTTAAAAGTATGTACTGACGAAAGAGATGTATGCGTGTTCGTTCCTTGATGGTGAGATCCCCCCGTTGGCCAACTGTCGGATTTGAATATCCCAATCGCCGCGTAGTGACGTCGCGAAAGCTGCGTTTTGGATGCTTTCTAAACAGTCAAGAATATCATAGATTATTCTAACATCCACGTGATTTGCGCATATCCTGCCTGACTTGTTATCGCATAGTCAACTTTATCATAATTCTTATTAACGTGACGGTAATGCCGTCCGAGTTAAAAACAAGGCCTCAATTTAATTCTAGGCCATAAAAGCCATATTGTCTTCCACCTGTTATGGTATTGTTTTTAACTCGGGCACCATGATTTACTGTCAAAAAAATAAGAGCTAAGTATTAAAACGTTGATACGATAGCAAGTCAAAGACGATATTGTTTTACCACGTATAATATTGACCCAGCAAAGTTAAACAACCATAAGAGGAGGACGAGTGACCGCCTTAAAAATAAAACCATTGGATCGATTCACGTTCCGTAATTAGTACCTAGCTTTATAGTTAATTAGTTTTGTGGTGTTTATTTATAAGCCATAAACTATTGTTTAATTTAATTAGGTACCTTTATAAACCACTGCAATGTTTTTTCTCAATCATGCTCGAAAAGGATGGGTTTACTTTTGAAAAGCGAAGACGCGAAGTGCCTCATTTTCCTCCTAGGAGTATAATTAATAAACGTATGAAAACACTTTGCGTCCATGTCCATATTGTTTTTTAAAAGTGCTCTCTATTGCGTATAAAATCGAAAGGACCATGACAAAAGTCCCGTACACCCAACTTTTGCGGTGCGGGCGGCGGGCGGCGGCTCTTTGTGCGTGGAACTATCTTACCTAATACTCGTAATTTTCAAACTAAATTTCTATCCGAGTTGGTCAAAGATTTAAAAAAATACTTATTTATAATCATGTATTTGTATCATTTCCTCGCATTGTTTGAGAAAAGCATTATATATGCCTCGGCGGAAACGAGGATTTCCTGACTCTCGCTGTTGCTCCACCTCGTCAGGAAATCCCTTACTTTCCGCGCCCAGGCAATAAGGTACTATTTCCGCATTTTTTCGAGTTTTCTTGTAATGTGAGGGAATGGGACCTCCACATGTCACTTTTCGTTTATATTTTTAACTAGCCTATTTTAGTTCAAAAGATTCAGGACGTTCAGACGATTGGAGCTCGTAGGATTGGTAGGGTCCCGCACCTTTTGGCCACTAAACCCTAAAAATACTCGTACGTTATACATTCACGTCAGCATTAACCAGAGTCCTCCGACGGTCTTTAAACCTTAATATCTCAGTTTATATTCGCAAACACGAGCTATCGATTGGTTCTGCATATTCATGATGCGTTCTGGGCGGAGTGGAGACTGTCTGTCCATTTTCATTATCAATGTCTGGCTCAGCGGTGGATGACCTGTTTATTCCTAGGTTCGAATCTCGGTACTGCCCTGCATTAAAGTTTAGCTCTGGATTTTAGAGGATTAAAACTCTTCTTCATCGTAAGCTTGGTCTTTAGAAGAAGTACGTTTATCGGTAAGCCATCATTTTATCGAATTTCAATTCATCGATTGTATCATTTCACCGAATTTCCTTTCATCAAACGTCATTTTCTGCTGACACCATGATGTTTCCAGAATACTCGTATGTTAGGTTAAACTTGTAAGGTGAAATGGAACGCAAGTGTATGAAAGAGACAGAATGCTTGATATGCTGATGATGATGAGTGAATGAGATGAAACTTCTTTTCATTGAAAAGTGTTCATGAAAGAGATAGATGCATGGTATTGTTAAGATGTTATAATAAGATAGAAAATAAATAATATGGCGATTATCCTTGTTTCTGTTCTTACACACTTATGACAAGACAACAAGTTATGTACAAGTTGCAGAACAATTAAAGAATATTCTTAGAAATATCCGAGATTTTTTCATAATGAGTCCTATTTGACTATACTCTAGTCTTATCTTGTTTTTTTTTGTAATATAGCTATGTATATTATGTAGTAAGTAGTTGTTTTTGTCGAATAGGTAAACGTTGAGTTTGAGTATAGATTGGAAGATATTCAGCGCAATATTATGCAGATTGTGATACGTATAACGAGTATGTGTCCGGCCTGCAAATACGCTAACCTTGGTCGGCAATACGTCGGCGACATTAAGTAAAGACCAAGTACCTATTACGTCTGATTAATAAAAGCGTGGTTAAAGCTAAAGTTCAAGGCGGAAAGAAAGTCGAGAGGCACTGTTACGTTGTGTACTAAATGGTGTTGATAGACGCTAAAATACGTAAGAAACAACGAAATTAATAAATATACATATAACCAGTGAAATGAGCATAGAATTTTAGTCTTCAAGGTTGGCAACACTTGTGTAGTTCATCCGAAATGGAGTTTCTATAAGAAATGGAACTTAGTTTACCTTGTCAAATAAAAAGAGACTTTTTTAAATCGGTTGTCAAATGACGGAGTTTCGTGAGAAACTTCTTTTTTAAGTCGGTCAATGTGTCAATTTTTGTCTGATGTGTAAGATATCATGTCTTAGCAATGACATGACGTAAATACTCCTTTATATCAGTAGTCGAATATATTCATAACTGGTAATACTGTATTTGAGATGGATTATATTTAATATCTGTAAATACTTTTGGAGGCTGTCGGATTTTTATAGTTATGTAACGGTTGGAACAAACGTATGTAAAAGCAATGTAAAAGAGAAAATTAAAAACCAATTGTCAGGTAAAAGTGTTTTGTTGAATAAATAACCTAATAATAATAAGAGATATACAGATTGAAAGTGAGTGGAAGGGTCGGAAGAGGCCGTTCAAGGCGTACTTTTTCGAATCAAATCGGAGAAATACTGGAAAAGGGCCGAATCTTAAGTACCTACCCGAAACTGACGTGCGTGCATGACTCGATGTATGAATGTTGAAGAAGCGAAAGAAATTTGTCAAGATCGTAGCAAGAGGAAAGAAGTGGTCTCTGCCTACCCCTCTGGGAAACAGGCGTGTTTAATGTATGTATGTATGTATGTATAATAAGAAGATTCTACATAGTCACCATAATCTGCTTATCTCTAGTTTGAATACGGGAACGAATTAGCGTACGTCCAGTGTGTAATAATTACTAAGCCAATTCTAGTGTTTATCACAAATATTGCCCTACCAATTCCAATTAGGCCAGCAGCGTCGCCGGGAGTTTACCCACGCTGCGTCATGCGGTAGGCGGCCGGCGCGGCGCTCGGCAGCAGTTATTCGAGAATCATCTTACCATAAATGCGAAAGTATGGAGAGATCAGCTGAACAAATCTGGATGAAATTTGGCACAAAGATAGGTTATAGTTATGAATAGCACGTTATTATTATTATTAAATTATTAATTAGCCCAATATAGTGTTCCACACTCTCTGTGGCAATCTTCGGCCAATCCTTTAGAATAACGTCCAAGTCATCCCGCCATCTCCGCTTGGGTCTGCCTCGCCGTCTGTAGCCGTCCTGGAGGACCCACCAAGTTGCTGCATTGGCCCACCTTTGTGGGTGCATGCGACAAACATGCCCGGCCCAGGCCCACTTTAGCTGGGCAGTCTTTTTCCCAACATCGGCTATGCCTGTCTTGGAGCGCAGGGTGGAATAGCACGTAGTCTACTTTATATCTCTGAAAATTGGAGAGTTCCTGATGAAATAGCGGTAAAGGACTTAGCGAAAGAAGAATCGGGCAAAAGCAAGTTTTGAGGCCCCGCGGCCGCTGCCAATGATTAGTTTTAGCTGTCTATTGACCGAAGAACTTGTCAAACTATCTGTTTAAACTGATAGTTAAAACTGATCGTGGCTAGTGGGGCTATGTTTAAACTGTCAGTTAAAACTGATCTTGTGTAGAATTAAACTGTCAGTTTATCTTCTACACATGCTCAGTTTTAAATTACAGTTCAAACAGTTCCTTGAAAACTAATCGTGGGCCGCCATTAGAGTAGAAAAAACTTCTATTTCCTTCGACAGGGATTATCTTCGGAACAATTTACTTCACGCGTCATGACTATGTCCTCGGAATAAGATTAATGACGTTTAAATAACTGCTCGTCCTCCCTCGTCCGTTCAACGCCTTTTCTAATTTCATAACAAAAGTTCGCTGACTTTTTTATCTACCGTTGCATTCAGTTCAATAACTTTTGTTGCGTTATGTTGGTGTAATGCTGTGAATCATTTTATCTAACTTGTTCCAACTTGTTTCGTTTAATCTCACCCACATATACTTAGTAACATATATGTGTTAGTCAGCATCAAAATCCATATTTAGTATTCATGAATTCTGATTAGACGGGTACGTATTGCAATGTCTAAAATTAAAAAAACTAACGTTAAATAACCTACGTTCAAAATACCTAAAATCTAAATACCTAATGATTGTAAATACCTAAGCAAGTAACACCTACTTACGAATTACCTAATTTTAAAAAACCTTTTGGACTAAATATGTAATGTTTAAAATACCAAAAGCTATGTCACCTAAATTTGATACACCAACATTTGAAATACCCAATGGTCAAAATACCTAAAATGATTCATTTGCGAGCTATTTGTTAAAAATGACTTCACGTAATATTATGATGCTATACATGCAAGCAAGTTTTACAGGACGGAAAAAAAAAATAACCTCGAAGACTAAGGCGGGAGCGTCGCTTCGCTTCGCTCCCACCTTAGCCTTCTAACCTAACCTATCCGAGTCGACCTGCCGAGACCCATCTTACTCGCTCGCTTCGCTCGCTCGCTTATGGTGAAATATTTGACAAATGATAAATCTGAGAGCTGCTAACAACGAGCGAAGCGAGGAGGAGCGTGTTAGGTTCAATTGTGACCAAAACACGGCAATACTGAATTAAATAATTATTTTATTATAGGTAGGTACCCATGCATTTTGCAAGCGAGCGAGCGTAGCGAGCGAGTAAGATGGGTCTTGGCAGAAGCGACTCGGATAGGTTAGGTTAGAAGGCTAAGGTGGGAGCGAAGCGAAGCGACGCTCCCGCCTTAGTTTTCGAGGTTATTTTTTTTTACGTCCTGAAAAAATTGCTTTTAGACATTGCAATACGTACCCATTATGACCGGGTGCGTATCAGAACTTTTAGGGATTATGATACATTAGGCTTATTAATTTTAGGCGTTCTGATACGTAACCATTATGACCATTATGCATTTTAAGATTTTTTACAGCTTTTGGTATTTTATCATTAGGTATTTTGACTTTAGTGCTTTTGGACGTAGGTAAATTTACGTTAGTGTTTTTAATTTTAGACATTATGATTGGCACCCTTTTAAACTTTCGATATTTTGAATTTAAGTCAAAACACCATTAGGTAGTTAGATTTTAGGTATTTTGAACGTAGGTTATTTAACGTTAGTTTTTTTAATTTTAGACATTGCAATACGTACCCGATTAGACACTTCTATAAAAAATTGTGGATCTATTCCACTTGCTAAAACCATATAGCTTTTGACATGTTATCGTATTGTCAACGTTGCGATAGCTCTTATTTACAATGGCGGCCGAATTAAAGACAATACGAAGTCAAATGCTTTTACCGAGTGGAACATAGCCCCAGTGCAAGAGATCTTAAAGTCTTTCGGGTTTGATCTCCAGGACTATGGTTGACTGGTTGAGATGCAACTAAGCAGGCTATTTGTGTTTTTTGTGTGCGTGTTAAAAGCACAAAACAAAATAAATAATTTAGTTTTGTTAATATATAATTTACTATACTTTTTTGAAATCTGCTTATTAAGACAAAACTAATTATTATTTGAATAATTTGAATTAGTATCTGCAGTGTTTGAAGTCAAAAGTCTTTGAGCAGTGTGTGTTGCCAGTGATGACTTACGGATCCGAGACGTGGGCGCTAACGATGGGCCTCATATGAATGCTCAAGGTCAGTCAGAGGGCTATGGAGAGGGCTATGCTCGGGGTTTCTCTGCGTGATACAATCAGAAATGATGATATCCGCAGGAGAACTAAGGTTACCGACATAGCCCGAAGAATAGCTAAACTGAAGTGGCAGTGGGCGGGGCACATCGCACGCAGGACTGATGGCCGATGGGGTCAGAAGGTTCTTGAGTGGCGTCCACGGACCGGGACACGAGCTGTGGGTAGGCCTCCAACAAGATGGAGTGACGACCTTGTAAGGATCGCGGGAAAGCGGTGGATGCGAAAAGCACAAGACCGGTCTGAGTGGAGAGCCTTGGGGGAGGCCTATGTCCAGCAGTGGACGTCTTTCGGCTGACATGAGGAATTATGGTTTGTGCTTTTAAGCGCAGAACTAAATAAATAATAATAAATACTTATACCTGACCCACCGCGGTTCGACTCATTAGTTTTGTCTTAATAAGCAGATAATAACATCGCAAAAAAGTATAGTCGGCAACAAAAACTTGTCCCAATTTTTTTTTGACAGAAACTTGAAACTTTATTGCACAATACACAAAGTAGTACTCATGGCGGACTTTATGCATTAAGGCATTCTCTACCAGACAACCGGCATGTGCTCTTTTTGCTCAGAAGGGCAGCATAACAAGCGATAAGCTCCAGTTTCTACGGGGTTGGCCAACGCACGCAAGCCGCACCGACACGTAGCTACCTACATTTGGTTGTGCTAGTTGCTATTGCTACGCAGGGTTGTCGAAAACTAGTTATTGTTTAATCACAGATAATGAAGCGAACACAACAACAAACCTCACATGGTGAGATCGCCGTCAATAGAACTTGTGAACAATGTAAACAAACTAGTACTGACTGACACATAACCTCAAATATTCACCAAGCGTGGTTTTATAACTAACACTTTTTAACTTAGTATAAAAATAATGATCTAGTGTATAAATCATTGCAAAGACCTGACTTGATCTTTAAAAATACGTGATTATCGAGTAATCAAATGGTAAATTGGTTCGTTTGGCATTGTTTACATCTTTTGCAAGTTCTTTTGACGGTGACTTTAAACATCTTAGCCTGGTTGTGCAAAATGTGGTTAAAGAATATAAATAGAATGTATGTATGTATGAAGCGAGCATAGGTTACCAGAGCCTTCATTCCACTGGGTAAAACCATATTGCTTTTGTCATGTTATCATATTGTAAACGTTAACGATAGCCTTGAAGGCAATCGAAAAATGACATTTTCGCTAGAATTGCGAGCCTTCATAACCTCAAATGTACAACGACACTTTTTTATTTTTTTAAATATTTATTCAATCTTAATGAAGGTAATGATCGTGATCAAGTGTATTTTATAATCTCACTAATATTATGCGAAAGTTTGTGTGTGTTTGTGTTAGTTTGTTACTCCTTCACGCTGCATCAGCTGGACTCATTTGGATGAGATTTGGAACGGATATAGCTTATTCCGTGGATTAAAACATAAATGCTAATTTTAAACCTATAAAATCTTAAAGTTCCCGGGGAAATAACGATAAATGCAATCCCCCGCAAGATAGGATGGCCGAATAAATAATTCTACGCGGACGAATTCGCGGGCAGAAGCTAGTGGGTGAATATTCGGGCGTTTCAACCGCCGTCATTGTTGTCTTCAATATATTGACTAAAATAATGATAACTACCAGCAACTTTTGATGTCAAAATCAATGGACCCGGGGGTAGTATTCATTCCATTTAAAAGAACAAGAAATAAACAATTTTTATCTTGAATAATATGCGAAGACAATAATGACGGCGGTTAAAACGCCGAATAATCACACTAGTACAGTAATAATGCTTAATTGGTTCGTATAGAGAACTATAGGAACCTCCCTGTTACTTGGCTACAAACATGCACCCTTCCCCTATCCTCATGTCAGCCCTAGCTGCATCCCTTGCATCGCAACATGCATATACGCATTCCAATCGATGCGTGCCCCCCCTGCACTGGGGTGAGGGGGGCGGGCCGGACATTTGGCTCCGTGTACGGATAATTACGGCTGAATATTGGATCCGGTGTAGTGGAGTGTCCCGGACACCGCGGCGGTAATAGGTGGAAACGGTGGTCAGTTAGTTGCGCCAAGTTTGGGAATTGGTGATGTAATTTGAGAAGAGATGCTTGAAGAGGAAATGTGGGTTGATTGATTTTTGGGATATTATATTGAACTCTAAAAGTGCCATTTTCTCTAGAGTTACGTCTTCAAATTCAAATTCTTTATTGCGTATCACATTACAAAAACACAGGTGGAAATACAGGTAGGTAGGTATACATGTGACACCCTGCAAGGGCACAGCAATATAGATCTAGGAGGGCTATCTATAATAAATCAACCTAAGAACTAGTCTAAGTAATTGTAATTTATAAGGATAATGTGTAATTGTTGAACTTTCTTTGTAGGTATTATTTTATTATTATGATTAATAGTAGGACATTATTGAACTATAAAATATTTGTACGCCACACTACGGCAAAATGAGGTTGGAAAACAATGACATGTTACGCAAATAAATTTGATTTGATTTGAACATCTTACTACAGCCAAAACTATAAATAGTACTAAAAATCTGGAAAATATCTTAAATGAGTGCACAAGTAAGGAATTTATAAAGGAAAACTTTTATACTTACTATTATAGCTAAGTAGACTTGATTGGTTCTCGACAGCACTAAATAACCGTATATTGAAAAGTCGTTTATATTTGTTGTTTTTCGAGAAAGTTTTTTGCGCTTGTAGTCCGATATCTTGCCCGTTTTTTTTATTTATGAGATCAGAGATACCAATCGCGTCACTGGTAGACGACGTAATACGAAAAGTCACGTGATCTACCAGTGACGCGATTGGTTTATAAACGAAACGAATAGAAACGCTAGTTAGCGTAGTACATCTTGGCAAGGGCCTTTGTATACTAGAGCAGAACATAAATCAATAATTTTATATTATTATTATTTATTTTATTACTATAGTTAGGGTTGCCAGATTGCCAAACCTAGAAGTCGGACAGACCAGCCAGTTTGGCCGGACATTTGGCTAAAAAGGCCGCGGACACCCTACAATCCCTACATTATTGAGGATTTTGTTTCCCTGCGAGAGCGACGTTCGCCTGCGCTCAGCCACGCTCGACGCTTGCTTGTTTGCAAAATGTAAAAAGCCTAACAACAGCTAGGCAAGCCGGACACTTTTTATTTTGGCCGGACAAGCCATCAAAAAGCCTAACTATGTCCGGCTTTATCTGGACCCCTGGCAACGCTAACTATAGTACATAAGTAGACTAAAGTGTCTCACGGCTGGGCAAAACCCTGCCTCTCACGCAAATATCTTTACTAGATTTAGTATAATAATTTTATATTTTTACTAATAAAGAACTCAACTGTGTACCTAATACGGTTCATGAGACAGCCCGCTAACAGACAGACAGACGGACGGACGGACGGATGGACAACGGAGGCTTGGGAGGGTTCCGAGAGCTCCGGAGGGGAGGGGAAATATGGGAGCTTTGTTTCACATAATTATTTTTAGTCCGATGTATTGTTATTCATAATCATCGCAAGTCATACACTGTTTTTTTTACTGAAACTTATTTTAAGATTGAAGGTTATTATTTCAGGATTTTTGAAATATCTAGCTGGTTAGCTTAACCCTGAAATAAAAACCGATCCAGTAGAAAATACTATGACTTGCGATGATTATGAATATCAATACTTTTGGACTACATTTTTTTATATGAGCCAATATGGAGCCTGAAAATATATATTTTTTTAATCTAGTAAGACCTGTGTGCTAAGTACCTGTATCACATTTGTTCAGACAATTTCTAAAATCATAATTTTCAGGTGTTTAAAATTAAATTATCTGGAATGTATTTCATCGAGCAACTAGACTATAAATTGTGTCTACAGTAAACTTTTCACAACACCATACAACGGAGCGCGGAGTGGCACAGCCAAGTTCTGACAATGCAAACATTGTGTAAGGCTCTTACGTTGGGGACTGAGTGCATCACAACATTGTCTTAGCGCTGTTTGATAAGTTCCCGCGAACTCGCGCTCTGGGGATGGAGGTGTCACGTTTTGAAACGCGGGAAAGAACTTTGCCCTATTTTTAAAATGTTTGAAATATTTTAGAGTTTAGTAAAGCTTAATTTTTTGTATTTTTTTCTAAGGAAATATTTTGTTATTAATAGTATTAGAAAGCAATAGAAGTAGGTATCTATGTAGGTATACATAGCACTTTTCACTAAGTATCTAAGTATTTCGGTAAACCAAAAATTGTTTATTGCTATGAAATGTTTTTTTGATATAAAGTTTTCTATGTCGATCAGCGAAGGCGTTGAACCTTATTATTATTATTATTAATTAGCCCAATATAGTGTCCCACTGCTGGGCAAAGGCCTCCTCCCTTGATTGAATAAATAAACCTCCGCATTAGTTATACTTAAGGCGTGATTTATTATTACTCTCGGAAATGGTGCGAGGTTTTTTTAACTTTCAAGTGTTTTTTCCTGCTTTTTCCCAATAACTTAATTAATGCATCTGGAGGTAAGATTCATACACTTTCAAAGGCCTTTATTATACTGAATGGCGTTAATTAGCCATAGTTTACCACGTCAAAGCCACGACAACAAAGCGCGGAACCACGCGGCAACAGACAGCACTCCTCGTTATGTGGGTAGGACGCAAATTCGATTACCCACCGTCACTTGCAGGCGTCGCAAATTGTCGAAGGGTAAATTGTGGCATAAGTGGCAAAGTGTCAAAGACAATTAAAAGCTTTTAAGAAACTTTAGGGACTTGGCTTATTAAATAACTGAACAAAAAAAATGTGGTTATTTTTACAATATTGTGAATAAGCGTCTTGATTCCATAGAAGCCTAACAAGACATTAGATATATCAACTAAGATGTAAGTTAAATCACAAATTAATTCATAGACACCTCCAGAGATCCTAGAGCTGGTGCTTACCTCTCCCAAAGGATTGGGCTAGCTATCCAGAGAGGTAATGCAGCCAGTGTCATAGGGACCATGCCGCGAGCGGACCTGCTAGAGGGGGTGTTCTTTTTATAGTGATGATTATTATTTACATCTTTAATATTTAAGTAGCTTAGTTTTATTTAAATTAAAATAAGTTTAGTTTAAATTTTTAGCTGTCGTAACTATCGGCATTCACTGATATAACAAGTAGGTACATAATTCTTAGCTGTCGTTGTCACATCCATGGCAAAGTTGCGAATCTGCACTTTGATTCCAAAAGACAATGACGGAAACGCCGCTTGGTAAAGTAGCTAATCTGCTATTCTAATTTTGAATCGAAATGCAGATTCGCTACTTTGTCATGGAGACAAATGATCTTAGAAAGATAATTTTATTATTTAATAAATTAATAAACTACGAAGACACACCTCGTCATCATCACCGTATCATCCGAAAGACTTCCCCTAAATATCTCGTTTATGATCGGTTAGGCGCTTCTCGCATCCATTTGATCTCTCTTCAAAAACACAAAGAAAACCAAAACCTATTAATACCATACAAACACAGTTCATGCTTATATCTATATGATCTAATCTGTGATGTACTTATGAAACGGTTAATTGGCTGCTAAAACAGCGAAGTAATAAAGGTTGACGTGGGCGGCGTGTTTCTGTCGGCAGCGGATTAGCAACGGTCAGCTCGCGGCCTACTTGCGCGTCCTTGCTTTAAGCGTGAACAAAACCATTGTCTCCTACACTTGGAGATTTTGTAATCCTACTCATATCCAGCATACCAATACTATTTAGGTACTTATAACAGCACTAATTGTGCCCGCTTACGTGTCTGCGTATGCGTATAACTTGTTTGTAGTTTTATATATCTACTCAAGAACTATGTTATTTTCCGGGAAAAAAAGTTGGTTTTGGATTCTTGGTATTTTTGTGTTGCATAACTATAGCCAAAGTCTAAAATCTATGTATCTTTCTCCTTTACATAGCATAACACAAAATCGTCCGCTGTCTGTCACTCTCTCTGTCCTGTCCCTCTGTATATGTTCGCTTATATCTTTCTAACTATGCGTTGGATTTTGATGCGGCTTTCATCAAGAGATCGAGTGATTTAAGAGGAAGGTTCTTATAAATAATAATAATAATAAATATCAGGGGACACTGTCACACCAATTACTATACAACGATATAAATTCTTATTTAATGAAATATATACTTAATAAAAAAACACCCGTGACTCGGGAACAAATATTCACGCACCTCAGACAAATATCTGCACTTACCGGGATTTTAACCCATGACCTCCAGCTTCGTAGGCAGGGTCACTACCAACTAGGCTAGGTCGCGTTATGTATAAATTCTGGATTACGTACGGGTGTTACAGAAAACTGACATAAACGAAGCGAAGCGAGGGCGGGTCGATAGCTCTTTATAAAACATCTCTCTTATGTATTTATTTAGTATTCCCATGTGTATATTAGAGACAGGTTGCAAGTCCATGGAAAGGATCAGCAAGAGGAGCAGAAGGAGGAGGAGGAGGGGAGGAGGAGAAGAGGAGGAGAAGAGGAGTGGGTCCTGAGGAAAGGTCTCCGCCTTATTTCAACTGCATTGCAACCTGTCTCTAATATACACATGGCAAACACCATCATCATCTTAGCCTGTTTATGCAAAATGTGGTTATAGGATTAACAACAAGTTGTTAGAGTTGTTGATAATTATGTAGATCAGCCTACCCCACTCTAGGATGAAGGCGTGAAGGTATATGTGTATGCGTCTCGCCATTTTCTTTTTGGTCTGCCTCTACTCCGGCTGCTTTCACTTGTTTATAGAACATATCGTAACCAATATTGTTTGTTTGTTTGTTGTAGCCATGAGCCGGAGGGCGGCGGACGCGAGGGGCCGCTAGCGCGCGGCATGCAGCCCGCGCCGCCGGGGGGCTCGCCCAAGCGGCAGCCGCCGCCGCAGCCGCAGCATGGTACGTACTGCGTTGCATATAGCCAGCCTGCATATGGCATGGTACGAACGGTCCACCTTATAGGTAACTGCACACTGTAGTGCTTTGTCACTTTAACGTGACGTAGGAACTGCTGCTCTGATCTATCAAAGGTGCTAAAAGCGACAAGGTAGAAAACTGTACTAGCGACGATATTTAGCAGTGAGCCGAACCATGCACACTACTACCACCATGGACTTGCTCAAGGATAAACGGCGCCTTATACAAAGAGTTCCTGTCAGTGAATCGTATTACAACACAGACCATCGCATCAATTTCTCTTAAGGACTAAACTAGACGTAATCTACAAGTTTCGCGGCTGGACGTACAGAGAAATTGTCCTAAAACCATTAGTGTATGGAGAGTGACGGTTTTGAAGCCGATCACGCCAATATTGCAGGCAGGCATGAATAGTATCACTGTCACTGTGTGGACTTTATAGATTTTGAATGGCATGCCGCCGGACTAGACTTGGGACAGCTAATCATTGTGGCCAGTTCCCAGAAAAGGTTACAATTTTAACCAAAAGTCTAGATGTATCCTCGGTTTTATTATTGGGAACATCAAGAAGTTAGTAACCTAACTGATCGCCTCAATTAAGTTAGTAGATATCTTCGCTCAGTTCGCAGTCCCAACGCGGGGTGTAATATTAATATCATCAGCCGGGTATTCTTGATTGCCGCCGCTTACTGCGCACTCGCAGGCTCATCATTAGAGAGTCTTTAACACAGGACACTTAAACAGTAGGTCTTATTTTAAACGGCCGTCCACTTTGAGTGAAATAAGGTTAAAATTATAAGTTGACTTAGCTCGTCATAAAAGGGTGTAAATCGTATATAGAGTAAACTACCCTTTTTCACATGAACCTCGGAAGACTTACGCCCTTTTTCACTAGGATCTCAGTGAACTATAAAATATGGATCCACATGTAGCGCAAATGTATTGGAGGACGAGCTCTAACATGGTTTGAAATTTTATATTTTTAGTTCCCAAAGTTATGAAATGTATTTGTGAACTGTGTAACAAAGCAATATGACGGTGTCCAAGAACTGATCTGATGATGGAATCAGAAGACCTATCGAGGTTGGATAAGATACGATAATGGTCCTTATACTTTTATATGGTCGCTATGGGTACCTAAGTAATAACCTAATATTTTATCGAAACACACACTCTCAGGTATCATTACGAAGAAATTTCATTACATCATAAGGCATTTCTCACTGCTAAAGTAATTTTTTTTTTGGCAGTCACATAATATGTCTAATTTAACCTACTTGATTAATTTTGATATTTTGAAAACATCATAGTTTCAGCAGAAAATAGCGTTCGATGAAATGATACATATCGATAAGCTAAATTCGGTTAAATTATCGGTTACGCTCAATGAAGAATTGATGATGTCTGTGTTATTAAAATACTTTTTGCAAAGTCCACAAGAAAAAGTCCAAAAATGGTTTTGTTTTGTCAGAAACTTTACCTAAATTCTCGTACTGGGTGGGACACTCCAAGAATTCTTTGACAAAGTAAACTATAACAGCTGAAGCCAAACGAAATGATGACATAGTTAAATTGTCCTCAATTGGCGGGAAAACGAGCCGTGTCTGCTGTTTGTTTATCTGTGGCTTCGTTACCGGCTATTGATTGGTGGATGACGTCACCCGGTCCCACGGGATTGGTAATTGGACGGGACGGTATGTAGCCGGGTCAATGAACTAGGGGACCGATTTGTTAAGAAATAAGAGAATTTGGTGGCATTTTTGGAATCAGTGACATTAATATTAAACATGTAATTAAACTTCGTTTTGAAGGGGTTCTGTATCTCAAAACGTAAAAGGAACCCTTAAAGATGACGTCATTAGCCGTCTAGCCGTCTGTTTTTTTTCTCAGAAACGCGTCAGAAAACATTGGCTTCTCTAGACTGACACATCTCAATCTATGTTTACGAATACTTGTCGTATTTTGAACCCCCATCAAAAAGAGGGTGTTATATTATAAGCTTAATTGTGTGTGTGTGTGGGTTTGTGTATCCGTGTGTTTGTCTGTGGCATTGTAGTTTACATACGGATGAACTGATTTGGACGATTTGTTTCCAAGAAGGATAGTTTAATAAGTTTGATTCTTAGCTAAGCATAATAAAATAGGAGATATATGTTTAGTAGTTATTTATCTGTATAATTACTATGTGTTTTGAACGAATACAGTCGACTTCATAAAAATGTATACACTTTAGTACCTTGTCACTTTAATCGCTGTGACAATTCATATATGGCGGTTTAAACATGACATTAAATAGACAAGGTACTAAAGTATACACAAATTTATGAACTCGACTGTGCAACAATTCTATGAGTACCTTAGTTTGGAACTAGGTCAGTTTAAATGATCGATGACAGCATCCCGGACATGACAACACCTGTTCATATTAATAATACAAAAGCGTAACAGTTTTAATTTGGAAAGATATTTTTAAATTTTCGGGTTTAAAATAACACACATTAGACATAAAATTAAGTCATGACGCGGTAAATAAATAATTAATTGGATAGTTGCTTTACCAATCCCCTCCCCACTTTGAAAATGACATCGCTGTCAAAACTGAATATTTTATAAAAAAATATATTATAATAATCCATATATTCATTTTTGATTCTGTCGAACAGAATTTCAAAATAAGTCATGTTCATATGTATTTCTATAAATTTAAAAAAACACAAAATTGGATATAACTTTTTCATCTTGGCGTCAATTGATATGGAAACTACATTTAAATATTCTTCATTAATATAATCTAATAAATCATCGAAGGTTTTTTTTCTAAAGTGAAAAATATGGTTATAAAGGCCAAAAAACTACTTTTTTTATTTTCAAAATGGCACAAATGTCGATATCAGTGACTTGTAAATGTAAAATTGAGATGGCAGCTAGTTTAGAACAGCAGTGTTAATGCAAATAGGTATTAACAACAACTAAAAGTTTAAAGCTTCGAAGCGAAGATCGAAGTTCATCTGCCCATGGTAGCTCCTTAAACTAAATATGTAAAGATTGGAGTTTTTTTGAGTTTAAATAAGGACACGGGCAATTTCATATCCACAGAAAAGACACAGTTTCTGTTTTAGGAAACAAATGAATTAAGACGATGGAGTACGCAAGTTCATTGATACTGCAATGTGAATGGACGCGTGTCTCTTAGGAAGTTGTGGGTAGTAATTGGCATACCGACTTACTTAAGGAATGCATTCAGGGCCCGATACTCCGATTACAATACAAAATAGACGCCATATCGAGCTTTCGGCATTGACTTTGTTATGCTTGCGCGTGCTTGGGCTGAGCGTAGTGAGCATAAACAGCTGACGGCCACAGCGAGCGTAGGCGCATATGTATGGACATAATGAGTTTATTAGTTCTGACAAATTGATTGAGATGTTATAATTTGTAGTGGCATACGGCCATTTAGGAATGGTGTGTGTTGGAACACGCAAAAACAAATCCGTTATATTTTTAATGAATTTAATAAAATTGTTATGATATTAATTTTTTCAACAATAGTTGAGTAACAAGGTCATTTGTGATTGGACTTAATACATATTTATTTATTTGATATATTTCTAACTAGGGCTTAGCAGGGATTCCAGGGTCACTATTCTACGCGGTAAAACAATATGGTTTAAAAAAAAAAAACGGCCAAGTGCGAGTCGGACTCGCGCAAGAAGGGTTCCATACCATTATCTATAAAAAATCACGTTTGTTATATGGGAGCCCGCCTTCAATATTTATTTTTCATCACACTTGCATGTAAACAGTATCTAAACATACAGGTTCACTTGGCCGCAATGCCCCATATAAAACCCTCGACCTTTCTTCTTACCATGAAACCCAAGGTCGGTAAGTAATTTTTTTTTAATTTATAGCACAGCACACAGGTCATGCAAGTTCAAGCAAAGAGTTTACACGCAATTGTAAAATTGTCTTAAAATGTTATTTAAACAGGAATTTAATTGCAATCTCGCTACATGTTACTTAAATACTCAATTAGTATTCTTAATAATCGATTTTAATAGTTTTCTGTAACAAAACGTCGTTTTTTTTACACTCCTTCAGGGCTGTATGTATACCTACGTAAGTATTTGCCCTTAACGTTTCTGAACGAAACATTTGTATAATCTGTGGAGTCCGCCCGCCATCCGCTTAAAAAAAGTTCAAGTAATTCGTAATAATAGTTGTGCTGACTTGTGTATTTATTTACTCGCAAATGTGATGAAAAACATTGTATGTTTCACGGGCGGTACGGGAATTACGTACCTCGACTCAGAAAGCCCTCAGTCTTCGACTTCGGGCTTCTACTAGAGCCTCGATCGTAATTCCTTACTTACCGACCTTAATACACAATGTACTATTATTATATTTTTAGTATTTGTTTTTATAGCGGCAACAGAAATACATCATCAGTGAAAATTTCAACTGTCTAGCTGTCACGGTTCGTGAGATACAGTGTGGTGACAGACAGACACACAGACAGACGGGCAGCGGAGTTTTAGTAATAGGGTCCCGTTTTTACCCTTCGACCCTTAAAAAACGATAACATGTCAAGAGCAAAGTAATGTGGTTTCACCGTGTTCTAGAATTAATTCCCTGAGCCAACTTGAGTTTACCCTTGTCTCTAAAGGTGGCCACTTTTTTCTGTGAAGTTACTCAATCATGGTTCAATTTTGTTATTAAGTGGTGTGAACTTGTGTGATATTATACACTATAAATAGTGTATAAATTTGTACAACAAAAACTATCCTGTGATTTTATGATTTTTTATTAATATATGTATATTCCGTATCGACACGGGTTCTATATCTTCTGTTTCGACAAACTAGTGGATAGAGTTATCGCTATACATCGGTATCAACGTTCAAATTTCATGGCACTCGGTAAGGGTAGTAAAATAAATAAATACATTTGTACATTTGAATAATAACGTTTCATTATTTTTTTTGATTTTACACTCATACAGTGCGGTAAACTGTAAATATACTAAAAGAGGTTGATATTCTAAATACGTCATAAAAGCTCAATACTCATTTCGCATTCGAAAAATAAAACAATATGTTAAATTTCCCAACGAATGTCAATTTAACTGTCATGCAAAATAATCTGTAAAGTCAAATAATAGTTTATCGAAACATTCATAATTCATAAGTTTCATAACTGAAAATTAGCTTTAATGACAAATGCCCAATCAAACTCCGTGTTAGACTGAGATAATGGACTCAACACAATATCCTGATTTTATATTTATTTACATTTTTAGTTCTTTTTTACTTGTACAAAATAAAGGTTTAAAATACTAAGTGTATTGGTTTGTATTTGTTTTTCTGCCGACCATACATTGCCATGAAATTTGAACGTTGATACCGATGTCTAGTTATCGCGTACAGTTTGCGTAGGGGGAGGTTAAAAATACATACATTAAATCACGCCCGTTTCCCAGAGGGGTAGGCAGAGACCACATCTTTCCACCTGCTACGAACCTGTCAAATCTCTGTCGCTTCCACATTCATACATCGAGTCATGCATGCACGTCGGTTTCGTGTGTGTATTCGGCTCGGTTAAAATGGTCCATAGCTAATCGTTTCCTCCAACTAGATGGAGTGACGACCTTGTAAGGATCGCGGGAAAGCGGTGGATGCGAAAAGCACAAGACCGGTCTGAGAGGCGAGCCTTGGGGGAGGTTGGGGGGAGGTTCCAGCAGTGGACGTCTTTCGGCTGACATGATGATGATGATGAATCGTTTCCTAACCATCTTGTGTTTCCAGGATCAGCCCCGCCCGACCAGTCCACGCTGAAGGTGCACCTGCCCAACGGCGGGTTCAACGTGGTGCGCGCCTCGGCGGAGGAGGACGTGCGCTCCGTGCTGCGCCTGCTGGCGGCCCGGCTGGCCACCGGGGACCGCGTGTTCGCGTCCTGTTATGCGTTAAGAGCAAGGAGGTTGACCACGGGCAAGGTAAGGAAATGCACACAAACAAACATACACTCACTCCTCCATTCCCAGAGCGAGGTAGGCAGAGCTACAGAATTACCGTCACCTCTAATTTTTTTTCGATAATTCTGTAGTGCTAATAATAAATACTGTTGTAGAGCCGTTACCATCTGACCATCGGGGCAGTAAATCATTATATCGGATTCTCTTGCTCCCACTCGTGGGGCTTATGGCGAGCGTAAGGTATACAAGATAACGCTGGTACTACACGCATCCCTTACGCTCGCCATTAATCCCACGAGTGCGAGCAAGAAACAAGCCCCTGCTACGATACTGCATTGCTTTGGTTTTATATGTAGAACGGAATAGAGATAGAAGTCTAGTAGACTCGAAGGAAGTGAATATACGACGAACAAGGCTGCCCTCCTAAGCCAATACGCAGTATGTCAGATAAAATTCCTGTAGCAATATCAACCTTATTACTAAGAAAAGAGAACTAAAACTGCTTTGGTTATAGATTTTGGGATACTGCTTATTTAGGAAGGCAGAAGGGTACATCGAGTAGCTTGTATGTGAGTGTACGCTGGTGACACGCCACGCGCCACAAGCCATGAGCCAACGCTATTAACGCTGAATTAGTCGTTGTTACTATCTTATTCAAGCTCCGATTACTTTTTTCATATACTTTGATGCTACCGCCTTAAACAAAAAAAATATTTTCGACGAATTACTTTAATCATAGTCTTGCCAGATTTGTATGATATTTAATGATCATAAGGCAATTAGGATATTTCCGTATCGATTCAGACGACTTGGGCAATTTAGCATCGGAAATTTTATTTTACGTATATGAAGGCCGAAACTATTTTAAATATCGATGCGAACAGCACCATCACACACTGCCGTGGCATCATGGCATTTTGAGTTGTCTAACTTGTCCTAAAACCTGTTCCTTAGATCCGCTGGGTGCATCAAGACACGCCGGTGTCCGAGCTGCTGACTCGCTGGCCGGCGAGTGAATGGCGGCTGGAGCTGCGTGTGCGCTACCTGCCAGCGCACCTGCGCGGCTTGCACGACGCTGACCGGGTCACCTTCCATTACTACTATGACCAGGTACCCGCTTTTGATCGATGTTACTATAAAGTAAATGCGACGGCGTGTTTGTTTGTTAAGTCTTCTCAGTTCAAAGTTTGGAGACGGACATAGGGTACCTTTCTTAGGTAGGTATGTATCTTCTCTTCTTCAGCCTAGCTCCCACCCACCTTACCACACAAGACACTTCGGACACACAAGACACTTCTTATGAGTTTATTTACAGTGTCACTTTGACATAGTTCAAAATGGTCTAGGAATCAATTTCCTTGACTTCCAAAGAAAAATAATAAAGTAAACAATAAAAAAAAATCGAAGGCAAACTTATCCCTTTAGTGGATCTCACCTAGCTAAAGCTAGAGAGATGAGCAAATGAATGAATGGTTGTGCATTGAGTGGGCAAGTGTTCAAAGTTATTTAGGAGAACATAAAACTGGACAGTTTCCGAGGAAACAGCGATATAGAGTACAAAGCTAGCTCCATTATTATTCTTTCAAACAGTTACTAACGCGAAACTGAAAAATAAATGAATGTCAGTGGACAATATCGCACTCCGCATCCTTATTCGGATGCGTCAGTGTACAGTAGGTATAGGCACCAAACATGGACTAAACCTAAATAGTAGACACAGGGAAAAGTTTACACACATTGCCTTAACTGTAAACTAAGCTTTAATTTAGGCATTTCCACATTTTCCACCATTTATATGATTTCTCTGTGACCACTCGAAAGCACCAGTGGTAAAAGGGAGAATAAAGCCAGTTGTTACAGGTGATTGCGAAGTGATGATAGTGGCCATTTAATGTCCCTATTAATTTACAAATTACGTTACATTAGATGTTTCTGTCTTATGGCCTAAATAAATATGTTATATTTCGTGTTGTTCCAGGTCCGACATGACTACCTCAACGCCAACCATCCGATGGTGGACCAGGATTTGGCGATACAAATAGCTTGTTTAGAAATAAAGTAAGTTAATAACATTTCTTTAATTCATATATTACTTATTATCAAGGCTTGGGACCGATTTAAATCGGTTAATATAGTTCTTAAAACCGACATGATTTCGTTCATCACTTAACCGGGAAATGAAAAGAACGGTTTCAAAAAACTTAATCAGTTGGCTTAGCGGTAAATAAGAAGAACTAAGTTGAAGAACGCTGGTAGATTCTTGACGTTTAAAAGTACTTACGTGCGTACTTACTTAATAAAGATCTTTATCTTTTTTGGTCTTTTTTGACGACACGTTAGCCTGGTTGGTAGAGACCCTGCCTACGAAGCTAGTGGTCCTGGGTTCAAAGCCCGGTAAGGGCAGATATTGTGCGATAAGCGCGAATATTTGTTCGTGAGTCATGGATGTTTTCTATGTATTTAAGTATGTGTTTCTCTATATATTTATATCGTTGTCTAGTACCCATAGTACAAGCCTAGAGCTTAGTTTGGGACTAGGTTGGGACTAGGTTGGTGTGACATTGTCCCCTGATATTTATTTATTTCTTTTATTTATCTTTACTCTTAATGCATCATAAAATGTTCCTTCCAGATACTTCTGCAAGGACATGCAGATATCGCTGGACAAGAAGTCCAACATCGAGTACCTGGAGAAGGAGTTCGGCCTGCACAAGTTCCTGCCCAAGTCAGTGATCGAGGGCATCAAGCCCAAAGTGCTCAAGAAGGCCATCCAGCAGCAGTTCAAAAAGGTTCATAAATCAGGGATTCCTTGAATCACCATCAGACAGACCATTACTCATTTGCATGCATCGTTATCGTGGGAGCTAAAACGATTTGACAGTAGTGAAAGATTATGAAAAATAGGCAATAACAGAAGTGACACTCCTATCGAGACACGTTTATACCTACGAGTTTAAAATGTATTCTTTCTTTCAAATATGTTACCTCCATACTTGACTTGATCAGTTTTTACATATTTAAAGAGATTAGCTACGCAATCCTAAATTCAAAATTCAAAATATTTATTCAGTAAATTGGCCACATGAGGGCTCTTTTACACGTCGGTAACATGGAGTGAATCTACTAGCGCTTCGGACAAGACCATCATTGCGGAGAAGAAGCGCCGCAAGAAACTCCAGCTTCTGCTCCTTCTGGTCATTTTTTTTCAATACATATTCTTCATATTCATATTCTTACCACATAACCTAACCTAACGTCAACCTCTACAGTCACTTTTCCTGCTACTTTAGACATTTGTCTTTCTTGATTGATTTGATATGTACAAAAACATACAAAGATATATCTTAATAAAATATCAGTAGAAATGGAAAACATATATTTAAAAAGTACAATTTTTGGAGAAAAATACTGGATTTCAAATATATATTTTTTTAATATTAAATTTGACACGTTGACTTATAGAAGCGTTTACTCAGTGTAAGACAAGTTTCATTGACCGTTCCCAGCGAAAACTTCGTGCTAGGTATGAAGAACTTCTTAGACGCTTAGAGTGTATAGGCAGAATATTCCGTTTATACTAAACATACATTCTCTTGTGTTCTTCAATAGATTTGTTTTTACTAAACATACATTCTGTTATATGTGTTCTTTAATAGATTTGTTTTTGCTCCCGCGAAGTAAGCTCATTTGGTCTAATGTATAATTTCATCGAAAACTAATTTCTGCTGAAACCTTATTGTTTTTAGGTTATCTTAAGCATGGGTTACGTAAGTTAGGTTAGACCTGTACCCTTACCATGAGTTACAGTTAACGTTCTCGCTAGCGAGAGGAAGCTCTGTCCCTCGCAGACCTCGCAAGTATTCTTATGGAGTGCGAGGGACAGAGCATTCGACTCGCTAGCGAGTACTGTAATTGTAACTCATGGTAATGGTATAGATCAATGAAATATAACTCCTGCACGTGTGATGCCAGTCGTTGAAATGAAAATTCGGCAAAGTAAATCATTCAATGGTAAACCACACATACATACATACATTAAATCACGCCTGTTTCCCAGAGGGGTACGTAGAGACCACTTCTTTCCACTTACTACGATCTTGACAAACTTTCGTTTCTTCAACATTCATACATCGAGTCATGCACGCACGTCGGTTTCGGATACTTCAGATTAGGCCCTTTTCCAGTATTTCTCCGATTTGATTCGAAAAAGTACGCCTAGGGCGGCCCCTTCCGACCCTTCCACTCACTTTCGATCTGTATATCTCTTTCGTCAATCTTCTAATGGTAAACCATGTAGTCCTAAAATAGGCTCTCAATAGATTGTACAGTCAATAGCAGAAGTAGGTGGACAGGGATGGAGATCAAAATTATGTATGAAAGATCTTATTCTACAATAGAATCGTGTATTGATAATTTGGAGCTCTTCGACTGAATGGTCGACCTTGTCACTCATTCATCGACTAATGCCGCAGAATGTACTGTGGGTACAAGGATAAACATACTTAATTACGTAAAACCCATGGCCGAGCATTTCTTGGTTTCTTATCGTTGGTTCGTTTTCAAGTAAAAACAGTAAAATGTTAATACTATTTCAAAAAAGTCAACTTCACTAAATGCTTAATCTTTTAAATAAATATCTGCCGGCCTTTTATGGTCGTGTTTACCGATGCAATGTGCATAAAACATCTGTCACTTTCTAACCAGTATGTAGCAACAGTATGTGCAAGAGTGACGGATGCTTTATCCAGAGCGATAAAGGCGTATAACTAAACCCTTCATTTATCTTCCAGGTGGCCAACCTCCCCGACCTGGACTGCATGCTGAGGTACCTGCAGACGATGCATACGCACTACGGCTACGACCGGGAGACCTTCACCGGCGCGCTGGGCTCCGGCTGGGCCATCCCCGTCGAGCTGGCCATCGGGCCCGACATCGGTGAGAGAATCACCTATTCCTATCGTGTGGACAGCTGGACACACCCACAAATCCCTCCCTTTGACTTTGACACGCGTGTCACTCTCACAACGGCATCTCTTTTTTTTCATCTTATTCGTGTCAATAATGATTACAGTATGCTACTTTTTATTACCCGATTGCGGAAGGAGGGTAATGTGTTTATAAGTGTATGTTTGTTCCTTTGTGGCGCTCTAGAAACTATACGCGTGGATCGATTTTGATGAATTTACATCAATCGATTTGTCTTAGACCCATATTAATAAACTCGTCTTGGCTGAGATGCCCGTCACAAGATACGTCAACCCATAGAACTGTCATTTTTGACGCATCTTGAGACGAGCATTACAGTTAGGATCAGTTTATTAATACGGCGCTTAATCTTGTGAGTGTGACTAAAGATACGAGTATGACAGTAATCAAAATTCAATATGGCGGTAGCCAGACGCCATATTGTAAAAAATAACAAATATTAAGTCATCGAACTATGACATATAGGTTTCTATCATCGTTTTTAATTTTGAATGATTATTTAGGATTTATAACGATTTCAAGTTGTTTAGCACCAGTTGGGTTTTTTAAAGCTAACTTTTGGTGACTATTATTTCGTCGGTGAAATTGCAAAACCGCGTAAGTAACATTTTATATAAGGAGCAAAATGCACCTTTTTAATGAGACGATAAGGTTTATTTTGCTCTATCATAAATTTGTTAGTTACGCGGATTTGCAGTATCACCGACGATTTGTTATTATTCTTCTGTGTAATCAAAGTAATGATAGGAGGGGTGTTAATTTTTCTAACATAATATATCTATAATAAATAAATAAATATCAGGGGACAATGTCACACCAATTGACCTAGTCCCAATTTAAGCTCTAGGCTTGTACTATGGGTACTAGACAACTATATAAATACTTCTATAGAGATATATATAATTAAATACATAGTAAACATCCATGACTCAGGAACAAATATTCGCGTTCATCACACAAATATCTGCCCTTACCGGGATTTGAACCCAGGACCGCTAGCTTCGTAGGCAGGGTCACTACCAACTAGGCCAGCGCGTCGTCTCGTATCTATAGACGTCAATAAGGGACGGTAGATTCCCTAAAAGGCAAATTAAAGAAGTTTTGGCTTGACTCTAGCTGCTAAATATCAATTATCCTCTAGGTACGTAAAATGTAGTTTATGTATGTACATTTAACTATTAATATATATTTCTGTATCTATTTATGTAGGTATTTGAATGTAGTTTTATTTTAATTTTATTTATATAAGTTTTATTGGTTACTTAATGTGTTATATTCTTCTTCTTGTACACTTGTTTACTCGTTGCACAACCTTTCACTCCTCAATCTCTCAAGGGTTAGCTGGAAGAGATCCCTTAAAGGGATAAGTTCGCCTTTGTACATATTTTTATATTAATTGTATTGTTCTGTTTGTTCTTTTGTACAATAAAGTGTTTACATACATACATACATACATAAGTTCCAGTAAACTGTGTGCCTATAATCACAAGCCCATTCCCTAGTACCCAAGCTTCTTCTCCGCAATGATGGTCTTGTCCGAAGCGCTGGTAGATTCACTGTACATTTCCGACGTGTAAAAGAGCCCGCATGTGGCCAATTTACTGAATATATTTTTTGAATTTTGAATTTAGTAAACCATCTCAAGGAATATTGTGATCGTTGCAGACATATCCTACGTGTCGCACAAGGCGGGCGAGCCGCCGACGTACACCAAGATCGCGTCGTTCAGCGACATCGTCGCCGTGCAGACGCTCAAGTCCAACTGCACCGCGCAGTCGCAGACCACGCAGACGCAGGTAGGCTTTATTCTGCTCGGTAAAACCATATTGCTCATACATATACACATCGGTGGAATTAATCAGTGGAAGTTGAAAGATCATTTTTTTACACAAAGTGGATGTTCTCAATAAGAAGACCTAGGCTGACTAGTAAAAATTTTGAACAAATATGATTTGTTATCACGAATCATATATGACATGATTGAAAATACTTTTTTTAAATTGGTTTCCTTTTCTTGACTCGTACAGGAAGAACATTGTCACATCACTAGTCTTTTAGGAACTGTCAATTGCTACCTAAATGCCACGAGTTACCGATGTGTACTCATAACATATTTTACATTTCATATTTACATACATACTTTCACGCCCGTAGTCCCAGAGAGCAACCAACTTAAATTTAAAATGCTTATACTATGGAAATGCAGTTACCCATCTTGTTTGATAAAGCGGCTTTTCCTATTCTTATGTTTTATTTGGTCTCTGCCTACCCCTCTGGAAAACAGGCATGATTTAATGTTTTTTTTTTTTTTATTGCGTGGGAAGGCTAACGTGCACACAGGCCACCTGATGGTAAATGGAAACTGTGACCCATAGACATTCGCATTCACAAGACTGCAAATGCACTGCCAACCCTGAGGACCAAGATGGAATGCCTCTATGCTAATCATTTCACCGGCTGTCTTATCCCCAAACCGGAACACAACAATGCGAAAACTGCTGCTTGGCGGTAGTTTAATGGATAAGATGGTGGTACCAACCCGGACGGACCCTGCACAAGGTCCTCCCACAAGTAAATGATGAAAGAAGATTGACGAAAGAGATATACAGATCGAAAGTTAGTGGAAGGATCGGAAGGGGCCGCCGTAGGCGTACTTTTTCGAATCAAATCGGAGAAATACTAGAAAAGGGCCGAATCTTCAGTACCCGAAACCGACGTGCGTGCATGACTCGATGTATGAATGTTGAAGAAGCGAAGGAAATTTGTCAAGATCGTAGCAAGTGGAAAGAAGTGGTCTCTGCCTACCCCTCTGGGAAACAGGCGTGATTTAATGTATGTATGTATGTATGTATGTATATATTTACATACATACCTTCACGCCTGTAATCCCAGAGAGCAACCAAATTAAATTTAAAATGGGCATACTATTGAAATGCAAATTAAATCAAATCAATCTTTATTTGCATAGAAAAAGGGTTATTACAGAAGGTAGTATATAATTATTGTTACAATTGAGCCGTCTTCTTCAGCTGTCGATGCACAGTATGCAAACAGTTACCCATCTTGTTTGATAAAGCGGCTTTTCCTATTCATATGTTATGGCATATGTTCCAGAGTGGTTCGTCGTGCGGCAAGGCGGCGCTGCAGCTGAGGGTCAAGGGCGCCACGGAGACGCTCACCATCACGTGCAGCAGCGTCGAGGTATACCCTCCATGGGATGGGATACCCCCTTTTTGATAAACTAAATAGCTAGTTCCTCTAGTTGCCACCTGAGCGCTGCCTGTTCTAGTGACTGTTGTTTTTTTGTTTTTATTTTCCTTTTGTTTCGTTTTGTTTGTATTAATTTAATATTTATAATGTATGTATCACCTTCCGTGTTTTCACCGAGCGGCCCCAACGGAAGACCAGCGTTGGCTTCACAGCCAGCACATGCTGAGTTGGGACCGTTTCGCAACATTAGCACATCTGTTCTCTTGTCTCATTTTCTTCTTTTTTATTGCTACTTTTATTTTTTGTTGTGAATAAATATTTTACTTACTTAATTACTTAAATATTTTACGGAGCTCTGTAATAACCAAACATTTTGATTGTATGAGTTCTTGAGATTATTGTGAGCTTTAAAAAACCCATAACACTTTGTTCTTAACTATGACTGCACCGGCCCAACGTCAAGCGTCCAGTGGCGCCATCAATACTATTATTGTGTTTTCTGATAAACTAAAGAATTTCCATAGAATTGGACGATGCTTTTTTGTAGCGCAAGTAAAAATTCAATTTATGGGATACGTAATAAACTTTGATAACAGTTACCTTTGAGTAGTCAGCTTAACGGGAAAAGGTAGCAACTTTTTTCCGTTAAGTTGGTAACTCGAAGGTCAATTGTTAGTAAACTATGTGATATGTCCTACAAGTTGTGTTTTCATTTGTAGTACAAAAAAGCGCCGTCCGATTTCAAGAAAATACTTTAGTTTATTAGAAAACTCAATATTATAGTAGCCCTCAACCAAAGTGACGACCGGGGCCATAAAGGGTTGTATGGCCCCGGTCGTCACTTTGGTTGAGGGCTACTATAGTAATGAGGGCCGGTGTGTAATCCGGTGTACGCTCGGCGCAGTCTTAAGTACTACAACATATTAAAAAAATCGTGGAAATCGGACTTGAATTAGGGGTGAGAAACGTTATCACCCAGAGCATAATTTGTATGGATTTTTTTTGACAGCTGCGTGATTTTAAGCGACGCCTGACATCGCAGTCTCAATAAGGCCTTGACTCGGGGCTCCTTCCAGAGTTCGGGAAACCAATTTCGAGATTAACTGTTTTTATCAAAGGCCACATCGAAAGTGGCATAGTTCTCTAAGAAAATTTGACGATTGGAAATTACGAGTGTAATAGATTTGAACCTTATCCCATCGCATTACAGGCTGCGGAAAGCTTAGCGGACTTGGTGGATGGATACTGCAGACTAGTCACAGAATCGCAGACCTCATTGTGGAACAGAACGAGTGAGTATCTCCATGCTCCGTCCTGCTCTCAAGGGAGGAGGTAGCACGGCGATTTTTTATATAGATACAGTCGCGCGTTTCGTATCGCTGTCACTTTTGCTCTCTAATGAGTGAAAGTGACAGCGATACCGAGCGCGTGAATGCATCGCTACAAATAGTCACACGTTTTCTGGGGCTCTATTCCAACCGGTAAAATCCATGTTGCTTTTCACATTTTACCGTATTGTGTTTAACTCGGGCGCCATTACTATCAAGTAAAAGAGAGCTATCGTAACTTTGACAATACTATAACATGTCAAAGTCAATATGGTTTTACTGAATTTAACAGAAACCCTATAGAATTACGCTATTTAAAAGCACCACATGGGATAACGTAATATTGTCTTTTTTTTTATACATATTGGGTTTGCGTTTGACCTCAGTCTCACCTGATGTTAAGTGACGACGATGTCGAAGGTGGTACACGCTTACCCAAAAAATGCCTATTCACTCTTGCCTTGAAAACACCAAGGTTATATGATTCCGGGAATACAGATGCAGGGAGAGCGTTCCACTCCCTAGCAGAGCGAATAAGAAACGACGCAGCAAACGCTGCGTGCGAACCATTTTTTACCATAACATAACATTTAAGGTTATACATATAGGTTTAAGTTAAACTCCATATGTTGTATACTCACGTGTGGAACATACTATCAGCAAAATGGAGCCCGGCGGGCCTATTATGTTCTGGTCTATCGATGGAATTAAACGTGGGTTAAACATCTGTCACTTTCTAACCAGTCAGTGCGATAGCGATGGATGCTTCGTCCACCGTGGTAGAGGCGACCATTATTATGATAATACGCCGACTGAGCGGAATGACTCACAAAACAACTGTCAGTGACTTTATTAATCAAATCGTATGCATTGACAAACAAAATTACATTAATCCATACATCAAGGTACATAAGGAGAGTGCGTGCTTTTATTCAAAATAATAATGCAGCCAATATGCTGAAATAAAAACGCAGTAGTGTCGAAATTTTACGTTTTAGTGACCGATATGGCGAAGATATGTCGACGCGCAATGTATGCGTTAAAGTTATTGGTGTTCAAAATGTGGTCTATAAGTAATTTTAAACCAAATACGTGTATGGTAAAACACCCAATTATTGGCATTCCAAAATTCCTGTTTGTGGCGCCTAGTGACTACGTTATTATCGCCTCTATCGCCTTGAGATAAAGTTCATGGTGCCAATAATCGGTAGGATGCCAACAATAGCGTTTTCCCCTATAATATACAGGGTGCCTCTGACCTTGGGGCTTTAAATGCATAGATCAATTCTACTCCTGAAACTAAACTTCTTTTGTTCTGTAAGTTGTTAAAAATATGTTCAGTTTAAATTTATTTTTTATCATACAAGTTAAATCTAATTTTCAATGTACGCGATCCAATTCTCCATTTTCCTTTAGCCCTCGTACCAAGGTAATGTTGCCCCCGTACCATGAGATAGTGATTACATGGCCAGTATGTAATACACTGATTTTACAATTAGACTTTAACATCAATTAGTTATCTAAATTTAAGTTATTTTTTCATGTTGCAGAACAAAAGTAGTTCAGTTTAGCGAGTAGAATCGATCGTTGAAATTAAAGCCCCAAGGTCAGAGACACACTGTATTGTGAATTGTGACTAACAGTAACAAAGTTATTTGTGAATTGGTAGCACTGTAATGTAGTAAATGCCAATGTTTTAATATTTTTAATTTTTCTTCCAAGCTACTGTATGGAAGTCCCTCAACTGCCAATGCAAAAGTGAGTAAAAAATGTAGTTCAACGAACAAAGTGATTTATAATAGGATTCAATGTAGTGATTTTTCTTTCCATACAAAGTTTGTTTTAGTATGTTATGTCCAGAGGTCGGAATAGGCAGTGCCTATTTGCCTAAACTTCGCGGGAGGAGGTAACTAAGAGTGGTTACAACCACCGAAAATAATGTTTTTTTATTATTGAATGCGGGATTTCCGGGTGTTTAAGAATACATAGATGTGGAAATTCATACTAAAACTCAATATCACATGTTAAAATTTTACATTATCAAATGACATATTCTGATTTATTTTTAATGTAAATAAACTAACAAAGTATTTCGTATTAAATAATATTAATAGTAGGTAGTAATAATGATTGTAATTATCATATTGATGATTCAGATTGAAAGTTGTTTTTGTTATTGATGATCATGTAAAATTGTATATAATAAATGTTATTAACATGTGATATTGAGTTTTAGTATAAATTTCCACATTTATATATTATTAAAAAATACCTGGAAATCCCGCATTCAATAAAAATAAAACGTTATTTTTGGTGGTTGTAACCACTCTTACTTACGTCCTCCCGCGAAGTTTAGGCAAATAGGCACTGCCTATTCCGACCTCTGGTTATGTCTTATGTCACCATTATCTTGTTTTATTTATAGTATACAGCACCATATTTAAAGTACATTTCTGTAATATCTGTTGTACTTAGCAAATAAATTGCTTTTTATTTATTTAAACTTAATTAATGTTTCTGTCTTGAGCGGTTACGCTTAAAATTCTCTATACAGATTAAAACATATATGTTTCCTCTCTTGGTAATATTTTATGAGTCAGTCCGATCTTAACCATTGCACTTCTAACCGTATCATAACCTAACTTTTCTTCTATTGTCACCCTGGAAGTTAGACTGGTAGGTAAAGTCAAGTGCAGAACTATGTATTGATAGAATCCTGTCATTAATATTTTACTGCGTTTTTATTACACTGGAATAACCTGTTTATGGACATACATACATACATACATACCTTCACGCCTTCATTCCCAGAGTGGGGTAGGCAGAGCTACAGAATTACCAACAACTCTAAAAAACTTGTTGATAACTCTGTAACCACAATTTGCACAATTAGGCTATGTTTATGGACATATTTTTGAGATTTTGCGTTTCTCCATATTTTTACACTTGACTGTTCCGGACTTCTTTATATTCATTTTAGCAGAAATTTATTCATTTTAAATTGAGGTCAATTGTTCTTATGAGTGCTGTGCCTGATATATGATTGCTTTTAGTGTTGCTAGTAAAATAAGCACGATTATATTATTGTTTATATCTATGTAAACATTGTTGGTGTATCAATAAGTAATAAGTCCGTTTGGTCCCCAGCGGAGATGAGCAGCAGCTCGTCAGAGGGCAAGGGCTCCTGGGAGGCGGGCTCCACGCTGCTCTCGGAGGACTACGCCGAGATCGTCGACGACGATGCCGACTACTCCACGCCGGCCGGTAACTATCTACCGTCATCTGTGTTATTAACAGGGATCGGATATTCGGATCGATATTTACCTATACTTTAGCGCCGGCTTTGTTGTTCAGTTGTATGGAGGTGGACTCAATCATATAATTCATATAAAATTTCCGGGATTTCAAAATAAATAAATTACACCGGCATTAATTCATAATTATTTATTTATATTAACTGTTTGAAGTTATTTTCCATGTATATGTTTAACCAAATGTTATTTAATTTACCTGTAACTTATTAACTTAACGAATTTATAGGAGCAAAACAGAACGTTTTATCCTAGATGTAAAGTAATTATTATATTAACGTTTTGTAGAATCCCAAAATCCCAGAACTTAAATTATTAAAATAATATTTTTAAGAAGCCGACGCCATGTTTACCTATCTTTTTCCGGGATTTTGCCAACTTTAGGTAAATATCGATCCGAATTTCCGATCCATGGTTATTAAGCATACTTTAACTACCTATATTGCGCGTTTATGATTAAAAATATTTATTTAACCGGTAGCCCCGCACTGCGGGGTCCTATTTCTGTTTCAACGACTCCATATTACTTTTTTTTTTGTTTCAGTTCGGGATTACGAATTAGTCCGTAATCAGATTGAGCTGACCGGCATTATCGGAGAGGGGCAGTTTGGAGACGTGCATAAAGGTAATTCAATATTGTTACCACTGTTTAGAGTCGTAAACCACCTACCACTCAAACTTTATATTTTTATAGAGGACGGACGCCCGAAACTTTATTTGCGTAGAATTATTTTCCTGCTAGTTTTGTTTTTCACTCAGATTTTATGCAAAAAAAAGTCGGACTAACACAGAACAAAGCTCACTTATCAATGTGTCACCTTGAGCTGACTCGGTCTCGAGCGGTTGTCTTTTTTTTAGAAATGCATTTACGCACCCTCCCTGCCTGGGGAAGGCGGTGTAATGGGAGGTATAACGGACTCTCTTTCGAACTACCGTTTAAAACCACTCCGGAGTTTAACAACCCTGTCGGTGGTGAGGCGCCGCAGTACATGCTAAAAAGCTTTAGCCACTGACACGATCATCCCCCAGGGAGGGTTGGCCATGCTAGAGGGGGGGTATGACGGAGTCTCTCCTCCCGTCCACTCTCTCACGAGAGTAGAGGGAGCAGCCTACGCCAACCTTAAGTTCTGGTCAACCATAACCATATCCCCGCTTACCGCCTAGGCACGTGCAAGGTGTCGGCGACGAACCACCCGTCGCTGCGCCGGCAGCTGGCGGCGGCGCGGCGCGAGGGCCGGCGGCCCGGGGAGCTGCTGCTGCCCGTCGCCGTCAAGACCTGCAAGATGGACGCCGACCTCGACACCGCCGAGAAGTTCCTCGAGGAGGCCTGTGAGCACACCACATTATATCACTAACTTACTATTACTGCATCCAAAGATAAAGATCTTATCTTTAGAGTTCAGAACGAAAGGAAATATGTAAAAAGATAATCCGATCAAATAGCTACCTTCCGCGCTAGTCTATAAGGTTCAAGTTGTAATGGCAATCCCAAGTATAGATATGTCTCGATCTCAGCTCACTCAGTTAGATGGCCGGCGAGGCGTGTGGCAAAGGCTGCTATGTCAATCCTTCAAAATATTATATCATAAACAACCCTTTATTACGGGATCCCCTTGTGTTACCGACACTAATTTGATTGAATATCATTTCATCGAAAGCAAATGCTAAAACCTTATTGTTGTTAGGTTATCTTTTAATAAATATAAATTATAACTCCTGCACGTCGCCTTTGCTTGTGGATTAAATGCAAAATTCGGCAAAGTTGAACATTCTATGAAATAAATATGAGGGGATTCAGCCTTTATTAAAACCGGGCGAATGCAATCTCGAAATAAAATTTTCTGTCAGTAATATGACCTAGGTGAATTAAGTCTACTTGTATTTGGGCTTTTTTGGTCCTTTATCACCCAGGTACCTATAGTACTCTCAGCTTTGTTAGATACCTACACAGTTTACAGTTTTATGAAATGCTTATCACACAAATACTTCGTCTTGACAGACCTGCTTGCAAAGGACTCACAATTAAGGTCTTATTTTTATTCCCACAGAAAAAATGTAAACGAAGTTACGTCACTGTCAAAGTAACATTTCAGGGAATCTCAAAGTGTGGACCAGCAAGAAATATAATATTAAGTTATCATTTCGCTCGAACTTTGATTAAACAATAAATTAGAGAAATCATTGAAGCGAGTGAAGAGACGTCTCACATCAAATCTTACATCAATCAAGTCAATAAGTTGAGGAACTTCTTGACACAAGTGTATCGAGTCAATGATACCAGCACAATAAATAAATTAAGCATACAAAATCAATTTTCTCGTGTTAAATTAATACAACAAAGAGTATATCAAAAAAAGGTTCGCCATCAACAAATTGAATTTTTCAATCTTGATTAGAATATATAGTGTTTTTTTATAGAAAGTCGATTTCTTTTAAATGTAGAAAGTATAAAATATTTTGAATACTGCAAATGTTTTTTTTTAACGGCAACACCTTTATTTACTTTTTTCTGTGCAATGTAGTTAATACGTCCATTGCAGAATTTCTCTCGTTTTTATGACTGGCAATTAAATTAGAAAATAGACTTTATTGCAATCGTAATAAGTTTATTTTCCACTGGCAAATTTGTATGGTGGATCTTAGGAGGTTAAGAATTGATTCAATGTGGAAACCCGGCACTAATGCTTGACGTGTGTGTAGACATAATGCAGCAGTTCTCGCACCCCCACATCATCGGGCTGGTGGGCGTGTGCAGCACGCCGCCCATCTGGATCGTGATGGAGCTCGCCACGCTGGGAGAGATGCGCGCGTACCTGCAGCAGAACGCGCGCAGGTAATTACCGCACAAATCATTAACTTGTTGCTGCAAATTTGGGATTTGCTGCGGTGGATTTTTCAATTATTTTCTTTCATATAAACCTTTTCCTGACAATGACGAACACAACAAAAAATAAATCAGCCGTTCTCGAGTTTTGCGCTTAGCAACACATTTAGCGATTCATTTTTATTATATAGAAGAAAATATAGGTATGAGGTATTGCTTCTTCATCATCGATTTGTCATTGTCAGAATGGTGAAATGTCCCTCCTTGGCAAATATGTAACATAATATTCATTATATTATAGTATGAATCTTCCCAGGTGAATTGTTCGCTTCGAGCCCTAATCTTTAAAAAAAAAGGCCATTCAATGTCTCTATTATCCCAAAGCCGCCCAAAGCCCAAGTGTAGTACGAAAGACCACCCCGAGGCAATACGGCACTCTTGTCTATCGTCCTACACCACCAAAACGTAATATCTAGAATATCAGTGACATTAAATTTGAACCTTAATGCTATGACAATCGCATTTTGCATTATGCGAATCGGGCAGGATCTATTTTTCATCCCCCTAAATGTTAAGGGTGGGCCACCCCTAATTTTTACATACAGGGCAAATTAACGTTTGCCGGGTCAGCTAGTTAAAGAAATAAATATAAAGGGATCTCGCACAAATTGACTAGTCCTAAACTACGAATAACCAAATTATTCGCGAATATCGAATGAAATTCTCGTATGCTTATTCTTATTCTTATTCTAATAAATGATTCGTTGAATAGTTTAAATTCGTTCGGATGAATTGCCAAGAATTCTTTTTGTTAATTTTACTACCTGGGTTTATCCCTTAACCTACAGATGTAGTGCATAATGGTTTTCCTTCGTATTTTCACGGAAACGTACGAACGTGTCTTGCTGTTTCAGTTGGTCACAGTACAAAAGTACTGAGGTTGACTGATGAAGCATGACAGATACGAACGTTTCCGACAAAATACGAAGGAAAACAATTATGCACTACATCTGTACACTACTTACTTATAAACGAGTCACTTTGTGTCAGTTAGAATAGAATAACCAAAAAGGTAAAGTGTGAGATGATGACCTTCAGCCTTCTCTATACCCTCGAATGTCCCCAGGCTGGAGACGTGCACGCTGGTGCTGTACATCTACCAGCTGTCGACGGCGCTGAGCTACTTGGAGAGCAAGAAGTTCGTGCACCGCGACATCGCCGCCAGGAACGTGCTGGTGTCCACTCCCACCTGCGTCAAGGTAAGACTACAGTAGCGATGTATAGAGGGCAGATATAATGAATGATACATCGAGGGACAGGGGCGTTATTATTTTAGCCCATAGCGTTTCTGTATCGGTTCTGTAGTTTATATATGTGTAAGTAGTTTTTACAATAACAGAAGTGTTTCTTATAGTTTAGTTTGAATTCTGAAGAATTTAGTTTACATCGCCTGCCATGTATTTATGTCTTTATTATTTATCCGTACAAGGTTGTCTGGAAGTGATCGCTATTTAGCGGTAAGACCGCCTGTTGTATACCTATAGTTAAAATGTACTGTTCCGTGTTTTGTTGTTTTTGGTGTTCAATAAAGAGTATTTGTATTGTATTGTATCGTAATCATGTCGTGTCGTTATGCAACCACGATGACCAGCATTCGGTCGCTCCCGCTGTCTATACCCTTAGATCTTTTAAACTATGCAACGGATTGTATTGCAGTTTTCAGCAATAGATAAAGTGATTCAAGAGAAAGGTTCTTATGTACGGTACGGTATTAGATAAACCGAAGCGAAGTAATGAAAACATTAATTGTCGTAGTTGGCGGATTTCGGTCTGTCCAAGATGGTGGAAGACAAGTCCTACTACAAGGCGTCGCGTGGCAAGCTGCCCATCAAGTGGATGGCGCCTGAGTCCATCAACTTCCGGAGATTCACGACCGCCTCCGATGTCTGGATGTTTGGTGAGCTTTGTTACAGGACAACAAGCCGTGTAACGTTATTCCTAAGAGACCCCCGGCACCGGGTCAGCTCAAAGTGAGCTCTGATTTGTGTCATTTTTCAGTGAACGATGCGAGGCCCGCTATTGTTTCAGTTTAACTTTAAAAATGTATTGTACTTACACAAATTAAAGCTCATTTTTCAATGTCTCACTGCGCCGATCCGGTGCCGAGCGGTTGTCAGCGTGAAACTTTAGACATAAAATAGTAGATTGTTCAACAAGGGACTAAAACAAGCCATAATGACACGAGATGTTTAGCCACGCGAGCGAGCTTGCGAGCGAGGGTGGCTGTAGTTCGTGTCATTATGGTTGTTTAGTTTCGCGTTAAACAATCTACTTTTCAGTTTGAATGCGAGGAAAAAAACGACGTTCTTAACAAAATTACAACATTTATTATAAAAAAGTTTCTAACAATGAAAACTAACAATTAGGTATCTTATTATTACTATCGTTAATCTAACATTAATAAAATAAAAGTAGCTAACCAAATCTACGATATATTAAAAGTGCAATTATACCTTATTATTTCGTTGATGTTTTAAATGCTTGCATATTTAGCCAACAGATTCAAACTTGGAAACCATTTTAAAAGTAATTGGACCACGCATAATAAAAGAGTTCGGCCTTAATATGATTAAATAGATTCATATTCGTAATAATTAATCGTGTTTCACGAAATTAAATCCTTTTTTTTTATATATTTGCACAGTTGTCATTTTGAGGTTATTTCGACACCCAAAAATATGGTCCATACACAATCACTGAAAATGGCGATAATCCTCCATTCACAAACACCGTGATTGGTTGTTTAGGGGTTTCCAAAGTAAATTAAAAAAAAAATACTTTAATCCCTAGAGATTAATAAGAAGCTTTAGTCCCGATTCGCAGAGATTTAAGTAGCATTTTAAGAGCATGAGAAGTGAAAAGTAATTAATGCTACCAGTGGCCCAAGACAAGATTTTGACGGTTATGTTAACAATTTTCGAAAACTGCCAAAATGTATGTAATTGACATAAGCGCTCGACCCGACTGGCCGTGCGACAATTCTCATTTTCGATGACGGTAGCGTTTTGCATTTTGTCTAGGGCCAGAAGACATAAGGGGAGGATATGAGCTTTAATCCAGGGTATGGAACACCTTTATGCCAAAATATATCTAGGTGTGATTGAAAGTCAAACATCCAAAGATCTTCCACGACTTTTACATTTTAATATTAGTAGTAAGATAAACCAGTAAGTGATTGATGGGACAGAGTTTTCCATCTTCTTTACAACGGTTTAATCTATCTTCAGCTTTACTTTATTTCCTTGCTGTTCTGAATATAAGCGCGGTGGAAGCACTGGTACTGGTGATTTCGCCAATACATTGATGGCAACAATGACCCCAATATTGACCCTGAACCGTGTGTCCAGGTGTGTGCATGTGGGAGATCCTGATGCTGGGCGTGAAACCGTTTAGCGGCGTGAAGAACAACGACGTGATCGGCAAGCTGGAGAACGGCGAGCGGCTCGCGCTGCCGGCGCGCTGCCCGCCGCGGCTCTACTCCGTCATGTCGCGCTGCTGGGCCTACGAGCCCAGCCAGCGGCTCGCCATGCACCAGCTCAAGGAGACGCTCTTGTAAGTGTACGGCACTAGCAGCCTCCCATGCACCAGCTCTAGGCCCGCGGCACTACTCCGTCATGTCGCGCTGCTGGGCCTACGAGCCCAGCCAGCGGCTCGCCATGCACCAGCTCAAGGAGACGCTCTTGTAAGCTATATACCCTGAAGCGTTGGTGATTTTAGTCTTTGGAACATTTAGTATGGAACATGCGCCTAAGACATCAGACAGCAGACATCAGATTTTTTTATTTAGTAGTTGGTATTATTTGTTTGAAGCCTTTATTTATCTGTCATCGCATAGGGCTCGAATGAGTAGAGTTCATGAGCTTGTGTTTTCTTTTCATGTTTTTTTTATTTTTATGTGGCTCTTATTTACGATTTATAAAAATGTGGTTATGCTCGTTTTAAACCATGGCTGAATGCTTTGCATATTGGGCAAAAACCTCCTGAATAATCAGTACCTATGCCTTCGTCGTTCCATTGGCGTCATCATTCCATGTCGTTCTCCAGCGAGATCCTGCAGGAAGAGCGCAGCACGGCGTGGGACACGATGCGGCGCGAGAACCGGCGCGTCGCCGCCGCGTCCTGGGGGGACGAGCCGCCGCCCAAGCCGAGCCGCCCGCACACCAACCTCACCGGTACACTACATTCTATCTCTCTCTACTTACTCATTGAAAATCATGGTGTGGTGGGATAGTATACTGGGGGGCGTTTAGCGTTTAACCTTGCAAAAAATCTAAAAAGCGCTTTTTTCTAAAATGATGTAGTTTACATCTCTCCAAATAATAACAAAAAATTAAAGTTTCCATGACCGAAACAAGGTGAAAATAACAAAAACGCGTTTTTGTGAATAAAATTCAAGTCAAAATAGTTAACAGGACAACTTTAGTTATTATTTATAAAAAATTGGTAGAAACAATATATTTTTGCGGAATTAAACAAATTCCCCCCCAGAAACAAAAAAAAACAAGTGCATAAAACATACTTACCACTTAATCTAAGACTTATGGTATCTGAGCTGGCAGGCGAGGGTGGATAATTAAGTCGAGGCTAAAATGGGTTTTAAGACCGAGTTACCGAGGAAATAAAACAGTGCTGATGTAAAAAGCCGCTTCATGAGATTTTCATACGTTTTAAAATATTTTTTCTTGGATTTAGGCGGCAATGTCTGTTTAATAATAACTTTCACATTTTTTCTATTAGTGTGTCAGGTGTGAGCATTATTTTCTCTTCACTAAATTCCGTAACACCACTAGTTTTGCTAAGAAAACAACTACCTAATTAATAAATAGTCCAAAACTATAGATTTTTTGTAAAGAAAACAACTACTTACCTAAGTAATAGTCCAAATTTATAGCCAAAACCCTGTATTTTTTTAATTTATTTTTTCTGCGTGCGGTTTTTAACTTAGGTCGAACGCAAACTGCCAAGTCATACGTTATTTTAGTAATGCTTTTTATATAGTTTTGAATTTCTTTTTTGTTAGATGCTACATAGAATGCAAATAAATTTAAATTTAAGTAAATGTATTCAAATAACAAGTTTATATAAGTGTATCTGTATATAAAAAAATAATTAACTCGTATAAGGTAAAAAAACAGGTATTTTAAACAAAGGTTAACTTATAATGTTGCTAGTCGTTAGAAGAAGGTACTGAGCGATACAAAGCTATATCACGCTATACGGCCATTTTTCTTTGGCGACGTCTTATAGACGTCACGTCAGTCGCAGAGGGATATTATAAAAATTAACGGTTTCAGAATAAAACAATCATCAGGTATCATGGACTTTTAGGGATTCATTAGGCTTATTAATTTTAGGTGTCGGACGTAACCATTTCCAAGGCGCTTCAAGCACTTACCTACTGAAAATTGTTGGATGTCTGGAGCTGTCGTATTAAAAGTAATATATAATGTTGTATGTGCAGCGGCGGCGCCCCCCGGGCCGGGCGCGGCGCCGGCCACGTACATCGTGGCGCAGAGCCCGCTGGCGCTGGCGGCGCTGCTGCGCGACAACCAGGCCCGCGCGCTGCACCCGCGCGCCTACACCACGCCCGCCTCGGTATTCAACACCGTCGCCGTCGACTTCCCGCGCGACGCGGCGCACCTCGCGCCCGCCGAGATCCTCGACGTGCCGCTGCAGACCGCGCCGCTCGCCGCGGCCAGCCTGCACCGGCTGGACCCCGTGGTGCCCGCGGACGAGACGCTCACGGTCGTCGTCGGCGCGAGGGGGAGCTGCGACAATCTCTGTCAGAACCTCCCCGTGTCCCCTCGCGAGGTCGCTTCGCCTCCCCGGGAGGAGGTCCCGGCCGAGTCGTACGCGAGTCGGGTCAGGTCGCTCGAGAGGAACACGCGGGGCAGTCTGTCGACGGCCGAGAGGGCCCCGGTGCGGATGGGCTCGCTGGAGCGCAACGCGCGCGGCGGCCTCTCCCACCGGGGCTCCCCGGTCCCCATCGCTCCGTTCACGCGGCAGCACTCGGTCCCCGCGTCCCCGCCGCCCCGGAGCCGCCGCGAGCAGGACATCGGCCAGTTCTCGGTCCAGGGCTCGCTCAACGCCCAGCTGGCCGCGAGCGTCGTCAGCAAGATGCGCTCGCAGCCCGAGCCGCCTCTCGTCGAGGAGATCTACGATTTTGGCGGCGATAATGTTAGGAGTTGCGTCGCCGTCGCCGCTCAGAAGGCCATGTGCAAGCCGCAGGCGTACCGGCCGTCGATGGCGGCGTCCCACCCGGTCACCTACGGCGTCCCGGTCGGCGTCGTTCAGGGGATACCGTACTCGCCGAGTTCCGGGAAACCCAGTCACGTCATGATGCCGAAGCAGATTCCTTCCCCGCCTATTTCGGGTCAGGCGTTCTTCCCCCAGAGATCGGCCAGTCCGCTGTCCCAGTTCTCTAGTCCGACGTTCTCTCAGCCGATGGGGGTGATTCCCCCGATGTGTTTCGCGGGCGCTCCGCAGCCGATACACGGCGGGCACGGCGTGGTCGCGGGCGCGCAGCCGATGGTGTACCGGCCGCAGGTTTCGGCGCAGACGGCGTCCACTGCGGCGTGCGCGCAGGCGCCGCGCGCGCTGTTCGCCTCTGCGACGTCGGTGGACGCGCAGTCTCTGTACGCGTCGCGGCAGGAGTGCTCCGCGGTGGCGAGCCCCGCGCGCTCCGCCCAGGTGACTCGATGGTTTTCGGTAGAGCATGCAGATTTTTATTTCGTAGGTTGTTCGTAGATTAATGCATGCCGGTGAATGTTGAGGCGTTTTCGTGTAGATTTGTTCCCGACATTGTTTAAGTTTTTGTACATATTGTGTACCGCCCTGGTTTTAACACTTTTCTTTTGTAAATGTCTTTTTCTTTTTTTTTACAGACATTTGTGTGTCCGTTGGGTTTCTCCGGTAGAATTTGGTTTTTATTATTTGTTTTTTTTTAGTCACGTATGGAAGGTTTTTTTAATTACTATTTCACGTGCGATTTTTAACTTTCAAAGTGAGAGAACTAACATTGTCGTTAATATCTTTCGGGAACTATTGGCTATTAAACAAAATTAATTATCCCCTCTTTACTAAAAAAACGAAACAAAATTAACATTTTCAAAATCCGAGTAACCATGAAACTGGGTTATGTATAAAAAAGTACTAACTTCAATGTTAGTTCAAAAACCTCCGATCCATTTCAGAGTTGCCATTACAACAAAGAAAATAACTTGATGATATGTGCATGTACTTAGACTAAAGGCGAGCCCACAAGTTCGCCTTATTTATTTGTCATGTTGAATTTGATCTGACTTTTAAATGCATCGGATCAAAGAATTAAAGTGCACTACAAATTGATCCATCGTTATTTAGACATAAACAAACTTCAGAGTTACAAGTCCAAATCGTGAGATGCCTTAACCATCTATGGATAAAAAAAACCGTCTAAATTTTGTCTGCATCTGTAATGATGGAGGTTATTTTTTATGTAAGAGTTTTATTAGATAAGGATGGATCGATTATAAATACACTTTCAAGATTTTTTCATATTTTTTTTTACTTTATAAGTTGCATATGAAAGTCAAAGATATACTCAATTATAACCCTTGTATATTTCGCTACAGAGTCCAGAATTGGACACGGAGCAGGCGGTGGAGAGGCGGCTACTGGCAGAATTGGCGAGACAGCAACATCAGAGCGAAGAAGATAGAAGATGGCTGCAAATGCAAGAGGATAAATTGGTAAAATTGAGAATTTTAGAAAAAAAACATTTAAAAATATTATTTAAGTTATTAGATGAAAGTGTATCCTAGTTAAATAACATCTATAATATTTATTTGAAAGCTTTATTGCGTTATGGTGAGGTAAACGGATTTTTCGGCAATTTTAAAACCATACATCCCTCCGAAGCCAATTTACAGTATCTCAGATTCAATTGAATCCAAGACCAAGGAAGATTCAATCCTCTTATCTTAGTAATGAGGTTGTGATTCCTACTTTACTACTTACTACTTCATTTGAGATGCTGCTATGTGGCTTATCATGGCAATGCAGCCATCTCTAATTTAATAATGAAGTTGTCTTATCCTATTATTTATTTTTAAGCCGCATCCACATGCTTGGTGTGGATGCGGGTTACTTTTTGTTTCGGCGAAATATGTTTGCCAAATGTATCATTTTCCAACCCGCTTTGTTTTCTGTAACCGTAAATATATCAGGATTTAATAAAAACTTACTTAACCTAACCTATAGGGTTTTACACGGTGGTACTGAATTTAATTCTGTAAAAATTGTATAACATTGGGTTGGCAAATGAAAAAGTTGGGAAACGATACATTTGGCAAACATATTTTTGCCTAACGGCAGACTCCCGCTTGGTGTTTGCCGCAAACACTGCGGGATGCAACTATTCGTTAGCGTGAGCACAATTTCCATCTCACTCTCACTTATAGTTCAGTGTTTGTGGCATACATGTGGATACGGCATTAAATATCACCTCTTCGCAATGGCCGTGTAGGAAACACAAAGTTAATTCAAAATATTTATTCAGTAAATTGGCAACATGAGGGCTCTTTTACTGTACCAAACTAATGTTTCCTTTTTTATTTCAGAACCGCATGTCAGCTATTCAGGCCGCGGAGTCGGAGCCGAGCGAGAGCAAGCCAGCTGATGCCGGTCAGAACACTCATGCACCGGAGAATACACTCTCGCAGAGCTCAGGTTAGAGCTGATGTTTGAAGCTACATTAGCTACATCCCTGTCACTCGTCAGTCGAGACTAAATGGAAAGAAAGGGATGGAGCTAACACAACTTCGAACTTCGATTTTCAAAGTAGGCTCTCAGGCCATGACGCTATGTCGTGGATTTCGTCGCCTTTCTTTCTCAATCTCTTATCAGGTCGAATATTTTGATAGGAAAGTAGTCTTTATAAACCTTGGAATATGAGTGTTTTTTTCTATATAACTATTCTATCAGATAAGAGGTTGAGAAAGTAAAGGGACGATTCACATATATTTTGGTACCAAGTTAATTTGTACCCACATGTAAATTTGATTATGACATGACACGTAGTAACAAAGATTTTGATTAATTCTTCGAAGAAGTCTTGTTTTCATTGCTTTTTGTTAGACTTGTATTTATTTTATAAGTTGGAAATTCCTTATCTGTGGTTTCGTTCTTCCAGCGTCGAATTCGGCGGAAACCAGTCCAGCCAACACAGTCAAGTCCAGTCAAGAGCCTGACAGGCCAGCCAATGGAGAAAGGGTAACGAATTCATTCTGTTTCAATATTAACTATATTTTTTATTTTTGTCTGTATTGCAATTGTATTGTTTGTTTGGTTCAATTTACTGTCAATGTAATATGAGGGTGTGGATCAAAATTATAGTTAACCGTAGTTAACCATACAAATTCAAATTAAATTTCATTTAATTATTATAATGGTTATAATACGATAGCAGAAGGGGTAAGGACAATGTAAAGTAGACGTCCATGTTTTAGTCTATCTTGGACTAATATTGTAAAAATCTTTAACTTGCAAAGCTTTTCAGGATATATAGTGGTCTTGAATAAAAGTGCACTTTAGTTTTAGCGGTTATAATTTGATGTTAAATATATTGAAACAATTGGTTACAGTCGTTGTGACAAAGAAAAGTGGTAGAGGAATATCGGAACAATTTTAAAGCTCATTTTGTCTTGTCATTTGACCGTTGCAAGTGTTGCCGTGAATAAATTAAATACTATACTTTTTATGGCAGTATAAAATTACTTTTATGTGATGTAATAAATTATATAAAATAGGAATTGGTGGTTTGAAAATTAGTTATTTGAAAATTATTCTGAACAAACATATACAGTGGTGGACATATAATTAGAAACACTTGCGACGTATTTCACATTATACAAGGCACATTGCCGTAAAACTTTTGTTTTTGGAAATAAAACAACAAAATGCATAGAATACGTTCAACAACTTATAATTAATTAAAAAACAAATAAATATCCGAGTTTACAACTACCATTTAGATATTTAGTTACGTACAAACAACTAAACGACAATTGCAGTACCATCCGTCATGGACAAGTAATTAGAAACACTAAAGAAATGAGGTAAAAATCAAAGTTTTAACGTGTCAACGTCAACAATTTCAAATTATTTATGTAAAATAATGTTTGGTTTACTAAATTTCTTAACAATTAATATTTAGTTGCATAGCCTTTTTTATTAATGACGGCTCTGCAACGACGTGGCATTGATTCAAGTAATTTCATACATTTATCGAGTGGGATCGAGTTCCATGCTTCAACAAAGGCTTCGTAAAGTTCATTTTGACTGGAATTACGTTTAACGGAGACTTTTTTTTTAACGACGTACCACAAATTTTCAATTGGATTTAAATTGGGACTATTTGCAGGCCAGTCTAACATGGTAACACGTTGCTCACTAAGAAAGGATTTAACACTGCGGGCCGTGTTTTGGGTCGTTAATGTCGTTATCGTGCTGAAAGATCCAGGTCACAGGCAAATGGTCGTCGGTGTAGGGAATCATTGTCTCTTCTAACATGTTTTTGTATTGAAATTGATCCATTATACCTTGAATCTTACGGACGGGTCCAACTCCGCAACCAGAAAAACATCCCCATACTTTAATATTACCACCGCCGTGTTTGACTATGCTCCTGGTGTATTTATAATCAAAAGCATGGTTTATTGGACGTCTAACGTAGCGTTTGACGTCTGAATTCACCATATTTATTTTTGTTTCATCCGAGAATAACACTTTTTTCCATTCTCGTACGGTCCAGTTAAGATATTTCTTTGCAAATAATAATCGCTACTCTCGGTGTTGCTTGGTAAGAAGCGGTACCTTTCGAGAAACCCTCCTGAACAATTTAGCTTCCACTAATCTGCGGCGTACCAGTTTCGAGGAAATGTTCCTTGGGTCATCAGGTGAAAAAACTTCATTTCTAATCTCGTTGGAGCCTTTGAACGGGTCTTGTTTAGCTACACGTATTATTTGCGAATCTTCCCGGGGAGATGTTTTCCTTGGACGAGCCTTTCTAACAACACTTTTAGTAGTTCCGTTAGTTTTATAATGAGCAATAGCGTTGAAAACTTTCTTCACAGAACATTCTAGATGTTTAGCAATTCTTCTATAAGTCCACTTTCGATCTAAATGTAATTTAACGATTAATTGCCTGGTTGACTCGTCACAACTCTTATTTTTACCCATTTTTAACAATACTTATTATTCACGTAATTTTCCAAATTGACGTTTAATTGCCGCCGAAACAACAGAAAAAGCGTAAAAAGAGTTTTTTTTTTTAGTTTCAAAAATGGAACGAACCATGGATCCTGTTTCTAATTAGTTGTCCAAGCGGCCAGTAATAGAAATTCAACTATCATGATTTTTAAAATCTTTTAATAATTAAAGATAGAACAGATTTACTTTTTTAAATATTTTATGAGTTTTTTAACTCATTGGCTATATTCTGGCATAGTCAATAGTGATTTAATCAATATAATTTTTACTCATAACGATAGTTCATTCTGTGTTTACCTAAGTTTTATGTACTGTTTCTAATTATATGTCCACCACTGTATATAGATATACATTTATAAATATACATGGATACTCAGATTTATAAGGATAATTAATTATATAGATAGATATATAGACAGACATAGATAAATACTCGTAGATATATGGATGTACGAATATATGCAGAAAATACAGACATAGATATCCGGATATCGAGTTACATAGACACGGAGATATATAAATACAAGCACGTCTGTATGTCTGTGTTTCTGTTCACGTTCATTTATAATATATCATAACCCTCTTCTTTCGGGGGCTAATAAATGGAGGATAAGTAAACACTGTCTAAAGGCTCGGTCAACAGCCTGCATGCTTGTAAGATTTCATTGACGAGTCGGTTAAACATTATCGAGTCGGGAGCTATCGCAGCGATGCGGGCTGTCGACCAATGAAATGAGAGTTGTCGTTGTCGGTGTGGTGGCAGGAGGACCCGGTGTACGTGTGCACGACGGGCGTGGTGCGCGGCGTCATGCGGCTGGCGCGCGGCGCGGGCGCGGGCGGGCCGCTGCCGGCCGTGCGCGGCGTGGGCGCGGCGCTGCGCGAGCTGTGCGCCACCGTCGACCGCCTCGTCGGCGCCTTCCCGCCCGCCGCGCAGAGGTACGTCCGCCGCCTGCCGTTCTGTCGCCCTTCGACGTGTCAGTATTCTGCTTCTGTTGGCCGATGGACTGTCTCACCCGGACGTTTTCTTAAAAAAAAATTAAGTTACTAAACAAACGGAGTCCGGAGTTCGAACCCCAGCGGTCCCCGTGTCCGGTCGACGTCCTGTGATCACATTTTTGCACCTTATTTCGTTGAAATAAGCTATACCGACTAGTTTTCTGACTTGACTACTTATCCAGTGTGTTTGTAGTCAAGAAAACAAAGTGAAAAACACATTTCTCTTTTAAAATTATTTTTGGACAAGTTTCTTTCGACCTCGAGTGATCCTGATTTATCAAAGCTGACGTCACTTTGCTTCTTGTAGGCTGCCCCCAGAATCACAAAATTTTTCAACTAAAAGAAAACACACGACCGAGAACTTTTAGACATGAATATATCTTCAAAATCCGATGTTTCGCGTTTTTTTTTTTCCATAATTATTGTGATTTTAAATTAACCTAAACTATCTTCCATCACACATTCTTCGCACATAAAGCCTGTCGCTTTAAATTATTGTGTGGGCGTAACAGCATTTGTAGCCTATTAATGCAATATTTAACCCTGTGTGATAACAGAGAGGTGGAGATGGCGCACCAGGTCCTCAGCAAGGACATGGCGGCGCTCGTGGAAGCCATGCGGCTCGCGCTGCAATACGCGTCCACTACTCTGCACCAGGATTACACCAAGTGAGTGCCACACACACAACACTACCCACAGATTTATTGGGTATTTAAGTCCACATCTCGTTAAACCTTTTGAACGCCACAGTCGGCTCGGGCCTACAACTGAAAGTCGTGCCACTGACGCCACCGTCGGCCACAGCCGACACAAGTTAGAGATTAAAAGAGACTTTGTTTCGTATGGATTAAGTTGTAATTTGCGTAGCATAGCAAACATGTTTGGCGTGTGAGTGACGCATTTTGTACTTGACGTACGGCGTTCAAAAGGTTAAACTACGTAGCAAATACGATCAGATCGCTTTGCGACTACATCACTTTGTGCTTAGATCGCAATACGACCTGGGGACCGATTTTTGACTTTCGAGCGCTCGAAAGTTTCACTCGAAAGTGACAAAAAACAATGAAATGGTATTTTTGACTTGCGAGCGATAGAAAATATGAACACGAGTGGTCCGTGGCATTCGTTTTGAATTATATCAATAAAAAGTATCATTTGACATCTTTCAAACCTAATGGGTTTTGGGTATGTATGCCGGGAAGTACACGAAGCATAAACAAATCTAGTACAATGCTATAAACATCCACAGACGAGAAAGCGTTTCATTTTTTCTACATTTTTAACCAGTCAAGAATTTGTAAAATAATCTTAAAGCTTAAAAAAAACTGAAATATCAAATTGCTTGTTATGACTTCATCTTTGTTAGTTTCACACATTTATTCGCAATTAAAATATGAATAAAATAACCGGTAATACATCGACTTTCTGCGTATAATGAAACAAGTTCCAACTTAACAATACCATTTAGTCAATCCCTCACTTTCGAGTGAAATTCTCAAAAATATGGAATTTGGGACCATTCGAAAATAAATCGTGAAAGATTTTCGCATTCGAATATTTTCTACCGCTCGGTTTTGAAATCGAGCGCTCGAAAGTCGAAAATCGGTCCACAGATCGCTTTGCGACTACATCACTTGCTTAGATCGCACACTAGATGCTAAAAACCATGACATAAAATGGGCTTTAAAACTGACATATAATAACTGTACACGTTTTTTCCAGGAGCATGTTGGCAGCGGCGCACGTCCTAGCCATGGACGCGAAGAACCTCCTGGATGTGGTGGACTGCATCCGCGAGCGCCACCCCCACGTGGAGTGGCGCGCCGCGCTCCTCTCCCGCCCCTCCGGACACACCTCGCCCCCCCTCTCTCTCCCCCAGGTCTCCCCACAAACCACGCTCGCCCCCCAAACCTCTCATGAAGAAGAACCTCCGAAGCCAGACTTCAAAATCAACCAACCAGTCACCACTAGCCAAATCACCATGCCAGAACCGCCCAAAGAACACAGCAGTCTGCCCGCCACGTCCAACAGAGTATCCGCTCTGATACACAATTATAACCTCTACGGTAATATCAGAGAGCAGCATATTTATGGCAACACTGAAGTCGGAGGCGCGTTCCAACACTCGTCGTCGAGCATCGATGAGAAAGTCGACGCTGCGCCCATGGAAACTGTCAAGAGTCGCATCCAAGCGATGTCGGGGAAGACCGAACCGCCACCTATCTATTCCGTGAGCAAGAAGATGGTCCCTATAGATCAGAACGCAACGCACACCGACCAAGGGTGAACGCTTTTCGCTTGTAGTTATTTTTATTTGAGGTCGACAGCTTTACTGTAGAATACGCGGTAGCCTGGTACTTACTTGCGATACTTAATTACGTTTTTGAAGTTTGCAATGCCGCTTCGTTATGTTGTAGCAGTTGCAGCCGATTTAAGCTTGTAAAGACAATCTGAAAACGATTGCTCAATATTCAACGTAGAACAGTAGCGGTTTGTTTTAAGTCCTGAGCCAAATCGTTAAGTTGTGTAACATGACTTTGTGTTGGATCCGTACTCATCCAGTCTTCAGTTAAGTGTTACGTATATCTATTTACATATCATCGGCATTGTTGAGCTTCAAATTATTGTCGTGTTTCAATTTTGAGAAATATAACTGAGTCGAGTTGTAACATTGTTTGGAAGGATTTTCGTTCACAGCTCAAAGTTAGGTACAACTTTTTCTCCAACGAGCGTTTAAATTTAAAAACCGATTGATAATATTGATTTGTGATATTATTGCCAATAAATTGATCTAATTCGATAATAATATAGGGCGTCATAGCAACTGCACATTCCTTGTGTCGCACCTAATTGTAAGTTTTGTAATTATTTTCATACAAATTTTATATTTTTGGTGTAATGTTGCAGGTTTTATATTGAACCGCGAGTAGAGGCATCGGTAGTAACTGTTAACTGGGTATGCGAACAATATGTCGTCAACAGCGCATATCACCTTCGAGATATAGTTATTTTAATATGCCGATGGCTATACTCGCGTGTATGCATAAATATCTGAATTAAATCTTCCAAATAAACAATAAATAGTGAATTTTTAACATCTGACGAGTATTACTTTAGTGAAACGACGTTACTACGTTGTATGTATATTTTTGTTAGTTAAGGTGCCTTTTGTCACAAGTTATTGTAAACTGCATTTATTTTTTAAATAATTACTTGGAGAAAGGTAGGTAACTGTCAGACGCGACACTACGCTTATAAAATAAAACTTCAAACAACCACAAACTAACACATGTTACACTTTCTTCTTCTTAAAATCAATGGCGGCCAACCAAGTGATTTCGCCAGTGTCAGTGAGAGAGTATAATCTCAATAGAACAATAGAATCTGTAAATAGAACAGTAAATCAAAATTAACTAAAGCAAAATGCGGGCATTGTTGAATCGGCCATCTTCCCTCCCCGAAGGTTACCGGAAAACTTCTGTCACATTTTCCCGCGATTTAGTGATGACATTGACAACGGTCACAGACAAAATACCGAAACCCAAATGTCAAAAAGGGTGTTAGGGTAGACTGGCGCAACTATAAAAGTTTTCACCTTCATGTATTTTGTGACATTTTTAAACGCTTGACAGTTACCTTGTTTCCTTTTATGATAATAGGCAGTATTCAAACAGGAATTGAGACGTTTACTTTGTAAAAATGTACAAACCGGATTGATTCATAATTATTATAATTTTTTATCCAAAGTTTTTATTGTAAGCTTAGATCTCAGAGGGAGTTCGTTGAATTGATTAGTTTTATAATTATCGAGAGCAGAATTTATTTATTGATCAACTTAATCGGTTTATTTGTAAAGTTTTCCTAATGTGTTAGAGTTAAGCAGGATTTCATTCCAAAGTATTGTAAAGGCGGAGGCGGGTCCGTCCGCAGTCCGCCCGAGATTATTTACTATCTAATATAGACGTGAACTGGATTTCGTTTATGCATAAAACTGAATAAAGGACAAGTCAAATAAAAGCATCGTTTTCTTTATTCCTAAATATTGTCGAACCGACAATGATTTATTTCCTAAAATTACAACACCGATCACATATGCAATGAAGTCGTTTTTGGCAGTTTCTAGATGTAGAAGTACAAAGTACAGTGTTATAAACTAACTCTTCGTATGTCGGACGGAAGTTACTCTAGCTCCATCCCTTTTTCTCGATTGACGAGTGACGGACGGAGCTAGCATAAATTCGAATTTCGACCACCAAAGTGGGGCCTCTGTCTTAGAAGACAGATCGCAAAATGGCGTGTCTAACAATAAGTTAAAGATAAGATAAGATAAGATAATTTAATGGTAAAAATAATAATTTACATTTACATACAGTCACATTTATAATAGCTACATGAAACTTGTTAACATTTAGGTGACAATACAATTCACGAAGCATTAACGCCAATCGGAACAATGATTATGACCTTGGTGACAAGTAATTTGTTACCAGAGAAATCGATCGATTGTCATTATCATTGTAAGCTTGTAGAAGTCATGTATGCAACGGTACATAATTAGCTCTTCAGGTACTCATTCTACCTATAGTATTTCAGTCTATAATAACCATAATTTAAGAGATGCTTGTCCATAATGCGTATAATGAGTTGTTCAAGTTTGTCCATAGGTCAATGATCTCCTTGAAGGAACTCGTCAATATTGTAACAGGCAAGTTGATAAGCACCGATTTCAGTTTGTTCGAGAATATTGCATATTGAATGAATGAATATTTAACGATTCAATCAAAGTCTATGTTATCTATGTTAAATATATATATATATATATATATGTATATTTTGACGTACGTGCCAAACAAAAGATGTTCCGAGACTTCCGATTCACAGATTATAAGGGCATGCCTAAAGAGATTATTGCTCGAGTGTAGAGTTCATGTCAATATTAAATTAAGCTTGGCAATAGAGGTGAAGTTAATAGCCAACCTTCACTAGTTGGAGAGGCACTTGAAGAAGAAGAAGAATAATGGGTGAAGCCGAACTAGCATAATTTTCGAGTTGTGAGTCGTATACTTTCAGTCGCGTAATTTCTGCTTCATACAAAAGTCCAACTCATTTTATGAGACGTTTTCTCGTGGCCCTACTATATTTGTCCTATTGCACAAAGAGTGCAACTAGATTGGATCACCAAAAACTAATGGTGGTTGTAAAAGTGGGAAGGTTGCGTTCGTTAGGTATCTTCAGATGCCCGAAGGGCAACCCAACCAGAAACAGGCCGCTGGATGTCTGTAGGACAAACAATATAGTAGGACCACGAGAAAACGGCCATTTTGTGTCGCCGTGTGAGATAAAATTGTTGTTTAGGTTTGGGGATAAGACAGCCGGTGAAGCCGGTTCCATCTTAGTCCTCAGGGTTGGGTCACAGTTTCCATTTAACATCAGGTGGCCTGTGTGCTCGATTGCCCTCCAATGCCATATTTTTTTTTTTTAGGAATTTTGTATTTAACAAAATGCAGAATAAATAAAGGGGTATCTGTTACCACCCGCAGACTTTTGCTGGCTTATTAGAGGTGTGGTAACAGGTGCGAATAACCCAATACGCGATTAATTAAAAAAATTACGCTCGTTTGGTTTTCACCCACAAGAGTTGACCGTGTAGAACTGTAGAGAATATTCTCAAGACACAGAGCAGCCGCAGTAGCGACGAATTAGAAATTGTATTGTTGATATCGTCAGTGATACTGGAAAACCGCGTAATTAACACATTTATGATAGAGCAAAATAAACCTTACTATCTTATTAGAAAGGTGCGTTTTGCTATTTATTTAAAATGTTACTTACGCGATTTTGCAGTTTCAACGACGATATGTTCCAAATTCCGTCCTTATTTCTTCTCAACACATTCTTGCTCATCTAAGGGAAGGTACGTAGGTATACTTATAAGAAAAATAAATAAAATATAACTACAAATCCAATTAACATTTTATTAACAAAAATACAAAGCAAGACCTCGTTGAAAATTAGTTTAAAGTGACACTGAAACCAACTGTCATTATTTACAAAGATTCATCTTTAAATCATATTGGAAGAGTTTAGGCATACGCACGTTAAATACAACAGTGGCACTTAATTACGAAAAACCATTCGAATAGTGACGTTATTACGGTTAAAAAAAAACTTGAGTGAGTTCCTTTTTTGCAGTGTCACTATTGGGTTTAACGTGCGAATATACGCCACGAAGAGTAAGTAAGGTCTGAGAAGCGTATGCCACACGCTATCTCTCTCGCACAATAGTCGTGCAGTTACAATTATAATATCTCTTGGGCCCTACCATAAACAACCCAGTTTCCCCCAAAAAAAAACACCAATTCACCCTCTACTAGATCTCGATTAGCTGGTCTAATAACAAACAAAGGTCTGATTGGTTGACAGTAATTTAGTGCCTAAGAGAAACAGTGTATATGGATACCGTACACTGTTTACTTAAGCCATAGGAACATTGCCCACCCTTAAAACTAAATATTTTTTTAGTTGTGGCTTATTATAAATTGGTTAAATAATTTTATAACTTTAAAAGTAGCTAATCCTGATGATATTTCATATAATCTCATTAGACATTACATATTATGGTTATTCGGGTGGGCAACTTTATCCCCTAGGGCCAAAACCCCAGTTTACAGTAGTTATAAGTTGTCTAATTTATCAACTATAAAAAACGTTCCAAAGTTCCAACTAGGGAATACAAATAACCGGTTATTTTCATACAAAAACGGTTAATAATCGGTTAATTTGCATTCCCTAGTTCCAACATTGATGAGAACATATTTCGATAGTTACTTCTGGTGTCTCACTCTGACCCGTCATTCGCGACTAAATTGAGAGAGATAACATCTATTTATTTAAAGTGCGCCAGGCAATTGGGTCAATCAACTTTTCTTTGTAGCTCGTTGCCATGGTGACGTCTCCTGGGTCACTCTTTAAAACTATGATTTCAAAGGATATAACTCCACTAAAAAACTGTTTTATTGGCAATTACACACCCATACTTTTATTGCCTTTCTCCTGAGTGTGCTGGAAGTATATATTATAACATTTTTTCTAAGAAACTCTATCACTGTTGTCTCCTGGCTTACGGGACAGAATAACAACAAGAAAAAGTTGATCCACCCAATTATACACTTAATGATAGAATGACATACTGATGCAGAATTGAAAATTACAATATTTATTAGGATCATCAAACATTATATTATGTTTATCTGTATTTTTTTCAGTTTATTATTTTTTAATGTCATGTAAATTAACCATATCTACATAGGACTTACAATAGCTAATACTATGTTCGGAGAAGGTATGAGATCCTAAAAAAATTAGCTCGCAAATAGTATTTGCCGAAACCTAAATATTTTATTGTCGTGTGTTGTATAATTTCGTATTACGTCACTCTATTTACAACTAGCCGTCAGCTACTCTATCCGGGTAGAAATCGTCTATTGTCCTCGGAATTGTCTAATAATCTAGTATAAAAAGCATATTTTATCTCCTTGCCAAATATCATTAAGATCCGTTGAGCCGTTATGTCGTGAAAAGGTAACAAACCGATAATCAAAACAAAACAAGATTTACTCCCGCATTTATATATTAGTGTTTATAGCTCGTTTATGACATTTGACGCATTCACTATCTTGACTTTTATGTGCCTCAAATGCGAGCTATGCACTGAAGGAAAGTTCTAGGAACAATCTGCCGTGATACCAAAGGCAGCTAACGGCATAGTATAATAATTTAATGTGCTTACAAATATAATATAGAATGCTTTGACTGGTACATTGCAGTAAAAAAAAACATTATATTAAATTAAATTTTGCTTAGAAATGAATAACTCCTTAAATTCTTAACTTCTCGAGTTAAACGCTAGATTTTCGGCAAATACAATTTTACGAGGAGACTACCTCAAATTTCAATATACGTTTCAGCATTTTTACTAACTTATTAAATACCAGGTGACCATGAAAATTTATTTATTAAAATAGTTCTAAGACTTACAAGTAACAATATTATTGCTAACCGATAATATTGCTAAAAGACCTTTTTATCAGAATTTTTCGACAATCTTAGCAAAACATGTTCAAATAACCATAAAAAACCAAACTTGCAATATAAATTAAAGAGGTAGCTTACTTCGTCTGACCAAAGAAAAACGAAAGTAAATCAATTAAATAAATATTTCCGTGACAAATTTGTAGCAGAGATTATTTAATTTTAAACTTTACAAAGCCATTGACCTTATAACCACATATCCTTACCACTTGTCCAACTCGAACGACGGATATATATAAGAGGCAAGGTTAATATCCTAGTTTTAAGCTGTCATAGGCGTGTGATTAGCAATAGAATATATATTAAACTGAGCGCCCATCAAATGTGTTTATGCAACATGTGGATGCATTGCATGTGGCATAGGTCGATAAGTGGAGCGTTCTAGACTGCATTTTGAACCCTTTCCACTATAATGCTTACGTGTGTTAGGCATTCACACAAATAACCAGTTACGGAGAGAAGAGGGTCATCAGTGCAGTATATTATCTATTTGCATTACATAGAATGCATAAGTCGGTGAAGAAAAACAGTAGAAACACAAGACCTATAAAGTCTTGATGCACTTGGCAAAAAATAATTTGTAGTGAAATTGGCAGCATGATTCAATTTTAAGACTTATTATTATTATTTATTTATTCAATGTGAACCATTCGCAATATCGAGTAACAATTTCTACCAATGTCAAGTTTATATTATACATTTACATATCAAAAATAATCCTTGTACGGTGATCCTCTAGCCTCCGTGAAGCGATGTAGGTAGAACTTTACGAAGACCAGATGGGATTTTCTTAGAGCAATCCTTCCAAAGGCGATACGCATTCAACCTTGAATTCTACAATATACTGCACATTTAAATGTTAATTTACTGCATATTAATACATCATTACTACCCATTAAACAACAAAATATGCATTTAATAAAAACAATTAAGACAGCGACACCATCTTGTCGAAAACTCCAATTTTAAGACTTCAGAATATTGGAGTTAACCTTTACAACGCTGTCAAATACAAAAGTCATCACACGCTCGCCAATGAGAGCTAATGTGAACCCAACCCCATAGACACTCCGGTCTATTTTACGCTGTCAACCATGCCGGATATAACCGGTATTCGCGTTGAACCAGTGGTACGGGTATATCCGTCAAGGGCGTTTCAAAGGTTAAACCTGTCACCACGTCAAACTCTTTTTTGCCAAGCTTTACTTATGTTAAATACACACCAACCGCGTAGTTCTTTCTAAAGTACCGTGCCCAAAACCTATGCAGTTGGTGTAGATACTTGGTTTTATTTTAAATCTCGCTTGGCCCACGTCATGTTTCATTAGTTCGAAAAAGAATATTGTATCGGTCGAAGAAAGTCAAAAGTCACTTTGACAATTGTCCTAAATTTAGGACGTTGGGCCTTACGCGAACTGCAGAATAATGAGAGGCAGATCAGGTCATTCTTGCTATTACTTAAATACAGTCGTCCAAATATCTCCCTAGGACACGGTCAGATAAAATATAATGTCACAAATCTATCAGCGCTTTCCAAGAGTCGAAGATCTCATCGACTTTTTTGTTTTATGACGTTAAAACGGAATTGCAGCAGAACTAAGGTTACCGACATAGCCCGAAGAATAGCTAAACTTAAGTGGCAGTGGCGGGGCACATCGCTCGCAGGACTGATGGCCGATGGGGTCAGAAGGTTCTTGAGTGGCGTCTGCGGACCGGGAGACGAGCTGTAGGTTGGCCTCCAACAAGATGCAGTGACGACCTTGTAAGGATCGCGGGAACGCTCTGGATGCGAAAAGCACAAGACCGGTCTGAGTGGAGAGCTTTGGGGGAGGCCTATGTCCAGCAGTGGACGTCTTTTGGCTGACATGATGAAACGGAATTGTAATTATGGTGGCAGGCCACATATCTGACCGACTATACCCTCTGGGCTTCTGGGTATGTGACTCTCTTTACACTACAGAAAAAAAAACCAAATAATAGTGTTTTCAATCCACGAAAACGCTCTTCCTCGACGATAACGTAAATGTACCGTTACCGTACCGTAAATTAGACCTACTTACGTAACTTAGCCGTGTTATACACTTCCCGATGTGACAAGACAAATGACACGTGGGAAATGTATAACTCGGCAAATTTACGTATGGTATATTTGCTAAACATTTCAATACCTCGATAGAACGTAAACTTAATTAGTGAGGTGCGACTTTATCAATTGTAGACACTATAATAGCCTTAAACCAATCTTATAATAGCTATAAGTAACAATAGTAAGGTTGACCAGGGATATAATTATACCATCGAATATCAGCTGCTTGTTTATCCCAGGGACCGGAACCGCTTACCCTTTATAGGTTTTCGTTAGGGTTTATAATTTGACTGGTTTTATACAAACTCTCACGATGCGATAAGCATATTTATTTATTTATTTATTTATCAAGGGAAACAAACAGAAATATATAATTCATTATATTTAATACATTGGCCAAAACAGTTTCCATCTTCGACTTACCCCAATGAAAAGCTATCCCATACGATACATTGAATTCGACCATGTTACCTCGTTAGGCTTTTCCTATGAAGTGTTTATTGAACGGCTTCAAGCTATTTTAATCTCTACGCGCAGTCCATACAAAATATATTTGCACTACTTAGCAATTGATTGGCTATCCATACACATAGGCTTGAAACCAATCAATCACACGAATCTGCGTAACAGTCAACGGAGAGGGAGAATCGATAGGGTAACACTAACGTAACGCTAAGTGCTTAAATCCGAAACCCTTACGAAATTGGTAACCTCAATGGTTGTAGTTAACTAATTCGAAGCAGTTTCCATATATATCGATAGGGATACGCTAGCGTTTGGGAGAGCATATGATGTAGTCACCCGATCTATCACGTAATCAAATAAAGGGGTTTTCCGGTCCCTGGTTTACCCTCATTTAGGCACTTAAATATACAGCGCAGAGGCCGTCGACGATGAATTTCTATAGGGAAAAGCTTTACAATCCATGGCACCCGTGTTTCCGTGTATGGAAACTTTTGTCGCCAGCATGAGCAGTATGTGATATTTTGCCTCCACAAAGTAAAATCTGTTCCCTATTTCACAATCCTGCCAATGAGAGGTGACAAGGTGACGGTTCATTATTCATGGCGCAGCTTATGAAGTTATGAGTCATATAAAGGGCATATCAACTATTCTATATCTAAAGCATATTAAACCCTAACTTGTCATTTATAAGGTCACATATCGATCGCGACGCGAAGTCCTCTTCTTAATAACATTTTCTACACTAAGTTATTTTTAAATCGAACCTAATGAATCGTTCTTAGGAAGATAGGAAGTCGATATGCAATATTATTTCTACAACTAACAGCAAGTTACTTATAGCTTTATAAAATTGTCTACTATAGTTCGGTCAATTTAGGATCATTCCTGTGACAGCCGTATTTAGTAATTTTAAACACACTACGCCACGCTAGCAAGACATAATAATAGGTAATAATCATCTTCTCAAAATTGTCAGGAAACGTTGACATTACTAACTCCATACCGAGACGCGAAGTACATAGTTTGCGGAAAGTTCCCAAATAAAAAAAAAATACATTGCGTGCTCGCTACACAAGCAACTCGCAAGCTCGTCCGTTTAAACCAATACTCGGCCCGCAATTGCCTGCTTCACTGCCTAGGCAATAATGTACTATTAAATCACTGAACAGGAGGCTTGTTTGTGTCAGTGAAAACGCACAGAAACAAAAAATACTGTCCTTAACCTGTGGAACGTCATGTCATAAGCCATCTATCCACCATGCGCATGCGCTTACGCGGCAGCCTCGCGAGCTAAACGCTCAGTCTGTGTAGACGTTCCTCGGGGCCGCTCGGGCGCACGCTGGCTCGGCAAACGCGACATGCTCTAAGGTGCCTCAGTGTTCGCTGTTCGTTCGGTTGGGTGTGAACGAAGGTGGTTCTAACCTCCTGAGTCCCCAGGTTTATCGCTCGAGGACATAATACCAAACATAAAAGGCACCCTATAGTTAAATTCAACAAGGTTGAAATTACAATGTTACTAAAATAGGTATTGGGTCTCAAGAGGTTAAATAATTATGAATCGCCTCGGTTCTGATGGCTCGGTCTGCCTCGCGAGGCTCGCCTCAGTCTCCGGGCTGATCGCGAAGCTGGCAAGTATCCAAGCCTGCCGCGAGAGCGCATACCTACGCTTGGTGGATACGCGGCTATATACATGTGTATTACAATATCAATCTTAGTTCGAACCACACGTTCTTTAAAGGGTGATGGGCCATTTTGTATGGACCCCATCCCCACACTCCAACAGTCACGGGATGCATGTTTATAATGTTCGTTAGGACCCAAAACAAGACAAAATAACTATTTTAGTAGATAAATTGATGGGATTTTTTCTCTGAAAAAAACCTTTCAAGAGTCATGCAATGCAAGAATGTGTTCATTTTTAAACCAATTCCATACGATATGATAATGGATTTCCAAGAAAACCCCATACATAGGACGATCGACGTCATAGTAAAAAATCATCAGGTTGCCAAGATCTATCAAATGAGATATGTTTCGTTTCTGTTGGTGGGTGGGGACATTTTGCCCATTGTCCTTTGGAATATTCTTCGACGCGCCACAGGTTATGGTAAAAGGCGGTAACTCAAATTCATTAACCAAAACAGATTCAATCCTTTTCTGTTGGTAATACGGTTAAATTTGCTAACTTGTGTAAGAACGGCAGAATAAGTGTTTACAAAAGCTGTCACCGGTATCATCCTAGATTGAACCGACTGTAGTCCCAAATGCAGGACGTTTGTCAGTCATTTTGGACTTTAAATGACTGCTACAAGTTTCAATATCCAACAAATGGTAACGGATATTATTTTTCTAGCTTTAAATAAAAAGATAGATGTTCGAATCCCTCAGTCACAATGTGTAAATGCATTGCAGACCGTATTCCTTCAACACAACGTTGATGAGATGACTGTGTGACGGCGTTGTCTGCTGAAAAGTATAAAAAAGAGGCTGTTCTATAAAGATATATTATTAGAATTAATGAGTAGGAAGAACAGAAAAAGATATGTTTGCCAACGGGATGCTTCTTTGTCTGTCTGTCTGTCAGCGAGCCGTAGTAAACAGACAGTAGAGTTTTTAAGAGTGCGTAATGCTGTTAGAAGTAATAAAATATAAAAAATAAAGACGGTCCTTGTGTGTGTGCTATGCCCAATTTTAACAATCGCTGTATCACTTAAATTGTGATTGAATTTTCAAAAAACTGAATTATATATTAACAGGGGATCTGATCAAAGAATGGCACGGGAACCCTTCAAGTGGGAGTTCAAGTTGTAATTGGCCATTTTTTTTTATTAGGGGAAGAAAACTTATAGTGTATGATGGTATTGATGGTCATTTATAGGGTTAGGACATTTGATGGCAACCCTTGGTTCTAAAGTACATGTACCTTGATTTTGACCTTCAGAACTCTAATAATTCAAAATTCATTCATTCATTAAATTGCAAACCAGATTAAATGAATTTTGTATAGAGGATAACTCTGCTGAGAAAGCATAACAAAAAAAAACAAATATCATTAGGCATGGATAAACCGAACTAAACATATATTTAGTATATTTTGAAATAATTATGACGACACGAGCGCGCTATCGCTCGTATCGTCATACTCCATGTATTAAAGAACCACGATCTGCCGCCAAAATCCTACCCCTAGTCATTTAAATATAACGAAAAAACAAAACAGTCATTAATTTCTTCAATCAGAATTCATGTTGGGTACCAAAAAGTTAATAGTAATCGTGGTTTGTTGAGCCACTTGCCACCATTCTTATTTTGGCTGTGTAATACAAATCGGGTTTAGTCGGTTACACCCGTATATCCAGACAAGGAAAGTCGCAGGAAAGTATTCCATCTTTGTCATCGTGTTTGACAGGCGAGAAGTGCCATTTAGGTTAGAACCACTTGATTAATGTTATATTTTCATGCTATTGAACTGTTGGCTAACCCGAAGAACAAGCCTGCCAACCTGACGATAGAGTGATTACACCCAAAGTCAACCAATTACAGGTCTAGAAACAGTAACCTAGCGACAATTGTTATAACATAACGTAACGATATCAGCAGAAAAAGCATGGTAATACGACATCGGGAAAACTCGGAATCAACGACTTTATCCGAACGTTGTTTACGAATCGAAAGCCGGGTCCAGATTAGTGACAATTCGCCGAACCGAACACTGTGATGTCGCCGCGGACTTAAAAAAAAAAAAAAAATTTGTTACGTATAGTGTGGACGGGTGGAAGTTTGCATCGGATCGGACGCTGGTGGTAGCTCCGTGACCGTGAGAAAGCCCGATGTCTGTAACGATAGTGTGTACGGCATTTGTTACGCGTACAAACGTTACGATGGTCCTCTACAACCGATGTATTCCATTTTGAAACTTCAACCAACGCAGTCATGTCGTCTCCAGAAGAATTAGCCGAAATGTATTTAAATATTGCTCTTGCAAGTGCATCATTTGTTTTACTTTGTGCTTTAAAAAAAATAGGGCGGCGAAAAAAAGGAGATGGTGGCAAAGTGAAGGTGGTGGTGGTAAGGGTGTCCTGCCGTTTGACCAAAAGTCGTTTGGCAAAATTACACTTGACAAACAACGTTTTGCAAAAAAATGTTAAGTCAATTGATCATTTTACTACTAGTCATTTTACAAATGACTTACTTTTCCAAATGATCAACACTTAAATTTACATTTTACGAGGAAGACGAATCAGGGCATAACCGACTCGGATAGGTTAGGTTAGAAGGCAAAGGCGGGAGCTTGGCTCCCGCCTTGGCCTTCGAGGTTGTTTTTTTTTCTGCCCAAAAATAGGTAAACTAATTGCTAAATGATCAATTGCTAAGTGAGTTTTTGTAAGATGATACTTTTGTTAAATGTCTCGTTTGCCAAATGATCATTTAGTGAAACGTTGTTTGTCAAATGACCATTTGTCAATATTTTTTTGGTCAAACATTAGTGAACCGGTGGTAAGGGGTGTTGTCTTGTCAAGACTTGCATTCGCCCGATCCATCAATCCCGTGTATGTACCAGCGTGATGACACGCGTGCTTGTTCGCGTGACAAAAATCGCAGTGTGGACCTCTCCCGCACACCGAGACAGTACCGAACATCCTTTGAAAAAGACCCACTTTGGATGGATCGGCCCGTGCCCCGTGTCATTTGACCGTAACTAAACCAAAACATCGTCCAAATTTTATCACAACCACATTGTGGCAGTACGTACAATGTTTGGGTGTACGGATATTTTGTTCGGAGAATTGGAACGGATAACTGATCGTGTAACAAATTAATGTAACAAATTCCGTCCACACTATCGGTACAAACTCCCGGCTCTGTCACGGTCACGGTGTTCGGTTCGGCGGTTTGTCACTAATCTGGACCCGGCTTTATAATTTTAAATTACCGATGTTCGTTCAGATTATTTTTGACAGCTGATTTGATGTGAAATACCGATATAATGTACTCTTTCTGTTACACGAATATAAACATGTCATCATTCGTTATCAGTCGTTCACGACGATGTCACACGAGTATGCCTGTGGGAAGTGGCTTAACAGTCCCGTGTGGTGACTGTACCTACAGTCAAATACGTTAATTTGTGTTTGTCGCGAGGGTCTATATCGTTAGCCATAATTATTTTTAGTCATAAAGTGTTTTAGATCCCGTTTATTGCAAATTATAACATATTTTATAAAGAAACTGTCATTAAATTCTGGAAATTTAACAGTTCAAGCGATATAATTATTACTATAAATAATTATGTCAACAATTATATTATGACCATAATCAATTATGCGAAACAACGAGCTCCCTAGTCGCGGGTGTCCGCTAGGAACAGCATAGATAACATATAGATCATACTTGTTTAGCAATCCAGGAAGTTGGCGGCCATGAGCAGCTCGAGGGCTATTTCCGGCGCGATGGGGAACTCCGGGATCTCTGTGGAGGAGTTCGTGTAGCGCACCTTGTACGTGAAGTACATGCACACCTTTTGCAGCACGTGGGACCTGGGGGGGAGCATAGTTTAATTAATTCATGTCGCTCAAAATTGAACTTAACTACCTAAATTTTATGACACAAATTTAATTGAACTTTCCTGAAATATGACTTCATGGATCACTATTCTTCAGGAAGTTACGAATTCGTGGCTCTATTCCATTTCATGCTTGTGTCCTTACTTTAGCAAGGCCTGGAAAAGGGTTAATGTCGGCAGACAAAGCAAGTGGCAAAAAGGTTCAAAAAAGGAACTCGTATAAAAGTTCATTATTTTTATATGCAATAATATCAATATTCTACCTAGTCAGTTACTAAGTTCTGTTACTGAGATTAATTACAATAAAAAAAAAATTAAAGCTATTTTGCATAAACCTGTATATTAATCAAAACATTGATTTATATAGAATAATAATAAAAATAATGTATTCTAAACTATTGCAATTATTTGATGTACGAGCTTGAAGTATTCCCATTACGGACGATAAAATCATAGTTAAAATCACGCACGACGATGATACTGATAACGGTCCCAACTTTTGTAAGAGTTCCTGTAGAGAGTTCAAATTTGCGTGACATATTAAACAGACTTCTAGCTTTAAATTCTGATACGAATGTATTCAAAGCAACTAAAGATCCGCTTGGACACCGGTCAATCTTGATGACTCATTAAATCGACTTTAAGATTTCACATGATTTTGCAGAAATACGAAAACACACCAAATCTCTTGCTCATAAGTTGGAATTAAGTCATGTTGAGAAATATAATTTTGGTCTCTAAACATATACAGAGATAGGATTTTTTATAATATTATACAAAAAAAGTTCTTTGGTAAACAAAGACTAACTTTTAAGCGATTTCAAAAAATGAAATTTACAGAAAAGTCATGCGTAATTTCATCGATGCCGGCTGTGAATGTTAAAAGATCGTATCGGGAATTGCGGAAACTAAGAAAAATGATTAATTGTTTTTCATAATGTATATTAATTAAGCTTTTAATTTTTATACATATTGAAATTAAAAAATAAACATAAGTTAGTTTTATTTGCATCAACCTTAGTAACAGAACTTAGTAACCAACTAGGTAATGGTTTTCGTAATTTAGTGTCACACTGTTGGATTTAATGTGCGGTGAGACCCGGTGTGGTACGATAGGTTATCAAAAACAAAGCATGACTGAACTAAAGAGCCGTGTGATAGAGATACTCACGGGATCTCCCTAAAGTTGACCTCATTAGCCTCGTTCTCGGCGAACTGGCCGGGCCCGCTCAGCATGGCCTTGATGGTGCCCGAGGTGAGCGCGTGCTCGCGCTTCACGATGAACTCGTGGCCGTCCGAGGAGACCAGCTTCACGTACATGGCGTCCGGGCCCTCGCAGCCTCCGTACTTCTCTTCGACTACCACGCCGGCCGCGGAGCCGCCGGCGCCACCTGTAAGAATTCATGGGAAACATTTATTAGATTGCAGTGTCTAAGGCATGGACCTATATATTAATATGCCAAAATAATAAAGGCTTGTAGTACTGTTAGGCGATGGGCTTGCCGGTGTCCTGCCGTTTGACCAAAAGACATTTGGCAAAATTACACTTGACAAACAACGTCTTGCAAAAAAATGTTAAGTCAATTGATCATTTTACTACTAGTCATTTTACAAATGACTTATTTTTCCAAATGATCAACAGTTAAATTTACATTTTACGAGGAAGACGTATCAGGGCATAACCGACTCGGATAGGTTAGGTTAGAAGGCAAAGGCGGGAGCTTGGCTCCCGCCTTGGCCTTCGAGGTTGTTTTTTTTTCTGCCCAGAAATAGGTAAACTAATTGCTAAATGATCAATTGCTAAGTGAGTTTTTGTAAGATGATACTTTTGTCAATTGTCTCGTTTGCCAAATGATCATTTGGTGAAACGTTGTTTGTCAAATGACTATTTGTCGATAATTTTTTGGTCAAACATTAGTGAACCGGGCTTGCCACCTGTCACTAATACACTGGGAAACATTTTAGCCTACTTGTGTAAAATGTGGTTACAGAATTATCAACAAAGTTTTAGAGTTGTTGGTAATTCTGTAGCTCTGCCTACCCCACTCTGGGAATGAAGGCGTGAGTTTATGTATGTATATATTACTGGAAGGCATCTAACAATATATTTTTCCAGTCCAGGAAATTATATTTAACATATACCCGTATTTTTTATCTGTATAATAAATGTTTAAAAAACCAAAAACCGCCTTCAAAAATCAAAAAATAACTTCTTTTCAAATGGTATGTAATGGGTCAATCCAACTGAAGTCTGCTTTTGGTAAAAATATTGTAGGACGCCGACTTCAGTTGGAATACCACTATAACCCACCATTTTAACCAAGTGGCATTAACGGCTGCTGTCAAAAAACAATTAATACTTTATGACATTGATTCAAAATTCAAATTTAAACTAACTATATTTTTCTTGCCAACTGAGGGTTAAGTTGTATTTTGCATTTTGAAAGCGGTTTTTTTGTTAAACATCACTACATAGTATAAAACAAAGTCGCTTGCGCTGTCTGTCCCTATGTATGCTTAAATCTTTAAAACTACGCAACGGATTTTGATGCGGTTTTTTTTAATAGATAGAGTGATTCTTAAGGAAGGTTTATATGTATAATACATTCCACGCGGGCGAAGCCGCGGGCGGGTCGCTAGTTTATTATATTTTATACCTTTTAGTGATCATAATTAAATAATTATGCTGTTATATAGTCCCACTTCTCAATTAATAAGACACTATAGAAAATTTTACGTGCGTGCATGACTCGATGTATGAATGTGGAAGAAGCGAAACAAATTTGTCACGATCGTAGCAAGTGGAAAGAAATGGTCTCTGCCTACCCCTCTGGGAAACAGGCGTGATTTAATGTATGTATGTATAGAAATTTTCAATCTCGCCGCATGCAACGCCGTGGAGAACTCATAGTCATATATTTAAACCGAAATATGCTTCGTAATACTCGCTCAACTATCTAAATCGAAATATCTTGTCGCCAATATATATTTCAAGTATATTCCATTTAGGAGTTCCGGTGGCCATCTGTGGTCTTCATCATCAGTTCACTTCACCAAATAGTGTATAGTATGAATCTTCCCAGGTGAATTTTTCGCTTCGAGCCCTAATCTTTCAAACAAAGGCAATTGTCTCTATTATCCCAAAGCCGCTAGCTACCGAGCCAGCACTACCACTACAACATTCATATTGAAAAACCAACGGTATCGTCATAGCATTAAGGTTCAAAATTAGTATTTTCTTCTAGTGTTACACGGATATACGTTTCTTATTTACACGTAGATCCAATCCGCCCGTGACCGTGACGTTTAATTTTAAGCTTTCATTCAATAACCGTGTGGAGCGGAGCCGGAGCCAAGATCCGCAGATACGTAGCCGAACGCAGACACGGATACGTATCTTGGCGTGACCGTGTAGTTCGGGAACTTAGCACGGCCGGTGCTAAGATCACGGAGCTACGGTTCCACATGTAACACGGATATCAGGACCACTAATCTATATGTCATGGATAGATCGTAGTTGGTTTGACAACGCCCTGGCCTAGTTGGTAGGGACCTTGCCTACAAAGCCAGTGGTTCTGGGTTCAAATCCCGGTAAGAGCAGATATTTGTGCGATGAGTGCAAATATTTGTTCCCGAGTCATGGTTGTTTTCTATAATATATTTCTCTATATAAGTATTTATATTGTTATCTAGTACCCATAGTACAAGCTTGGAACTGAGTTTGGGACTATAGTCGAGTCCGGAATTAGGCGAACTAACTTGACAGTTCATTGTACACTAATGTTGCCACAGTTTGGCTAGTGCTGTTAATATCGATATTTAAAAAGTCTAGTTTATCATTATTATTGTGTTTGGAATCTAACTAATAATTTTATTAAGCAAAATAATAATAATAAAAATTGGTTGGATTTAAAAATACATCGAACATCGTTTTAGACATCGTTAACGACACAGTCCGCCATTTTGTTTTGTTGACAGTTCGGACCATGCCTAACAAACAAAGCAAGCAAGCTATTCGGCTTTCTGTCATCCTATGATTGATTTTTTTGGTCAGATTGTAACCTAGCAACAATACTTATTAGCATATAAAATTAATTAAATCGAACACATAACGGATTTGCAATTATCATCGACGATATATAGCGTTTGTCTCTATCGCATTTTCATATTTGCCAGCAAGAAAGGAATGAATGCTATATGTATGGTACTGATGGTACATGAAATGTACCGTACTAGCCCGACGGAAGCCACCTAAAAGGATCACAATGGCCTGTTGTTATTTTTGTATTTTATTCCTAATTTGAGGAGTAAGTATCGTAAATATCCGCTTTAAACCGTACATCCTTCAGATCATATTATATAGTAAAAATTGCTGTAGTTTTTCCCTATTTGGCAAGTATGTATGAGTGAGAAAGTTTCGACGACAATTACTTGATAAAATATAAATATAATCAGATTTATAGAAGGCACAAGGTTATATCGACATATTTGTGTCGACATAAACCTATCACTATTTATTTTTTCCTATGTCTGGCAACATTTTCGGCTGTCAAGTTAGTTCGCCTAATTCCGGACTCGACTATAGGTCAATTGGTGTGACATTGTCCCATGATTTTATTTATTTATTTCAAATAAATTTCAAATAATTAATTAAATTAATGTAAATTTCAGATTGATTCTTTGGTCCACAGAGAATGCCATTAGGCATTAAGTCCGCCATCTATATTTGAGCATTAAAGATTTAAATAAAAAATAAGCAACCCAAAAAACCTCTACCAAAATGCTGGCTTAGTCTTTGTGTCGACCAGGCACTTTGAAAGATCTTGAAAACAATTAGTAGTCATTAGGCCAAGTTTTCATACATCTTATTCACATTATTTATAATACATACCTTATTTAAAACTAACCCGCATACAATAATAAAAAGTAGCTTTGGTTTGATGGTTACTATGGTTTATACAGGTCTATATGAATCTACTTGTATAGTTTGAAATAAAAATCTTACCGGAACCAGCACCAGCAGAGCCACTACCAGTAGCACTGCCCGTGCGCTGCTGCGCTTCATCAGCAGCGACGTTGGTGGCCGATGCCGCGGCAGGAGAAGCGGGCACATTCTGTTCAGACATCACTTCTACAAAAGAAACCTCCAGTCAATATTTAGATGTACTTATTGAACTCAATTTAACTGTGTGTCTCGATAATTACTTATATTCACAATTTTAAGACCTTGGATATTAATGCTATAGCAGCAGTAAAATATTTTGAGCCATGACTCGCCGATCATTTGCACCTGCACATCAAATTTATAGTGCCAGCGTGCTAAACTTACCTTGCTAAATAGGTTATGGGTTAAATAAGTAAAATACTGCTCTAAATTAAGAGGAACTGTTTGATTATTTAAATACAATTAAATAATAGTCAGAAATGATCAGGTTATTTTCAACTATTTGACAGTTGTATGACCAAAAAGCCACTATGCATTTTCATTTCATGATTCTTGAATTGTCTACAGCGTACACTATTCAGCCAAATCTCTAAAACAATGTGTGCTTTGGAAATTTACTAATAAAAAAGGGAAATGCAAGAGGTTTATTCATAAACTACGTATGTATTTAATTATTTATATATAAATAAAAAAAAATGTTTGCTTCTCTGTAGTTATAGGTTAATATGACATAACCTTGAACCTTGACAGTTATCGCAGATTCAGTTCACACAAATCCATATTTACAGTTACAGCGTACTATGATTTCATCATTTTAATAATTCACCACCATTATCATAATCATCCCATCACTAAGTGAACCATAAATCCCGCGGACTTTTTCTGACATGGCTCTATGGCTTCATTATTTTGACATTTCGATGTCAAGCGCTACGTATTTCTTTGAAAAAGTCCTTTTTTCAATCGTTTTTCACAAATCCTCCACTTTCTTATTACGACTACAAGTGTAGGGAGTCAAGGTCGTCAAACGGTCAACTGAAAATCGCGAACAAGAGCGAAAAACACGTCCACAGCCATGTGACACGAATACGAAAAAGGGCTTCCATACCGTCAATGTGACAGAGATGTTTTCTGCCATCTCGACGAACGAGCGCCACCGCGGAGCCGAGGCGGCCACGACGCGACCTACCCGGACGGTGATATAGGGCAAGCGCGTCAAACATGTGCGCGAGATGTCCAGCCCGCCTCCGAACCCTAGGGCTGGCGGGGACGAGAGCGGCGGGCGGAGCACGGGCGAGGAGCGCCCGACCCCCTCGCCGAAGACGTGCGTGGCGCCGCTTGCGTCCGAGCTGGGCACCAAGCTGCAGTACGTCGCGCTCGGCGCGCCCGGCCCCAGCGGCATCAAGCAGTGCTTCCGCACCGTGAAGGCGGCGCGGCGCGTGCCCACCCTGCCGCGGCGCCAGGACCTGCCCGCCGCGCCTAGTCGCGCGCGCCGCGACCGCTCCAAACGCCACATCTGCAACACATGCGAAAAACGCTTTTCCAGCCCCGGTAAGCTCAGCCAGCACGTCCTGTCTCATACTGGAGAACTCCCGTTTTCCTGCGATCTGTGCGACAAGAGATTTAACTCAAAATTCAAACTCGTCCGACACAGCCTGATCCACAGTGAGGCACGCGCTTTTGCGTGCAATGTTTGTGGAAAAACTTTTAATAGAAAAGATCACCTCACAAACCATGTAAGAGTACACAATCCAGTTAAAAAGCTATATACTTGTGAGAGGCAAGATTGTAGAAAATCTTACACGTCCCTGCTTAGTTATAGGAAGCATGCCGCACTGCACTCTGCTGAAGAAGGGAATTTGCAGTGCAAGATCTGTGATGAAATATTTACTACTCGGCAAGATATAGTTTATCATCTAAAAGTCCACACAGGTAGCCGGACAGTCAAAAATGAGACTGACAAGAAGTTCACATGCGACTTCTGCGAGCGACGGTTCTTCACTGCGAAGGATGTGCGGCGCCACCTCGTGGTACACACCGGCCGCCGAGATTTTGTATGCCCTTACTGTCCACAGAAATTTGGAAGGAAAGACCATCTAGTGCGACATGTAAAGAATGCACACCCTGATGAATCTTGGAGATCTGCTGTTGTTGGGACGTCAAGTGAACAGGTGCCTGAAGCTTCTTCATTTGAAGATATTTTAGTACCTGAGCCGTCAACTTTCACAGAGTATACAAGTACTACAGAATACATTTGGAAGTCACCTTCACCAGAGAGCACTCCTGAGGGCCCAACCAGGGTGCCCTCATCTGAAATAATTGTAGAAATTCCACCTGACTTCGATATAAAGATGGAGCCAGTGGAGATAAAGTTGGAGAGGCCTCAGTCCCCCTCCTGTACACTGGTTCCTGTGGAGTTTCCAGTGGTGTTTATGGTGCCGCCTCAGTTCCCGGTGCCGCCTGACTTGCCGTTCCTCGCGGAGCCCGATCTTTTACATCAGAGTGGGCTACTGCTTCCCGATCCAGGGGAAGGTCCATCGGGGCTCTCATCCCAGATGATGGGTATCCTCGACGAGGCCGATCCCAAGCCGGAGGAGGGCCAGCGACAGCGGCTGCCGGCCTTCACGCAGGCGTTCCAGACCGCGCAGAGCCCGAAGCCACCGCCGCCGCCCCCGCCGCCCCACTAGCCGCACCCCCGCATTTAGTTCCAGGAGCTACCTCATTAGGTAAGTGATCTAAGCTGTAATATAGTTTGGATGGTATTGGAAATGTTAATGGACTCCGATGTTCTCAATGTAAGAATACAGGTATGGCGGTCGGTTATTGCCAAATTGTATATTTGTACGTGTCGGGTATACCAAAATGTTTCCGAATTCTACATGAATAAGTAATCTAGTCGTGTATGTACTTTCGGAATTGTGTATTGTTTATTTATAGCGTACATGTGGCGTTATGGAGTATGGGACCAACTGTGAGCAGTAGGGTGCAGTAGCGTAGAAGCGCCTCGCGGGCCTGTGTTCTGTGGGTGGCCAGGATACTGAGCGAAATTTGGAGGAAAGTGCAGTTGAACCTCTTTAAGCCTCCAGCATTCATGATTAAGCAATTGACGAAAATAAATGGTTACATCTCCCTACAGGCAGGAAATAATTTCGTCTTGAGTTGCCTTTAGTCTGGGCTAAATCTGCGGGATTCGGTAAATATTCGTGGCAATGTCTCTTTCATTCTTTATGTTACAGAAGAGAGATCAAGATGACTCTTTGCCAAATCCCGTAAATGAAGCCCCAGCCTGTCTTGCAAAAGCATTTTCTATACGAAGCTCGTTTCTCGTGACAGTCGAAATGATGCAGTTATTGACATTTCGAGCTCTATTTCGAGGACGAGAATTGTAGGAAAGTCGACTTTCGGTCTTTGGTTCAGTCGACCGTCGTTTGCCGAAGGTGTCACGGTTTCTCGGTCAGCTTGGGCCGCGACCGCAGTCGTTACATAACTAGGTGGTCAGGTTGTCGCCTTCGGTGGGCAACTGTTCACCTGGTATTAACAGTATAGAAATAGCAGAAGCATCCCTGAATACCTGCTTAATCTGCATAGAATGCCCGAATGATCATCCAGGTATTTAATGGACTACACTAAATATTTCCTCCAGTTCTTATATATTTGAATACTGGCGACTCGTTGAGGTTCAACCGCATATTTAAAGGTAGCATGCTATACAATATGTTTTAGAGGTGTGTGCTGTCTTTAATACAAAATTAATAAAGCTAGTATCTTTCTAATATTGATTTATTCTGCTGGAGTGGCATTACATCAGATCTGTTAAGATAAAAGAAAATAGTCTTAAAGTAGTGTTCAGAAAACATTTAAAATTTGTGCATTGGTCCGGTTCAGTCTCATTCTGAATGACGTAGAACTATAAGCGTGTCTGAGACATGGGCTGACAGTGTATGCAATAAAAAAATCGTATATACCTCAGAAGCGTTTGCGCTTCCTTAGAATGTAAGAAGGTAATTAGTAATTGGGTCTGCATTGATTAAAAAATGAACCTTACGTCCGAATGGTTACAAGCAGTGTTGAATTAGTTTGCCTTAAAATATTGGCATTCGCTAATCTAGGAAGCAGATGAGTACATCCTTTGTCATGTTTTTACGGAACTTATCACTGCGCTTCCTTTGATTCTTCTGATTAAAGTGCAGTAGAGACAAGTTCGTCAGGTGTAAGAGTACTACTTGCTTTTACTGACACCATGATTTTAACAGCTAGATAAGAATTAAATTTGAATACTGGAACAACTTCCATTGTATGGTGTCTTGTCTTCAATCGACGAAAACGTGTCCACTGCGAAAGTGTTGGTAGTAGCGCGCGTCTTTGTGGATTGTGCAAAAAATAAACAAGAGAAACGTTCAGCGTCCGAAATATTACAGCATGCTCATGATGAATACAACAAAATGTGCCAAAAAATATAGAATCAACAATTTTATAGGATGATTAACGATGATCTTTATTTTTTTCATGTGATGCTGTGATATTTATTTCTTATCAGTAACAATAAGTGAATGTCCGATTGTCCCGAATTTTATATAAACATCGCGTAAAATACAATAGTTGTGACGCGGCGTGATTTTACGTTTGTTTTTTCTTTCAAAATTCTATTTTGACACAGCCGTTGCACAGCTCTTGTCTTGGCATGCGTTTTATGATTTTAAGCCAAATTACATGAGTATTTATTGACTTGGGTGTCTCAGGAAATAGTTAGACAGTCACTTTGGTCTAGGCTGGGCAGAGTTAGGTTTAGCACATTATTTTGGAACGAGGAATTTTAAAATGCTAATCGTCTAAGCTACCCACTGGCTAGGGTGAAAGGGTTGTATATTTGGAGTTTGAATATGTCCATTGAATTTCGCAAACAGACTAATTTGTGAAGAGGCAGATTAAAAACCGCGACGTAACACAAAAATAATTCATAGGCCCATGAGGATCCATAAGATCATAAAATTGAACTGCATTTATGCACTTTTCCATGCACATAGGATGCGCGATACACGCACGCATTTCGCCGGGTGACGGCACTCCGTTCCCAGGCTTCGATTGGACATTAGCAAAGTGAGAGAGAATACCGAACCATTGCGAGATGCTAGTAATTTAGTATAGCATGCGTGATACGTGATACTGATATCTCATCTGCAGTATTCGGTTAAGGCCCTGGCATCACTTTGTCTAATGCTCCGCAAACGTGATCAAAAACATCGTAACTCCAAAAATAACCCTCCGTTTTAAGTTTTTTGTTCCACAATAACGTCCCTATATTGTTTTTGTCTACTAGGACAACATGGTAGACGTCCTATCGGTATCGCATGATCGCTAATTCCTGTGGCCCTATGGATAAGTGTTTAAGCCTACTGAGTATTTGGCAAAAAAGGGTATAAATAAATAAATAAATAATATCAGGAAACAATCTCACACCAATTGACCTAGTCCCAAACTAAGCTCTAGGCTTGTACTATGGGTACTAGACAACGATAAACATACTTATATAGAGAAATATATACTTAAATACATACATAAGACTGCACAATATATAGTTCACTTTCTATTTAATATAAATCGGCATTTATTCGTTTTCAATAGGTCCACAAAATTTGTATAGGCGACTATTTTTTCCAGTGAGGTTTCCTTTCACATAAGCATAATAAAAAAATAGGATTATTTCTTAATTAAAGCCCTAAAATGATTATTTACTTCACCACTGAGGCCACAACATGCGATTCGATAGTTTTGCCTGTTGCTAAGCGGCGTAGTTTCTCAAACTATTGCGAATTATTGACGGTGTCTTATCAGGAAAAATCCAGCACATCACGCTAAATTACATAATTAGTGTTGTATCGATAATTTGACCAGATATTTAGGTTTTTTTTTATTTTTTATTTGTTTTATACTCGTAACTAATATATTAAGTGTAATAACCTATTAAAGTAATACGTTTAATTTTAACACGGTTTTCAAGTATTTCTCTTTTAATGGCCAACTGATAATTAAAACGCTTAGGTTGGTAACTTTGAGCCTTTGAGGCCCATGAACATTTGCTACTTGTGCAATTGTTTTTTTTTTGCTTACCTTATGGCAATTGAAATAGAAGATACGACACCATCAAATAGTTCGTCTACGTCTCCTGACAGTTCAGTTAATAATTACAAATTTCTGTAATGTCTCACGGTTTATTAATACATTTATTCTCCCCATTTCTTAAAAGGGAGGCATGTAGGTGGGATCCAAGTTCTACGCGCTTCGTAAATATAATTATGTGTAAATAAATCATATTCTTTCTAGGTTAATAGGACTGTAAAAAATTTGATCAGGGTGTTCACAACGCATTGGTTATAAAAGCTTTTTCAGTTACATATATTTTTTATTTCATTTTGGCCGCGAAATGTTTTTAATTAGACCAAAATAATAGTTGCTAATGTTTCAACAATAGTGGATTCATAACAAACTTGTCATACATGTTAGTACAGAAATGCATAAATAATTAATAAGACTTCTTTTGTAAGTAAGTTACATGTTTGCTGTGACTGCTTGATACATTTTAAGTTTTAAAGCTGATCATTTTTAAATCATTACCGTGTGTTGTAGTGGCACCCTGCTAATCTACCTCAAAGCAAACTTACTTTTACGACTAGATTTAAATTACTACGTTAGGTTAGTGAGAAAGTTAGGATTTTTCTATTTGAAAACGCGACGTGTACGTGGTACACGGCTTACGTTAACTTCGTTATTAATTAAGTAAGTGTGTGCTGCAATATCTGAAATCTTTGTTGATGTATAAATATGTATGATTACTATTCCCTGTATTTTATTGTTTTTATTTTACCAGTCCAATGTCTTAAATCGGATCTAGTTACAATACAACGCCATCTTGCGGTTGTTATTAATAATGTTAACATTATTTGCCCAGTGATCAAATTGATATTCTATTGGTAAAATATAAACAAAATATTTCAAAATTTTGACACATTGGCATCAAAAGACTTTGCTCGCTAAAATATTTGGAAACGGTACATGCTAAAATATCTATAAATTAATAAATTGGCTCCTGAAAATGCGTTTTGTTACATTTTGGAAATAAAAACATATTTTCGTTATTAATACTTATATCCTCCTGCTGTACAAATATTCATCAGAAATATTTACTACATTTTTTTTACGAATACAACTTTTAAAATAGTTTTAGAAAAGTAGATAGCATTGTGATTGATGAATATGTTTCGTTTATTTCCACAAGGATAAAGACAGAATGCTATTCAATTAAAAGTGCATAGTTGTTGTAGATTGACGAGATATTAAATTAATGAATGCCGTTCAGTCTTTGTCCTTCAACCACTAGTCATATTAAAAAGCAGCACATATATTCTCAAATAGGCAGTTACATCAAGTGATATTTACCAGTCTTATATGTTCAATAGTAATGCATAGTTAATGATTTATGATCAATGAAAGGTGCAAACCAGAGTACAAAAGTAACAAATAGCATATAACTCGCATATTAATAATAATTTATATTTCCTTTGTATTTTATTAGTATTGGTACAGAAATATACAACGATATATGCAATATATTTTTGTAATGTTTTAGATATAGTATGTACATTAATTGTTAACATATCAAAGACTACAACTTTAACTGTTACGTTTATTTTGAATATTTAATATGGAGGTTCAGTACAGTTGGTATTTATTTATTTAACAACAGAGTTCCGTGGACGGGCTTCTAGCTAGTCTATTCGGCGAAGTAACACAAAGTGTTCATGTTTCCTTTTTATATCGGTGAATTTTGTTTATATGCATAATTATTGTTAACTTTTGTTTCCCAGTTTATTGTAGTTATTATTTTTAATCGCGCAACGGGTGTGACCCGTCGCATTTATATTTTTGTAATTACAAAAGTTGTGTAATACCAAATAATTTTAAAATTTTACTTTGTGTTTACATATTGTAATGTTCGAATATTGTAACATATATTTTGTATCTGTAGGTTGGTAACTGCAACGAAAAAGTGACTTCAATATACGTAATTTTGGTGAATTCTAACTTGGAACGTATGGGGAGAGGGTTGCTAACTAGCTTTTCTCATCCTTTTAAGCTTAGAAAGCTTCTTATTTTATTAATCCATCATGGCCGTAACCTCATAATGTTCCGGGTTGGGATTTGAATAACGTAGGGGCCTTAAATAAAAATATTGTTGTTTTTGGAATAAAAATACAATTAAAAAAATATATTTTGTAAAAAATCTATATTACGTATTTTAAAAGAAGGATCTATTTTTGTTACGCTTTTAAGAGTAATTATTGCATTTTATACTGAATTTTAAAATTAAAATGTCATTGAAAAGTAATGTTGGAAATCGATTGTATTTACCTACCTTCTTTTAAATTTTATTCTTTCAGATTATTTTAGAGGATGATAAAGATTTAAATGATCCGGTATTGATTAAAAAGTATCTAGTAGGTATTAGTTTAGTAGAAGACACAATCAGTGGAAGCTTTTCGATTTGACATAAGCCGCCATCTTTGAATAATATATCATTTACTGAAACAGTGCTGCCATCTTTCGGAAGTTATTAACATCATTGGCCTCAAAAAACCTTTAGCCCAAACTCGATCCTTGTTAACTGCATTTAATTCTGTGCAACGCAATATTATTTCATGTTGTGGTGCTTGTGGCTTGTGGTTTTTTTTCCTGAGCCGACACATCGCATGCTTAGTAATAAACGGGCTTAACTCAAAAATCGTGAATTGTGGTAAATCGAGTTTAAAGTTTCGTAATTGGCACTTTTTGTTTCCATTGAATTATTTGGTATCATGCCATCTCTTTTTAATACGCGATTTTGGCTGGTTTAAGAAAGAGAGCCGAAAGTGCTGTCAGTTATAAGCCGTTTTAATACAATAACTAATTTAATGCCAATTTTGAGTTAGGCCCGTTTATTACTAAGCATACGACATGTCAAATTATATTATTTAAGAAAGCGCCATCTATAGATTTATCCGTATGAAAGTTCAAAAGTCAATACAATCGATTTCCAACTAATCAGCAAGATTAACATTTCTATAGGTATCTTGTTGTGACTCGCTTCGTGACCGAGGTGCCCGCAGAAGCCAATAAAGTAATAATTATAAACGTTGTACCTGGTTTATAATAACATGTAATATTATGGTCTTGTAATAAATATTTTGGACATCACACTATGCTTTAATTATTTCCCTTTTGTTATGCCTGAAGTACACGAGGCTAGAATTTCGTCGGTGACACTGCAAAACCGTGTAACTAACAAATTTATGATAGAGCAAAATAAACCTTACTGTCTTATTAAAAAGGTGCATTTTGCTCCTTATTTAAAATGTTACTTACGCCGTTTTGCAGTTTCACCGACGATTTGTTATTGAATGAGAACAGGGGCTGTAGGCACTTGCCCCACCGCCGACCATGCGCGGGAAGCGAGTAGAACAGCGATAAACTATTCATTTATACGGGATCTATATTTTTTGTTTCAACAAACTATAGTAGGGACACCGAGTGATGGCACTTGACATATCTGAAAATAGTGTTGTGAAACACTCCATTTAACTAAATGGAGTGTTTTCGTGAGTCGATTGTGTGACTGGCAGAAGAGTCTTCAGAGGTACCGTTAGCGTGGACCGTATTTAACTAAATGGAGTGTGTTTCACAACACTATTGTCAGATGTGTCAAGTGCCATCACTCGGTGTCCCTACTGTAGTAGAGTTCTCGCTGGCATTGTGAATAGCCAGTGATATATATGTCTCTTTTATTGACACAGGATCTATATCTTTTGTTTGTTTCTTGAGTGAGAAAATGGTCGATAGCTTATCGCTTTCTAGCCGGCAGGTGGATAAGTGCCCTATTCTCGGTGAAACCATATGTTTTATCGTATTGTTGGGTATGTCCCATTTGATGGAATGTTCCATGGAATGGAACTTCGAATTTTGTATTGAGCATTACGTCACAGCTTAATACAAATTGCGAAGTTCCATGGAACAAATGGGACAATTCAATTCAATTCAATTCTTTGATTTATGGCTACTGTCCAGTGGGACAATTCTGCCAGTGTCAAGGTTGGAAGTTACACGTGATCGGTGAAAATGCTTTTCCAGAAACAGATGCTGAATCATCAGTTGGGGAATCTAAAAATAAAACAAATTATGTACATTAACTACAACTACAATACCAAATCAATAAGGCAATTTACAACTTAATATTAAAATCATTAATATACTTAGCTAAAATATATACAAATGAAGTATTTACAAAAGTGAGGACATAACTAAGACTAGCTGGACGAAAGATGTAATCAGGAAGAAAGTTGTATAAAGAAACAGGAATATTAGGACAATTGAAAAAAATGTGATCTGGGGTTCCCTCCTCAAGACCACACTCGCACAGAGAATGATCCCGAACTCGGATCTTCGCCAGAAAATGGGGCGAACAAATATGACCAAGTCGCAGTCGAATTATAGTGGAGGTGGCAGACTTGTTAATTTTATTAAATTTAAAAAACCAAGGTTTTACAGGTAGACTTGGTTGAATGCCACCATAATGTCTACCCTTGGAGAGACGAGAACAATTCCATAAGTCAGTCCAGTGATCAACCAGATGGGACCTCGAAGTAGCACGCAAGTCTTGACTAAAACATTCCGAGTGGGAGGTGCAACCAATATCTATCGCTTGCTTCGCGAAAAAATCAACCCGTTCATTGCCTGCAATGCCTGCATGCCCAGGGATCCAAGCCAAAACCACATCAATGCCAAGAGTATGACAGCGATGGAGAACCTCTCTCGACTTAAGATTAATTAAGAGATTATCCCTTGATCGCAGGGGAACCTTATCCAAGGCCTGGAGACAACTCAAAGAATCTGAGAAAACAATAGATTTTGACATTTTGTGTGATTCTATGTAAGAGACAGCTTCAAAAATGGCAATAGCCTCTCCAGAGTAAACAGAAGATTGAGGGGGAGACTTAAAGTTTAAAACGACATTATACCGTGGAATCCAGACAGCTGAACCCACACAGCCATCTGAAGAGAGCTTGGAAGCATCAGTGAAAACAGGAATCCACCCATCCCATTTTTCAAATAATATTTTATTGAAAACCCGATTGGCTTCAATATCATTCTTTTTAATGCCAAAACAAAAATCAATTCTAGGATGAAACAGGATAGAATCAAAGCTAAAACTAAATAAAGGGTTGCCAACAGACTGGACCACCGGGGGACCATTACAGAATTTACGAAAACTTTTAATTAGGCAAGGAGTCTCCTTGTGAGACCAGTACTTAGAGGAGGGCATGACATCAGAAAGACGATTAAGGCGACACAATAAAGGGTGATCAGACGACTGCACAGCTCTGAAGAAAAAGCGATCAGAAAGGAATTGTCAGCGAAGCTTTAAAGGAGGCTCCAAACATTCTATCTGGAGAGCGTTGATGGGAGAAGATTTCATTGCTCCAGAAATTATACGCAAACACCTCGACTGAATCCTATCTAAAGATGCCAGAGCAAGTTTGCTACAGGGCTCCAACAAAAAAGAACCATAATCAAAGTGGCTCCGGATGATCGCATTATACAAAAGCTTTTGAGAATATGGATGAGCACCCCACCAAGCACCAGATAAAGCTCTCATAACATTTATGCTTTTCTCACATTTATCCTTAATGTGATTCAAGTGAGGAATCCCAGTTAAATGATGATCTAAAATTAAACCTAGAAATTTAACAGAATTAGACACAGGGAGCAATACCCCCTCAAGAAAGATACGGATGTCAGGAACCTGTCTTTTTCTAGTAAAAATCACAACCGAACTCTTAGAGGCAGATAAAGATAAGCCATGATCTAAGAGCCACGTGTTTAAGTAACCTAGAGCGGAGTTAAGAGACTGAGAACACTTGGAAATGGAGTTGGAGGCAAAGTAAAGAGCAATGTCATCAGCATATTGCAAAATATTACAAAAACAATCTACTGATTGACTGAGGTCAGCGGTATAAAGGCTATATAAAATTGGACTTAATACAGAACCCTGAGGAAGACCCTTCCAAATGGTTCTAGGAGGTAACAAAGAACCTTGAAAACGAACTGAGATAGAACGAGCCATGAAAAGATTGCAAATGACATGAACCATCTTCACTGGCAAACTCAATTGAAGCATTTTTTGCCTGAGAAGCGGAAGCTGAACATTATCATAGGCAGAAGTTATATCTAAAAAAACACCAACAAGGTGATGACCTCTGGAGAAAGCTAAACGAACATCGGACGTAAGAATACTTAAACTATCCATAGTTCCCATGCCTCTACGAAACCCAAATTGGGATTTGGAAAGGATTCCTCGACTTTCTAAAATCCACTCGAGCCTATTCTTAATTAAATGCTCTAGGATCTTTGAGAGAACAGATGAAAGAGCAATAGGTCTATAACTGGAGGGGTCACTGGGATCTTTACCAGGTTTTACAATGGGAATAATAATTTGGTTCTTCCATGAATCAGGGAGGCAGCCGGAATTATAAATATGATTTAACAGGGAAAGGAAGAAAATTTTAGAAGAGTCAGAGCACCGTCTAATGAAAGAATAAGGAATTCCGTCTATTCCCGGAGAAGAATCTTGAAGATGATCCAACACAGTAGAAATTTCCCGAAAAGAAAAGGGATCATCCATACTGTCAGAAGAGAAAGGAGACAAAGGTGGAGGAAAGCAATCTTCCGGCGGAACAAAAGCAGGCGCTAATTTATCCAAAAAACCCTCCAACCAGCTAGACGGATCATTAGACAGTGGGTTCGAATCAGACAAAGATCCACGAAATCTTTTTATGATCTTCCATACTAAGGAAGAGGGCGTACGAGGAGACAGGTTCTCGCAAAAACGAGACCAACCAAGACGTTTTTTAGAGGATAACAAACGCTTACAACGAGCATTAGAAGCCTGGAACTCCAAATATTTTTCCAGATTAGACAAATCCACAGCAAAAGCATCTTCAGCCTCATTTCTATTTTTAATAGCTAAAGTACAATCAGCATCCCACCACGGAGGAGAAGAAGCCCTGCGAAGTGAAGAGCTTTTAGTAGGAATATTAGAATTAGCTGAAAGAATTAAAATTGAGACAAACTTAAAATACAACTCCAGAAAATTATCAGAAGAAACAGGAGGAAGGAGCGCTACTTCATTAGAGACCAAAGAAGAAAATTCAGGCCAGTCAGCTTGTCCAGTTCTATACTTAAGAAGAGGAGGAGAAGATAAAAACGGAACAGACACATCAGAGGTAAAAGAAATAAGAATAGGAAAATGATCACTACCATGAGAATGGGAGAGAACCCTCCAGGAGAGCCTAGAAGCCAAGTAAGGTGATGTCAGAGTTAAATCCACAGAGCTAGGATTTTGCAAAGGGGATGATCTCCTAGTAGGAGATCCATCATTCAACAGGCACAAATTAATGTTGTCAAAGACATTTAAAAGATGAGATGAATTGTAATCGCAGGAATGAGAACCCCACAAAGTGTGATGACAGTTAAAATCCCCCATGACAACAAAAGGGCCAGAGAGAGAGGAAAGGATTGAGTCTAATTCAGCAATAATCGAGAGATTAGGGTGAGGAATATAAAGGGAAATGAAAGTAGAATTAAAAAGTTATACAGCAACAATATTTATGCCTGAAGAATGAATGGGGATAGGAACTAAAGAAAAGGGAAGAGAACGTTTAATAAGAACGGCACAACCGTTCCAACCATCAACACTGTCATCCCGAAGACATGAGAAACCTGAAACCCTAAAAAGGGACCCAGGCTTTAACCATGACTCCGAGATAGCAAGAATTGAGGGATTGAATTTGTTAATGAGATGAATGATTTCATGTTTTTTATGTCGAATGCTTCTACAATTCCATTGAATGGCTGTATAAGCCATTATTGGTCATAAGGACAGACGTCAATTGATTCAGCAGTTCTGAGACATTGTTCGGTATAGCATCAGAGAACTTCGAAAGAAGATTCACTAATGTGCTGATAAGCAGCTTAATAAGGTTATCATTTGGAGTAAAATCAGGTTCAGAGTCATTGAGTGCACAGCCATTTAATTGAGTGGATTTCGGAGAATGAATGATTGCGTTGTGAGCAGCTTTGTCATAGCCCTTCTCCAGAACTGGGGCTGGGCGACGAGGAACAAAGATTGTTTTTTTGTGAGAAACCGGAGGAATAGAGCGTGATGGAGTGACAGGAGAAGGAGGAGATAAAGGAGCCAAGGATTCTTGAGTCAGGGGAAACAAGGAAGGAGAAACCGAAGAGCGAGTAGTATCAGCAAATGAACGCCGAACAGGGCGAAAGCGACGAGCAGCATCAGAGTATGGGATGTTTTCCTCTGACATCACCAACTTTATACTTTTCTGCCTAGAGTGCTCAGGGCAGGAAGAATTTGTGGCAAAATGCATGCCAGAACAAAATAGACAAGAAGCCATTTCTGCACTGACAAGACAATCTACTCCTTCATGGGGTTGAGCGCATTTAAAACAGCGGGGGTTAGACCTACAATTCACTTTAATATGTCCAAACCGGCAGCATTTATTACATTGAATGGAAGGGAGCTGATATACATCCACAGGAATAGAGGTATGGAAACAATAAACTCTTTCGGGCAAAGATTGCCCCAAAAAGGTCAATGAAACAGTTTGGGTAGGAACCCAGGACACTTTTCCATCCAGTGAACATTTACGGTTAAGCCTACGAGCCTTGATAACTTTTGCGGAGCAGTCAATAGAGCTGACCAGCTCCTCTAGGGTCCAGTCGACAGGAATACCACGAACAAGGCCCATCCTTGTGATACTGAACATTGGAATGATGGAGGTAAATTGAGGGTTCTCATTGAACAGAGCACTCTCCAAGAACTCATTAGCCGAGTCTGCATTAATAAACTCAACCACAACTCGATTACGACCGCCAGATCTGATTCCACCTTTACAAATACCCTTAATGTGGTACCTGTGAACAAGCTGAGCGAATTTCAGAGTACGAAGAGAGGAACCAATGGAGGCATCCTCCACTGTCTTTGTAACGTGGACAATGAAAGGACCCGAATCAGCAGAGCCATATTTTAATTTTGTACCAGGAGCAAATTCCGGAACCGTAAAAGTATGCTGACGCCGGCATCCTAGCATCCCTTTTATGATTGTTGTCCAAAACACCAGAGTCATTAGGACCCCGTTTGCGAGAACTAACTTCCCCCAAATCAACTACAGGGACAGAAGTCCCACCGCCCCCATCAGGGGGCTCCTCGTCCAACATCAATCAATACTTACCAAATTACAGCTACACAACACTACAACTCAAACACACTAAAATAAAAAACTAAAACTACAATAATTACACTAATTCTTAGAGAATCAACTGAAATAAGAATTAAAAAGGGCAAGAGAAAATTTTGCACGTGTAACAACCAGACACCGTCAATTGTTTCTCCAACAAATGGGACATACCCGTATTGTTTTGAACTTGGCAGCCATTCCTGTCAAGTAAATAAGCGATATTATACCTACTGATGTGCCAAAGGAAACTTTCCAAAATTGCGGAAAATTTCATGTAGGAAAATTTCGGAAACTTCTCACAATTTTGTATGGGGATTGAAACTTTCCGTTTCTTAAATTTAAATTTCCTATATTTCTTGTAAAGGTTTCCGGAAATTTCTTGCATTTATCCAGCTTTTTGGAAACTTTCCGCAACTTGCACATCAGTAATTATACCGTTGACAATACCAATATGGTTTTACCGAGTAGAATGGGCCCGCAGTTTCAATACCTTTTAGCGGGGTAACTTACCGTTTACCTTAATGAGCGCAGAACACGGCAGCAAATCGTATCGCAGCTGGCAAACTGGCGTTACTTCGTGTGTTCATAAGTTTTGAGATTAAATAACCTTTTTTTTTTCTTTAGTTAAGTGTATACATTAACCAATTTACTACTTAATAATTAGACCTAGATATTTTCCTAGCACGAACGACGTGTCGTTAGTGCTTGACACAATAAAAACATCGACAATCCTGTTATCGATAATTACCACGTCAATATCATAGAGCGATTTTCACTGATTTATGTAAAATATTAATTAATAATAAAATAGTTTTGATATTAACTTATCATTGTTATTTTAATTTTGAAAACGCACCACGTTGGTATATGAATCATATCATAAGTCAGATGATTATATTTTGTTCCTGTTAGGTACGTCAATGAGTTTTAGGACATTGTGAACATTTTCTTAATAACTATCATACTCGTAATGATATACAATTATTTCCTCTATGAAGTTGAAGAGGTGGTTATCGATAACAGGATTGTCGATGTTTTTTTTGTGTCAAGCCCTAACAACAAATCGTTCGTGCTAGGAAAATCTCTAGGTCTATTAATAATTATTACTCAAAATGACAGCCTCTATTCTACAGGGTGTCCCAGAAACCGACGTCAACCCGCCTAGGGCTGATAGAGCAGCTCATAAGCTATCGATTTAACCCCCATGTTTGTTCAGCAATTGTTATTAGTTTCCGAGATATTGATCATTTTAATCGGAATTTTTGTCATTTTTCCTTATGTCCGTGATACGAAAATCCCCTAAATACCTGTATTAATTTACAGTTTTTTCAGTGTTTTCTTGCATGATGAGAATCACTGTGAAATAAGGAAGTTTTTAAAGCTACATGCCACAATTTTTTTCATGACATCTTTTTGAGTAAACGCACTAAGTTTGTTTTTCCATACTTGGTGAAAAACAAACGCGGGGTTCTCTTAGTATGGAGAAAGTAACTGTGCGTTTACTCAAACATTTGTAATGAAAAACAAATTGGCATGTAGCTTTAAAAACTTCCTTATTTCACAGTGATTCTAATCATGCAAGAAAACACAAAAAATATTCGAATTAATACATGAATTTAGATTTTTTTCGTATCACGGACATAAGGAAAAGTGGCAAAAATTCCGATTTAAATGATCAATATCTCGGAAACTAATAACAATTGCTGAACATACATAGGGGTTAAATCGATAGCTTATGAGCTGCTCTATCAGCAGGCTATTACCCCTGGTCCCACCAACACGTCCCCCTGGTGGGTCCACGGGTATTTTTTTTTACCCGTTGTCCTACTGTTCTAAACAGTGATCGTCAGTGGGTCTACTGGTAATTTATTTTTACCATGGTCCCATCGCACTATGTGGTAAACATTCATTAAAAATTATAGCTATTTTGTTATTTTAGGGTGTTTCCTCGTGGTCATACTATTTTTGTCCTACTGACTTTCGACGGAGCCTGAGGGCGGGGCTCCTGCTTCTAGGTGGTTTTGCCCTTCGGGCATCTAAAGATACCTAACGAACCTAACCTACCTACTTTTACAACCACAATTAGTATTTAGTGATCAAATCTAGGTTCACTTTTTGACTAGTATGACAAAATAGTATGACCACGAGGAAACACGTTTATTTTATAATCTCATTAGTTCCGTGCATTTCCGCTTTCGTCAGAAATCATTTATATTCCGCAAAAGTAGGTAGGTTAGGTTCGTTAGGTATCTATAAATGCCCGGAGGGCAAACCGCCCTGAAATAGGAGCCCTGCCGTGAGGCAGGGCTCCGTCAAAAAGAGCAGTGGGATCATGGTAAAAATAAATTACCCGTAGACCCACTGACGATCACTGTTTAGAACGATAGGACAACGGGTAAAAAAAAATACCCGTGGACCCACCAGGGGGACGTGTTGGTGGGACCAGGGGTAATAGCCGCTATCAGCCCTAGGCAGGTATATACGAGCTCCTTGACGCCTTGTTGGTAAAAATGGAGCGGAGTGACACCTTCATATAAAACGCCCCACCATGCCATCACACTCGCTGGATGATGGGAACGCGATACATTTCGTGCTGGGGTGAAACATCTTTGCTGCTATTGGCGTAAACTTTACTGTTTTGTCGGTTGAACTTTTCTTCAAACGTGAAGATTATTTTTTTCGCATGTCTTTTAAGCAGCATCGGACAACGTTCGCAATTAATCAATTAGTCGTAATTAACGAAGGCGATCATTAAAAAAGATTGTATTTCAGTATTTTGTTTACCGCAACACGCGAAATGTTAGTCTGCAGAGCGATTTTTTCTGGGTGCGACATGAATTTCGGAGAAGTCGCTCTCTGATTATTTTGATGTTCACCGTCGTCCTTACAGACCGCGGGTCACCCGTTTTGGCGATCTTTCAGAGAATAAGTCTCCTTGTAACGTTTTATGGTGTAATATATAAAGTTGCAGCTAATCCCAAAACATTTTAAGACGAGGAAAATCTCCATTGGTTATTTCCAAATTCAAATTCAAAATTCAAATTCAATTTAATTGAAATAAATACTCAAAAACATACAAATAGAACACAAACATTCCAAAATCAAAATTGAAAAAAGAATTAGAGAGAGAAAAAGTTTGTCTCAAAACTCATGAACACACGAGGTATGATTATGATTTTTGTGTCGTCGACGACGTTATGGGGTTTGTAGTCGACTGTGACGTCCAATAGGAAGGAGAAGAGGAGAATAAAACGATTCATTGCAGCCAATAAATTTTGTAATATATTTTATTGCTGATCAATTCATTAACAAATAACACATAGACTTAGAACCAGAAACAACAAAATAAATACCTAATCCATGGTAAAACAGAAAAAGAAATGCATCAGTAATATTTTTCTATAAACATGAATTTCCTATACACGAATTATGGGTAACATTGTACAGATATACATTTTGTAAATATACAGTTCGATTATTTTAATAATTCAAGTATCTAAATTAGCTAGGCTTGAACTGGAATAAAAATAAAATTGTACTAAAAAATACTAACACCCATGGAGGCCGCTTCACCGCTCGCCCTGCAAGTCTCGCCGTGTCAAAGTCGCTTACAGTGAGAAGAATATATTTGTATCTCACTGCAATATTTTGACGGGCAACAATGGGGGCGAAGCGGTTTTTTTTTTTGGAAAAAAATATCACGAGACCAGAGTAACACCCGAGTTTTAAATGCACATAGTTTACACACCAGTCACCAGGAATGTTCTATTCAGGCTAGCGCCCGCGGCCGCGGCCCGCCTCATTCTACTCAGCTCAAGCGGGGCCCTCGCAGCCGCCGCCTCAGCCTATGTACGAACTGGAAAGCGAGAAAGAATCATTTCACTGTCCTCTTTTTCATTTTTCTCACTCTCCCGCTTTTCGAGGGCTTGCTCTTGAGCGATATGCTGTCGAGGTCGGGCAGCTCCGCGTCGGGCAGGCCGCCCAGCGGGTTGTCGTTGGCGTCGCGCTCGGGGCCGGCCGCGCCGTTGGCCAGCGGCGCCGCGGCCACCTCGTCGTCGGACTCGGGGTAGTTCCCGTTAGTTTCGTATCTTTTGTAGGGGACGTGTCTGTAGTCGACCTCCTCGTCGGAATCGGCGCGATCGAGTCGCCCGTGCCTCAGATTCTGCAGGGATTGGTTCTTCTGGAGTTCCGGGGGGAAGTCGCGGATGTTGGTTTCCGAGGTTGATTTGGAGCAGTAGTCCTCCTGGTCGGAGGAGTAGGTCGCGCGCGCGGGCCGCTCGAAGGGCGCGTGCGCGGGCGGCATGCGCAGGCGCACCTCGGGCCCGCCGCCGTAGATGTCCGTGAAGAACCGCCATAGTTCCTCGCTGAGTTGCGCGTGGTCCGAGCCGTGCTTTAACACGTATGTGATGTTGCCGTCCACCTCCTAAAATATGAGCGAGGTTTGAAAATTATATGACGATCAAAAGATGGTCAGCGTGGTAAGTCTAGTTGTTCATCCTGCCTAAGGAGCTAGCTAACACACTGATGAGACAATTTAAATTCGCCAGTTAATAATTCACAACAAGTGCAGTGTTCACCAACAATTAAACGGATGGTTAGCGGTTTAACGGTTGTCAAGTGTATTGACTAACAGCTGATTAAGACTTAACCTTCTGTTAAATTGGTTGGTGAACTCGGTCCTAAGTCTGCTGTACCAGAACCGATCGTGGTGGAGATCTTTGAGGTAAGCGTATGATCAGAAATGCCTAGAGCTTAGTTTGGGACTCAGTGAATTTATGTGAGATTGTCCCATGACATCATATTTATTTATTGTGTTGTTAATTATGATCCCATTGTTGAGTGTTGTTAATGATGTTATTGATTGTATTGTTAATGTTGTCGCCGGTTATGACGATGTTTTTGATTATTTTGTTGGTGAAGTTGATGTGGGTTATAATGAGATTGTTGATGATGTTGTTTTGTGTTATGATTATGATGAGGTTGTTGATGATATTATTGTGGGTTATGATGACGTAGTTATGGAATATGATGATGTCGTTGATCGTGTTGTTAATGATGTTGTGGGTTATGAGTGTTATAACGGTTTTGTTAATTGTGTTGTTAATGATGTTGTTGCCGGTTATGACGATGTTGTTGATGATGCTGTTATGGGTTATGATGACGTTGATGTCGTTGAGTGTGTTGTTTATGTTTTGGCTCATGACGATATCGTTCAGTGCGTCGTTAATGATGCTGTCCTTGTCGCCGTGGCTGGCGGCTGACCTGTTTGAGCACGACGCCGGAGTTGTCGACGGGCGGCGGCGGCTGCTGCGCGCGGTCGCGCACGAACGCCTGCCACTGCCTGAACCAGTGCATGCTGATCGCGTAAATAGCGTGCGGCCGGTCTTGCTCCTTTGACATAATACACAGTTTTAAATAAAAAATATAAAACTCACAAAAGTTTACCTAGTCCCAATATACCGGCAAATAATATATCATCTTTGTAATTCGTTAGCTGATTAAATAAGGTTAAAAATGGTATATAACAAATGTTTGTACATATAGTAGTTTAAAAAAGTGAAGTATTTAAAAAACTGTTGCCGACCCGTTCATACTAAATATACGGGACTTGTATTAACACATCGGCAATAGTTTTTTAAACTAAGATTTGTCAAACATTTGTTATATACCATTTTGAACCTTATTTGATCAACAAACGAATTGACAACAATTCATTTTGTGCTAAGGTAGTAAAATAAAATACCGTTTCTAGATTTTCCACTGCTGATTACAGTAAAAATATCTTTGGATTTTTTTATGCAGTCGTTTTTTTTATATTTAGGAAAAACAGTAAAAAAAGTTGGATTGTGAATATTAGGAATACACTTATAGTGCCCTTAGTCCATTTATTACCAAAGGAATTGGAAAACATATACAACTGTCATGTTAATTTTTTATCTGTCTGACGGATTACTTGATTCTAACGACACGCTTTCGATTCTACGCAAAATAATTTATTTATTTTAATGGCGTCTACAAATTATGTAATTAATTAAATTACGCAAAATAACAAATTTTTGAACGAACGGCAGCGAATTATTGACAAGTGAGTGACATGACATGACAGTGTTCTGTTTTTGTTTAAAGTTACTTTTTTTATTTTATATCAGGCTAAGATCACGACATCAGAATTCCTAACTTTGTATATACGGTCTTTTTAATGACTATTTCTTTAATAAATTATTAACGAAGAATTTAAGTTAAATAAAGAAAAACCAAGAAATACGGGTAGTCTAATTTTTAACCAGCTATTATAAACGCGAAAAAACAATAATGCCTTTTTTTTTGAAATGTTGTCAATTGAATAATAACAATACAATTGGTCAACTAGTTCTTGATTGGTTGTCAATTTTGGTGAGTCACATTTGTAGGTAATCGTATGAGATGTAAGTACAAAGATTATATATTATTTACCGGTCCTGTAATTATTAATTATAAGTTATTTTAAATAAAAACACGTTCGATGAATATTCGAGGTTATGTGTCAAACAGTACTAATTTGTTTACATCTTTGGCAATTTCAATTGACACAGACTATACCAAAACGACTGATAACGTCATAGACAAGACCGACAGACACATGGTCTTTCAACCCCATGGTTTGAGTTACCTGGAACTGCGCGTGCAGGTCGTAGAAGGCGCGCAGCTCGCGCGCGCGGCGGCTGCGCAGGCGCTGGGCGGCGCGCGCGCAGGCGGCGCACTCGTGCACGTGCGAGCACGCCGGCCCGCCGCCGAACCTGGCCGGGTAGTGAGTTAGTAGGTATTACATTTAAACGGACTTATTTTGATATTTAAGTTAATTTTATTTTAAACAGAATTGGTGAAACAGTTTTTCAAAAATTCATAAATATCTTTTATATTATAATTAATTAATTAATTAATTATTTTTTATAAGCCTTTCCTAGTATTTATTTTAAGTAATCTGAAAAACTTTTCTCCTATTGTTCCTGTGAATGTAGTAATACGCCAAAGTTACCAGGGATCCAGAAAACTTAAAAAAATACAAAGCAAATTTCGATGAATACAACATATTCAAAAAATAATAAATATATTCCAAACTATTAAGGAGCTTTATTGACTATTTATTAATTCCCATGATCTTTTAACCAGGGCACTTATTATGCAGGTAATTTTACGGCGAGCGTAAACGAGAGCTATACTGCCCTCCTACGGAAAAAAGGCACATCTACTATAATAACTGTATTGCACTTCCAACCTAATTATAACCGCTGAGAGTTCAATATGCTTCTTTAAATTAATTGCACTTGTGCCTTTTCTCCGTAGTGGGGCAGTGTAGCAGTTGTAGAGTAGTGCTAGGTTCAGTGATGCTGCGCGGCCTGGGCACTCACTTGGAGTAGAGGAACTCCCAGAGCGGCTGCGGCACGAGCGCGGCCAGCTGCGGCAGCAGGCGCGCGCGCTCGGGCCGCAGCCCGCCGTGGGCGCACACGAAGTCGCCGTTGTCGATGGGGCCCGGCTCCGCCCACGTGTTGAACCTGAGCGCCAGGGAAGTACGACACATTACAACCAAATACATTCAAATACTTTTTCATCTCACTAGCTCGGAAAGCCCTTTCTGTTTTTTTGATATCTATTGAGAAAATCGCTTTTTATCCACATGTGTGAAGAAAGAGTTTTGACATTTGAAGGCAGCTAACAAAACGTAGAACGTTAAAAGTGCTGAATTTTTAACATCACAATGAATGAATTGCATCGAGTACAAAACACTAAATACAGTCTTACAACTTTATTTTAATTCATAAATATCAGCATTCAACATTAACCTTCATTTTTGTTGTAAAAAATGATAAAATGTTCGATGTGCGAACAAAACGCGTCCGAAATAATAAAAAATAGTAGTTTATGCAGCAGTTGTATAAGAGAGGTCAAAAAAGACGAGTGGTGTGGTTACGATGTGAGCCGCAGGCGAACATCGTAAAGCACGACGCCACGAGTATTTTTTGACTTAGTTATACACCGTTGCATACAATACTTTTTCTACGACTAGGTTTCAAATAAAATGCAAAATTAAATTAATATACCTAGGTTAGAATACGAACGAACGAAGCACAGAACAACAAACGAGCGGGAAACATTCGAAAACAACAAAATATGTGTCTATGGTTAACTTTGTTTTTAAATTGATGTGCACTTGCCAGGTTTCATATTTTTTTTAAAAGTTGCACAATCGATTTAACTTGTGAAATAGGGACTAAAAACACCTAATGATTTGAGAAATGAATTCTTTTACCTGATTGGTCGATTTTAATATAGCTGCGTTCTGGTTGGTTGATACCAAATAAAATGTTTTTTTTAAAGAGTTAAATTAGTAAAAGAGTTTACATACCAAAAAGAACCTAACGTTCCGATTGACAGTCAATGTGTATTGTGATTGGTGGTTTAATTTGGTGAAGTATTTTGATTGGTCAAATTTACCTAGGTGTAAGCTTTGGCAGCTAGGCATATCGTTTTGGCTCAAAAAAGCACAAGTGCTGTTAAGGGGAATAGACTAGATAGACTTTTCTACGGAATGTTCTGTGGACATATTATCTATATTCTTATATTAGTGTTCGTGACTATATAAATGACAGATAAAAGTACAGGAGTAGGAAAAATACTTTACTCACTTACGTCAACGTTAAATATATGCATGTTTTTCTAGTTGGTTTTGTTATTAAAACTGAGTGATTCGAGTGATACTATTAGCAGTTTACGAGGGGTGGCTGAAAAGTTATCTACCTAGCCTATGTGTAGTTAAAAAAAATACTGGCCACTATGAATAAATTTTTATTGACTGTTCTTTTTTCAAAATTTTGGACACTCATTTGTTCGTTGCTTTTCATTTGTTTTTTGCTCGTCATTGCTTGCATCATGTCGCTTGAAAAAACTAATTTGATTAAAATTGAGCAGCGTGCATTATAAAATTTCTTTCTAAGGAAGGTAATACGCCATCCCAGATCAAACAGCGTATGTTACCTGTATTTGGTGATTTGTGCCCTTCCGATTTTACCATAAAGTTCTGGTGTAAACAGTTTAAATCGGGTCGTGAGAGCTTAGAAGATGATCCTCGTAGCGGACGACCAATTTCTGCTGTCACTGAAGAAAATGTGGCCAAAGTGAAAAAAGTTATTCTAGAAGACCGACGGGTGAAACAGTGGGAGATAGCTAGAGATGTGGGCATAAGTAAGGAACGGGTAAACAAAATAATTCATGGTCATTTATATATGTCTAAGGTAAGTGCACGCTGGGTCCGTCCCCAAAATGCTGACTCCGTTAGACAAAGACAGACGTGTCAGATGTTGTGAGGAATTTTTAGACATGAGTCGCGGGAAAGAGGAAGAAATTGTTTCCAGGATTGTGACGTGTAATGAGACTTGGATTAGACAATGGGACCCAGAAAGTAAACAATACAATGGAAATTCAAAGACGAAAAGCCTCCTCGGAAGTTTAAGGTTCGTCCTTCGGCTAGTAAACTCATGGCGACAATTTTTCGGGATTCAGAACGAATTTTGCTCATTGATTATTTGCCAAAAAAAACGACAATGAATGCCAATTATTACGCAAATTTACTTTGCCAGCTGAAGCACGCTATAAAATAAAAAAGGAGAGGCAAACTCGGCAAAGGAATTTTGATTTTGCACGACAATGCACCTGTGCATACGGCTCGCACAACAGAATGCCATGAACAGAAATTGCTTCGATGTCATAAACCATCCCCCTTACAGCCCAGATTTAGCCCCCTGTGACTATTTCCTATTCAGACTTCTGAAGAAAAATCTCAGGGGACGTAGATTTTCTACCGATGATGAGATGATAGCCGCCGTGAACGACTATTTTGACGAGAAACCGAAGGTTTTTTTTTTTACGGTTTAATTTCATTATTTGATAAGTGTAACAAGTGCATTTAGGTAGAAGGGGATTACATAGAAAAATAAAAAAAAAACACCCAGCTACGTCTTTTCTTTCATAGTCAGGTAGATAACTTTTCAGCCTCCCCTCGTATGTGATTTTTTCCGTAGCTGTACCTTTACAAATACTTGTTGAAAAGTGCTGTCAAAAAATTATCTGACAATTTAATCATTATCACATTTTTATTAATTAAAGGATTCAATAACCTTTAAAATGACGCCCCACACTCATACCTTATCTTAGATTAAATAGGGTTTATAGCTGCTTGAAGTCAACATACCAAAAGGTGCGATTTTTTTGACGCCGAGTGTAGTTCAGGAGAAAAACGACTTTGAAAAATGTGTCCACAAAATGACGTTTTTGACAGTATCTCGGTGACGGTTCAAGATAGGGGGCTGAAAGTTAGGGTGTTTCTTTATTATGAGATAGCCAACAAATGACATTATAACAATCCGATATTCGTCACAGGGGCCACTTCTCCTTCCTTAGCCTGCTAGACCCTTTGTATACATTTTCGCAGCCGCTGCCATTCGTAAATAATAAATTGTTTTTTTAGTTTTGCTTGGACCTGGAACTCAGAACTTCGCGGTCTGATTTTACAACAGTAAGGTTAACATTTCCGAGCATGGAGAAAATAATAATTAAGGACTTACTTATTAATCCATTGCTTAGAGATATAGAACTTGATATCGTTCTGTTCCGCAGTAGTAGAATCCAATATTTCGGCTGCTTTCTGACGCAGCACTGCCATTTGTGGATTTACTTTCCTGTAAAGTAGAACATATTGGCTAGTTTTCATGTTAACATATTGTGATATAGGAAATATTTTTTTCCCAAGTGTCGAACGAGGCTAATGATTTTCAGGTGCATACGTGTACAGATTAAGTGCTTAATTAAATAACATCGTATTTCGTCGGATAAGTTCGCAATAAAAGATTGACCAAAACGGTGCGTATACGCAGTGAAAATCGTATGAAAATCCGTACAGTTGTTTTTGAGATCATAGCGAACATGCGTACATACAGACAGACCGAAACCAAAGACCAAAATATTTGGATATTTGTTTGGAAATGAATGCAGGCAGGGTTAATTATGCAACTGTTACATAATAGTTAATTATGCAACTGTTACATAACCCTAAACCAGGTTAAGGAATTCAGTTTCCAACGTAAAATATACTCAATAGTACCCACTTGTATGTTAGTAAGGCTGAAGCTCTACTGTGATGTGTGATTTAACCTGAGTAAGGGTTAATAGATAATTATGCAACAGTTACATAATAGTTCATTATGCAACAGTTACATAATGAAAGCCCTTAAGATACTCTCTCTCCCTTGAAATATTCGATAGGTGTAATGCCATAATGTGCACCTGTAGAAGAGCACGTAGGCCTCCGTGTGGTGCAGCAGCGGCGGCGCGAGCGGCGTGACGCTCTGGTCGTCGAAGGTGTACCAGCCGCGCGGGTTGCGCGCCACGCAGGTGTAGTGCCCGCCGCCCGCCGTGCCCGAGTGGCAGATCACCGCGCACAGCGCGTACCGGGTTATCTTCGAGGTGCAGTCTGGACAGGGAAACGGCTCGTAACTACTACTGTTTCATCGCGGCGGGACATACTTGTGGGATGTATGTAAACTCTTTATTGCACAAAAATATAAATATTATAATAGTATGTGTGGTGTGAAACTCATTGATAGAGTAAGACATGAAAAAATCAAACAGAAATGTGGAATAAAAGAAGTAATGTAGTGACTAAGATTGAAAAGTGCATGCTTCGATGGTTCGGTCATTTGCATACGTCGTTATCGCGGGAGCAAAAACAAATCTATTAAAGAACACATATAACAGAATGTATGTTTAGTATAAATAGAATACTCTGCCTAAACTCTCTAAGCCTCTGAGAAGATCTTCATATCTAGCACGATGTTTTCTCTGGAAACGGTCAATCAAACTTATTTTACACTGAGTAAACGCTTCGCTTCGGATCGCGGGAACGCGGTGGATGCGAAAAGCACAAGACCGGTCTGAGTGGAGAGCCTTGGGGGAGGGCTATGTCCAGCAGTGGACTTCTTTCGGCTGACATGATGAAACGCTTCTATAAGTCAACGTGTCAAATTTATTAATTAGAAAAAATATTATGTCAAATCCAGTATTTTTCTCCAAAAATAGTTTTAACTTTTTAAATATATGTTTTCCATTTGTACTCGTATCTAATTTAGATATATTTTTGTATGTTTTTGTACATATCAAATCAACGAAGAATGACAAATGTCTAAAGTAGCAGGAAAAGTGACTGTAGAGGTTGACGTTACGATTGCGAATCTCTTTAAATATGTGCTGATCAAGTCAAGTACGGAGGTAAGATATTTAAAAGAAAATTTAAAAAATTTGAACTCATAGGTGAGCATTTCTAAAAAAGTTTGTACATTTCATTCACGACTTCAATTTGCAAAAAAAATTGCAGGTTGGTAGAGTGAATGAAGCTGAGCCTAAATAACATAGTCTCCCAAAATATCCTCATACATTTGTATGAAACTTTCCTTTTTTGTTACCATGAACCAAAGAAAGTTAGTAACAAAAAAGGAAAGATTCATACAAATGTATGAGGACATTTTGGGAGACTATGTTATTTAGGCTCAGCTTCATTCACCCTACCAACCTGCAATCTTTTTTGCAAATCGAAGTCGTAAATGAAATGTACAAACTTTTTTAGAAATGCTCAGGTATAAATGTATCTCGATAGGAGTGTCACTTCTGTTATTGCCTATTTGTCATAATCTTTCACTACTGTCAAATCGTTTTTGCTCCCGCGATAACGATGAATGGTCATTCGGAAAGGATGGATGAAAGAAGATTGACGAAAGAGATATACAGATCGAAAGTGAGTGGAAGGGTCGGAAGGGGCCGCCCTAGGCGTACTTTTTCGAATCAAATCGGAGAAATACTGGAAATGACCGAATCTTAAGTACCCGAAACCGACGTGCGTGCGTGACTCGATGTATGAATGTTGAAGAAGCGAAAGAAATTTGTCAAGATCGTAGCAAGTGGAAAGAAGTGGTCTCTGAAAGAAACAGGCGTGATTTAATGTAGGTATGTATGTATATAAATATTAAACTAATGTACAAAGGCGAACTTATCCCCAAATGGGATCTCTTAAAGCTAACCCTAACGTAGATAAGTGAGAACAATGCATAGGCTTGGACACATACAAGTTTGCACAAAAAATATCAAAAACAGATGATAATACTTATAAATAAATAAAATAATAAACCAGTACTCAAAGTAATATAAACTTAGTTATAATACACATATAATATGTATATAGTTGGCATCACGACTCATTCAGCCACAACGTTTTAAATTTCGCTTTAGAGAGACTACAGAAGGTGATTGTCTTAAGGACAATGGAAGCTCATTCCAAAGAACACTTTTTTTTTTTTTTTTTTCAATATCATAGGAAGGCAATCGAGCACACAGGCCACCTGATGGTAAGTGGAAACTGTGACCCATAGACATTCGCATTCACAAGACTGCAAATGCACTGCCGACCCTGAGGACTAAGATGGAATGCCTCTATGCTAGTGATTTCACCGGCTGTCTTATCCCCTAACCGGAACACAACAATGCGATGCGAACACTGCTGTCGCTAGGTAGCGCTGGCGGTAGGTTAATGGATAAGATGGTGGTACCAACCCGGACGGACCCTGCACAAGGTCCTCCCACAAGTAAATTTCATTTCATTTTATTTTCATTTATTTGTGTACGTAGATGCACAAGCACGTTGTGAAGTGCGAATAAAACAACTGTGATGATGATGATTAGGAAATAAATATGTATTCATAATTGAATAGTTGGAATAGGATTTATTACGGTCGTAAGAAACACCTGGATGCGAGTGACACAGTTTTTTTTATGACCTTAGAGCCGAAGATCCCTCTTATTAATATAAATGGACCGCAGCTAGTAGTTTCCATCGTGTTGCAAATGTTGCAATGGTCGTGGATCTGCTCGTGACCACGACCGCTACAACCACTACAACGCGATTAAGTCACGGTTTAGATTTTTAACAGTATGTGTGAACATCGCTAAATCTTAAAAACACGCAATCTTTGAGAATTCTTAAGAACGGTACATTTCTATGGCCATCCGAGTTATTTTAAATCTCCGTTAGTTCCGTGGCGTAGCACCGTTTGCGTTTAAAAAGTACTAGGCGAGTAGAATCTATTAGGAGTAGTACGTAGCAAGCAGCTCGTGGGCTACGAGTCGTAGCACAATGCGTAGTATGGCACGGTTCGTAGACACCATAGCGTAACGCGTAGTAGTGATTTGTATTTGAGAGGACAGTGTAGCGCGTACGTTACTCCATTCGTTAGAGCAGGGCCCGTATTCTAGGCGATAAAAACGTTGTCGTAGTTAATCTGTTATGACGTCACGTATTGTTATGACCTCAGCCGCCATTACTGTCAAGTAAATAAGAGCTATCAAAACGGTGACAATACGATAACAGCTCAAATACGATTTGCATTTTACCGTCTAGAATAGAGGCAAATTGTTTTAAAGTACTAGGGTCGCATTAGTTTCGTGAAGCAGTGCGTGTTGTTGTCAATCTTAAAAGATTCCTGTTGCTTTATGTTCTCCTATTTCTCTCACTATTTATTATTTATTTTTATTGATATAATTATAAGGAGAAACTTGCAATTACCAACTGGATATTATTTTCCAATGGTTTGCAGAAGGTAAACGTGCACACACAGTCCACCGGATGGTCAGTGGTCGATGCATTGCCAACTATGATGAAATGCCTCTCTGCTTGTTATTTATTTACCCGCTATCAAGTTAATATTGGTAAGTAACACTATGGTTGCGATCCGGACGGACCCTGCACAAGGCCCTAGGTTTGAACCTTCAGGTACTCCAGAAGTAGGTTCATACCTTTGTGCGTGTAGGGTGCCATGTTGAGGTCCCGCAGCGGGAAAGAGACTCGCGCAGCCACCTTGGCACTGAACATGAGCTCGTGCCGGAAGCGCTTCAGGTGCACGCAGAGCACTTCCGGCAATCGCACAACGCCGGAGCGCTTGACGCCGTTGCGGAGTTTGTTGCAGCGCGAACAGCTGAGGAGAAATATTGATTGAGGCGATTGTGATTCCTCGAACTCTTTGAAAGCAGTTCAAATCCACTGGTTCCTCTGTAACAGGATGGTTGGAGTGAGTGGGCAGGTATACCTGTACATGTTGTCTCCCTTGAGCTCGTCAGCACTGAAGAAGGCTGCGAGACAGTCCTGCAGCGACACGACGGGGCCCAGGAACCACGAGCGCAGCCAGCTCAGTAACCACCACATCTGAGGGTAGTATAACGTGGTAAATTATACAACTGTTACATAATAAAGCATATTATGATATCGAAAATAATTAATGTTAACCCATTAAGCCCTTAATTTATCAGTACACTGTTACGTAAAGAAGTCTCTGAGATTAAAGTACCGGATGGACATATATTTATACAGTCGATATCACTACAGCCATCAATAGCCTGTTTGATCTATGTAGACATTTCTTGACCTGGATATATTTATTATTTCGACGGTACAGTACATTCTAAACGTATTTTTGACAAACATCAAATTCATATATATCTGTCAGATCATGTCAGAGATCTCTCTTCAGGCGGGTGTTATGTCTGGGGATCGAAGTCCATTGGGATGAAGTTGGAAGTTTGGAAGATTTGGTAATAATATACAGGGTGTCTCTGACCTTGTGGCTTTGAATGCATGGATCATTTCTACTCCTGAAAATGAATTTCTTTTGTTCTGTAAGTTGTTAAAAATATGCCCAACAAAAAAACATTTTTTTTCATACAACTTAAACGTAATTTTCAATGTACGCGATCCAATTCTCTATTTTCCTTTAGCCCTCGTACCAAGGAAATGTCGCCCCCGTACCATGAGATAGTGATTATATGGCGAGTATTTAATACACTGATTTTACATCAATTAGTTATCGAAACTTGAGTTATTTTTTAATGATGCAGATCAAAATTTGTTCCGTTTAGCGAGTAGAATCGATCGTTGTATTTAAAGCCCCAAGGTCAGAGGCACCCTGTATAAGTATAGGTGACTTTTTAAATTGAATAATAGTGTTTTTATTAAGATTAGGAATTACTTTGATAATTGTACCTAATGATTTTACTATTTATTTTTAATATATTTTTGACGTGTGCATGCTATAAGCATTTGATTGATTGATTGATTGATTATTTTACAGGGCAAACTTGTTACGTTAAGTCGCCGCTAGATGTCGCTAAGTGGCCACATTCTAACTCGAATGATGGCTTCTAGTGTTTGTACCCAGGACTCGTGGTCGGGGTGCGGCAGGTGGTCGAGCAGCGGCTGCGCGCGCAGCACGGCGAGGTGCTCCCGCGACGGGATCGGCAGCGAGAGGTCTTGGAACGTCTCCACGCGCGTCGACACCTGGCACAACACATACTCATTCCAATTTGTATACTACAATAATAAAACATAAACGAAAAACACGGGCAATAAAAAACAGGCAGGTGTTCTTTTTTCCTTTTCTCTCTTTATCTCTCTCTCTTAAGATTTTGGTGTGTTTTCCTGCGGAAACTACGCAGGATATTTGAAATATTTTTTAATTTGCTATTTTTAGATTTATATAATGCTAGACTAAGTAGTACCATTTTAATATTAAATATATTAAAAAAAATGACTGACTACTTAGTTTCCTGCGGCGTTTCTTCTCAGCAGTGGTCTTTTCTTGTGAAGCGCTGGTAGATTATTGACGAGTAAAAGTGCCCGTGCGGCCTACTTACTGAATAAATGTCTTTATCTTTATCTTACCCCCTACGACTAAAGTAACCCGAGTTTACGGTATTTATTGGCTGTAGTACGGGTTACAATGGCGTTTCGAGTTTGGTGAGCACTGACCCGGTCGCAAATGAGGCACTGCACCGAGGAGAGCAGCTTCCCATCGAACACGTCGGAGATGATGCTGCGGTACCGCGCGCCGCCGCCGTCCCCCCCGCCGTGCGGCTGCTTGCTGGAGCAACACAACGATAACGATATGGACAAGGCGGAGGACCACAGCCCAGCTGATGGTAGAACAAATGTAAACAAAGTTACGTCACAGTCAAAGTGTCATTTCAGGGGATCTCAAAGTTCAGACCAGCAAGAAATATAACATTAAGTTACCATTTCGCTCGAACCGTGATAAAGAAATTAAAATCGCACAAATGAGTCACTGGAGAGCGATTACGACGGGAGCATGAATTGTGAAGTAACTTCTCACATCAATCAAGCGGCCCTCAACTTATTGACACAGGTGTATCGAGTCAATGATACCAGTGCAATAAATAAATTATGCATACAAAAACAGTTTCCTCGTCTTAAATTAATACAACAAAGAGTTTATATCAAAATAAAGTTTGCCATCAACAAATTAAATTCTTCTAGCTTGATTATATTACATGCTTTTTTTTTTTATAGAAAATCGATTTATTTTAAAGTCAGAGAAATGTTATGATAAATAAGTTACGCGTTGCAATACCCTAACAGGGTTGTACCTAGAATTAAGTTCCTTTTGTACAAAAATGCAATAAAAATAAATAAAAAGTTGGACGGTATAAATATATTGAATACTGCAAATATTTTTCGGTAACGGCAACACCTTTGTTTACATTTTTTCTATGGGAATAAAAATCCGACCTTAGTTGAGGCACTTATATATCCATTAACCTACCGCCAAGCAGCAGTGTTCGCATTGTTGTGTTCCGGTTTGGGAATAAGACAGCCGGTGAAATGACTAGCATAGAGGCATTCCATCTCAGTCCTCAGGGTTGGCAACTCATTTGCAGTCTTGTGAATGCGAATGTCTATGGGTCACAGTTTCCACTTACCATCAGGTGGCCTGTGTGCCCGTTTGCCTTCCCATGCCATAAAAAAAAAACTCAATGTTGAGGGTGCGGATTAGTTCGGTTTTTGTTTTTTTTTTAATTATAATGTAAGACTAACGTCGGCAGCGGGTCGGGCGCGTCGCTGCCGCTGGAGCAGGTCTCGTAGCGCTCGTCGACGTCCGAGCCCGACAGGGAGGACGAGGAGCCGCAGTCCGCCGACGCGCACTCGAACGCTAGAACAGATAAACACAATTACTGGTGGGACATTCCCGCCTGATGTTACTTTGTTACCACTGGTAACGGATAGGAAAAAAATCCCAGCCTCTCCACCACCTTATATTTTTTTACATACATACATACATTAAATCACGCCTGTTTCCTAGAGGGGTAGGCAGAGGCCACTTCTTTCCATTACATCTTTAATATAAAAAAATAAAAAAACGACAATAAATATTTATGTAAACCAGTTTGTTGGATCATCATCGTCATCTGATTAAGCTTCGACTTATGGCTCATTTTTAGAACTAATTATTTTTTATAATTTGCTTGTACAGTCGACGTCAAAGATGTGTTGAAATTTTTGCTCGTTATTTCAATGAATAAGGTGAAAATAATAATAACAATAAGCATCTTTGGCATCGACTGTACGAGCTTGACACAAATATATCTGTACAATAAAGTTTTTTTGTAATTATTCTCGATTTAAGTACACACAACATCACAACTAACTAACCATTAAAGACAGAGCAGAGAGAAAAAGAAAGAGATGTATATATGTGTATTATGTCAACTTCTATGCATTCTAGTGGGACTCTCTTTCATGCAATATTTCAGATTTCTGAAGTGTATACCAAGATGTGTTGCTGTGTGTACCAGAGTTTTCAAAATTCGCTCTTTCCATCTTGTATACCGTAAAATGGGGTGACTTTAGCAAAGCGAGGCGACTGATAATTTTTTGAATCGTCGATTTTGTGCAATTTCAAAGTCATTATTTAGCTCTTTCGCGACATAACTTTCATATGTCTCATATGCGAGCGAACAATATTTTTATAGTTGAAGTATTTTCAGACAAATTGGATTTAAAAACTTGGAAACAGAAAACACAATATTTTGACATGCTGCAGGGGTAACTTTGATATGTAATGTTTTTTTTCTACTAAGTTGTCTACCGTATTCTGCCTCAAGCTGGTTTAAGTTACTCCAAATAAGTAGTCGCTAATATAATATTTTTAATAAATTAACACCGTGTGGTTGCCGGGTTAGAATAGTGCCACTCCATGTCTTCCCGTGGAAGTCGTAAGAGGCGACTAATTGAATATAGGCTTGTAGTACTGTTAGGCGATGGGCTTGCCACCTGTCACTAATACGCTGGTAAACATCTTAGCCTAATTGTGCAAATTGTGGTTACAGAATTATCAACAAGTTTTTAGAGTTGTAGGTAATTCTGTAGCTCTGCCTACCCCACTCTGGGATTACAGGCGTGAAGGTATGTATGTATGTATGTAATAAATTATTTTATGATTAAATACGGGAGTTACAGAAGATTTATTTATAAAATTAATCAATCTAAAACCATTTTACGGTACTCCTTATTCGTACAACAGAGAAGCGTAATACTGACGACTGTGTGTGTGTGTCTGCACGTTGTAGGAATGTTGCGTGCCCGCGAAGCTCGCGGAGCGCCGGTGCTTGTTCGTAGCCTCTTGTTGCGCCATCCTGTAACCAAACACAATTACATGTTTGTTTATTTTACAATAATTGTACACCAGTAAATAAGTGAAGTGGCAGTGGGCGGGGCACATCGCTCGCAGGACTGATGGCAGATGGGGCCAGAACATTCTTGAGTAGCGTCCGCGGACCGGGAGACGAGCTGTAGGTAGGCCTCCAACAAGATCGCTGGCCTAGTTGGTAGTGACCCTGCCTACGAAGCTAGCGGTCCTGGGTTCAAATCCCGGTAAGGGCAGATATTTGTGTGATGACCGCGAATATTTGTTCCTGAGTCATGGATGTTTACTATATATTTAAGTATATATTTGTCTATATAAGTATTTATATCGTTGTCTAGTACCCGTAGTACAAGCCTAGATCTTAGTTTGGGACTAGGTCAATTGGTGTGACATTGTACACTGAAAAAAAAAAAAAACGAAAGTATTTCGGTTTAGGTTAAGAGAAAGAGACAGAGCTGTAGGTAGGCCTCCAACAAGATGGAGTGACGACCTTGTAAGGATCGCGGGAACGCGGTGGATGCGAAAAGCACAAGACCGGTCTGAGTGGAGAGCCTTGAGGGAGGCCTATGGCTAGCAGTGGACGTCTTTCGGCTGACATGATTGATTGATTGATACTTATTTAAACATGTGGAATATTGTGGAAAGTAAATAAATATATCAATATAACTTTGCAAGGTTTTTATAAAGACTATGTGAAAGATTCTATGTTCATTCCCAATGCTTTTATTCGTAACAAAAAAGGAAGTTCACATCGATGGATCACGGCGTTGAGCCATGAACGGAACAAACAAACAAACTAGCTTTTGCGTTTATTATATTAGTAAAGATGTGTACAGAAAGTAGATAATTATCCTATTTACCTAAGGTATCCGTCGGTCCTAGATTCGCTGTAAGAAGAAGCCGCGGGCGATCTCCGTCTCATCCTCGCAAAGAAAGGTGCATCCGTCGCTGTTAGGAACAATACAATTTAGTATTAATAACCTTAATTTATTTAATACTTGTGTCACACCCGGGTAGGCTACGTATTATAAAGATGAAGAAGAAATACAATATCAAGAGTTGTCAACCCTGAAAGCTAAGTTAGGCACTGGTCCCACCGCGAGCGAGTAAGCTATGAGCTATCGGCTATTTTCTAGCTCAAGAAACGAACAAAAGATAATAGCTTTCGTGTAAATAAAAGTGAGAGATATATATTTATAGTTTATAGCTGGCTGTTCACACCGCCGGCGAGGACACTCTTCCACCGCCCGGCGAGTAAGCGATAATCCCATAGAATTTTTACTAGCCTCCCGCCGATTGTCAACTGTTTCTAGTACATAATTTTACTAGTTGCTCGCCGAGCTCGCCGATATCTGGCGGTGGGACCGCTGTTTACTAGTTGACCGCAGCGGTAAAAGCTATCGACTATAAAACTAGCTCAGCGGTACTCAGCTTTATAGCCGAGCGTCAAAACTATCAAAACTTTACTCGCTTCTCGCCGCTCGCCCACTCTTTTGTAGTTTATAGTTCTACTAGCTTATAGTCTGTAGCCGGCGGTGGGACCAGTGCCTTACTATTTATTCTAGGGAATAAGTCTGGTGATCAAGATGGATGTGACATTACCCCAAATGTAAAATGCAAAACATGTAAACCTTTTTGCATTATATAAATCTTGGACTAAAATGTACTTGTCATTCTGTTTCTGTGTCGCTTATCTACACAGAGAAGTTACATATATTATGGTAAAAATATTGAATCCGCTCGACCGCACCGCTCCGTGTGCAAGTCAATAATAAAAATAAAAGCGCGATGGCTGATCAGAAAAACAACACAAATCAGGAGTTACAAATTTAAAAAAAAATACATCTAGCTGTTGTAGTTTCTACACTATTGAGTTGACCAGATTTCTTGAACTATAGGCTATTCACGTTAAGAAAATAGTGACTCATCGGCTTAGCCACGCCCTTTGACCAATTAGATCACAGTAAATTAGAAAGCCACCAATGAATACACCTTTACTTTGCAGTTGCACTGATGAGTCACTATTTTCTTAACGCGAATAGACTATAGAAGCAAATCCATACCAAGTAATATACGTATCTATATTAGTACATTGTTGCCTAGGCGCGGAAAGTAAGGGTTTTCCTGACGAGGTGGTTAGCAGGCCGAGCAACAGCGAGGCCTGCTAAAATACGAGTCAGGAAATCCTCGTTTCCGCCGAGGCATACATAATGCTTTTCTCAAACATATGAGGAAATAATACAAATACATTTCTAAAAAGCAAGTAATTTAATTTCCTTAGATTTAGCGGGAAGCAGGTTTTGCCTAACCGAGGCAGCTTCAGATTTTAATATAGGCGGTGTGGTACCTATTTCGTCGCTTTCGTCGCTGGAGCTCATTTTTTATAGTAAGTATTTCACACAACAAATAGTTTAATATTCGGTTTAACAATTATATTATGCAGAATGAACGAATGTTACCGACTGTCAATTGTTTTTAAATACTAACCATAGACATTGGAATGCAAATTCAAAAAGAAACACACGCACTGTGCAAAAAAAGCGAGCAGTTACCTTGGCTGTTTGGAATTTTTGTCTTGGTCCTTTTGATTTTGTATGCAAATTGACAGCATTTTTAAGAAAATATGGACATGGACGGAAAGTGTTTTCATATGGTTTTTTTACTCCTAGGAGTAAAATGAGGCTCTTTCCGTCCTTGTGTTTCAATCGGAAAACCGTTTTTTCCGAGCATGTTTGAGAAAAATCTATTGTGTATCTCCTAAAGTGTCCTGTGTTACCTCCCCCGGAGGCGGCGCGGCGGCGCGCGCGCGCGCGGGTGTCGCGCGAGTCCCGGGCGCGCGCGGCGCGGTGGTCGCCGTGCGCGTCGCCCGCCGGCTGCTGCTCCAGCGCGCTGTCCCACACCTGCCCGACAATTATTTATTAATTCCAAAAACAGTGGGGTCCATTTTTAATTCAACAATTTGCAGTGATTGCCAAACTTACTTTCCACACTCGCTTTCTCATTGTGCATGCTCCTAACAACTAATCGACATTTACCGAGTTGGTTTTGCTCAGTTGGTATGTTGGTACCCGCAACAGGCAACACCTGGGTGAATCAACTTTTTCAACCACCCGACTTGTCTCCTTGTGTTACGGTACGATCAACTTTCACACCATTTTGTTACTTAAACTGAGCTGTCGAAAAGATTTTGAAGGAATCCTAAGGTATAATAATAGTACATTATTGCCTAGGCAGTGAAGCATGCGGGCGGAGTATTGGATTAAACGGACGAGCTTGCGAGTCCGTTTAAAAATACGAGGCCCGCAATTGCCGTTCCTGCCGAGGCATGTATAGTGCTTTTCTCAAAAATGGCAAGATACAAATCACATACAGTGGTGGACATATAATTAGAAACACTTGCGACATATTTCACATTATACAAGGCACATTGCCGTAAAACTTTTGTTTTTGGAAATAAAACAACAAAATGCATAGAATACGTTCAACAACTTATAATTCATTAAAAAACAAATAAATATCCGAGTTTACAACTACCATTTAGATATTTAGTTACGTACAAACAACTAAACGACATTTGCAGTACCATCCGTCATGGACAAGTAATTAGAAACACTAAAGAAATGAGGTAAAAATCAAAGTTTTAACGTGTCAACATCAACAATTTCAAATTATTTATGTAAAATAATGTTTGGTTTACTAAATTTCTTAACAATTAATATTTAGTTGCATAGCCTTTGTTATTAATGACGGCTCTGCAACGACGTGGCATTGATTCAAGTAATTTCATACATTTATCGAGTGGGATCGAGTTCCATGCTTCAACAAAGGCTTCGTAAAGTTCATTTTGACTGGAATTACGTTTAACGTTTAACGGAGACTTTTTTTTTAACGACGTACCACAAATTTTCAATTGGATTTAAATCGGGACTATTTCAGGGCCAGTCTAACATGGTAACACGTTGCTCACTAAGAAAGGATTTAACACTGCGGGCCGTGTGTTTTGGGTCGTTATCGTGCTGAAAGATCCAGGTCACAGGCAAATGGTCGTCGGTGTAGGGAATCATTGTCTCTTCTAAGATGTTTTTGTATTGAAATTGATCCATTATACCTTCAATCTTACGGACGGGTCCAACTCCGCAACCAGAAAAACATCCCCATACTTTAATATTACCACCGCCGTGTTTGACTATACTCCTCGTGTATTTATAATCAAAAGCATGGTTTATTGGACGTCTAACGTAGCGTTTGCCGGCTGAATTCACCATATTTATTTTTGTTTCATCCGAGAATAACATTTTTTTCCATTCTCGTACGGTCCAGTTAAGATATTTCTTTGCAAATAATAATCGCTTCTCTCGGTGTTGCTTGGTAAGAAGCGGTACCTTTCGAGAAACCCTCCCGAACAATTTAGCTTCCACTAATCTGCGGCGTACCAGTTTCGAGGAAATGTTCCTTGGGTCATCAGGTGAAAAAACTTCATTCCTAATCTCTTTGGAGCCTTTGAACGGGTCTTGTTTAGCTACACGTATTATTTGCGAATCTTCCCGGGGAGATGTTTTCCTTGGACGAGCCTCTCTAACAACACTTTTAGTAGTTCCGTTAGTTTTATAATGAGCAATAGCGTTGAAAACTTTCTTCACAGAACATTCTAGATGTTTAGCAATTCTTCTATAAGTCCACTTTCGATCTAAATGTAATTTAACGATTAATTGTCTGGTTGACTCGTCACAACTCTTATTTTTACCTATTTTTACCCATTTTTATCAATACTTATTATTCACGTAATTTTCCAAATTGACGTTTAATTGCCGCCGAAACAAAAGAAAAAGCTTAAAAAGAGGTTTTTTTTTTATTTTCAAAAATGGAACGAGCCATGGATCCCGTTTCTAATTAGTTGTCCAAGCGGCCAGTAATAGAAATTCAACTATCATGATTTTAAAAATCTTTTAATAATTAAAGATAGAACAGATGTACTTTTTTAAATATTTTATGAGTTATGTTTATGACAAGGCGAAACGCAAGCTTTTTTAGAAAAAAAAAAAACTCAAGCTATTCCAGACACAGATAAAAAAGTTACGTTTTGAATAAAATATGGATGTATAAGACTTGTGCCCTCATTTTAGTATGGCTGTTTTCACTTTTTAAAAAGTTACAAACTAGATAGCAATGAAATTTGTATGCAACATTGCGGGCTTGTGTAGCGAGCACGCAATGTAATTTTTTTTTAATTTGGGAACTGTCTGTAAACTATGTACTTCGCGTCTCAGTATGGAGTTAGTAATGTAAACTTTTCCGGTCATTTGTGAGAAAAATAATTATAAAAATAACTTTTACTAACTAAACATAATCGCTTGTCTCCTGCGTTATCTGACAAAATCGTGTGGGTCCAAAAATTCTTTACCCATCTATCTAACAGCACAAAAAAATTAAACTAACCTCACTAAAAAACAAGGCGTACCTGGACATACAGCTCAAATTGGATAGGAACGCGAACGAAACCCAGACAATTCCACCATGTTTGTCCAGTAATTTTTTAGTATTCAAAAATTGGTAACAAAACAAAATTTACCGTCAATATTTAATATTTCCAGACATATTATAGGTTAATAACCACTAAAATGACCATATAACACTGAAACTCTTTTATAACAACGCCCTCTTGTGGTGAGACCCTTACAACCCTGACGTCACTGGTATTTATTTTTCTGTTTACCGGTTCTTTCAGTTCCTCGTGTAGCTGATCCATGAAGCAGCGTAAGAACTCCTGGGTGTCGTGCTGCTGGTACCCTCGGAACATGGGGTGCACCTAGATTTAAAAAAAGATTGTTAATTATAATAATTTAAGTGTCTATTTCGTTTGGCCACAATATTTTTGGTTAAATGTGTCATTGCCAGAATTCTGGGATCCTAATGAACAAGGGTCTAAGTCTTCAGAATATCAAGTGAAAAAGGGTTTAAGTCTAGTATACTCCGTTCATGTATATGCCCTTTTTTATTACGAGTTAAGTCGACCTTTTTTCAATAGGACCACAGAATTTTCATCAAAAAGTTGTTTCCTGTCACAGATAATTTATTTTTCATATAATCACAAGTGTAAATTAGCCTAATAGACGCAGCAAGCGGCTTCGATATCCCGGATAAAAACCAAAACAAAACGCTTTTTGGGAAATGATACATTTGTCCGAAAATATTTTGGCCAAACGGCAATGAACTTTCGCGGCAAATAAATAAAAATCTAAATCTACCTGGAAGAGACTACTGTACTTTATGTAATGCTTGATGATAAACAATAGTTTGCTTTGCATACATACACACAATCCAAAGCAATTGTATAGAGTAATCTTTTAATCTTCATACAACAGTATCTGTCGGATACTTGGTCTTGTTGGAAAGTGACAATTCATACTTTAACTAAGTGCGTTTATTGCGTGTTAACTAGAATAAGCATTTAAGTCATTGTTAACTTACGTTTCTAATACCGTAGATGATCCCGTTAGGTACTATGTAGCCCCTAGTTTTTCTGCTCCACATGTCTCTCACTAATTTTTGGTATGCCCTAAAACAGAAACGCTAAATAATAATGTGGTTTCACGTTTAACAGTTCCAAGGAAAAAATATCAAGTTTAATACATACATATATCTAAAGCCGTTCATATGTGAATATCTCATTTGCAAAAGATCATACTTGCAAAACATCATATACGCATAACATCATACTCGCAAAACATCATATACGCATAACATCATATTAGCAAAACATGATATTTACAAATAGTCGGGTTTTGTTATAAAATCGTAGGTAGTTTTAGGGTGTTAGCTTTGCAGCAGAAATAGGAGGAACTCCGTCTGTTTTGCTACAATGATGATTTGCGAATGTCATGTTTTGCGAATATGATATCCAACGACGGAGGGATTTATGCCCGGTTCCTATATTCAAGAAACGAATCGTTTTCCTTACGGTCAGTAGCGTTATGACATTTGCTACGTACAAAATATGTAAAATTTTAACGAGACGTCACAATTCTACCAACGGCTTTGAATATAGGAACGCACCACTAGAGAGCAGACACCGCGTTATGGTTTTTGAGATCCAGATCGCGGAAATCTACTATATGTGGTCTTTTAAACGGTTTTAAAAGAGCGGTTTTTAAAGTTGATTTTAGATGGAGTAAAAGTTCTTTTAATATTCAAACCAGACAAAAATTTACTTAAAAATGGCGCGCGACACTCTCTGTGTGACTATCTCGCCACGCTTACGAAGAGCTACTGTCGCGTCTAGCCAACATCGAGCCCGCTATCGGGCATGTGTTTCAAGTTGCCGTGTCCAGTAGCATCAGACCTAGCTGGCCTAGGGCTGTGGCCCGCGACAGGGCTTACCTCACCAGTTGAACACGATCCACTGCCGTAATACCAAAGAAGACGGCTAAGTGCAATCATGTAGTCGAAGCATTGTATACTCTATTGCTAACCACGTTAAATTTAAAATGCTTATACTATTACTATGCAGTTAGCCTGACCCCAGTAGCCAGTCGGTTAAAAAGCCGTAAAAGCTTCCACAATAACACTCCAAAAACCTGTTCCCGTCTGTGGGACGAAGAGCATTCTCTGCCGACCTTTGTTCCAACTGTGAAGGGACTTCCAACGGGTCATTCATTACAGTGGAAGTCGGGATACAACACGAGGACCACAGCAGCTGTGGCGTCACCAGAGTCCAAGGCGGATCTTCTGCACTGACACCTGCACGCGGTACCTATATGACTCGTCGTGGGGGTATGATTGGGTGGACTCGTCGTGGGGGACGTCGATACTATTAGAAGAAGAAGCAGACTCTTAACAGCTCTAACAGACCCATGGCCCGTGGCTAGACTCACCTGACACCGATCGCTACTCACTGGCTGCATCCGACCAGCTCTACCAGACCTAGCTGCCGAGCCCCGTAGCCCAGCCAGGGTCACCTCCCGCCGGTCTACTCACCGGCTGAGCCCCGGCTTCTTGTCCCCGGCCAGCACGCTGACGGCGGCGGCGCACTCCAGGAAGTACGAGGTGAACGGCGCCGTGTTGCTGAGAGCCTGCAGCGCCGCGTTCATGTAGCAGGTGTTGCCCATGTTTTGGAGACCCACCAGGCCTGGAACAATTGACAATAATTTATGTAGAGTCTGAGTAGCACCAACCCATTACACTTGGGGTGTCGTACAAGGCGACTAATGTGTGAAGTAGAACCACCTAAGCTTCAATACACCAGAGAATGGGCAGCAGCGTTCTTCGGTATGTTTTCTTTTCTATTCACTGCGATCGCCAACTCGCCTGTCCAGCGTCGCGATTAGGGCATTACTTCACAACGACAATGACAATGACAGGCTCTGTGGCGTTCCTTGGGAGAGGCCTATGTCCAGCAGTGGACTGCAACGGGCTGATGATGATGCAATGTATAGTCTGCGCGCGAACTCCTAGGAATCAGGAATAGGGCAGAAGACGCCCATGGCTTCGTACCCCGCCTATCCCCATAGTGGCCTTATCGTCTTAGTTGGCTATAATCATTATGGTAATATTAACAAAAAAAAACACTGTACTAAATCTTGACGTCAGATTTTGTTGCAATTCCTCGGAGCTCGCGCGTGGACTATAGGTCTAGAGCCTACCTTCAATTCTTATATTATCATTACAACACCCCGTAGTATTTTTTATTCATATCTCGTACAGATTTTTCTTTATCACTTTATTATAAACTTAGTTGACTAGGTGTACCGGCGACTCGTCCGCTTGGAAATCGCAAAACGCAAAAGCATTGTGTCTAAAAGCGTCCCACGGCTTCTTTAAGTACCCCTTCTATGCGTAAAAATATAATTTCGTTTTAGCCTCAAAAAAGACGAAAGAATTTTCAAAAATCCATGTGGCGTGACGAAACTACCAACCAAGTGGCTCAATTCCACCAAAAAAATAATCTCTGAATAGCTGTACGTTTCTTATCACCATACGATTGAATAAACGTAGTTAATGTAAATCGATGCGTACCCATGGGCTGCTCGTCGTCGTCGGCGTCGTCGTTGTCGAGGTCCCCGGGCCGCAGCGTCGCGGCCGCCACGCGACCGCCGCCCGGGGCCTCCATCGTCGAGTCGGGACTCATCTACACAAGAGGTAACATTGAACACACCAATTATTACATACTAGCGTCCTTCCCTCCTGATTATTTTTTGCAAAGTTATTATCTGCTTATAAAGACCAAATTAATGAGTCCTAACTCCCAACAAGGTGGGTCTACGTTAAGTAGGTATATCGGAGATCCTGTCGCCAACTTCCGACTCCCATCATCTGATCAGCTGATTACCATGAATTTTAATTTCAGTTTTGGTAATCTCTTTTTGGTAGATTCATATTTTGTTGAGAAACTAACTCACAAAGTTTTTACTCTTTCATTACAAAATTAGTGTAGATATTAGCTTCCGCCCGTGAGCATTCTTCGATGCCGCTTATCGGCTTAGGGCATTTACTAGTCTTAACAGCGAGTGGTGACCATTCACCCACCAATTCCCGATAAAAATAGAGAGATACCCATTCCAAAGCCTTTGTAAGGGTAACCCTTATAAATAGCGCTTTAAAACGCAAATCGAACGGATTTCAAGCGATACGGCTTTTCTAAATAAATCCTTATAAAAACCCATTCGAAACGCCTTGAATGGGACAGCGGACCGGTCCCTGGTGGTGACAAAAAAATGGCGGCAAATTTATAATATCACTAGTTGGTAACACTAAATGCATAGCGACTGAATGTATACTCGCAATGTGACGGCTTGTTTCATATTTAAAATTGTTGCCATAAGAAGAATTAGAAAAAACGCTTTTGCCACAACTCTCTGGTCAGACTCTATAGTTTATGTCACATTCATCCGCATCACTTACCCGGCTGTACGCCACGGCAGCCCTGACATGCACCTCCTTCTCGCACGCGTAGCACCAAACGCGCTCGGTCGACACGTTCATGTGCACGCAGTGGGACGGGCAGCTCTACAACAAACATACACTATGACATTTGATGATATAATAAATCAGTTTGGAAAAAAATATTGGAAAATATGCGGGCGATGTTTCGAGCTTAATTGGCAACATGATCCAATTTGTACTTTAAAATGACCATGGGCAACTTTGTATGGAGTCTGGTCCTAAAACTAACAAATACGAGAGTTAGTTCATGGAATACATTTTAACGTCTAAAATACATTGCAGAACTGAGATATTCATTTTTTAGTCAAGAAATCTGGTTTAATTAAGTAATTAAAAAAAATACGATTTTACCGGGATCCGGACCTGGGATCAAATCTAAATCTTAAACCGATTACAAGAAGTTTCATTAAACAACAGACACAAGGTTGCGACAGGAAATTACGTTGTGATGAGTTTAAGTTCAGAGTTCAACATGTTTATCTATATGCACTCAGCTGATGACACAATATAGATCAATCAGGGAACTTTATTACATACCGTCGATTCTATATTGGCAACGGAATGACGTCATTCGCATCGGCTCGATTCAATGCAGGGTACAAATACAATCTATTAGAGCCTTTAATAGTAGTTATACGTATAATCAAGGGTTGAAAGGGACCTATTTCACACGAGATTATACACAGAAAATCGATCGGAGAATTCGAGAGTGTACTCTACTTTTCATGTCGACTATGAGAAAACTAGATAAAAAATAAAAGTAAGACTGCACTAAGGCCCTGTCATCCCGGCTTATAGACACTTCCGGAGATCCTAGAGCTGGTGCTTACTTCTCCCAAAGGATTGGGCTAGCTATCCAGGTAGTATCCAATAGTCAGGATTGACTACTTAACAGCCGGGCACTATGAGGCTGCGGGTACATTGAAACGGAGACGAGCGGAACGGAACTGTGCCAATATTAACCAATAGAATCTAAACTTTAGATTATATTGGTTAATATTGGCACAACTCCGCTCGTCTCCACTCGCGTCCACCTCAGTGGAGCCGCAGCCCAGCATTTCAATTAAAGTTCCTGTATCAATCACAACCCAATTACTAGGAGGAGAGGATTGAATCTACTTTGGCAATTGAATCCGAGATACTGTTAAAGGGCAAATTTTAATTCAAAGGACGCTGCCATGAATTTAAACTAAAAATCATCGAGTCATTGACTTGAATACACAAAGCACAAAGATGTGCTTATAAATACGTATCATAACGAGCAGGAGGTTATTTTTAGAATGCTGCACAGCTGACCTAAATTTCAAACAAAACACAGTACCTATTTTTATACAAAATGCATACACGATGAAAGGATTTTCAATGACGTTGAATAACAACGAGATTTCGACAACATGGCGAAGGTAATCGAGATTGGGTAGAATATAAAGTTTGTAATCTCCAGCTCTACTACAATACCGTCGGTGATAATGCAAAACCGCGTAACTAATAAATTTATGATAGAGCAAAATAAACCTTACCAACTTATTTAAAAGGTGCATTTTGCTCCTTATTTCAAAATGTTACTTACGCGGTTTTGCAGTTTCACCGACGATACGCCTGTTGGCCAAGTTGGTACTAACTCTGCCTATGAAGCAAGCGGTCCTGGGATCAAATCCCGGTAAGGGCAAATATTTGTGTGATGAGCACGAGTCTTTGTTCCTGAGTCTGCATTTCTCTATATAAGTATTTATATCGTTGTCTAGTACCCATAGTACAAGCCTAGAGCTTAGTTTGGGACTAGGTCAATTTGTGTGAGATCGTCCCCGATATTTATTTATTTAATAGTGTAAACCCCCGTCACATAAAGAGGGATTTTATAAGCTTTACGTGTGTATGTGTGTGGCAACGTAACTCACCAGCTGGTGGACCGATTTGGACGCGACTATAGTCTACCTCTGTGCCAAATTTCTTCCAGATCTGTTCAGCCGTGACGTGATTAAGTGAGTGAGTAAGTAACAAACAAACATACAGACTTTTGCATTTATACTTAGTGAGATTAGTGAAACTTTGTCAATGTATCATGAGAATTAACAGTACAAAGATTTATTTGTACAGAATGAACAAAGAATGTCCGGCTTCGGCTTAATTTAGATAAAGACTGCGTCATACGCAAATTAGGCGTAAGTACCTACCGGATACCAACCCGCAAAAAAAAATACACTGTTAACTCTGTTGTTGTATAACGGCCATTGTCGTACAACTGGTAGGAAGTACTTTTAGACTAAAGAGATAGAACGCATAGCCTAAGCTAACAGTCAATTTAGTTTCAGAAAAGAAAAAGAAAGGCAAACGGACAGCGGAGGCTAATTAGTGACGTGATTATGACAATTCCACTCTATTATAATCAGGGATCGGAAATTCGGATCGATATTTACCTAAAGTTGGCAAAATCCCGGAAAAAGATAGGCAAACATGGCGTCGGCTTCTTAAAAATATTATTTTAATAATTTAAGTTCTGGGATTCTACAAAACGTTAATATAATAATTACTTTACATGTAGGATTCATTTAAGAACATTCTGTTTTGCTCCTATAAATTCGTACATTACAGGTAAATTAAATAATATTTGGTTAAACATATACATGGAAAATAACTTCAAACAGTTAATATAAATAAATAATTATGAATTAATGCCGGTGTAATATATTATTTTGATATCCTGGAAATTTTATTATGAACAGTGATGGGAAATAGGTGAGCTAAAATACCTATTCTTTGCGAGAGGACATAATATGGAGTGGTTACAACCGGATATATCGCATGCTTAGTAATAAACGGGCTTAACTCAAAAATCGTGAATTGTGGTAAATCGAGTTTAAAGTTTCGTAATTGGCACTTTTTGTTTCCATTGAATTATTTGGTATCATGCCATCTCTTTTTAATACGCGATTTTGGCTGGTTTAAGAAAGAGAGCCGAAAGTGCTGTCAGTTATAAGCCGTTTTAATACAATAACTAATTTAATGCCAATTTTGAGTTAGGCCCGTTTATTACTAAGCATACGATATAAATTTTTTTCTGTTCTGGTTATTCGATATTTATTCGGGTAATTATCGTAATGTAAAACATGACATGTTTTGTTTAAAGTACGGCATGTTTAATGTTATTTTTTAGTAAAAAGGGCTAGAAAAAAGAAGGAATGTACAAGATTTCTAAAAAGTAGTAGCAGGACTAATAATATGGGTTTTCCCACGCATTGTTTGTTTATGACTTGCACATGGGCGTGTTAGAGCGAGAGAGATTTTCGAATTACTTATAATTTTAACTTGATGGCAGGAATTTTACCATTTTACTACAAACTTTACAAACATTCTATAAGGAAAAGAATGTACATATGTTCAACATTACGGCTAGTATTCGCAGTGCCCGGATAAATATCAAATACCCGGAATCCAAAAAATATATACTTTTATCCGGTTGTAACCACTCCATATTATGACCTCTCGCAAAGAATAGGTATTTTAGCTCACCTATTTCCCATCACTGATTATGAATTATATGATTGAGTCCACCTCCATAAAACTGAACAAGAAAGCCGTCGCGAAAGTATAGGTAAATATCGATCCGAATTTCCGATCCCTGATTATAATACACTCAGGGGCAAAAATAACGGGTCAGAGTGCGTTTTTCATACAAACCAGGCTATTTCGAAGCCTTGGTTCCTGGCCAGCGGTTGTTTTGAGTGAGGTTTAATGGTGGATACTCCGAGGTTCAATAGAGGAGGTCAAAAGTGCTTACGATACCTAAGTGATCGCACAATCAGTTAACGCCACAGCGAGAGAGTTCGGGCAGGCATATTTCACTTCTATACAAAGCGACAAAGTAGGTCCGATCAACACGTAAAAGTATTGAATACATATAAAATATATGTATAATGCTGGCCGAACGCGCCTAAATAAACCATATTAACTCCTATTGAAAGTTCATTTTTCGTAGTTTACTGCGAACGTATAGTTATACCTACGTTTGCTCGCTCGAACGGTAGGGTTGTCAACACATCGAAAATATTAATATAAATTAACAGGTACACATTATGAGAAAAACAGTTACTTGAATAATCAAAATATAATATATATATATATATATATTTATATATATTTATTTGATGTACACGCTTGATTGTTACTTTTACATTCTGTTTAAGATTAAATAACTATTAACTATAGGTTTTTTCGAATCAAAACTCGTTTGCAGAAATATATCATTTCTATTGACCCCGAATTTAGATAATTCAATATTTCTAACTTGATGAACACTGTTTCGTGTTGATTGCTCACTTCAATATACTTAGGTACCTAGGTATATCATCTTATATGTATAAATAAAAATAAATTGCAACTACTGACCTCTCCTCGTTCACCGGCAAAGAGAAAAACGTTTCCTTTTTATTATGTTTGGTTCTCTTGTGTAAACACCCACTCACACAGCAATAATGAGTCATTTTTTTAAATTATACATTCACCAAAATAATTCAAAGAAACAACAACACACCACACACATCTAACCGAACTTGACGTAATGACTAGAATGTACCTACTACCACAGATTAAGTAAGAGTGTACTACTCGCCTACTTGCATCTCGCTTGACGTGTCTTGACCATGTCTCGACACTCAAAAACCGGTCGAGCGAGTTGACATCGCCGCGCGCGGGCATCCTTGATGTATTAGCATCGGCAACTATGTTCCGTCAGGCGGTGATTATCGGACGTACCTCGCTCAGATAAATATCTGTTACGTAGTAACTCTTACTTAATCTGTGGTTCGGGTCAGCATTTGAATTTCCTTACATTTTTTTTTTAGATATTTTTCTGAACATGCACAATTCCGGCGTTGGCCGCAGATTCAATCAGTCGGGTTTCCTAGGCACTCTGGAAGTCCTGTATCGATGCTCGGGGTATCCATCATAAGATATCATTATAAGCTTTCTCTGGCCAAGAACCGAGGCTTCGAAATAGCCTCTTTTGTATCAAAAACGCACTCCGACGCGTTTTTTTTTGCCCCTGAGTGTAGTTGAACGATAACCTTAAATTGTTTTTTGTTATCCAGCGATCACATAGAAGTTTAGACAAATAATGCCAAGTAAAGTTATAAACACGACTAAAAGTCGAAACGCTCCGAAATGTTTCGGACACATCGGGAGATTCAGGAGGCCATCATCAAGGCGAGTGCATTCAAGGCGGCGGCGGCGACCGTTACCTGCTCCCGTCGTCGTCATGAACGCAATTATCCCCTATTCCGTTCTACCTACCTACTACTAATACATTTTTCATAATACATTTCCCCTTATGTAAAAGTCACGTGTACTCATTGCGTCGCGTTCGGGTGGCGTGAGCATAACTACCGATTCGCGACACCTCTGGGACAGGGTATGACGCCCCGAGGCGTCGCGACGCACAATTAGGGAACTCCTACCTTAATTAGTATGAAACTAAGTCAGACAGACCGTTTCGGCTTTTGACCTTTGTTATGCTGGAGGGTAAATAACTACATAAAAAGCAAGCTTCAAAAAACGCAACTGCGTTATTTGACATTGTCGTCGATATTATTATTTTTTATTGCTTGGGGAGGCAAACGAGCACACAGGCCACCTGATGGTAAGTGGAAACTGTGACCCATATACATTCGCATTCAGAAGACTGCAAATGCGTTGCCAACCCTGAGGACTAAGATGGAATGCCTCTATGCTAGTCATTTCACCGGCTGTCTTATCCCCAAACCGGAACACAACAATGCGAACACTGCTGCTTGGCGGTAGGTTAATGGATAAGATGGTAGTACCAACCCGGACGGACCCTGCACAAGGTCCTCCCATAAGTGCCTCAACTAAGGTCGGATTTTTATTCCCATAGAAAAAATGTAAACAAAGGTGTTGCCGTTACCGAAAAATATTTTCAGTATTCAATATATTTATACCGTCCAACTTTTTATTTATTTTTATTGCATTTTTGTACAAAAGGAACTTAATTCTAGGTACAACCCTGTTAGGGTATTGCAACGCGTAACTTATTTATCATAACATTTCTCTGACTTTAAAATAAATCGATTTTCTATTTAAAAAAAAGCATGTAATGTAATCAAGTTAGAAGAATTGAATTTGTTGATGGCAAACTTCATTTTGATATAAACTCTTTGTTGTATTAATTTAAGACGAGGAAACTGTTTTTGTATGCATAATTTATTTATTGCACTGGTATCATTGACTCGATACACCTGTGTCAATAAGTTGAGGGCCAACCCGGACGGACCCTGCACAAGGTCCTCCCACAAGTGTATGTTAAAAACATTTAAGTGAATAAATCCGACATTAAGTCTCTTTGATAATGTTATTGTATCCAGTGACCATCAAGACAAATCTAATGACGTATCATTTATCAGAATCGGTTGAGCCGTTGAGTAGTTAGGAGTTGAGTAGGTACTATAAAACTTACCTTATCGCCAAAGGACAATATAGCTCAAACGTCTGGATTGTGTAATGTCTTTGTTTCTATATAGACAAGACATGAAAGCATTTAGCGTTTTTTTAGCAAAACGTCTGGATCTTAGAATGTTACAACTTAAAATACTCTAGTAGCGTAACTTCTTTATCTTAGAATGTCTTTATTACATAGACATGAACTCCAATTGGCCCGTCAGCAAAATGTCTGGATTTGATAATGGTAAGTGTTGATATGACACTTGATAATTAAAACTCCTTTCCGGTAAATCGATTATTATCTAGAGTATTCCCAGCAACTTAATAGTTTTCGGCTGGCTATCGCTATCACGCTTGCACTCGCAACTGACAGTATATTTGTCACTCGTGTGTCATAGAAAAACCAAGATTGTCGATCGCTATTAAGAAAATGGTTGCACTGTATTGTTTTGTTTACATCCTGGCCAGATCACCATTTGTAGATCTTACTTATTATCATAATTAAATGTCAGCGAATGTTCATTTCAGTCCCCCTATTTCGAATTTCCGTGATATAAAACTATAGACAGCTGATTTACCGATTTATATTCTGTGCTATGGATGATAACTCGTTCTGTGGTCATGCCAATGAATTAATTTTACTTTCGACGAATTGGGTATTCTAACTATACAGACTATTTTCATTTCCAGACTTTTTGCTACAAACACGTTCTGTGTTCATGTCAATTAACTAATTTTACTTTCGGTTAATTTGGTATTCAAATCATACACCATTTATATTTAAAAACGTTTGGCCACTGCTAATTTTAATTCGGAGCCTTCTGCTAAATTGATACTTTGCTGACTGAGCATTCCACTTTCATGTCATCCAGCTGAATTGACTTTGCTGACTGTGTAATTATACTTTTATATCATCTAGCTGAAATGGTCCTTTAGCGATAAAGTTCATATAATAGTAACCCGTTACAAGCGGATATATACAGGGTGATTGGTAGCTAGATGCAAAGCTTTAAGTGGGTGATAGAGCAGCTCATAAGCTATCGATTTAACCCCCATGTATGTTCAGCAATTGTAATTAGTTTCCGAGATATTGATCATTTTAATCGGAATTTTTGTCATTTTTCCTTATGTCCGTGTTACGAAAAACCCCTAAATTCATGTATGAATTTAAAAAAACACAGTGTTTTCTCTCATAATTAGAATCACTATGAACTAAGGAAGTTTTTAAAGCTACATGCCAACACACTGGACAATGCTGGGTACCTAGTGAAAAAGGCTATATAAGTGGACTTAACTCGTAATAAAAAAGGTCGTATACATAAACGGAGTATACTAGACTTAAACCGTTTATCACTAGGAATTCAGTGCTTCAGCATACTAAGTCGTGAGTTATAACCATTTTCCCATTATATTTAATCATGTATCATGTTAGTGCAATTAAATTATATTGAGTAACGCATGTGTTGCTTATTTTCGATCTTAAGTGAGACATACCTTTTGGTGTAAAGTGCTATGATCATTCCGGATTTCGGAGCAACCCACGTGTTGGCAGTCAGGTTGCAGACAGATCCATAGATTTGGACCAGGGCTGCCGCAATCGAAGCATGTTAGGCTCTGGAAAATGCAATAAATTGAACAAAGAAAGAATTAACATTTATTCGTGGGGAACGGATATAAGTACAGGGAAGACTGAAAAGGACAAAGCCTTTCCAGTTAGTTTAGTATAGTGATAGTGTCATCAGTGCAGAGTACTACACACATTCCAATGTAATATTTCTAAAGGGATATTTAATTTAACAAAAAAAAAAACGTGGCGAACAGGCAAACAAAAAGGAACAAAATATTGACATAGACAAACAGTCTGTTGACACGAAATGGTTTCAACTCAGCGTTCTGCTGGCATTAAAGCCAGCGCTGGTCCTCCGTTGAACCAAAGATCTCATTACCTAAAAAGTAGTAAACGTTTTCTGATCATAAAAAAGGTAAAGTGCGAGTCGGACTCGCGCACCGAGGGTTCCGTAGGTACCACTTCGTATTTAAATTTCGAAATGATTCAGCTCGAGCCCAACTCACACTTGACCATTGTTTAGTATTTGTTATTTTTTATCAGGATTTGTAGTAATAATCATACAAACGTCACGCTTGTATGTTTTCCGTTTTTACGATTCTACTAAAATAAAAATATACGTTGCAGAATAACGTTCCTTTATTACTTCACTTTTTTTTAAATTTGTTAGTAAGTCCGTAACAATCTAATGCGGTTCAAAAGATACAGCTCTTTTAGGTTAGGACAGACGGTCAGCAGAGGCGAATTAACCTTTTGATCGCCGTACGTCAAATACAAAATGCGTCACTCACACGTCAAACATGTTTGCTATGCTAAGCAAATTTCAACTTAATCCATACGAAACAAAGTCTCTTTTAATCTCAACTTGTGTCGACTGTGGCCGTCGGTGGCGTCAGTGGCACGACTTTCAGTTGTCGGCCAGAGCCGACTGGGGCGTTCAAAAGGTTAATAGGGTCCCCATCGGGTTATAGTTTGGGTAGGAACCCTAAAATATGTGAAAGTACCTAGGTACTATTAATACAATAAATGGAAATTTTGCGAACTTGATATTGGCAACAACAGAACGCCATCAATAATAAAAATTGAAAGGATAAAAACCGATATAATGTATACAACTTCTTTGCGAGTTGATATTTCTTAAAAGGTTCAACCTATTTTTACGAAAGCTAGCCAAGGGCTTTCATTAATATTTACGCATCTTTAAAGAAACAATATCATTTCATTATTTAAATTTCTGTTACCAGCAAAATCACAAAAATAAAATAATCAATCATACATTAATTAATTAATTTACAATCTATATGCGATCTGAACTCTATATAGCTGTTTGTAATCATTCTCCTCAATACATATTTTTTTCTGTACAACCAACATAATTTCAAGTGACTGAAATTTAAAACGGAAAATTTACATATTTTTTACTGTAAGGCAAAAAACTAAGGCTACAAGCAAATGGGTCAATCAACTTTTCTTTGTAGCTCGTTGCCATGGTGACGTCTCCTGGGTCACTCTTTAAAACTATTATTTCAAAGGATATTAGTCCACTAAAAAACTGTTTTATTGGCAATTACACACCCATTATTTTATGGCCTTTCTCCTGAGTGTGCTGGAAGTATATATTATAACATTTTTTCTAAGAAACTCTATCACTGTTGTCTCCTGGCTTACGGGACAGAATAACAACAACAAAAAGTTGATCCACCCAAATACATCTTCATTATATTTAGGTGACTCATTCATTAATGTAACAAATGCTAAAGAATTTCTCAGATGTGATGATGATGATGATGAAGATGATGACGATGATGATGATGATGATATTGATGATGATCATGATCATGATGACAATATAATATAAGGGTAACCCCTTATTTTATCGAAACACCTTTCAACTAGCATATCATTATGAAGAAGTTTCATTTCATTTATTAGAGTTCGCTGAAATTAAATTTCATGAAATGATGCAATCAATTTGGTGTCTATTATTACAATTTTTATGGCTAAATGATATTTGAGTCGTTTTCCATTTTACCCGACTGCTGAAGTTTGAGGGTTTTGTGTTCATCAGCCTATATAATGTTTGTTTCATTGTGGCGTTCTAGAAACTAAACGCTTGGATCGATTTTGATGATTCTTATGTCTTAACCTTGTAAGTGTCAATAAAGATATGATAGTAATTAAAATTCAATATGGCGGCCTCTAGACACCATATTGTAAAAAAAAAAAAAAGTCGACGAACTATGACAAGTGGGGTGTCATTGAATAGGTATTTAAAAATTATCTATATGTTTCTACAATCATTTTTAATTTTGGACAGTTATTTAGGATTTATAACGATTTAAAGTTGGTTAACAACACCAGTCGGGTTTTTTAAACAATGCTTTTTGTTGTTATTAACCGACAATAAACCCACGATTTACGGTTTTTAGATTTTTGAACTATCAATAATTTTGGTTTTAGTGTTCGATTCATTTATTCTTAATGCTTCCTGCCCTGCAGATAATGTTTTGTTCTTTTTAATGTGGTTTACTAGAAACTCTGTGACAGAGTGGCCGATTTCCCCCGAGACCAAGTTATAGATGACCACTCTGTCACGGCATTCTACGAAAAACCATATTATTGAAAAAAACCTGGATTAAAGAAAGAGCACGATTATTTGGTACAGTCAACAGCAAAAGAAACTGATGAAATAGTTTTCATTTGGAGATTTTGTCATTTTGACTTTATCTTGGACACTTGACACTTAGGTAAAAAAAAATATATTCTTTATTGAAATTTTCTGTAAAGAGACAGTTATGGCATCGTTTATGATCATTTTCTTTTGACTAATTAAATATTCAGTTGAAAATGACACTTTGTTATAATCTGTTTTATCTGGGGCGTCATGTTTGAACATGTTTTGAAATGTTAATTATGATCACTTACTTTTGACGTTGACTGTACTTACTTATATATAAATAAAAGTATGGACGTATATTAAACACGAAAAACATAATTATCAATACTCTAATGAGACGCTTAATAAGATGAGAGACAGGCTATGTTCATTAAAAAAGAAAAACAACCCATTCACATTTGCATCCGATAAACATGAGTTATGTCTTAAAAGGAATTTAGTATTGATTAACCCTTAGAGACGCAAAATTAAAGAAGAAACCGAAATCTTGCCTCATTGGATTTCACCTATTTATACAATTTTATTTAAATAAAGTAAGAAATCGTCGATGAAACGGCAAAATCGCGTAAGTAGCATTTTAAATAGGGAGCAAAATGCACTTTTTTAATAAGACATTAAGGTTCATTTTGCACTATCATAAATTTGTTAGTTAAGCGGTTTTGCAGTATCACCGACGAAATGTACTATACAAAATAACCTTTAGGGTTAAATAAAATGTTAAATGTTAAACTTGAAAATAAAATAGTATTTTTTTATTGGATACGTCTTAACCAGACAGAATGTTGGGTTCTCTTAGACTTTTTTATAGGTATAAGAAAAAAATACCGTTATTATATTATGCACAAAACTACAATTGTACTTTAAATATTTTTCAGTATTTTCTTTGTTATTCGAGACAAATTGAAATTCAAATTTGCATATAATTTTTCTATTCATTAGAATCTATACAGGGTGTCCCGTAAGTACCACGTCAAACTTAAGGGGGAGGTAGGTGAGCAAGCCACCTACCTAACATGGAAAAATCGCCTTAGTAAAAGTCGCACCGTTTTCGAGATATTAGAATTTTTCTGATTTTTAGAAAAATGTACACCCGCACTGAGTTTTTGATCTGTGGTATTCGGAATTTATTATTTTTTAATTTTTATTTTATTGCAAAACAATCTTGAATAGTTGTGTTATCAAATGGTAAAAACCATTGAAAAGTAACTATTGTAGTTTTTTTTATTTTTAAAATTAAATTTTAAATTTGCCTCTTCCGTTTTATTTTGGTAAAACTTTAGCCCCTCCTGGTGAAAAAAAAATACATGACCACTGGTTAGCCAATTAGATTAAAAACATGCTCGTTTAATGGGCATTTAAAAATAATAAATACTTTATCATCAAAACACTAATAAATATTTTTTTTAAAGAAAAGCGTAAAATACACCGCGATTCACGTTAAGCCAGTACTGCCACCCAAGCTTACTTGCGACGCGAGCTGTATCAGAATTCCATTCTAGTTTCATTCAGCAGCAATGCAAAACTAATCGAACAAATTAAAATCTTTAAATTTCGGTAAAATTTAGTAGCCGGCGGTGGGACCAGTGCCTTACGTCGCCATTAAAACAGATGAATTTTATTAGTACCTACGGAATGTGATTAATCTATTTTCCACAGCTTTTAGCTTAAGTGGGACAACAGTTTCAACTAGTATAAAAGCAAACTTCCTTAGATAATATATATATCCATATGATACTATGAAGGTTAATCAAGTGGTATATCATATGATATCAAACCTCTTCAGTTAGGCAATAAATCTGTATAAGGATGCCATTTTCTCTCATTTTCATTTTAGTTTTAATAATTTCAGTTATGTTTTCTTTTAATATTTCTTTATGGATACACCTTATCCATATTAATATCCACAAGAAACAACTACATGACATTAATGAATAATGACGTAAAAACAGCACAACCCCGCCAACCTCTGGTTGTAATGAAAGAAATGTAGACAATTTAAAACATGGGAGGTAAAAATAGTAGATATGGTCGCCAGGACGTGGACCAGAGTGATTACAGGTGACAGGCAGGGAGGAGTGGAGAAAACTGGGGGAGGCCTTTGCCAGAAGGCACACAGAGAAATATAATGTTCATTGCGGTTACTGTAGTTACTGTAGTTGTATATTTTCTGAATAAGAGGCTATAAATAAATTAATAAAATGATTGAGTCACCAGCAACAGTTAGCATCCCATAAACTGTTTATATACCATGAGCATTCCCAATTTAATTTTAAGTTACAATACTTTAGTTCATTAGACAATCCTAACTAATATTATAAATGCGAAAGTAACTTTGTCTGTCTGTCTGTCTCGCTTTCACGCTAGAACTGCTGAACCGAAATGCGAAAAAACGGTTGTAAGGGGTTAAAAGGGAGGAGGAAATCGCGGCCAAAAGCTAGTACTATAACAGATATTGGTGTGTAGTGCTGCGGAGCAGCAGTCTCAAAAAAAATTGCAAAAGAAACTTGGAAATCTTTCTGGCAGAATATAATCATGCAGTTTTAATATATAAATAAATAGTAAAAACAAAATATTATCAATATCTCAGTATAAGCTCTGTTATAATGCTAGCGGCTCTGTCTGTACTACATCAATTATTATCATCTTTAATTATTTTCTAAAAGGTTTGACATTGGCACTATTATAGTTGAAGCATTCTCAACGCTGTATGATTGATTATACATAAGGTTTCAAATACAATATGATTCCTGTAGCATATCATTACTACTTTGAAAAAACCTTGTATCTCATATTTCGAGATGTATGAGTTTGAACTTAATTCTCTTCACTTTAAGTTCAAAATCATACATCACGAAATATAGCTGCTTTTTATCGTATGGGGGCAGCATATTAGTACAAACTAGCCAACAGCAACACCAAGATGAAGTGTTGTCTTTGTTTTACATTATCTTGGTGTGCTTTGAAAAATCCTTTGTTTACCTAAGACAATGTTCAGATTACTACTCTGCCCAAGACACTGTTTGGCTGCTTTTCGTGGCAGCTTTCGGTACGCTCGCTGCGCGCGCTCGCGATGTTGGAATAATATTCCACCCCCAATTAGAAATGCCTGCATGATTAGCACTTTCAAATATAATTTAAAAAAAAATCTTATTGCAAATTCAAAAGGAAAAGCCATGACAGACAGTCCGAATAGTGGCAATATGCTATTCATAATATTAAATTTTCTTGTACACACCGTGTAAAAAATTTTTTTTTTCTCTATGGAGCAAAGTAACTAAATGAACTTTGCTCCATAAAGAAAAAAAAATTATTTTTGCAATATAAAAAAAACGAATCTACCACTTAGTTTCTATGGATGTACCTAGTAATATGCCGAAGTTATCGTAAATCAAAAAAAACACGGTGTGTATAATTTAGGATATTTTAGGACATATATTTCATTATTGTATGTCAGTATTAATTAGGCAAAAATAGAGGAATTTAGACTTAGTATAGTTGTAAGTGTAATGTAGTGTTGTTGTTTGTTTTTTCATTACTTATTTTATCTTCTAGGAATTGGTGTTACATATCAGGTGCTGTCGTACACAATCTGTTGCAACTACCAAGTGTCGCTACACAATGCTGAGTGAAGACCCATATTAATGTCACACTACCGCAACCTAAATGGTACGATTGAATAATAATTAAATTATTTGTTTAAGTTGGTTTGTTAAATACTTTTCATTTTCTTTTTTTCGTTTTTTAATTACAAATAGGGCGATGCACAATATATTTCTAAAATCGCATGTTTAAGGGTAGACAGCACGAAACTTAGTTAAATGAGTACATGTACTAGGAAGTTATGTACTGCCAAGCAGTAAACACATAGATTAGACGATCATTACCAGCCCCCGGTGGGTGAACTGACACGCTACCCGCACACGGCCGCCGTATCGTTACACAATGATAAACGAAGAAAGGAATTCCATAATTGTCTATCAAGTAAACTCCAGTGACATCGCTTTTGAGGTTATGACAAAAATCATCAAGTTACTTACGTCTTTCGACTCCCAAAGATCCTTCCCGAGGAACTCCGAGACCTTATTGAGATGTTCACACGTCACGCCTATATCCATTGTAAAAATTATAACAATAACACAAATACGTAAATAAGAAGTTTATTGGTACACTGAAGAATTGTAAATAAAGGACATGTTTTACGCGAATAGTGATTTTATTGCGATATTTTTAGCATCCAGACTAAAAAATAATAATTCTTGATGATAGGAGAGGAACATTTCGGGGATAAGGATAATAATTGAATTAGATTACAAAAAATTTCTACAACACGAACCCTTTTCGTGACGAGCGAAAAGACAGTCGGTGTTGCCTATGTAGAATAATATAACATAATTAATCAGCTGATACTGTCTGGTCGAATATAAGTTTTGGTGAGAGGTAGAAAAGTTAGAAAGCTAAGGCTTAGTACTTTGTTGCTACAAATTGTGTTTTTAATCATGTATATTTCATATATAATAAGAAAATATAATAATTAAAATCAATAAAGTGCAGTGTTTGTTTCGGAACATACAACTATGTCAAAATTGACAAATGTCAAACCATAGTTTTTGTCCTTTTTGTCCTAAAACCATTAGCAAAATATACAAATAACTTAAACACGGAAACAAATAACGTATAAAACATACCTATTATTTGGTATTGGTTAAATAAATACCCCAAAAAATAAATGCCTAACGTATAGTTTTGAATGCCTAATTTCGAATACAAGTTTTTGAACGCATTCCGTCTTGCTGTCTTGTTATCCTTCATAATCTATATATTGGTTTGTGTTTATTGAAAAATCGATACGTGGTTGGCGCAAGCTTTGTGACTGCGATTAAGGAGAAGAAGAAGAAGATACGTGGTCTTAATACTCTTGAGATTACAAACCGAATTAGACTATTAAGATGACATCAGCTTCGTCAAGCAGCGCCCGCTCGTTGTTTTCTGAATCGAGGGAACGCCTGGCGGAAAGGGTAGAGGTCAACGTGAACAACATTTCATCGCTGACTCGGCAGATTCAGAGAGGATCTAAGAGAACCGAGGTAAAGAAATAAACACTGCCTATGTTCAACTTCTGTATCATATCATAAGTTAAGGTGAGTTTTCTGTATATATTTATTTACCAACCTGTTGCTCGGATGATAATCGGCCATCATATTCACGACATGAACAACGACGACTTAATCCAACGTTTTTCATAACATCATTAAGTTCGACATTTGTACTTACTTTGTGTACGGTTTCTGGAAGGGGTGGAGGCTGCATTGGATTAAGCGCTAAAAGAGGGGTAATTACACAAAAGATCCCATAGGTTCGAAGTGTATCCGTAAGGACCCCATAGATAAGATAAGATAAGATACTTTGTGTACTGTGGAGTAAAGTTTAAACAAATTAATAAAAAAATCGAGGGTTACCTGGAAAATAAATAGTCTACTTTGTGCATCCTTTTTTATTATCTTCATTACCTACCTAATTGATTTTTCTTTTGTACAATAATGTTATGATAGTTAAATAATACCTGTACAATATGGCTCCCACCTGATATATAGGGTTTTTTTTTTTTTTTACTGTAATGACTGGTGTTAGGGTTGACGTTTTATATGCGGTTTCAGAAATATCAACAAGTTTTAGAGTTGTTGGTAATTCTGTAGCTCTGTCTATCCCACTTTGGGAATGAAGGCGTGAGTTTATGTATGTATGTATGATCATGATTATACTTATGACTTTCTTAAAAACCTTGCTGTTAAAAAAGCCTGTTTGAGATAAGAGATTAATAAATATAATAATAAAATGTGTAAATATAAATATACAAACTTACAAAACTATATTTGACTGGTCTGTTACATATTATGTTCACAAATAGGCATTGTTAATATTCTTTCTCTATTTTTGAAATTGCAAATTACGAGTAGGTTGAAAAAACTGCTAACCTGTCACTATGGCGGAAGTCAGTCCATTATTTTGTCTTGTCTGTAATTGGCATTATGTAAAGTTGACTATTGTTTGACATGAGCTTATTTCAATCATTCTATCAGTTAAGGAAACCTGTATTTAAAACACTATGTTTGAATTCCAGCTCCTAACGAAAGCTGCCCGTGACTTCATAGCTTCGGAGAGTCTCGTGGAAGGTCTTCAACAGAACCTCCACAAGATGCACCTCATCAGTGTCCATTTGGGCTACCAGTTTGAGAACATAGAAAAGTCCGCTCGAATGCTCGACGAAATTGCTGAACGGGTTGAAGCCTTGCATTCAGGTCGTAAGACAGCCGACAAAACAGCCTTAAAGTGTCATGGCTAGGACAAGTTTTATTTGCTTGTTGCCCCATCTTCAGCTAGCATGAGTTGTTTTACAACAAGTCAAACATCTCTAAAGCATACACAGTCGAAGTATTCATTATTTATATGGACAATGAAAAGCAATCTTTATGGACATAGTTTGTTCGTTCATATATTTTGTATGCTTTGATGTGCCGCAACAATTTGCTACAAACAAAGAAGCCGCGGCGGCGCGCACAAAGCTGTGTCGGTGATTTCTAAGGGTTGTTCTGCACCCTATTTGAATGAATGAACTGTATGAAGCGTGCAAGAAGATTGACAGTGTGTGGTCCATTCATGGTCAACTGAGCCCACAAACCGCTTAGCCCGCAGGTTCATTTGACCAATATTCTTTTTATTGAGGATAAAGTTGCGTTAACCTTTCCTTACATCGAACACAAAATGTGTCCCCCACACGTTCTGTGGGTTATTCCCACCTGTTACCACCAATTTGTTACCGCTGGTAACAGCTAGGATTTTTTTTGCCACCTGTTACCACTAAAGTACTTGGTGGTAACAAGTGGGAATATTTTTCCCATTTGTTACCACTAAAATATTTGGTGATAACAGCTGAGAATTTTTATTCCCAGTAGTTGCCAGTGGTAACAGGTGGGAAAAAAAAAAACAACTGTTACCAAATTAGCAGCTGGTACAAAAAAGTGGTAACAAATTGGTGGTAACAGGTGGGAATGACCCTATTGTTTTGAGACCTCTATACGCATGATAAAAATATCAGAACATCTTCAAAAAAACCAGTCGTCAATTAACATGATTAAGAAAAAGTCATAAAATGAAAGGTTCGAAAACACAATTTTTATAAAGCAATTGATTAAAAAGTTATTTGTTTAATTAACGTATGCGGAATGAAATTTGCACAATGTTTGTAACCTTATAAAATAAAAAAAATGTTTGTAATGATAACCTGTCATGTATTTTTATAAACAATCTACTAACAAATTTTAATGTAAAAAGTAATTTGGCCCCATGCGTGCTGCTTTTCGACAATTTGCTGGCACTTTATCCATGGCTGTTGTATAAGTCGAAGTTGGCATTTTTTTCAGTTCTAATTTAATTTTTCGAATTAGAGCCTGTATAGTTTTTGGCCGGAAATTATTCGCGTAAACACGCCTTTTTAGATTGGCCCAAAAATCTTCGATCGGGCGAAGTTGTGGTACGTTAGGCGGATTTGAATCCTTTGGTACATATGGGATTCCTAGCTCCTCCATTTTCGCCAGGGTGTTCTTTGAATAATGGCTAGATGCTAGATCGGGCCAAAACACAACATTAGTTCCTCTGTGATGTGTTTTCATGAAATCACGTACAATCGGCAAACAACCCTGCATGTATCGTTCAGCATTGACTGCTAAACCAGATTCAAAAAACACCGGTTTCGACATACCGCGAGGGCTAATTGCAAGCCATAACAAAACCTTTTTTGGAAACTTAGTGTGCTCCACATATTTTACTGATTCTTCAGCTGGGATATTGGCGTTTTGAAAATAAAAGTTACCCTGCCATTCATTGCCGTCTAAGGTGAAATAGGATTCATCGTCCATAATGCACTCTACGTCGTTTTTTGCATAGAAAATGTTTTTGACCAGAGATGTAAGTCTTTTCTTCTGGGTAAGTTTTTGGTTTTCGGACACGGTGGGTTTTACTTTTCTTGCTCGTTTCACAATGCCCATATCATGTAGATACTTTTTCACTGTTTTGCCATCGCAGTTAAATTTTTTTCCGAGTTCTCTGTAGGATTTAGCTACCCGACCCGCCGTAATTTTTCTCAGTTGGCTTCTTTTCAAAGATTGGCTTAAAGAACACACTTTGCCCGAACCTGGTTTTCTAGTAGTCGTATGTCGAAGAGAATAGGATGATAATATATTATATACCGTCCTTCGACTCTCCCCCATTTCTGTAAAATGTTTAACAATGCTCGACTTCGGCCAATCTGGATGTGTGTCGCGAAAATCACACACGTTTTTTCGACGCATTTCTTCGAGATTTGCCATATTTTTTTACACAAATCCTACAAGCGAATGACTTGTGCATCACTTTGACGGATGATACAGAAAACAAAAGATAATATCAAGTTTTAAATATCGAATCATTTACTCTTATACATTTGTATAAAAACTTTGTGCAAATTTCATTCCGCATACGTTATACATTATATCAGTGACTGAGGAATCTGTATTCTATTATACTTTTGTTTACTATTTATTATATAGGTGGGCCAAAAAAATATGCAAATCAGCAAGAGTAAAAGCTAGAAAGCTTTGCTTATTAGTTTTGTGACAATTCTGAGTTTTGATACGTTTTCCTGCTCAACTACGCATGAATACATTTTTGGTGTTATGTGAGATTCATTGTTTTATATAATGCTAGGTTAAGTTTATTATTGTATAATATCATTAGCAATATTTAAAAAACGACTTACTGTTGAGTTTCTTGCGGCGTTTCTTCTCAGCAGTGGTCTCTTCCGAAGCGCTGGTAGATTTTTGACGTGTAAAAGTGCCCGTGCGGCCTACTTACTGAATAAACATCTTTTATCTTTTTTATCTAAAGATAGAAGAAGAAGATAAATCTTAGAAAAAAATGCAAATATTTCTGGCCCATTGATTTTTTTTTCGCCCAACCTGTATTCATTTTTTTGTAATCTATATTAATCGTATAACACAACACAACTTGTTACTCGTATTATAAAATCGTAAACTAGCTAATAAAATAATATAAGACGTACTCGATATCCGTTTTTTAATTCTTTGTTGCACTCCATTTTTTTATCCTTTTTTATTTGTCAGTTAATAACAAAACTTTCAAGTTATTATTAATAGTTTAGGCACATACTTCAATGAAAATCGCTCTATGACATTGAAGTGGACTTATCGATAACAAGATTGTCGGTGTTTTTATTGTGTCAAGCACTATCAACACGTCGTTCGTGCTAGGAAAATGTCTAGGTCTAGTCATGATTCTTAATAGGTAGACTGTTGAAATTTTTAGAGGGTGTATTTCTCTTAACGCTATAGGGCTAAAAATAAAAAATAAATGGGGACCCCATACAAGTATCGTACGGAACTCGTCGCGTACGAGTCCGCGTTGCGCTTGGCTGGGTTTTAATTTAAGATTGCTGTAAATTGAATCGTCACAATAATGGTGTCGAAAACAGGGATTTTTTTTCTTGCGTTCCTTATTCTATTGACAAACTCAAACTCGAACTAACAAACTAAACGAGAAAAAAATCTTCTTAGCCAGTGCTGCGCAGCGGATCGTGCTAGAATTTTAGCAGTCGGTACAAAGGAGGCTGGATACTGGCTTCAAGCTCATCCCTCGCCAAGCACTGGTACTTTCCTTGACCCTAACACACTCCGACTTTCAGTTTGCCTTCGCCTTGGGGTCCCGGTCTGCGCTCCACATCGGTGCCCCTGCGGAAGTGACGTAGATCGGCTAGGACATCACGGACTTTCTTGCCAGAGAAGTGCTGGCCGCTTTTCCAGACACGCCGCACTAAACGACATCATTCGTCGGTCTCTTGCCTCAATAAAGGTCCCGGCTCTTTTAGAGCCGACCGGCATTTCTAGAAATGATGGCAAGAGACCTGACGGAATGACCTTGGTCCCGTGGAATATGGGACGGGTGCTAGTGTGGGATGCAACCTGTGTAGACACGCTAGCCCCATCACATCTCCATCGGACCTCTAATAGGGCTGGTGCGGCAGCTGAAGCGGCCGAAAGCATGAAGGTAGGAAAATATAATGGTCTCGGCCCAGAATATATGTTTATTCCATTCGGCGTCGAGACCCTTGGTCCGTGGGGTCCTAGCGCTCGAAGCCTCTTCAAAGAAATTTCGAAGAGGCTCATTGACGTCACGGGAGACCGAAGAGCTGGCAGTTTCCTCGCTCAACGAATAAGTTTAACCATCCAGCGAGGAAATGCTGCCAGCATCTTTGGTACAATGCCGCAGGGGCCATTCTTAGATTTAATGTTTTAGTTAATTTATATATTTAGAGTTAGTCTTATTTAATTTTAGTCTTATTTAGTTATGGTTGTATTATTTTATGTCGTTTTACAATAAAGTATTTATTCCATTAAAAAATAAACAACAACAAACTAAACAACATTTTGACAAAAAAACTGCAACACAATAAACATAATCAAACATTTTGATAGAAAAAACGATTGTTTCGTGTAATTGTATATATAAAGTACCTAGCAAGTTTAGAGAGATTAGTTACCCAAATAGGATTTACTGAGCAGAAAATAATTTATTTGTGCCAATTGAAAATTAACGGTGCAATTCAAAGTTTTTGATCAAAACGTAGCTGAACCGTATGAAAACATAATAAAAAAATTCAGCCAAACTTATCAACGAGAAGCCAGTGAATAACCCACAGAGCCCGCCTAAATAACTAACTAGTTCGTACCAGTACACCGTGACATCCACTCTGTATATAAACAAGGTATCCTCGGTGTAGTAGAAGTTAACTATAGAAAGGTTACCATCACTCATGTTCAGACTACTAATAAATACCGTACTATCGTTCAAGACATGCAGCACTCTATTAGGCATGACTTTGTATCTGGTAGCTGTGCAGTCAGGCATGCACTGCGGACAGTTCAGGGAGTTCTCTCGCTCGATCTCCAACCCTGGAAGATCCTGAGGCGGATACACGAATAGGAGCTTCTGACTGTACTTGTTCAGACAGTACAGCTCTTCGAGAGTACACGCTGACACGTTAGATCTTCGCGGTAGAAAGAAAGGGACACAGCGACAAAGACGCTCAATGGTTCGCATTCTGCAGCGCACCAAGCAGTTGCTAAGACTGTAGTGATTGTGGAACTCGTCTTCCATCTCATCGCTAAATTTACATCCTCTTTTGTCCAGAGGGAACTGCTTGATGGCTTCAATAGAGTAGTAACCGCTGGGCTCTATTTCCATGTTGTATTGTAGTCCTGCTGACACTAATCTGTGGACGAGACCGCCGGCCGTCTGATCCGCGTAGTCGTAGCGATCGAATAACAAGATGTCGAAACCAAAACTTATGTGCGTTGAGTAGAGATAATCATTTGTGTTGGCGTCCACAGCCACCGTCAGACCGTTATAAGGGTGAGAATCGTTTATGATGTATGGAATATCGTAAGGATCCGAAGGATCTTCAACCAACCTACCAGCTTCAGTGTTATAATAGTTAAAAGTGCAACAAAAACCGTTCTGCGTTATGGCCATTCGGAATAAATCGCTGCAGTTCACTACACTGTTCTTCCAGCTGCATTTAACTAAAGTCTCTTCGCAAGACGGCGTTAAAGATAGTAATAGTTTAGATATGTCGCCTTTCCTAATTAAAACGCTTGTATTGACTATATTTTCAAGTTTTTCGAAGTAGATGTTGAGTTTTGAGATCGCCGCTCGGTTTGAATACGAGTAATCGTATAGATTACCGAGCATGGTCACGGTTTCCATCAGTTCCTGCTTCGTAGAGAATGTAGTATTATCGTGCGAGTATAATGTGTCGACAAGTCGTTCAACCGCCGATTTCTTCACTCTGTTATGGTTGCAGATGGCTATGGCTGGGAAAATGATGTATTCTACGGGATAATCAGCATTCTCTAAAGTCGTGTAGACAGGCTGTTCGTTCTGAGACTGTAAAGTGATGTTGACTAAGTAAAAGAAGCCGAAAGTAGCGCAGCCGATGATGGCTAACCACAATAACTTTTCTATTACGCTCTTCGAGTCATCTACGAGAAATCGAAATCCGCTCAGAGATGAGTTCGCCATGTATTCCAAGAATGTTTCATGAATGCTTTTGCTTATAATCCGTTCTGTGTCGTATTTTTCTGGTCTCTTCTCTTGAAACTTCACAGTTTTTTCAACATATCTCCTTTTTAGACGCTTTGGCATGTAAGCCGGTGCTAATTCTTTATCGTGGAAAAACGTGTTACGTTTCTGAACTTTTTTTAGACTGTCCATTATGCGACAGTATGAGCTCCCGAAAGCCCACAATATCACCTTCTTCGTTATTTACTTTGAGATATAACTGTTTTATATACCTAGCTACCAAGTTCAGGCGAGTCGGAGCTGGGAATGTTCTGTCTTATGTCTTTATTGCATGTATGAGTTAAATTACTCTCCTAATCAACACGGCACTTGAATAACTAATGACTTAATAGCTATTTGCTACGTTCGTGATTTTATGTTATAATAATGCCTAATTGCTGGACATGCAGACCTTGTCATGGCGGTCACCAAACAACTGCGATTGCTGGGCTAGCATTCTCATTTTTCGTGCGTGTCGGCCTGGTGCGCCGCGTGCGGGCCAGCCCCAATATCATCCTCAGCATGATAGGGAGCAGAGTAGACTGCCCTTACATGCGTCATTGTTGTAGGCTACATGCCCCTTACAATTAGTATAATTTGTAAATTGTTACTAACAATTAGGATTAATGAACTACTAACAATATATGAGTGTAAATTTACTCGAAATATATTATTCTATTCAATTCTATTCTAAATAAAGATCTACCATGTCGATGCAGAGCAGTGCATGTTCTGGGGAGAAAAATTCTGAAACAACTTGCTTACTATATTAAAAACAAAACTGTCTTAGAAACTTACGTAATCAACTCTACATTAGCAAAGTCTTTTCAAAACACACATAATGAAAAAAACGGGCAAGAGCATGTTGAACCAACATCGAGCGATGTAGGGTTCGAACGCCGTTATTACAAACACAACAAACTATGTAGAAAAACAACAAGTAAGTATATACAAATTTTGTATTGTTATTTACTGCGTTAGGTGATTAATAATAAGGTTGGAAAACAATGGAATGTAAGACCTATTTGTAGCCTTGTATAGACAAATAAAAATTGACATGGCGAAACTATAACGGTTCCTTAAAAATGTTGAGGGGCAGTTCAATATAGTTTAATATTTAATACATTTAATTAAATATTAAACTATATATTGAACTGCCCCTCAACATTACAATAAACTTGCCCAAGTGTCCATGTACATGCTGGCCCTGCGACTTTCACCAGTGATTGGACAATGCTAAAGCTTCCTGGTTCTAGATTCAGTCTCGGTTTCGTACAATAACTTATCTGAACATTCTCAGAACTTATTACTTGCTACGATCTTGAGAAAATTTTTGAACATAGCAAAGTGTAAAGTTGTGTGATAACAACTTGATGGTAGGCTCTCCCTGCCTTTCAGCACTGGCTGGGGGAAGGCTACACGCCCTACACTTATCCCTCGTCAAACTGACACTTTCTAGTCTTTTTAATTATAGCAGATGTTATAGGCTAAGTTGCAATGGAAGAGGTCACAAAAAAAGGGGGTAGCTCAAGCAGACATGCACAAAGATAAAAATATCTCCAGGCAAAAGAGTAAGCCTCAAAAAAAGGGTAGCCCATAAAGATGGTGTCCACAGCCACACAAGCGGTCCAAAAAGATCTCCGACCCAACCCTCCGTTGTCGGGCAAAAGAAAGGAAGCCCGGAGTCTGTAAGCATGCATGTGTCAGGATTCCCACTTCTCGACTAACCTAGATTAAGCAACTCTCTTCTCATTCCCCAATCCCACCCCCTTTTTTGGGGTTCCGTATTCAAACTAGGAACCCTTAAGTTTCACCATGTCCGTCCGTCCGTCCGTCGGCAGCCTAGCTCAGAGAGTACTAGAAAGCTGAAATTTGGCATGAATATACACCGTGTTTTTCTTGATTTACGATAACTTCGGCATATTACTAGGTACATCCGTAGAAACTACATGGTAGATAAAAAAATTAAATATTGCAAAAAAAAAATGTTTTCTGTTTAGAACAAAGTAATTAAATTTTGTATCTTTGGTCATTCTAAAAGGACCTTTGGAGTTAACTAATAGATAATCCAAGGATCGTTAACTGCGAGCGAAATCCATTGAAGTACTAGGGTTGCTACCCAGTCAAGTCAAGTCAAAGGCAAAAATATTTATTGAGTAGGCTTAGAAACAAGCACTTTCGAATCGTCAGTTATGCTACTTATTCATATGTATGGAGGAATGTGTTTATTTGTCATTAATATCATTATATTATACTTATCAGTGTCTAGGTCACCTAGACTACTAAAACCAATAAAATTTATTTTACAAAGTCACATTAAAAGCAAGAACCATGTAAAAAAAGAAACAAATTGTTCAATCTATCTGGATAGCTTCGTTAAGTTATACGACTGTTTGAAAATCGACGACAACAAAATTTTCTGCCAAACTTGTAACATAAAGATTATGTACCCAACAAAATATAAAATTGAGAGACACGTTAACTCAGATCGGCACAAAAGCACAAAAAAAGAAATATTTGAAAAAGATTTACTAGAAATGATGATTGCGTGTAACATACCATGGAGTCAGCTTAATAACATCAAATTCAAAGTATTTCTAGAAAATTGTAGCAAAGGTAAATATGGTGACAATGTACCTACATATACCAAGTGAAAGTCATTTAAGGCAGACTGTCCTGCCAAAAGTTTATGAAAACAAGAAGCAAATGATACGGGAAGAATTGCAAAATAAATACATTTATTTTAGTACATAATATTTTAGTTCATCAATTTAGAACCATCGCCATCCCTATCTGGTTGTCATACGTCATTTCAATGGATTTCGCTCGCAGTTAACGATCCTTGAAATCAGTGTCAAATATGTCAATGTTGGCGTGACATACTCGAACACACACCATTAAGAGCCTTTTACACCAGTTCAACGTGAATAACTGATTAAATTTTAAAATGAAATATCTTTAAAACCGTAAGATTATCATTTGTCTGTCTTCGGGAACTTAACTTTATTTGACCTAAAGAACGTTCCCTTAAAGTTATCGTAAATCAAAAAAACCACGGGATATACATTAGTCACGCCAACAAAGTAGAAAAATAAAATCTTGAATATATTTTTATTAATGTATGACACGTAACGTGGGGTTGTAAATTTTTTTTCTCTTCTACCCCATAGTGTGGGTATCGATGGGTAGGTCTTTCAAAAATATTGTGGATGTATTATGTATGTGTGAGAACAATTTTCGATTATGGTATTCGTTTATGAAATATTAAGCTTTAAAGAGTTAAATTTTCTTTATCTTATACTTCTTCGGTCTATTCCCACTAGTTCTACTGACAGTTCTAATATGATATGCATGGATCGGAAATTCGGATCGATATTTACCTAAACTTGGCAAAATCCCGGAAAAAGATAGGTAAACATGGCGTCGGCTTCTTAAAAATATTATTTTAATAATTTAAGTTCTGTGATTTTGGGATTCTACAAAACGTTAATATAATAATTACTTTACATGTAGGATAAAACGTTCTGTTTTGCTCCTATAAATTCGTTAGGTTAATAAGTTACAGGTAAATTAAATAACATTTGGTTAAACATATACATGGAAAATGACTTCAAACAGTTAATATAAATAAATAATTATGAATTAATGCCGGTGTAATTTATTTATTTTGAAATCCCGGAAATTTTATATGAATTATATGATTGAGTCCACCTCCATACAACTGAACAACAAAGCCGGCGCTAAAGTATAGGTAAATATCGATCCGAATTTCCGTTCCCTGATGATATGTTATATATGAAATTATGATGTCATCAGTTGATGATGATTACTATATTAGTATATTAATATATGATGATAAGTGAGACTAAATATTTTTTTAATAAAATTACAATAGAACTACTGGGAAAAAATCAGTCCCACTAGTTCTATAACTGAAATCCTTTGAATAATAGAACTAGTGGGAATAATCCCACTACTTTTTTTTTTTTTTTTGCCCCCGCGGCGACTTGAACAGCTACTACCGCAGGGATATTATGGCGTTTCCACGTGAAGTGATTTCGCCAGTGTCAAGGTTTATATGAGTATAAATCAATATAGCAATAAAACACAATCCAATCTTCTCTAGGAAGATTGGGGGCAACGTTGTACGGTGATTTGTAGGTCAGAGGTCAAGATAGTTTTAACCTCTGCACCACTGCGAGTCCACTTGAAACGAGAAGAAAGATGCCAGATACACGAAATAAGTCCAAGTCTTCAATCACTGTGCGACACAAAGGCATAAAAAGTACAAATCACTATCAGAAAAGAACTTTGAACACCTAATTACCCAAAAATTAAAGTCTAAAACAAATTACACGTCCGCCATCTTTTAACGTTGCAAATGGCCATCCCACTACTTCTATCGAGAGAACTGTCTGTAGAACTAGTAGAAATAGACCTACTTCTTATGTGTCAAAAGTCATAATTTGGCGTAAAATGTATCGCCATGTCAAGGCTCTCTTGACAAAGCAAGTTTTCACCAAAAATGGATACAAAAAACCTTTCAGGAATAACTTTGACCCTTGTACAAATTACCGAAACCAAGATTACTCAAACGCAATTCAAATTAAATAACACTCATAATGTTATGCCTTAAAGTTGAAACCGTAACTGGTTTTTAGAACGTTTTAGAATTCAATTGAATACACAATTGTATATATTTTCAATGGCTATGCGTTTTGTATTGACCTTTCAGTAAGTTTCACTTTTGTTGCGTGATTTGTAATTGGATGACTCCTTACTGATAGTTATAGCTTATAGCTGTTATATTATAATAATGGAATATTATAGGTGTGTACTTTGGTGCCTTTTTAAATAAAAAAAGTAGAGCGGATTACATTAAAACTAGCTTGATTATACGACGAAGAATCTAATATGGCGAAGAGGCTTCTATTCTACTGGGTAAAAACTATATTGCCTTTGATGTGTTATCGTACCAACGTTTTGATATCGATATAATATAAATTACAATCATTCTGAGTGAGAGTGATGTGAGAATAAAAATCGACCTTTTGTCAATGATATTTTATATTGAGATACGTTATGCTTATACGAGGGGAGGTCCAAAAGTTCGCGGAATGGAGGGCTAAATAATTAAATAAAAAGACGTTACTATTTTTCCTTTTCAATATAATCTCCCTTAAGGTTAATACATTTGTTAGATCGTGATATTAATTTTTCTAAACCCACATAAAAATAATTTTCTTCTTTGCTGTCAAAATGAGCCAAAATTGCGTCCTTTACTTCATCATCGGTGTGAAATTTTCTTCCCCGCAACTCTTTCTTCAAATTTGGGAATAAATAATAATCACTGGGGGCCAGGTTCGGGCTGTAGGGGGGATGAACCAATTCTTCGAAGCCACATTTGTTCAGGGCAGCCATCGCAATACGACTCTTGTGAACTGGAGCATTATCCTGAAGTAACAGCACACCCTTAGCCAGCTTTCCTCGCCTTTTTTCTTTGATAGCTTCCCGCAACTGCTCCAGTAGCCTAGAGTAGTACTCTCCAGTAATTGTGACATCTTTGCTTTTGTAATCGATCATCAAAATTCCTTGGCAGTCCCAGAAAATCGTAGCCATCAACTTTCCGGCCGATTCTGACACCTTAAATTTCTTAGGTGGGGGGGGTACCCTTCTTGTGCCATTGCATCGACTCCTGTTTAGAGTCAGGTTCAAAATGATGAACCCAAGTTTCATCTCCAGTAAGAATCCGCTTCAAAATCGACGTACTTTCTTCTCCACACCGTTCTAAAAAACTGCTACACGCGTCGATTCGCTGCTGTCGCTGATGCGGCGTAAGCATTCTCGGCACCCATCTTGCACTCACTTTAATCATGCCGAGGTGTTCATGTAGAATCCGCAAAATAGTGGTTTCAGATACTCCAACTAATGCAGAAATCTGTTTCTTCTTCAGGCGAGCATCTTCTAATACTAATTTTTCAACTTTTCCGTCGGTATCTGATGTGGTGACCTCGACAGGCCGTCCTGGGCGAGGGTCGTCTTCAATGGACTCTCTGCCAATTTTAAAAAGACCGTGCCATTTATAAATCATTGTTTTTCCAGGGCAATGATCACAGTAAACTACTGACATCTCACTCATGATGGTCTGAGGAGTTTTTCCTTGCTTAGTCAGGAACTTGATGATGGCTCGATACTCAATTTGCTCCATACTTCCAGGATTTTTCCAGATTGACTTGCTTGCTCGACGATATTTTTTAAAGTAATGAGCTCTTCAGGCTGAAAGTTGGTATATATACTCTTAATGAGTTGGCCATTAGTACTATACTAAAAAATATAGTCATCCCCACCCCCATCCCCTCCATTCCGCGAACTTTTGGACCTCCCCTCGTACTAAACCATGGACTTGTACCTAAACTGGACTGAGTACTAACTTTTTCTAGTCAATCAAAATTGAACCGTATTACGAAGCAAGACAGTTACAATTATGTGATGATAGGAGATGAGGATGAGCGAGAGCAACCAACCCGAGGACGGTGTCCCCCTCACTCAAGTTGCCAATGTAAAAAAGGTAATGACATAGTGGTATTAAAGAATACTGTAAATAATTACCTGCTTATATACTAAGTAGCTACATTTATATAAGAGATATTTTACCTAATTTGTAAATGTTTAAGATTTTAACATTATTTACTGATTAAAACGGTATAAATAAAACACGGTATGAATAAAATATTGTGGTAATTGTTTGTTTGTTGCCTTGTCGACTAAATTAGATTCATATTAAATGAGTAAAAATGGTGAAAATATGTTGCGTAAAGGGTAGTAGAAGTGAAAGAATTTTTCAAATCGGTCCAGTAGTTTCGGAGCCTATTCAATACAAACAACTAAGCAATCAAATCTTTCCTCTTTCTAATATTAGTATAGATTTAGTTATATTTCTTACTTATTGTGAATTGACACATTTGTAACTTTAAAAAAATTATGATGTCATCAGATGTACTTGGTCACCCTAATTAAAACGAGATGCAATTCTCTAGTATGGTTTCTCTGTCGGTCACACTTTTTTATCGCAGTACTCAGTCCAGTTTAGGTACAAGTCCATGTACTAAACCACAGATCACAGAAACAAGGGAGATATGTTATGGGGGCGTGGTTCGTGTCGCCTCGATATGGTCAAATTGACCATATCGGCACGAGGCGTGTCAAGCGTTGACACAGTCACTCACTGAACGCTGTCAGTATAGAAGCTCCGTTTAAATGATAAAATGACTGTATGTAGCGTGAAAGTGTGCAAAAATCGAAATACAAACGTTAATATAAAATCAAAGGGCATAACTTACCACCGGTAAATTTTGTTTTTAAGTATTATTTATATTTTTAAATGAATATTTTATATTTGAATGGATTTCAGAGCGTAAGGTTGAGAAAGTTGTGTTGACGTGATTTCTATCGACTATCGATAAATGGCTTATTCTACAGCTATCAATAGAATTCAATGTGTTAATAGTTATAGTTATTTATCACTACCACGACACGCTTAAAACAGAAGAAAAATAATTTTAACAAATTTTCACGTTATACAAAATTTAATTTTCTTTACAATATTAACGAACGACGAAGGACTCTAGCAATTCAAATATAAGTAGGCAAATCATACAATTAAGATAAAAATAAATTAACCAATCACAAAGGCAAAGGGCTCTGGCTCAGTATTGAGCTGTGTTTGCACACAGCGCTGATTGACAGCTCGCGCCGACTCACTCTTAAAAGGATTCAAGCCTAAAGGTTGGATGGTAGAGATTGCCCCAAGTATTAAGTCTATCTTTCTGTTTTAAGTAACTTGTACCATTTATGAAATAAAGTTTACATAATCAAGTCGGTAAACTACTGGTTTGTCCCAAACTGAGATCTTGTGACGTGACACTCAACCGAACCCATTTTATTAGTGTATTTGTATTAGGCCTTGCATTCGAATATTCGAATATTCGAATTATTCGAATAATAAACTGGTTCGAATATTCGAATATAAAACTTGCGATATTCGAATATTCGACCAATTTCCGGAATGCAAAACTCAGAATTTGATGCATTCAAAATACAACTTTCAAAGTTCGCGCGCAAGTCTCGCGATGTTTTCGCGGTCCGCCCGACCCGACATGATTCGTCACAGCTCGGAAGCGATCGGGAACTCGGGCGGGAATCAGTGCGACGACGGCGCTGGTTGGCGGCTTTTTTTTTTCATTTTTTTTTCTAGTAACTTTAAAAAAGAGTATTGATTGTTTTTGATTTGATTGATTGATTGTATGATAAAAAATATTATTGTCTGTCTGAGTAAGACCTCGATTTATAAGGTTGATTTTGCTGTTAACCACCAACTATTTTCCAAGTTTTTGTAAGACTGTGAATGTGATACACTCTCGGTCAAATAATACGGGCCAGAGTGCGATTTTCATACAAACGAGGTTATTTCGAAGGCTTGGTTCCCGGCCAGGGGTTGTGTTGAGTGAGATTAAATGGTGGATACTCCGAGGTTCAATAGAGAAGGCCGAAAGCGCTTAAGAAATCTAACTGATCGCACAATCAGTTAACACCACAGCAAGAAAGTTCGGGTTAGCATTTTGATTTCCTTACATTTTATTGCCATTTTAGATGTCTTTCAGAACATGCACAATTCCGGCGCTAACCGCAGATTCTATCAATTGGGTATCCTAGGCACTCTGGGAGTCCTGTATCGATGCTCGGGGTGTCCATCATCAGATTTCACTAAAAGTATCCCCTGGTGAGGAACCAAGACTTCGAAATAGCCTCTTTAGTATGAAAAACGCACTCTGACCCGTATTATTTGACCGCGAGTGTAGTTTAGTGCCTTACACCAAATTAAACAAATTGTTCTTTAATTTTTAACTAGATTTTGTTTGTATACAGATAAATTAGAATATAAATAAGACATTGGCAATAAAAAACTTGATTATTACAACAGTTTTTAACTATTCGAATAATATTCGAATAATTCGAATAATACCAGAAAAAAAATCGAATATTCGAATACCGAAAATTCTCGAATAATTGCAAGCCCTAATTTGTATTAACATCATAAAGTCCAAGTTTACAATTTAGACTAAAAGTCTACTGTACTAATCAAAACGAAAATCTTAAACAGCTCCAGAAAATTTAACCAAAGAAATTCGGCCATTTTTTTGTTAAGTTCTAATATAGGTATCGTTCCAAATTTAAAATCTTATGTATCAATTTTACGCAAACCGTATTCTTGCTAATAAAATATTATTCTATTCTAACAATAATATATTAAGTTTAAATGATGTAATTGTATTAACCTAGTAGTAAAATAATAAAAATAGTACTTATTGCCTATAAATTGAATAGTACCTATATTAACGTTGCAAACAAGTTTGAATTGTTTATCGATATATTTTGAAACATTCCTTGTGGCATCCCTAAGTGGACGACAGGAGAGAAACGCACACCTCTTGAAAAAAGTATAACTAGATGTCGCTGTGTGTGGGTAGTCCTTAACCTGCTGAACATAGGGACTACTATCTTGGCGCCATCTAGCTCTGAGGAACTAATTAATTACTCGTCGCATAGATGGCAGCTAAGTGACGAGTAAGCGCTACCTTACGTTCAGTGACTGAACTACGATGGAAAAAAAACGATCTTTCAGCATTTTTCAACCTTGAGAACTTAGTATAAAGCTTAATTTTCTGCTACTATCAAAACTATGTTACGGCGTTTTTAGTTCGTAAGCTGTAACCAATTATGAGGAGGTTGTTTTTGTAGTAGTTATTAGAGCGTAAGCGTAAGACGCACACATGTTTAAAAGTGGCGACACCGGGTCTTGTACGAATTGGCGTTCATGACATATCTCCCTTGTTTCTGTGATCTGTGTACTAAACGCATTTAAAACCCGTCGCCAATTACTGACAGTTGCTACTTTACCATATTTCTACAGACAAAGACGGAAATCCATAGCGAACGCTATTGTTAGAAAGAGATAAATAGTTGTTTCAAATTGCTCGACCCTCTCGCCAGGACAAGTGCCCGCTCCCGTGTAGCTACACTAGCTACCCGTCTTTATCGCACTCATTCGTTATCTAATTGTATATCTCATGTTTCACAGGTGATAGTGACTCCGGTGTAAATTAAACAAAGTGGCGAGATGTAAATAAAATGAGAAACAATATTTACGGTACTTACAAATGAAATGAGACATCCCTTCTTAATTTTACAGTTATAGTATAATTTCGGCAGCCTCGAAAAACACAAAACGGCATTGTTTACGAAATATATTTGTAAACTTTTCGGTGGTAAATTTTTATTGTCTTTGATGCGTGCGTGTCAGCAGCCGCGGCGCAACTAAACAGTAGTAAGGTAAATTACCTTACTTTTTGAAGAACACTTTTGCGCGCAGATGGCGTATCTTAATATAAAATATCATTGCCTTCTGTATATTTTAACCACGAACTGGGGTCTATTCAACACGATACAACCATATTGCTTTTGACATGTTAACGTATTGTTTTTCAGTAGGCCGCCATTACCGTCCAGTAAATAAGAGCTATCGAACACTGAAAAAATAATTGGGAGTTCTGAACAAGACTGTGATTTCTGTGCATAAGAGTCTTGATTTCATACGATCGTTAGAACAAGACGTTAGATACATCAAGTAAGATGTTAGTTGAATCACTAAAGAACTTGCTAATGTTACTTGTACACTTTGTGTAATATTTGGAAACACCCTGGGTTGTTTTATACCTTGAGCAAGCCCCCTGAGTTCCCAAGCCAGAGTGGTCGATAATAAAAACACATGAAATTAATTAATCCACTGTTTTAATATATATCTTTAAAGAGACAGCAAAGACACAGTACACGGCTAGCAGCCCGGAATACAAGAGAGCGGGAATAAGGAAGTGTTGCTACTTAGTTATTAACATTAAAGATGCGTTCAGTTACTACATTTGGTTGATATGACCAATATTATAAATCATAAATCATTTATTTGTTTGTCCAGCATAGGTTTATATATATACAGGGTGTCCCAGAAATAGCACGTCACAGTGACACTGGAGATTCCCCAGACTCAGACGAACCAAACCAGCCTAAAATGACCTCAGTAAAAGTTGCACCGTTTTCGAGTTATACCAATTTAAAGATTTTTCCAATTTTTCACCTCTTTTGACATTCTAAGTGCTCGCATTTACTGGGATAGCTTTAGAATTTAGTTTTTTTTATATTTGTGCGCGTTTATGAATAGTTTATTAAGATGATAGAAGCATTATTATGTCAATAACTAATGTAAAAGTTGGAAAAATACTGTAATGAACTTGACTTAAATTATCATCAACATAGTAATTTAAACTTTGAGCACCTGCCATAACTTTTTTTTACTATAAACAAAATGAGCAAATAACTTTAAAAACATGCGTATTTTATGCCAATTCTAAAATGATGACACATGATATCTTAATGCAAAAAAGTTGGAATTCGTATGACATTTGCCAATATGGATCCTCGGAAATCAATGCTAATCATCTAAAAAAATATCTTGTATTCTACGATATCTCATTTGTTTGTGCTCCTTTGAAGAATATGATTGATTTTTGGTTGACGTTGGTTCAAAGATAATGAAAAACGGGTTTAATTTTCATTAGTTTTTACAGTAAATGTTCGAATTGTTTCCCTCCGACTCTAAGGCACAAATGGCATCTTCGAATAAAATTTCGGTTTAATTTTCGTAAACTGGTTTCCGATATGTCTCAGGCTGCATTGAAGACACGTCGCCGTAGTTCCTCTTCGTTAGAAACTTATTGGTTTTGAATAAATATTGTCTTTCAAACATCACCAAAAAAAAAAACATTTTACAAAGCGAAATCAACTTCCGTTAAGAGTGCCGAGTAGTCGTTTCAGTTCCACAAACAAAATCAGAGTGACAAATGATATCTTAATGCAAAAAAGTAGGAATTCGTATCACATAACTACCTAACTAAACTAAACTAACTAACTTCGTACCTAACTAAAAAGTCGGCTATTAAAACGAGGTTTAATATTAATCAACGAGTATAGCACGAAACGCATGGTAACGAACTATGAGTAGTTTGGGTCACAGGGCTACAACTGCAATAAATTAATAACTATCCTACAATTTCTTTACATGATAAACTTGCAAAGCGGCTAAACGCGTTTCATTTGTTAGTTTGGTTGCCGGGATCCTTATTGGCAAATGTGATACGAATTCCTACTTTTTTGCATTAAGATATCATGTATCACTCTGATTTGGTTTGTGGAACTGAAACGACTACTCGGCACTCTTAACGGAAGTTGATTTTGCTTTGACAAAAAGTTTTTTTTTTTTTGGTGATGTTTGAAAGACAATATTTATTCAAAACCAATAAGTTTGTAACGAAGAGGAACTACGGCGACGTGTCTTCAATGCAGCCTGAGACATATTGGAAACCAGTTTACGAAAATTAAACCGAAATTTTATTCGAAGATGCCATTTGTGCCTTAGAGTCGGAGGGAAACAATTCGAACATTTACTGTAAAAACTAATGAAAATTAAACCCGTTTTTCATTATCTTTGAACCAACGTCAACCAAAAATCAATCATATTCTTCAAAGGAGCACAAACAAATGAGATATCGTAGAGTACAAGATATTTTTTTTGATGATTAGCATTGATTTCCGAGGATCCATATTGGCAAATGTCATACGAATTCCAACTTTTTTGCATTAAGATATCATGTGTCATACCATTTTAGAATTGGCATAAAATACGCATGTTTTTAAAGTTATTTGCTCATTTTGTTTATAGTAAAAAAAAGTTATGGCAGGTGCTCAAAGTTTAAATTACTATGTTGATGATAATTTAAGTCAAGTTCATTACAGTATTTTTCCAACTTTTATATTAGTTATTGACATAATAATGCTTCTATCATCTTAATAAACTATTCATAAACGCGCACAAATAAAAAAAAACTAAATTCTAAAGCTATCCCAGTAAATGTGAGCACTTACAATGTCAAAAGAGGTGAAAAATTGGAAAAATCTTTAAATTGGTATAACTCGAAAACGGTGCAACTTTTACTGAGGTCATGTTAGGCTGGTTTGGTTCGTCTGAGGCTGGGGAATCTCCAGTGTCACTGTGACGTGCTATTTCTGGGACACCCTAGATGGTTATGTCCCTTTATGTTGACGTTATTCTCGGCATACGAACATGCTGTGCAGCGAGACTAAACTAAAATTAAGTAAACATACATACACACATACATACTTTCACGCCTGCAATCCCAGAGTGGGGTAGGCAGAGCTACAGAATTACCTACAACTTTAAATACTTGTTGATAATTCTGTAACCACATTTTGCACAAAATAATAGGCTAAGATGTTTACCAGCGTATTAGTGACAGGTTGCAAGCCCGTCGCCTAATAGTACTACAAGCCTTTATTCTCTTAGTCGCCTCTTACGACATCCAAGGGATAACATGGAGTGGCACTATTATAACCCGGCAACCACACGGGCAACATATTGACACGTACACATTGAATAAGTAAACATATTGACTAACATTTAATTCTATTACACATATTGCGTTTTATCTCCCGTCAAAAAATCCTTGGGTGGACTAGTAGGTCGTTTTTGTTAAGAAAATATGAAGATGTTTCCTAAATATTTTTGTATTTTCGCTTTCTCTTATGTTTCTTTGTAATTAGTATATTATTTTTTTAAGGGTCTTAGTAGGCTGGTTCACATTTTTTTGAGTGTACCGTTGACAATACAACAACACAATATAGCCCCTAAAGCCATCCAATAACCAGGGTATCAAAAGCCTTGTGTAACCCTCGAGTTCCAATATTACAGTGCCAACGATCCGTGGGATGTCATAACCGGTAATGTTTCGCGGTATTCCCGCGCTATAACGAGCAACGGTCAGTGTCGCCATACGCTTACGCAGGAGCTTGTTATTATCTGTGCAGTGCATTTTTTTTAGCCTGTGTTCCCCCGCTGTCCGACCGACCTAACTTTAAAGAGCTGTATCTTTTGAACCGTAATAGATACCTGGTTGATTTCTTTGCTGAATATGGGGATATCATAACTAGGCATCGGAGTTTTTGTCGCACGGTAAGACTAATAGCAAGCTATGGAGTCGTCATTTGCCATAAATCTAAACTCTTATTCATATTCATACTCATTTATTTAGTTTTTTTTTTTATAATCAAGGACAACAACGTTGGAGAGATTAGAAACGATTGTTTAATGTTATATTTGGAAAATAAATATTACAATAGAAAATAATTACCATTTTTATACTGATTTAATTACGAAATTTTATAAACAAACAAAATATACATTAAAACACGGTAGAAGGGAATGTTTTAGTCCACACTAGTGGCGAATTGTATGTTAAAATAGTTCAAGTTATGAATTTATAATCTAATAGTTTTTTTTTTTTATATATAACTTGACCTAGATAATTATACACAACCGACCTCTATAGAGGCATTTTTAGATAAATTAAATAAATGAGTATGAATATGAATAAGAGTTTAGATTTATGGCAAATGACGACTCCATAGCTTGCTATTAGTCTTACCGTGCGACAAAAACTCCGATGCCTAATCATAACCTACACTAATAAAGAGGATAGATTATTATTTTTGTATGTTTCTAACGAATAAACTCAAAAATGACGGGACCGATTTCAAACATTCTTTCACCATTTATCATTTCAGCAAAATGACGTCCACTGCAGGACATAGCCCCCCCCCCCCCTCCCCAAGGATCGCCACAAAGACTGGTGACTTGCTTTCACCATTAAGCTGTGTTTTGTTTTTCTGCACGGGCGGAGTCGCGGGCAACAGCTAGTAATGTATATTTTAACTTCGTCAATTTTACATTTTATAACACCCAGTGACACCCGAGACTCTAAGACGAATCTAACGACACCTTTGAAAGGGAACAAAGAACCATACATACATCAAACATACTTGCAAGTCAAAATATTAAACGCTTATATGGAGTTGACATAAGCAGTCGTAATTCTTGGTCGATTTTCAAAAAATCGCTAACGTAGCATTTAGGCGCCCGGTATTTTAGAATACTCCTAATGCCAAACAAAAATCAATATGGCGTTTCATATTTACCTTAAACACTTCTATTTATAAACTTTTTGCCATACAGAGTCGTGCAGAGTTTGCCTTTGTGCCTATTGCTTGCTCTGATTCTTTGACTTTCGTTTTTTTTCGCGACATCAGCCATTATTGTATCGGGCACGAGGTTACGTAACCGCTTTGACGTTTTGATATAATTTTTACAGCTTTGTGTAATAACCATGGTAACTTTACGGTTGCAAAACTGTTTCAACTACCTTAGCTACTCGTGATAGAGTATCGTTTTGTGTGAATATGTTTTGGTTGCGGGAAAGTTAAGTTTGCGCAGAGATTTGGTCGTGACTACAGAAGCGACTGGGAGTTACGCAAGCTGAAATTATAATTATTTACGTCGAAAGTGGAGAATTAGCTGGGAGTAGGTTTGTGGTGAGGAATATAGGTCGGGATGGAGACTGTTTTTTTGTGGCATAGGAAGGCAGACGAGCACACAGGCCACCTGATGGTAAGTGGAAAATGTGACCCATAGACATTCGCATTCACAAGACTGCTAATGCACTGCCAACCCTGAGGACTAAATGCCTCTATGCTAGTCATTTCACCGGCTGTCTTATCCCCAAACCGGAACACAACAATGCGATCACTGCTGCTGGAAAATGGATTTGAGATATATTTTTTCTGAATTAAAAAAAAAAGTTCTGCGTAATAACTGATTGACTGAGAAACAACTGGAACTAGAGTACGTTTTTTTTTATTTGAAATATTATCTATTTTGATGTCACACCCGCCGAATGGTTCTTAACTCTGCCACCATTAAGGTAAGGTGGGATAAGTGCATCTACGGGGCGAGTGCGTCAAACGAATAATATCTCCTAAGAAACATGATTTGGCGCTCTTGCACCATATACCCACTTACCCCAAGGTGGGGCAAGAGCGCCAACGGGGTAAATACGAAAAATCATTATCATATATTTTTCAAGTAATTATGGGTTTACCGAGAAGAATACATCGCCAAGGTTCTATTCTACATATGAAAACATATATGATTCGGGTCAACAAAAAAATCTCAGATACTTTACCAATGAAACTTTTCCTTGTTTAGGGTTCCGTACCTCAAAAGTAAAACACGGAACTCTTATAGGATCACTTGCCTGTCTGTTTGGCCGTCCGTCTGTCATATCATAGGCCATACTCAATTAGCTCCCAAGCTGCTGGACCTATTGAGTTGAAATTTGGTACTCATTAGTCGGTCACCCAAAGACGGACGTGTCCTAAATAAATGAATTATAAACATTTTGAGGGGTAAATTAGAAAATTTGCATACTATATCGTGTGATATATCAAATAAAAGAGCTTGTAGTAAGACGCTTTAAATATTAAGTTAAATATTTAGTTTTGAAGTTACTTCAGCAAATCGAATTGATCTTTGCCCTCATCTTTTTACCGAAAATTTAGAAAGAATACGGAAAAAAGTCCTTTACGTTTATATTACAGGAAACCTGCAAAAAGTCTATGGTATTTCAAGTAAAATAGGAAATTTCTCAAAAAGTACGGACCCCTCTCCACGCATATTCAACTCGTACTTTTCCGGTATTTTTCCTGAAAACCTTATTAAAACTACGTATTACGATCCTTAAAACGAGTTGTGTTAACCAACGACCATTTTGTTTTTATTTATAAAAAATAAGAGCGTTCTAAATCTAAGCAAAGACATCAGAGTACCTATATAATTAAGTGATCCATAATTATGTCTCACCGCAAATCTCACTTTCGTCATATACTGACTAGGCTGTCGAGTGAAACTTGATTGACCATTAGTTTCTTGGGAACCTAGCGCGTGGTAGGAGTGCCAGAGTATCCCCAAATAGGGTTATGCCAATACAAGTTATAAACACAAAGTGGCACTGTTATAATACAAAATGTACAGTCAATAATTTAAATTTGGGACCCGGGTCGGTCTTCTTTTTTACCGACAATAGCCCAACTAGCAAAAACATATCTTATAACCGCTAATATTACCAACAAATTTGTTCTTATAAAGGTCATATTATCTTCTATAAGACTGCATTTGGGCATAAATCATAAATAAGAGCTTTACTTAAAGCTAATAAATAACCCCTAAAAGTTTTATTGTTGTTAGTATCAAGTATACTAAACTTATAATTACATAGTAAGTTCACCTTTTGTACTCAAGTTTGTATTTATGTGCAATACATACATTCAATCACGCCTGTTTCCCAGAGGGGTAGGCAGATACCACTTCTTTCCACTTGCTACGATCTTGACAAATTTCTTTCGCTTCTTCCACATTCATACATCGAGTCATGCACGCAGATCGGTTTCGGGTACTTAAGCTTCGGCCCTTTTCCAGTATTTCTGTATTATAAAGATTAAATAAATTAATAAATAGTAAAATATGTTTATAAGAGCAGTCCCTTTATAATCGCAACTTTCAATCATTTAATAAGTGTACTACACTTATTAATATCACATTAAAAACGATCGTAAGGGCTTTATTCTTATAAAAGTTTTGTCGGCATTCATTATAAGAGCAATCTTATAAGAGGCGGAGAAATATATTTGCGACGAGAACATAATTTTTGAGTCAACCATTGTGGGATAGGTACTTAATTGGTAAGTGATTTTATTGTTAAAGTATTCTTTGACAATTTCTGTCAAATTCAAATGACAAAGCATACTTTAAGTACTCCTTATAGCTATTCCGCGCTTTTGAATAAGACGGTTAATGTTTTCATTTCCGTATTAACATTCATCTTCAGTGTTAAAAATCCCGGCAAATTCCTGACGTCAGGAAAATTTCTGAGGTCTAGTTACTCTGTCCCTACACAAGCGCGCTTTATTACTTTATAATCTTCAAGCGATTATGGGGATTGAGATTTTAAACCTCTTCCACGGAGCTTACTTAGGTAGTATTAAATGGTTTTAGACTCTGTAAACTTACCTGCATAGATTCAGACAGATTCTAGAACACACGCAGCACTAGACCACGGGTTCTCAAAGTTATTCAGTTTGTGCAATCACGTGTTTGTCAGTATTATTTTTATTAGTTAAAAGTATCTCAAAATTGACATAACAGTAGGTAGGCCTAGATAAGTTGCATTCTGCTTATGTTACCGACTGCAGAACTAAAAGATATGTATGTATAGTAAAACTTGACGTAAGCTGTCATGCAATGCCCTTGTCAATTCCATACCATATAACCGATTTCTACTACAGCTTTTGAAAAATGCAAATTGGCTGGACTTGACGTTTTGCAAAAAATATTAGTCCTGAAAATTAGTTGTTCTCTTAACTATTTATTTATCCATAAATAATTGTTTGGTACAGTCAAGTGTAAAATATGAGAGAACGCAACATCTCAAAAATATGTTCCATAGCAATAAATAGGTAGTGTAATAATAAGCACCTACTTCGTAACATATTTATGAGGGAATTCTTTCGATACATATTTTTGCACTTGTCTGTATCTTCAGCATAAGCCTACAGCTCGGATTATTGCTAAGTCAATTTATGTAAAGTATTCCTGTATTAAAAAAAACCGGCCAAGTGCGAGTTGAACTCGCGTGGAGAGGGTTCCGTAACTACTTTTTTTTTTGTTGATTGAATTCTTATAGATTTTCCTTTAATCACTACAAACAATGAAATAAATATATATTTTTTTCTTATGTTTCGGAGATCAGGGGGGTGGATAGTAAATTTTCGTATTCTTACATTACATTAAATCACGCCTGTTTCCCAGAGGGGTAGGCAGAGACCACTTCTTTCCACTTGCTACGATCTTGACAAACTTTCGCTTCTTCAAAATTCATACATAGAGTCATGCACGCACGTCGGTTTCGGGTACTTAAGATTCGGTCCTTTTTCAGTATTTCTCCTATTTCGTATTCTTTCATGAATAAAATCAAAACTGTTTATTTTACAATAATAACAAAATATATTTGAGATCCTCATACTGAGCCGTTTCATTTGATATTTGACACAGTAAGGTATGCAAATCTTTTTTTTTTAATTCCTAATATGTACCCCAAAAATGACCCATATTTAAAAAAAATACTTTGTATATCTGTGTATGGGTCATGAATTGACATATGTGTACCAAAGTTCAACTTAATCGGTCCAATAGTTTCGGAGCAAATTGGCTGTGACAGACGGACAGACCGACAGACGCACGAGTGATCCTATCAGGGTTCCGTTTTTGATTTTTTGTACGGAACCCTACAAACATACTAGAGTAATCATTAGACCCCGTTATCAATTGCTCAGTTTGGGGGCAAACGTTACAATAGGGTAGTCTGGGGACTAAATGGAACGGTGTTCATTAACACGATATAAATTAAACTATAATAATAAATTACTTACAAGTCAATTGTCAATAGATTAATTTATCAATGATTGAACCCCTTTATCTAACGCGCAGTTTGGGGCAAGTGACGGGGCGGTTTCGATAATCTGAATCGATAAAAAATGAAGTTGATTTACTCACTCAATAATGATTGAAAAGATTTGATTCATACTTAACAGAGCTCTGCTATAGTGATTTTTTAAATTATTATGTTTTTTTTTTCTTTCTAAATTATATGCAGTCAAACTTGCCTGTTTGTAAAAATCTATTTGAAAAATGATAATGATTTTTTGACCTCTACAGATGTAACTGGCAAAATCTGTAGTTTTTTGTAATGCTCTATGCAGCTTTTGTTTACAATACTGTTATCAATTTGGACTTTTTTTTACCGATTTAAAGCCTGCGTTTTTGTTTAATATGTTTGTTAATTTTGCATGAATCAATTTCCCTTTATCGTGCAGCCTCGCTAATGAAATTTCTTTTTGAATATCATGCACAATATTATCGACTAATTATGTGAAGCAACATCACTAATTGCCCCCAAACTGAGCGTTAGATACTGATTATTAATAAAAAACCGTTGAGCACCAATACACTAGGTTGTAGTGTTAATGAACACCGTTCCAATTAGTCCCCAGACTACCCTATTGTGACGTTTGCCCCCAAACTGAGCTATTGATAACGGGGTCTAGTAATCATAAAGGCGGGTCTTTCCATTTGAGCTCCTAAAACCAATAACTGTGATGTAACTATATTAACAGCTTTCGATTGCAGATACCAATCGTACCTAATGGTAAAGACGAAATGGCCCGCCTTTCAGCATTTCGGCCTCCTTCATGGCGCCCAGGGCACCGCAGTGCACACTTTGGGAACCTCTGCACTACAAAACATACTCGAGATAAGATCTCTAGACAATGTATCGGGGCACGGCATTGTTTTGTCCACACGGTGATGAAATGGTTTCAATCTACGACCTGGAAACAGGACGTTTAGTTTTCGTTGTTGTACTGTCTTCTAAATACTAGAGCAGAGTTTCTCAAAGGGTTGAGGGTTCGAGTATCCTAACCCAGTTTCAACTTTTTTCACCTTAAAGTCACTAAGACTCTTTCTCGTAATAGGGTTTCAGTTGAATTAATTTATATTGCATTTTTCTGTTTTTTTGCATTTTGAAATAATTTACTATGAATTCCCGTACCAATAATTGGTTTTGACATACCATCCACCCATCCATCATGTAAAAACGAGAGATTTCTTTTGTATATTATTGAAATACATATTGTTTCTCTAAAAAGTACATTACCTACAAATAAAGTTCAGAACAAGGAGGTGATTAAAGAGAGGTCTTTAGAAGCAGTTTGAAGTACTTACTTGAAATTCAGAATCACATCAGATTAAACGTATAATCCTCATTTGAGTCGTTAAGCAACCTGGTGTTGATTTACCGATTACCTCGATTCCAGTGTGTACACGCGGTAGACTCGCACTAAATGGAGCGCGACGCTACCAGTACGGCTTGTAACGCGCGGACCGGTGTTACCGCGTTGTAATTGATGTTGCGTCAACCGTTATGTTAGTAGGGTTATGTCAGGATGCGACTGGTTTACAATATTTTAAAAGCAAATGGGTTAATTACTCAATACAACAATGCCTTCTAACCAACTGCCCAAGAAGCGTTTTTTTTTTGTGCTGGGTATCTATCTTACTCGGTAAAACCATATTTCTCTTGACTTTTTACAGTATTTTTTATCTCGGCTGCCATCAGTGAAAAGTGATACGAGCTATCAGAACGTTGACAAATAGCCCTTGTATGTATGTACTATCAGCCCATTGGAACTCTGATCCACCACAGAACGGTGTCACAGTGACATGATAAAATAATGTATTTGACCGTTTTTTGAATCATAACGTCACTGTGACACAGTTCTATGGTGGGTCAGGGTTCCAATGGGCTGATAGTGTACGTAGACTTTAGGAGTTACTTATTAGAGGCAAGGACACGAGTGGCAAATATACTGTCAGTTACGAGTGCAAGCGTGATAGCGATAGCCAGCCGAAAGCTGAAGAATACTGTACAAACGACTAAAAAGGGGGGGGGGGGGGGCAAAATGTGAAAAATTGATTGAACGGACGTCGAAACAGACACACACGTAGACAGAAAAGCGTCCAAGTCAACGGACGCTTTTCTGAAGGATTGGCCGAACATTGCCACAGACAGAGAGGTGTAGAAATCAAGGGAGGCGGCTTTTGCCCAACAGTGGGACACTATATTAGGGCGATAAATTAATAATAATAACATTTCGTCGGTGATACGGCAAAACCGCGTAACTAACAGATTTATGACAGAGCAAAATAAACCTTACTGTATTATTAAAAAGGTGCATTTTGCTTCTTATTTAAAATGTTACTTACGTGGTTTTGCAGTTTCACCGACGATTTGTAGTATGCATCTTGTCTGAACCAGGGGCTCTCTTCGATAGATAACAATCTCTTAGAGTATTAATATAACTTGTACATAATTACATTATTCAAAGCCCTAAACAAATCATTGTGTATTTAATTATGTTTACCGATAACCAGGAAAAGATAGAGTCATCACAACACGATAATCTTTCATAAGGACACTTCGCAATCATTTACGAGTAACGAGTATAATTACAACTTAAATAATGTGGGGAAGTATGTTAATTGCACATGTCATACACATGTAACGTGGCAGTTACTTATCACGTTGAGTTCCGGACTCTTTTCCATACACATCACAATCTGGAAGACCTACCAAATCAAAAGGAACGACCTGGTTTCAATTTCGACCCCACAATTCTAAATGAATAAATGAGAATGCTAAGAGGGATGTGTGGTGTTACGCGAATGAATAAAATAAGAAATAACTAGGCAAGTATACAGGGCGTCCCACGGCTATGCCACATGGAAGGAAAATACCTTAAATATAGTACCTATAGATGGAACATTTACTGAACTAAGACATTATTTGAATTAAAATTCATGGTCTTCCTTTTATTTCTGAGACTATGTTATTTAGCAAAAAATAATCCTTTTGGTGAAGCCTTTCGATCGGTATGATAAAGTGCGTTCAACTGCGCATGAATGTATTTATTTTTTGTTTTATGTGAGATTCATTGTTTTATATAATGCTAGGTTAAGTTTATTATTATATAAGCATTATTAAAAAAACGACTGACTGTTGAGTTTCTTGCGGCGTTTCTTCTCAGCAGTGGTCTCTCTTGTGAAGCGCTGGTAGATTTTTTTGACGTGTAAAAGTGCCCGTGCGGCCTACTTACTGAATAAACATCTTTTATCTTTTATCTTTTTTTTTAAAGCTACAGGGTAATATTTTTTCTCGTGTAATGGGTTCGATTCCCGGTTCAACCATGTAATTATTTAAATATCTATAAATGCAGTTTAAATTGTTTTTTAAATTCAAATAATGTCTTCTTTCAGTAAAATGTTCCATCTACAATATTTAAGGTACTTTCCTTCCATGTGGCATAGCCGTGGGACGCCCCGTATACACACAGGGGCAAAAAAACGGGTCAGTGTGCGTCATACTAAAGAGGCTTTGTCGAGGCCTTGATTCCTCGCCAGGAGATACTTTTAGTGAAGTCTGATGATGGATACTACGAGCATCGATACAGGACTACCAGAGTGCCTAGAATACCCAACTGATTGAATCTACGATAAACGCCAGAAATGTGCATGTCCAGAAAGACGTCTAAGGTATAAAATGTAAGCAAATCCAAATGCTGACTCAAAATCTCTCGCTGTGGTGTTAACTGATTGTGCGATAACGATAAGTTACGTATCTTAAGAACTTTTGACCTCCTCTATTTAACCTCGGAGTATCCACCATTAAACCTCACTCAAAACAACCCCTGGCAAGGAAACAAGGCTTCGAAATAGTCTCGTTTGTATGATAAGAGCAGTCTGACCCGTAATTTTTGCCCCTGAGTGTACTCGTAAGAGGAAGTGTGGAAATTGGTTGTCATATCATGGTCTCGGCATGTGATGCGAAGGAACGAGGATAATATCGTCAGGAAAATTATGAATATGAATGTGGACGATGGATGGACTGTGTGAAAGATGATTTGGCTAGGAAGGGAGCGACTACAGAGATGACGACTAATAGAGAATGAAGAATAGAAGAAGAATAGTGAATGGAAGAAAAATACATGTATTGCGCCGACGCCAAATAAGTTGGGATAAGGTGAAGGAGAATGATGATGATGGTGATGATGAATTCTATAAATGAAGGCCATCAAGAAAGTTTTGCAAAATTTTCGCACCCGCTCAAAACTGTCTCTTCGTATGCCGTGTCCCGGATTCGTCCCGACCCTGGTCATATGCCGTGTGCCGTATCCGTCACTAAGGGACTTAATTGTGTAATTTGAATTTGGATTTTACTCGCATAGAGTTCTAAATAATTTGAAAAAAAAGTCAATCTTCCATAGATAGCATTCAGTTGCTCGAAACGTCAAATCACTTTCGAACTAGGAGCAAATAAACGCGCAGCAGACGACGGGGTTAATTAAGTATGAGAGGGTTTTGGCATACGGAAGGTTAAAGTTTGAACTCCAGGCTTTCACTCCAGAGGGCATAGCTAAGATGTAAACGCCACTAACGTTTCTGTTTTCTATCGATTCGAAATGTATGTATGTTTAGCGGTTAAGCGTCTTTGTTTGTGTATCTGACGAAACCTGTGTTGTACATGTTAATTGTATTTTTGTATTTTCTAGGATTTTAAGTTAAAAAAAAGTTGTTTCGTCAATAGTTTACTTTCATACATGCAGCTAAAGTCATAAGTCATAACCCTTTTTGCTTCGCTCTAGTTGGTTGAAAAACTCTTTTATTAGTCTTCTACCGGAAGATTAGCGAAGGCCGTCAAACCATTAAACGACAAATTAAAATACAGTTGATTATATTTATGAGTGTTTATGCATCACAACCTGTCATGTGTGATGCGTATTACTATTGCGCATGAGTTTAATATCTAGTCAAGAATATAAGCAATAGATACGTTAGTATAATGAGGGGATATGGGGACAGGGCCGAAATTCCGTTGAAGTTTTTTTTTTTTTTTCTATTCAAGAAACAAACAGTATCACATAGTTAAGTAAGTTTATTTCAAAAAAAAAAAAAAAACTAAAATACTACAAAAACGTCTTAAAGTTAAGTAATACATTTATAAACATTCGCTTAAATAGTAAACTTACAGTTTCCTAACAATATTTTTGCCAAACATAATTTGTTTACATATTTTTTTATATTAATAATTACAGAATAGCTTTTGTGCATGACAACTTAAAAAGTAACAATGCCAACAATTTTTTTTTGTGATATTACAAAACAAAAATCAGGGATACAAAATTAAAAACCTATTATTGATAGCTCTTATTGACTTGACAGTAATGGCGCCCAAGTTAAAAACAATACCATAACAGGTCAAAGACTATATGGTTAGATAGGTCAGACCATTATATCAAAATCATTGTTTTCCCAGTATACCTGTACGTAGTATGGTAGGCACCATACTACGTACAGGGAGATTTTTGTAAGTGTTCTACCATCAAGGCAATAAAGTTATAAATAAATAAATATAAGGGGACAATGTCACGCCAATTGACCTAGTCCCAAACTAAGCTCTAGACTTGTACTATATGGGTACTAGTCAACGATATAAATACTTATACACCGTGTTTTTATTGATTTACGATAACTTCGGCATATTACTAGGTACATCCATAGAAACTAAGTGGTAGATTCGTTTTTTGGGTACTAGTCAACGATATAAATACTTATACACCGTGTTTTTATTGATTTACGATAACTTCGGCATATTACTAGGTACATCCATAGAAACTAAGTGGTAGATTCGTTTTTTTTAAATTGCAAAAAAAAAAAAAAAATCTCTATGGAGCAATGTTCATTTAGTTACTTTGCTCCATAGAGAAAAATTTTTTTTTTTGCAATTTAAAAAAAACGAATCTACCACTTAGTTTCTATGGATGTACCTAGTAATATGCCGAAGTTATCGTAAATAAAAAAAAACACGGTGTATAGAGAAATATACACCGTGTTTTTCTTGATTTACGATAACTTCGGCATATTACTAGGTACATCCGTAGAAACTACATGGTAGATAAAAAAATTAAATATTGCAAAAAAAAAAATGTTTTCTGTTTAGAACAAAGTAATTAAATTTTGTATCTTTGGTCATTCTAAAAGGACCTTTGGAGTTAACTAATAGATAATCAGTGTCAAATATGTCAATGTTGGCGTGACATACTCGAACACACACCATTAAGAGCCTTTTACACCAGTTCAACGTGATTAACTGATTAAATTTTAAAATGAAATATCTTTAAAACCGTAAGAGTTATCATTTGTCTGTCTTCGGGAAATTAACTTTATTTGACCTAAAGAACGTTCCCTTAAAGTTATCGTAAATAAAAAAAAAACACGGTGTATACTTAAATACATAGAAAACATCCATGACTCAGGAAATAATATTCACGCTCACCACACAAATATCTGCCCTTACCGGGATTTGAACCCAGGACCGCTAGCTTTCTAGTCAGGGTCACTACCAACTAGGCCAGCTCGTCGTCATTCAATTACGTTTGTTCGATAATGCCATTTTCAGTTTATGAAGATACTAATATAAACCTAATTCTTATTGAAACACAGTTCTGATTAAATTCCCTTGATTATGTACATCCTATTGCAGACTGGGGGCCTTAAGAGGATAGAAGCGCTACTAACATTTTTCTATTATAAAATGGTTTTCCTATTCCAGTCCGTTGTCTGAAGTTGCCATAGTCTTTGGTTTAGGTTCTGGCCGCCCTTAATCCTTGGCCTAGACACGCGGAAGGTGAAGGCTAAACAGATAAACAGACAATATTGATTTATGTATGTACAGTCGGTCCAATAAGGGGTTTTGAATTGACAACAATTCATTATGTGCTAAGGTAGTAAAATAAAATACCGTTTCTAGATTTTACACTGCTGATTACAGTAAAAATATCTTTGGATTTTTTATGCAGTAGTTTTTTTTATATTTAGGAAAAACAGTAAAAAAAGTTGGATTGTGAATGTTAGGAATACACTTATAGTGCCCTTAGTCCATTTATTACCAAAGGAATTGAAAAACATATGACATGACATGACAGTCAGTTTTGTTTCTGTTTAAAGTTACTTTTTTTATTTTATATCATGCTAAGATCACGACATCAGTATTCCTAACTTTGTATATACGGTCTTTTTAATGACTATTTATTTAATAAATTATTAACGACGAATTTAAGTTAAATATAGAAAAACCGAGAAATACGGGTCGTCTAATTTTTAACCAGCTATTATAAACGCGAAAAAACAATAATGCTTTTTTTTTTGAAATGTTGTCAATTGTGACATACATACTTACAAACATTAAATCACGCATTTTTCTCAGAGGGGGCAGAGACCACTTCTTTCCACTTGCTACGAGCTTGACAAATTTCTTTCGCTTCTTATTTATTGTGATATAATTTCTATTAAATAAAAATGTCATCCCTTCCAGTGGCAGCCGCCATATTGCCATTTTCTTTCAGTCATGCGGCCATTTTTAGCGAATTTAGGGGACTTCTATACAATAAAACCGGGCAAGAGCATGTCTGACCATGCTCAGTGTAGGGGGAAAAAATACATCCCAACGTTACGTGTACACATTTATTTTTATTTTGCAACATTTTTTTTTACCACTTTGTTGGCGTGACTTATATGTACGAGTAAATTCAGTGCAAATTACAGCTTTCTAGTACTAACAGTCTCTGAGCTAGGCTGCGGACGGACATGGCGAAACTATAAGGGTTCCTAGATTGACTACGGAACCCTATTTATTATTATTGGGGGGGTTGAGATGGGCTTTGTGTATCTCTATGACCATTGCTGATCTTTTGTAGCAGCCCTTTGTTTAGAGCTCACCGAAAAGGCCCGTTGCGTCCAGGAATTTCCAGATGCTTTGGGCAGTGAGGAGTTGTATCTTTTGTGGGTCCATTATATCGTCGGTGATACTGCATAGCCGCGTAACTAACAAATTTATGATAGAGCAAATTAAACCTTACGGTATTATTAAAAAGGTGCATTTTGCTCCTTATTTAAAATGTTACTTACGCGGTTTTGCTGTTTCACCGACGATATGTCGCCCTAGGTAGATACTTCTCTTGCGCATTAGTGGTCCGCAAGAACAGAGGATGTACGGAACAGGCAGGCAGGCATCTTACATCAATTCTTTATATATATATATATATATATATATATATATATATATATATATATATATATATTTTTTTTATGACATGGGAAGGCAAACGAGCACACAGGCCACCTGATGGTAACTGGAAACTGTGACCCATAGACATTCGCATTCACAAGACTGCAAATGCGTTGCCAACCCTGAGGACTAAGATGGAACGCCTCACAACAATGCGAACACTGCTGCTTGGCGGTAGGTTAATGGATAAGATGGTGGTACCTACCCGGACGGACACTGCACAAGGTCCTCCCACAAGTAAATCTGCATTATGGCGGTTGTAAACATACGGAAAATGCATTTTATTCTTAGCGTTTCCACTGTACTAATGAAATTTAACGTCGTTGTATGCAAACGCCTTAACCACGTTTTAAACTCAAACGACAGCTAACTGTTTAAAATGCCCTCACACGGCAGGTTAAGGACACAACACAATGGATACTTAACTACACGTTCTTCCATACGAATCGAAAGTACTACGTACGACAATCACACAACTTGCTCTATCCATCTACATCCATTCTCACTCTTATCGCCTTTCTAATCCAGTCGAATTTCGTTTGAGTTGTATGTGAGGTGGAAAACTTGTGGGTATGGGTGTGTGTATGATTTATACACGATATGTTAGAATTGGGTTAAACGCGTTAAAACTGAAGTGTTGAGCGCTGAATTGTCTGTCATTTGTAATGCGGCTTTATGACCGGTGCATCGCTAAACTAGGTTAAGTATGGGTAAGTTATGCACTTCAACAAGACGGTATTTAAGCTTAGTGCTGTAGTAGTGAGCCTAAAGTAATCTACACGATTGCACATTGATTGATTGATTAATTGATTGTTGGAATATGCAGGTTTCCTCATGATGTGTTTAGGTCTACAGAAAACCAGCGTCGCACTTCGAATAGGTGGTACGACACATTGCTGAGTGAGTTGATACTATCACACACAGTAATAATTTATAATTAAGCGAAATAATTGTTTCTCTAAGGATAAAGATAAAGATAAAGACTTTTATTCAGTATGTAGGCCGCACGGGCACTTTTACACGTCAAAAATCTAAATATATAAAGCTATTTGTTTTTTTATTAATGTACCTACGAGGATATGCTACATTACAATAGTTTTATAACTATTCAGAAAACAACAATTAACATGAAGATGACAGTAAGGAAACAACAAACCTGTCCTACCGCGTTGTTAACATAATAGTCCACCTCACATGGCCTTTCATACATACAATAATTTCATACAATTTATAATAGTCCTTATTATGTCAATGGCGTTAGACAGGAAGATACACCGGAAGAGACATAATAATGATTAATAACAGTAAATTATTTATTATTAATAAAGACTATAGTTTCCTTGCAAAATGATTATGCATCAATTATTATATACACGCTAAAAGGTTTTAAGATAATCGTGATCAAGAATATAAATAAATAGTACTTGGAAATATATGCATATTGCTTGAAACCTTGGAAATCATATTAGATTTCATCTTTACAGAAATTAATAAGAAATAATCAGCCCCAAACTTAATCCTATTTTTACAGCTACTACAGCTTGCAATATTTGTATGTTTGTCAGTTTAGGTCAAATCTTGCAAACGCTTCGGGTGCAAAATAACGATACACATTCTAATAGAATTGTATAAAAAACACAAAAAAGATTTAGAAACAAAATATTGGCCATCCCAGGAATCCAACCCAACCCAGGATGTAGGTACTAAATTAACAATGTCGTCAACGTAATGTTAATATAACTTATACATCAGTATCAGTGTCATAAATATATATACGTTCCTAAGACGTCAATAATATTTACACGCCTCTATGTCATTGACAATAAGGTCTATGTCATATATTTGATGCGATAACTGTATTAGACATCTATCGTCGGTGATACTGCAAAACCGCGTAACTCACGAATTTATGATAGAGCAAAATAAACCTTACAATCTTATTAAAAAGGTGCATTTTGCTTCTTATTTCAAATGTTAATTACGCGGTTTTGCAGTTTCACCGACGCTATGCTTTTGACTATATGAGAAATAGTTACTTTTCATGACGCCTACCAATTTTGTTGGTATACGGGCCAAATCAATATGATAGGATTAGGCCGGCAATTGATTCACTGTGGGCCACGCCACGAAAATAATAAAATCGCCTCATTACTGCGCGACACGTGGTTGGTTTCATACATCTCCATGCATTAGTGTGCTTCCACTTATCTTATCTTACATGCCATCCATTGCTTATCTTATGTCGAAGAAGCGAAAGAAATTTGTCAAGATCGTAGCAGGTGGAAAGAAGTGGTCTCGGCCTACCCCTCTGGGAAACAGGCATGATTTAATGTATGTACGAGTATATGTACTTATCTTACAGATGGGCCCTATCCGGTACACTGACACTTCTAGGATCTTTTGTGCAATTACCCTTTTACACGCTCAGCTGTTGCAATATGCAGGTTTCCTTATGATGTTTTTCCTTCACCGTAGCCTCGGGTAATGCACGTTAGAAAAACTCATCGGTACATGGTGACTGCAGGGGTTCAAACTCCTATTCCTAAGGCTATTAAATATTCCTAAGGCTGATTTTGGTATGTCAATCCATCGGTAACCTATAGATGTTTCGAAGAACTTTTGTCCACTGTTTTGTTTGTCCGAAAACCATTTTCTCTGACCCCATTAATTTGTTTAAATGTTTCAAGATTACAAGCCCATCGCCTAACTGTACTTATTACAAGCCTTTATTCCCTTAGTCGCCTCTTACGACATCCACAGGAAGACATGGAGTGGCACTATTCTAACCCGGCCTCCACACGAGTTTTTTTTTGATATTTTGTTGAGAAATGCGATTTAAAAATCCTTGCTCGATTATCGATCTTATTTTTTACGGAATAGACAACAGGTTTTTTTAATGTTCTTTCGATAAAAACACATGCTTATAAAGATTTGTCGCAAAATTATACTTTTCGCACTTGTGAACGATGGACTTTATTACCCACAGTTTATGTTACGGATGTCCTTTAGCCAAGACGATAACCTTATAGTTGCTTCCTCTATAACATATGTTATTAATAATTATATTCAAACAAATGCGTGAACATGCGCGAAGCAATGATTGTAGATCAGGAATTTATGTCGTGAGGTTTTCGAACAATAACGTGCGTATGGAAACACTTTATTGCAAGAAAAGAAAGAAAAAAAACATTTATTCGTGACATACATAACAAAAATCGATTTATAAATACAAGAAGAAAGTGGAGACCATGGGACCTTGGTCAGCCGATATGAAAAGCTTTATTAAGGCTCTGTCATACTGGCTCATAGACACCTCACGAGATCCTAGAGCTGGTGCTTACCTCTCCCAAAGGATTGGGCTAGCTATCCAGAGATGTAATGCAGCAAATAAAAATGCTATCAACTTGAAATTGGGCATAATTGTACATCTTCCTTGCCCGCATCTGTTTTAAGTAAAAAACGTAAGAAAATTATTTTAATAAATAATTGACAAGGGGCTAGAGTGGGTGGTTTGTAAAAAGAAAGTGGTTTGTTTATAGCAAATGGGGCCTGTCACTGTCTTATGACAGGCCCCATTTGCTAGGCTCAGTCTGCACATTTCAAAACTATTTTATTTTATATTTTTTGTTATGTACGTTTTGATTTATAGCCAACTAGCGACCCGCCCGCGGCTTCGCCCGCGTGGAATGTATTATACATATAAACCTTCCTTAAGAATCACTCTAACTATTAAAAAAAACCGCATCAAAATCCGTTGCGTAGTTTTAAAGATTTAAGCATACATAGGGACAGACAGCGCAAGCGACTTTGTTTTATACTATGTAGTGATAATGTCCAAAATATTACCGTCCCGTCCCTTATCTCTAAAGTTTATTAATCAAAAAATCTGAAAAAATCCTGGCGAATAGATAATCACTTTAATTTTATTAGAAAAATAAAACGAAGTACTCATTATTTACTGTTTTTGAGTAAAAACAAAAAATCTTTGAAAATCTGTATAAAAATCTAGGCTAGTCAAAATGGATTTATTGCATAAAAAATAATTTTCATAACAAAATAAGTGTTTATAGTAATCACATAAAGTTTGTTTCTCCATACTAGGTGTTCTTGTGTTTGTTTTTCACTTTCGGAAATATAGGACATTATAACGTACATAAAATAGATGTTAATTTTAAATAATTTTAGTAAAAACACACAGTGATTGCAGGCGCATATAGAACAGACAGCAGACAAAGACGCGACAGCCTGGTCAGTATTGACCCTGCCTACGAAGCTGGTTGGTTAAGTTGGTTGGGTTGCCTTCTGAATCTTGGATGTTTTCTAATGTATTTAGGTATTTATTTCTTTACAATAAGAATTTATAATCGTTGTCTAGTACCCATAGTTCAAGCCTAGAGCTTAGTTTGGGGCTAGGCCAATTTGTGTGAGATTGTCCTCTAATTTGACTAAGCACCGGTTTAAAAGACATAAGTGAGCAAACATACACCTAAAGAAAATAGTTTTCAAAATAATAATAATAATAAATAAATAAATATCAGGGGACAATGTCACACCAATTGACCTAGTCCCAATTTAAGCTCTAGGCTTGTATTATGGGTACTAGACAACGATATAAATACTTATATAGAGAAATATATACTTAAATACATAGTAAACATCCATGACTCAGGATCAAATATTTGCGCTCATCACACAAATATCTGCCCTTACCGGGATTTGAACCCAGGACCGCTAGCTTCGTAGGCAGGGTCACTACCAACTAGGCCAGCGCGTATTGTTAACTTAATAAATAATAACTTACTTAACTTAACGATTATATAAAATTAGAAACCACAATGTGGCGGTACGTTGTGGTCTGTGATTTTATATTTATGTAACTGGTACATAATGGAGCTTCTTAAGGTACCAGTGGCGAGTGCTTTAATTACAGGCATGAGTACCTTAAGAGCTAATTATGTACCGTTACATACATAACTTTTTCTACAAGTTTAAAATGATAATGACAAAAATAAACAACCGCTACCTTTTCTCGGACAATATCCTCGACTTTTCTGCTAGTAAATTACTTGTTAGTAAAGTCATTTTCATTATTCCGATTGGCGTTAACAGTTTGTTAGGGATTGTCCATTAATCACGTGATCTTTTTTTAGCATTTTTTAACCCCTCCTCCCCCATTGGTGATACGTAGTGAGGTTTAAGACCACCCCCCCTCCCCCTTCTCAACATCACGTGTATTTTTAGTACCTACAACGAATCTTAAAATTTTCTGAATATTATCTTAATTTAAATACAGGTATAAACTATAATCTTATTTTATTCTGAAATTAAGGACCATAATAAAAATGTCTACACCAGGTTGCAAGTTTTTTGCAAGTAGTGTAATAAATACACCCCCCCTCCCCCTTGTGTTATTTTCGTGATTTTTATCAAACCCCTCCCCCCCCTTTCAAGCCTCACGTGATTAATGGACAACCCCTTAAGTAAATTTTAACAAATTTTAATAATGAAGTACTAAAACCGTTCTGTCAAATTATCATAAAAGTTGGAATGACAAATGAAAGGCTATTTTGTTGATATCCTTATTGAACGTTACCATGGTAACCAAATAACAAATTGATGGACATTAACCATCTATTTTTAGGAAGTTAATACAAATGTAATTGTAAACACAAAATTAGTCTCAAACTTAATTTTGTTTTTAATATACCTACGTAATTTTATTTGATATTAAAATATTTTAACGGCTTATTATGCAAATTAGGATTTTAATTGTTAACTAAACGCCAACACTGATATCCGGAATGATCGTAACCATGCATGCATGCCAATGCTATAATATTTATTATAGAACTGTTATTACCATGGCAACGCTCATTATATAATAGTTTTCCCGCTTCGGTTACGCAATATGTGGTATTCTGATACCGTTAATGATATCATTATTAGCGGTTTATAGTACGCGAGTAGAAAAAATACTTTTTGATATACTATTGAATTACAAAACTAACAATTAATGCACGCAACGCGCACAAGGCAAGTTTTTTAAAATATAATCAACTATTTTTTTTAATTACCATTAGGAGGTAGAGGTCAGTCGCCGTTCAGTTAAAAAAAGACAACAAATTTAGTCTTTGGATCACGGCAAAAAGATAAATATTCGATTTATGTGATAATGAAGTAAAGTTTCCACTCAAACGTGTAAAAAAAAATCATTTGGCGATATGAATAGCACGCACCAAAAAAGTCTTGGACATTATAATACGTTGAATTTGCACAAAAATTATACAGAACGTCACTTTAAATTAAGCTTTATAAAGATTCTGCAGGTAAATGACCAAAACGAAACCTTTATAAGATATTTTTTAACTGACTTCAAAAAAACGAGGCGGTTCTCAACTCGTCGGGATCCTTGTACGAGTTTTGTCAATTTATCTGCCAAACCCTTTTTAACCGACTGCGTCCGGAGTTGGGTTTATTTTTCGAGTGAATGTGATTATTCAGCGTTGTGACCGCTGTCATTATTATCTTCACATATTATTCAAGATAAAATTTATACACCTTTAAAAATTAGACCTTACACGTTACGAGATATTTTACTTTGTTCCAATAGGGTTCATATAAATCAATATTTTTTAAATCTTACAAAATAAAATACATGCATAGGTACACATACCTATATAAAATCACGCCTTTATTCCCGGAGTGGGGTAGGCAGAACTACAGAAAATTACCTAGAACTTTAAAAAAATGTCGATAATTCTGTATACCATTTGTAAAAAAAAACTGACACCAATTATTATTTTTGGTCTGTGAATTTTCATCTTGTTTCATCTATTCGTTTGTGCACTTTATCCAGGGACACACTGTACATGCTAAGCAAAAAAACACGCGAGATATTTTTAAGGTACATTGCGTGTCACTACTGCGTGTAGTTTAAGACGCAAGGTTATAAACATAGGCCTTATAAATTTCCACACCCATTGTCTTCTCAAAGTGTGACACTTACGTTCCTGTTATATCGGAAAACGACAAAACCTTGCCGTCTCTCTCCTTCGCAATGTCACCGGATCTATTAGTCTTCCTTCCTCTTTAGGAAAGGCTTGCGTGACCGAGACAAGACTATTTTCTTCCTGACTGCGCAAGAAGCAGTCATCGACATAGATTGTCTTCTCTTCTATCCCATTTACTATCAGTACCCTTACCGTGAGTTACAATTAACGTACTCGCTAGCGAGTTGAATGCTCTGTCCCTTGCAGACCTCGCAGTGTTCTTATAGAGTGCGAGGGACAGAGCATTCGACTCGCTAGCGAGTAACGGTAATTGGGATCAATTGTTCATATTTTTTTAATTAGTCTAATTTGAAAACCATTATTAAGTTTTTGAAATATTTATCTATTTTGGACATTTCGACAAAAGTATATTTGACCATTGTTTGACTTTCGTTTTTGGCTTGAAGCCCTCCTAGGTTTATGTTACGAGTAGGGAATGCAAAAAAAAATAAAAAAATAACCGGTTATAACTGGTTAAAATGCATTCCCTAGTTACGAGTTAGGCGAAAACCGCTTGAAATAGTATGTTTTATTTTATTACACTATTACTATCACTTTTTATAATTAGATATCATTTAATTGTTGTAATTTATTAGAATTTGCCAACCCAAATTTAAAATAATAATGTCATCCATAAAATGTCTGTTAATTAAATAAAGATATTAAAACAAAACTATTGGGTCAAATAAAAAAATAATGAAATTGCTCCCTTAAAATTACCTATCCTTTCGAATTAGAATCTAAAACCGTGAGTTATTTTTTTTTGGTCTATCCCAATTAACGTACTCGCTAGCGAGTCGAAAGCTCTGTCCCTCTCAGACCTCGCAGTATTCTTATAGAGTGCGAGGGACAGCATTCGACTCGCTAGCGAGTACGGTGATTGTAACTCATGGTAAGGGTACAGATGGGCTGTGTGCTCGAGTGTGATCTCCTTGTTATTAAAAATAACTTAGTAGTAACTCTGCCTACGAAGCTAGAGGTCCTGAGTTTGATTCCCGGTATGGGGAAATATTTGTGTGATGAGCGCATTTATTTGTTTCTGAGTATTAGATGTGTTCTATGTGTTTAAGTATGTTTACCGTTGCCTAGTACAATCGCCCACACAGCTGACTGACCAATGAAGATAAACAGAGAGTAGCTGTCTCTGTCGTGCACATGAGATTCTTATGTAAAATCTATATTCGTCTCTTTCTACATTTTCTCACTTCTGTCTTTAATGGGCAGTTAAGTGAGTGGCTGTTTGTACAGTCACTAGCAATAATATACTATCCAACATTGCACTTAAAAATATAGTAGCTTAGTTTGGGACTAGGTCAATTTGAGTGAGGTTGTCCGTTTATATTTATTTAATTGCATTTTTGCGACCTTTGCCGTTGAAACTCTCAGGCCATGAGTTTGGGCTTGGGCTTCTTTCCGTAGGACTAGCTCTTTTCTCGGCCAACGGCTACGAATAGCGGGTAAGTAATACGAGATATAAGAACTGATAATGTAACACTCATAATATATACGCTCACTTTGTATAAACACGTTTAGTATAACGTTCACTGGATATAATGAACGGAAGATATAATTTCAAAATATCTATTTCCATACAGTATAACGTTATTAATATATAATATCAATTTATATAACTATTATAAAACGTATAAAGTTCATAACACCTAAGATTTAAAAGATATAATAATCAAATTATCTAACATCAAAAAACATAATACACGTATAATATAAATACATGCATATGTTATTTGAAATTACATTCTATTTTCAGTATTAAGTGGCCTTCTTTATTAACAATCAACCTTACCTTACTAACTTTACTGGCAGCAGTCTGAATTTTCTGGGCAAAAAAAAAATAACAAAAAAACACCCACTTAATTGACTATGGCAGTTTCATGTATGTTTTTAATTTGATTAAAATAATTAATTTTAAGTTGTTCCTTTCTTTTAAAATACAATATTACTTAAGCAGAGTTATTATTTTTTAGCCATTCTTTCGATTGGCATCATAAAAGTAGGATGATTTTTTTTTTGACATTTAAGTCGGTTCGATTCCCAGACGAAGCAAGTAATTTTTTAGAAAATCTATGAATGCAGAATTACTAACTTTTAAAAATAACATAAAGTCTTCTTTCAGCAAAATACACTATCTACGATATTTAAGGTACTTCCCCTTCATGTCCCATAAGTTTGGGACGTCCTGTATATACAATTAAATAACAGTTTAATAATTGACGACGCGCTGGCCTAGCTGGTAGTGACCCTGTCTACGAAGCTAGCGGTCCTGGGTTCAAATCCCAGTAAGAGCAAATATTTGTGTGATGAGCGCGAATATTTGCTCCTGAGACATGGAGGTTTTCTATGTATTTAAGCAAGAATTAATATCGTTGCCTAGTACCTATAGTACAAGCCTAGACCTTAGTTTGGGGCTAGGTCAATTGGTGTGACATTGTCCGATGTTTTTTTTTATAAGTAATTTAAACGGTTACTTAATTAACGCTAAAAATAAAAAACACACACGTTATATGTTATGTTATGAATACATAACGTAGTCACATGTATCGAATCTTGTTTTCGATCCTGCGTATTCGTGGTTACGTTTAAAACAATTAAGTATACGTAATTGGCTCTCTGTGACCCAGTAACTTAAGGTTATTGGGTAACTTTTATTGCTATCGCTATTGCATTCGTAGGTAATAAAAATATCACAACTATAGGTTAGTTGGGAATAATATTTTTACTTATTATTTGTTACTTATTTAGTATTGTTAATTAGAAAATTAGATTATATCCTCGGTATTGTTTTTTTTAACAATCGTAACTTCCTGGGTTGTAAAAATATATATCCATAGTGTTCATGGAGAATAAAATATACTGACTTGTGTGTTCTAACGACTTAATTTTACAATATAAAAATCGACAAATTAAAACCTCTTTCATAAAACTCGGTTAAAAAGACACTTTAATTCTCACCAAAATAACGCCTCGTGAACCGACAGACCATAATCCATTTCCCTGTTCAAACATGATGAAGACAATTGGCTAATTGCTATCAATAGCAGTAATCGATACTTAATCGGTCACGTTACGTGCGCCTTGCGCGTTATGTTCTCCCTTGACGGGTTTTAACACGAACTATATCATATTTGAACATTTCTAAAAAAGTTTGTACATTTCATTCACGACTTCAATTTGCAAAAAAAAATGCAGGTTGGTAGAGTGAATGAAGCTGAGCCTAAATAACATAGTCTCCCAAAATGTCCTCATACATTTGTATGAAACTTTCCTTTTTTGTGAACATGAACCAAAGAAAGTTGGTAACAAAAAAGGAAAGTTTCATACAAATGTATGAGGACATTTTGGGAGACTATGTTATTTAGGCTCAGCTTCATTCACCCTACCATCCTGCATATTTTTTTGCAAATCGAAGTCGTAAATGAAATGTACAAACTTTTTTAGAAATGCTCATTTATTAGCTTTAAATCTATTTAGAATCGTAATTTTTTTCATACTTATTTCATACAAAAGGTTCTCTGCTTTTTGGCAAAAATATGTTTAGTAAAATGTATAATTTGTAGGGAATGCAATTTGACCGGTTATTAACCGTTTTTGTATGAAAATAACCGGATAAACCGATTATAACGGGTTATTTGCATTCCCTTATAATTTGCCAACCCAATTTTTTTTCTGTAACTAAATATTTCAGTATTCATCAAATAACTAACCTAACATCTGGGGTCCTAGTGAAATAGGGTAAAAGTTGACTTAACTGTAACAAACAAGGGTATATACATGAACGGAGTATACTAGACTTAAACCCTTTTTCACTTGATCTCAGACATATCCTATAAGATTCCACACGATGGTATTGAAATACAAAACAACAAATAGGAAACGAAAAAAAAAACTTTTCGACCAATGTCCTTAGGTACGAATGGAAACATGGACGCTCACAAAGGCAAATATGCGCCAGATTAAAGTTACACAAAAAGCTATGGAGCGGTCCATGTTGGAAATTTCACTTCACGATCACGTACCAAATGTTGAGATTAGACGGAGGACTAAAGATTCAGATATATAGGCAAAAGGATAACGCAAGTATATAGTGTGGTAGGGGTCGCGGGCAATAACAGAGTGGTGACCGCGATCAGGTCATAAATCCGTTGGCAAATCCTCATCTCGTTGGTCTGATGACATATAGCAGACAGTTGAAAAAATATGGATGGCGTTAGCACGAGACCGAGCAAAGTAGCGGGAAAATTAAGAGGCCGTTGCAGGTGGGTGGATGTGGGCTGAAAAAATACATGTCAGGGGACTATGTCACTGGCTTGTACTATTGGTACTACATAAGGATAAACTTATTTAAATAGAAAAATACATAGTTAAAAACATAGAAAATTTCCAAGACGCAGGAACAAACATTCGCAGTTATCACACAAATATTTGCCTATACCGGGAATCAAACCCTGGACAGCTAGGCACACTACCAACTAGGCTGACTGGTTGAAGAGACGACCTTCACCCAGCTGTTTATTCGATTAAAAGTATTTTATATGAAATTAATATGGTAAGTAATATATCGCGAATAGGTTGGCTGAAAAAAAAACAGTCCAGTCCATATAATAATAATAAAAAAAAAAAGTTTTTTTTTAAAATTGCTTTTTCTTGTTTAAATGACCAATTACATACTAATAAAAAAGTAAGAAAAAAATTATGAAACCTATATAATATTAAAATATTACCTGTTTTTTTTTAAAATTATATATGAATTGGAGTGAACATTTTCAGTCAACCTATTCGCTATATATTACTTACCATATGGAATTAGATATAAAATACTTTTAATCGAATTAACAGCTGGGTGAAGGTCGTGTCCTATTCGGATCCCTACGTAATTAAAATACATAAATATGCCAAATTACAGCATTGTTGTACTAAGAGTCTATGAGCTAGAACACGGACAGACGGAAAGACAGACAGACGGACAGATGGATAGACAGACAGATGGACTGACGGACATGGCGAAGCGAAATAGTTTAACTTCGTATCCTTGAAAATTTACACAATGGAACGACTTAATCGTCATTAATCGAATGCGATCTTTTTTTTTATAGCATAGAATGGCAAACGAGCACACAGGCCACCTGATGGTAAGTGGAAACTGTGACCCATAGACATTCGCATTCACAAGACTGCAAATGCACTGCCAACCCTGAGGACTAAGATGGAATGCCTCTATGCTAGTCATTTCTCCGGCTGTCTTATCCCCAAATCGGAACACAGCAATGCAACCACTGCTGCTTGGCGGTACGTTAATGGATAACTCCCCCTTTTATAGAGTTGATTGAACCCCAGTGTGTGATGTATTAGTATATGTTAACATGCAAAAACGAGGCTAAAGAGATTGATCGATACCATTGCGTTGTCGCTTGGGACCCCGTTGATGTCTTTTGTAAGGTAAAACGAAAGAGTACTTTTTTAAAGTGAATTATGTTATGTGTTATTTATCGCACATAATTCACTTGCAATTAATGTTAATTTGGATAATTGGAGTAAACATAACCAAATAATCTGAGAAAAACGTTTATGACAAATACCAAAAAAACAAAAGAAAAAAGCATCACACCAAGCGTCCGTTTTGATCGGAACAAAATACAACCTTCTTCATCTGAAACGGAACAAAAAAGTCCTGGCCATTTTGAAAAGCCTTCCATTTTCAAAACAATCCCCACCGCCCTTCTCTTTGCGCCAGGCCTGGTTGCAACAGCCAGTTGGTCGCCGGCGTTAGCTCGCGTCGGTCGCGTCCGCGGCATTAGTTTCGCTTGAAAAATTGTGCCGTGATCGTTGTGACATGTGTGTATGGCTTGCCAGTGTGCCGTGATTCTGTATCTGTACTGTGCCCCGGGACCGCCTTGTTGACAGCTCTTTTCAAAAAATAACACGTAAGTTTTTTTAGCTCGGCTAGGTTTTTTAGGAGTTTTTTAGCAAAGTTGAGTGCGTTATGGACTTTTATAATTATGACTAAGGATAAAAATCATTTTTTTTGTGTCCGTAATTGTAATTGCGAGAAATCATTTGCTCAATTTTAAGCGGTATATTTAATACAAAAGACAAACAATCTATTTTTTTTACTAACTTAATGCATTGAAAATATAAATAATTAATTAATTGATTGATTGGAGAGCCTTCGGGGAGGCCAGTCCAGCAGTGGACGTCTTTCGGCTGACATAATGATGATGAATAAATTGAAAGCTTCCCAAAATCGATCATAAAATCATTTAAACACGTAAACCTTCAAACTCTTGTCTATATTCATATAAACAGAATAAGTTCTCTTTTAGGTGCTAATTTGGTTACATAGCAAAGTTCAGATTACATATAGCTCACGTCTCTACGCAATAAAATATGGTTAGGATTATGAAGCGCTCCTAAAATCGCGTAGCTTACAATTTCATACAAATTTAGCTCCGGCCATTAACACTTCTCATCCCCTAAATCAAGTCCGATTTGATTTTTGAATATGTTGTAGTTATTATAAACAACTAGGTCTGCACGTTTCTGTTTTATGTTTTTTAAATTTGTTTCATTCTAAGAAGTATTTTCTTGATATCTACAACATATCGGATATATCGGACTAGGTGTAAGGATAGAGAAACGTTTTCGCATTTTGTATGGAAATTTTTAACTTCACAATACTCTTAATAGATTGAAATAAAAATTCAAGGCTCGCGTGTTGTAATTTGAGAGTTTTGCGACACATGGAGGACCTTGTGCAGGGTCCGTCCGGGTTGGTACCACCATCTTATCCATTAACCTACCGCCATTTTGGTCCCCAGGGTTGGCAACGCATTTGCAGTCTTGTGAATGCGAATGTCTATGGGTCACAGTTTGCACTTACCATCAGGTGGCCTGTGTGCTCGTTTGCCATCCCATGCTAAAAAAAAATAAAAAAATAAGCGTGGTGTCGTTAAAAGTGGAAACCGTAAGACGTAAGGAAACCACATTAAAATGTATGTACTAGGTACAAAAGGTACCTTTAATTTGTACTTTTTGTACAGTTTTAATGTTTGGGATTATTTATAAAGGCAAAGTTTTATGTTATTTTCTGACTAATAAGAATCTTATTAGAATACATTTCAACATATTAAAAACACATCGGTGATAAAAACACTCTTTATTGCTCCAAAAACATTAAATAGTCCTTTTAAAAATAATGATCATATAAAATTAAGTACCCGACTGCGGCAAAGCCAAAAAGGAGGGTTATATGCTTAACCTGTATATATGTCCGACTCTATGTCCCCTCGTTACTACAAAACCGCTAAACCGATTTTAATAAATTATACGCGGTTAGATTCGTCTTAACCACTAAAGTGTCATAGGCTTTATTAAAATAATTTAAATGTGATATTGGCGAAATAAAAAATATATAAATGATAAGTAACTTTACTTTGACGACATTATCCAAAAAGCAGTTGGAATTTTTTAATATTGTCGGGGAAACTGGAAGAGATCTCTTTAAGAGATAAGTTCGCCATTGTACACGTTATTAATCTTTAATTTGTTTATATACTTAATTGTTGTTGGTTTTATGTGCAATCAAGAGATTGCATACATACATAATAGCGTAACATGTTGTACCTTTTATACCTTATTAGTTTTTTTGACTGTACTAAGTGACTTGTTCAAAGAATGTCAGAGCCGACTGTTCTTATGCATAGTTACATTACTCAGGAACCTTCAAGCTGACGGCTAAATGGTGTCAAAAACAATGGCAAACACTTTTTATACGCTTTGACAGTACAGTCGTTAAGAGACCCATGAAATTCCAATCTTACACCATGCATTTACCATACAATTTAGTTTGACAAACCACTTTGACATTACACGTAACATTAACCATTGGAATTCCAATTGTATTGTTATGAGTTAAAGTGCGTTTTTGCTTAAGGTAGTTAAGAATTGTTTCAAAGGAGTTGAGGTAAAGTTGGACATGTTGAGGTCAACTATTGAACGTAAATTCATTGTTTTCTTGAACAATTTATGTACGAAGTGGGTTAAGTTTAATAAACTTACATACATACATACCTTCACGCCTGTAATCCCAGAGTGGGCTAGGCAGAGCTACAGAATTATAACTTTAAAAAGTTGTTGATAATTCAGTAACCACAATTTGCACGATTAGGCTAAGATGTTTACCAGCATATTAGTGACAGGTTGCAAGCCCATCACCTAACAGTACTACAAGCCTTTATTCCCTTAGTCGCCTCTTACGACATCCTCGGGAAGACATGGAGCGGCACTATTCTAACCCGTCTGTGACCACTTAGTGTGAAGGTAGCTTATACCCAGGATACACACATAGGTAAATTTTACTTGTGGGAGGACCTTGTGCAGGGTCCGTTCTGGTTGGTACCACCATCTTACCCATTAACCTAACGCCAAGCAGCAGTGTTTGCATTGTTGTGATCCGGTTTGGGGATAAGACAGCCTGTGAAATGACTAGCATAGAGACATTCCATCTTGGTCCTCAGGGTTGACAGCGCATTTGCAGTCTTGTGAATGCGAGTGTCTATGGGTCACAGTGTCCACTTACCATCAGGTGGCCTGTGTGCTCGTTTGCCTTCCTACGCCATAAAAAGAAAAAAAACATCTTAGTAGATTTTAAAGTTTCCGTGGGAATGATCATAATCGAAATCACAGAAATTAACTACAAATAAATCTTAAAGAAATTGCAATAATACTAAAACCACAATGATGTTACGCAATATCTCAACACGACTTAAAAAAAGAAAACTGTCTGCTCGTTTGTCTACGTCACTATTGCTAATGAACCGGCTTATTATTATTTGTGAACGGAAAAATGTCGCCATGTCGCCAGACGACTTTAAAAAGTGGAATATTCATTAGAATTTTAATATATTAAGACCCTCTTGAATTGCGTTGTTGGTTTGAAAAAAAAGGTTTTTGTTTGCGCTTTTGGATTGTAGTCAGACTTTATAAAGATTCTACAGTGACCTACAATAACCTTTAACTTTTAAACACCAACGCTAAAAAGAGGTGTTATAATTTTGACAGCTTTGTGTGTGTGTTTGTCTGTGGAGTCGTAGCTCTTAAACAGGAGAACCGATTAAGCTGCGGTTTTTTTAATTTATGAGTAGGTTTTCTAGCGGTGGTTTCTAGCTAGTTTTTTTTATCGGTTTGGCCGCGTAAGAGATATCAGCTCTGAAAGAAAGGGGCATTACGTTAACATTTCATGGACGCGAGTTCGCGTCCGCGGCATTAGGTTATTCGGGATAAGTTATTTTAAATAAGTTTTTTCTAGCTAAAACTATTTTTTCTAAATTACAAATGCACTGAATCCAAAAACCGAAGTATAAAAAACAAAAATAGTTGTTTTCTAGTAATAAAATGAGGCCACGAAATCGCGACCCCGGAATTACGATCAAATATACATCGGATGTTCGCGTCTTCGGCATCCGAGATAAGAATTATGAAAATTACAAATGCACTGAATCCGAAAACCAGCAACAGTATAATATTATCCTTCATAAATAAAGTAACATTTTGGTACCAGCATTTAAGTACAGTTGTTTTCTAGCAAAAAAAAAACAAATAACTCGAGGACGCGAAGTCGCGTCCTCGGGATTACGATTACACATACATCGGACGTGAATTCGCGTCTTCGGCATCCGAGATAAGAATGATGAAAAATACAAATGCACTGAATCCGAAAACCGGCAACAGTATAACATTATCCTTCATAAATAAAGTAACATTTTGGTATCAGCATTTAAGTACAGTTGTTTTCTAGCAAAAAAAAAACTCTAGGGACGCGAATTCGCGTCTTCGGCAATGAATGGGTTAATGTAGTCTTTATCTGCAAACTCAACCAATAAAGTGTGTAAAACGTAAGTCAAAACTTTAAGGAGCGTCCCCACTGAGAGCATTCGTGTGTAATTAATAATTAGGGTTATCATGCTGGATTAATCCGGAAATATCCGGACTTTTACACTCTAGTACATAGTTCTAATTTCATCCAAATCCGTCCAGCCGTTGCAGTGTGAAGGAGTGACAAACAAACATACACATTTCACATTTATAACAAGAGTGGGATATTGGATAACATGACTGTATGTACAAACACCAAGTAAGTGGGAGGACCTTGTGCAGGGTCCGTCCGGGTTGGTACCACCATCTTATCCATTAACCTACCGCCAAGCAGCGGTGTTCGCATCGTTGTGTTCCGGTTTGGGGATAAGACAGCCGGTGAAATGACTAGCATAGAGGCATTCCATCTTAGTCCTCAGGGTTGGCAACGCATTTGCAGTCTTGTGAATGCGAATGTCTATGGGTCACAGTTTCCACTTACCATCAGGTGGCCTGTGTGCTCGTTTGCCTTCCCATGCTATAAAATAAATAAATAAATAAATAAATAAACAGCAACACTCTTAACTGTACATCGGTGGACCTTATTACAAAAGGCATAAGGTCTATCGATGGACAGTTAACAGTGTGGGCGAAGGTATGTAGCAATGTGCAAGTTGCAGAACATTTTCAGAACTTAAGAAATCTTTTCAAAAAATTACTGAGAATATTATCGGAAATATTTGAGAGCATTAAGAATGTTCTCTTTCTATTCAAAATTTAAGAATATTCTTGGAAATTTCCGAGAATTTCTCATAAGAAACTTTCAGATTTTTAGAAGTAACTTTTTGGTACAATTCTTAATTCTTCATCATTACAACTTCTTAATTTTTTTCACCGTGATCCAGAAATATTTTATTCTTTGAAAATTACAACCTTAGAAGATCTTAAATTTTTCCGCACTTAAACTAAGCAAATGTTTGAAGAACCTAGATTATAATTTCCGTTGACATATGTCCAAAACCAAACCAGTTTAAAGCTGCTCTTTGAAGTAGGTGCTATATTAATACGTATTACCAAGCGCTCTTTAGTAATGAAATTATGTAAAAATTTACCGAATGTCTAGAACGTATCGCTTTGTTCCCTAGATACCAAGTAGACCGTAGGCAAATTTCGTTGAGATAGCTACTTAATAAACCTATTTTTATACGCTCTAATGAGTATGACTATAAATATACAGTATTGCTTAAAATGCTCTTTTTATATTAAAAAAGAAACTATCAGCTACTAATTAAAGGTATCTGAGCTGACTCTGTATTCTATTTAATAAAAAACCAAAATATTTTTCACATCTCATCCTGTAAAATAACTCATTAAAACCCATGTATAGGCGAACTAAAGTGATGCATTTGGTCTCTAGGGACTAAACTTTTTACCCGATTGCCGAAAAAGGAGTAATGTGTTTATCAGCCTTACAAATATAGGCTCCTTTGTGGCGTTCTAGAAACTAAACGCGTCAATTTTGATGATGCTTATGTCAATCGATTTGTCTTAATCTTGTGAGTGTCACTAAAGATATGACAGTAATCCCGTGGAAGTCGTAAGAGGCGACTAAGGGAATAAAGACTTGTAGTACTGTTAGGCGATGGGCTTGCTACCTGTCACTAATATACACTGTTAAACATCTTAGCCTAATTGTGCAAATTGTGGTTACAGAGTTATCAACAAGTTTTTGGAGTTGTTGGTAATTCTGTAGCTCTGCCTACCCCACTCTGGGAATGAAGGCGTGAAGGTATGTATGTATGTATGTATGTATGTATGTAATCACAATTCAATAAGGCGGTAACTGTAAAACGCGTATGTAAGGAAGAGGAAATTGATTCATAGACCATTTTCGACTATGTCATAGTGACATAATCAATATGTAAGAGACTTCTTATGAGTTTATTTACAGTATCACTTTGATTTAGTCCAAAATGGTCTAGGAATCAATTTGCTTGACTGTATGTAGGTATGTCCGTTGCATTGTGACCTCTTGTAGCCTAAACGGCTCGAACGATTTAAAATAGTGAGGTGTTGTTAAATTCGTCTTGGTTGCGGGAGTGAGATAGGCTATAATATTTTAAGCAAAGTAATGATGATTAAAAATGTAATGACATTAAAAAAAAATATGTTGATGACAATAATTGAAAATGCAATTGGGTAAATTAACGCTTGCTTTCTGTTAGTTAATTTGTCCGTCTTATATTTATTATTTTAATTTTAGTTTTTTTTTTCTCGCTAAAAGGTATTTGTTTAACTCTAGACAACAAAGCCAGAATCACACAGAACAGGCGAAGTAAATACTAGGCTAAAATACATACATATATACATAAACTCACGCCTTTAATCACAGAGTGGGGTAGGGAGTTAAAGAATTACCAACAAGTCTTAAAACTTCTTGATAATTCTGTAACCACATTTTGCACAAGTAGGCTAGATACTAGAAGTAGGGTAAATACTAGGCTAAAATAAAACTCAAAAATCGCAAGTTATCGTAAAAACAAAAATTACCATAATATAACATGGACGCAAATTAAAATAAACCTCAACAGGCTTATTTACGGACGTTTTTTTCGTTATCATGTTTAAAAGTTCTAACTCAGCAAATAATTTCCAAATTCTCAAAAGTGCGAATCGGGTCATTACACCCCTCACCTTATGCTTGCTGGGGGGGTAATTATGACGTAACTATGCAGTTCATTTCACGGCGAGCGTAAAGGACAGAGCTATAGCAGTTATATAGCTCTGTCCTTTTCTCTCAGCGTAAACTTAACTGCTCAGCTACGTCATAATAGCCCCTCTGGGCTACATAAACACTAAGTAACAACACTTTTTATATCGATACATTTAGTAAAGTAGGTATACATATGACTGTCAGGTGTTCCATAATTAACGAAGGCAATAAAACCGTTCGATTTAGATTTCAAATAAAACCACGACGGTTTGAATATTTATCAGATGATAAATATTATTGAGCGGATTGTTGGTTTGTTCGTTCAACTTTGATTATTGCCTAATGTATTTGTAGTGTTTCTTTTTTTGTGAGCGGAATTGTAGGGGACGTCCTAGACGGACGGACGGTGATCAGATTCGCGATGTACTGAATAAGGGCCAAATGAAAAGCACCCGAAACCGACGTACGTGCATGAAGAGATTTATGAATGTAGAGGAAGCGAAAGTTGTATGTTTAGATCGGTGCACCTGGCGTTCCATAGTAGTAGTAGTAGTAGTATTTATTAATTGAAAACTGTGTACAAAAGATGTAAAATAAAATGACAATAGTATCAACAGTTGCTCATTGCGAGCATACAATTATTGTGACTTATATCTAAAAAACGCATGAATTTAATAATTTATACATGTATCATGGCCAAAGAATTCGTTAAGATCATAAAATACATTATGGATTTGTATTTGTTGTGGAATACATAGTCTCTACCTACCCCATTGGGAGACAGGCGTGAAGTTATTTATGTGTATGTATTTTAATTAGGTTCTAGCTTCTGGCCATGATATGACTTCTACCACGTTGAGTCCCTGTGTTTTTTTTCGGGACGCAAAGTAGTGTTTGTGTTTAACCCCCCGCAGCAAACATAAGCAGTCAAATATTACGAAATTTGTATTATGTAGATTCAAGTCTTCTGGTTATTTTTTTATTATTGCACAACTCTGTCAGTAGTATAATTTCAGGAATATTCAAGTTTATATTTTTCTATTTATGTGAAGCGTTTCCTGAAGTCGATACTTTTAAATGAAATACACTGACAGTTGCTATGATCATTTATCTGTTACGAACGACGTGCAAAACAAAGCAAAGAGGAGGATTTGCAAGAAATAGGCATGTTTCATTATGATTATTTTGTATAAAACTACTAAATTAATTTACTTGTGGGAGGACCTTGTGCAGGGTTGGTAACACCATCTTATCCATTAACCTACCGCCAAGCAGCAGTGTTTGCATTGTTGTGTTCCGGTTTGGGGATAAGACAGCCGGTGAAATGACTTGCATAGAGGCATTCCAGTCCTCAGGGTTGGCAACGCACTTGCAGTCTTGAGAATACGAATGTCTATGGGTCACAGTTTCCACTTACCATCAGGTGGCCTGTGTTCCCGTTTGCCTTCCTATGCCATAAAAATAATAATCTGAAAGTATACTTCTGGGGGAGTTATGCCCTTATAAAAGAATAATCAAGAGACTTAAATCTACATCAACTAAAATTTCGTATTTTTTTTTTGAACCAACTTTCTCCCTATATTTGGAAAAATATCAAACCAATCCGCAGAATCACACTAGTTATAGGATAAACGTCACTTAATAAATATTTATAAACGGAGGACGCTCAAAGAACGAGCTTTACCGATTTAAAAATGATTCCGATCCGGTCCGCGAAACCTGAATAGCCACCTTTGAACTTCTCGCTAAAGGTCTTATTTTCTCTATCACGACAAACACCAGAGAGTTTTAACCACAAACAAATAATGAAATGAGTTTTAAGGGGATCACAACCCCTGGTTTTTTTTCATGGGATAGGAAGGCGAACGAGCACACAGCCCACCTGATGACATTCGCATTCACAAGACCGCAATCCTAAGAGTGCTAATGCGTTGCCTACCCTGAGGACTAAGATGGAATGCCTCTATGCTAGTCATTTCACCGGCTGTCTTATCCCCAAACCGGAACTCAACAATGCAAACACTGCTGCTTGGCAGTAGGTTAATGGATAAGATGGTGGAGTACCAACCCGGACGGACCCTGCACAAGGTCCTCCCACAAGTAAAAAAAGCTTAGAAAAAGTTTAGAAAAGGCGAGTGTTTAGAAGCCTTTGTCTGTATAGAGGGTGGAAAAAAAGGCCGCTACATTCAATATTTGTAATAGCAAGTTCTTCGCAACCCAAGACATACTTTAATTTTTGAAAAAAAGAACGTCATTATTGTATTTTTGAAAAAAGTCCTCTTCCTTAAACGGGAATTGAACTAGTCGAATGTGATAAAATAATAAAGTCGTGTTTTATGATACAGATCGAAAGGGTCATTGATAGTGAATCATTTACTCGTATATCCATAAACACATGGTGTATTTTTTAAATGAAGATAAAATTCATATTTGAAATAAAGACCGTAAAAAACCCTTTTATTATTATTTTGTCATAAATAAAAAAAATATTCAAAAATAAAGAAATAAAAATAAAGAAAATATTCAAAAATCCACAAATTGCACCTTTGCGTAGAACTTGCCATTTCCAAATTTTTTGGTATGGTTCACTGCTGCTACGGCCAATATTGCAAAATTTCCGCTACTTTACTGTCTCTACTTTTCATTTTAGTACTTACTTATAAACAACAAACACACGTCAAAAGAGATAACGAAGGAGAAACATTATTTCCCAGTCGAAATACTAGTTATTTATGACCCTTTATTACATCAATGTTGCCATTATAGAACTTGCTTCCGCTCAATATGGCCAATATCCAACATGGCGGACCGCAGTATTATTGCTGACATCCGGCCATATAGCTCCTGACATTCCTAATGAGGTTTCTACTGGTTTTCAACAACATTGAATGTTTCCTTAATGGCAATTCGCATATATTGTAACTTAATGTACAATGAATACCGGACTTGAATAAATACGTAGGGTGACGGCACCAATGATGGATACTTTGAGCTGACAGGCACCAGTAACGGACACTTCACTCTTAATTCAAATTTCATACGGACCTAAATTGATTGTTGCAAAACAAATGAATAGCCCTTATCTTCTGTAAAATGACAATCAGTGTACATTATTGGTGCGGTGTCCATTACTGGTTCCAACACCCTTCAGGGTGTTTTGTTTTGGTTTTTCGTATTTTTCGTTCAACCGATTGTCGTTAGGAGAATTGTGAAGCGAAGCTTAAATTACGTAACTGTCAAAATAATTGGCCAAGTGTGAGTTGGACTCTGCTCCTAAGCAAAATATACCCAGTGTGGGGTTAAGTAAGTTGTTATAGAAATAAACGCCCGTATCTTTTTTTCGTTAACTTACAAGTTTGATCTTTTCACAGCTTCAAGGAAATGTGGACTTGAGTATATGGTTTTAATTTCAACTCGATACCTCCTCGCGTTCCCGAGATAAAGGCTCTTGATAGACAGACGGACGGACCGACGAACAGACGGTGATCCCTATAAGGGTTATGTTTTTTCCTTTTGAGGCACGGAATCTTAAAAACCATACAAAGGCGTTATTTTGGCACGGAAAAGGCGAACGAGCATGTAGGACCTAAGTGGGATCTGTGGAATCTTAATTCTGCAATCCTAAAACCCTCAGCGTTCCAGGCGATAATATTTCTCACCCCCAAAATCAAATCAAATTTCCACGTTTGTTTAATATTATTGTAGTTATTATGAAAATCTAGGTTTTTAAGTTTCCACAATGTTTTTTAATTGGTCCAATTATTATTTTTTTGATAGACCTGGTTTTAATAATACCCGCAACATATTCAAAAATCTTCAAAACCCGACTAGTATTTTTGCCGCAGACATCTCGCTATCGTACAGTGTTCCCTATCGCTTAGCCGATGCCAAATAGAGACCTGTTTCGTGTAAGGTGATAATCGTGTCTGTATAAATACTTATTATGCGCGTACGTCGCTAAGCGGAGCCGGTCCGTTTGTTCGTCGTTGCGTCACCTCTACGGTGGTGTGCTATGAAAGTTAACCGTTTGACCACTGTACTTAGTACATAAAAACTAGGTGTTGCTTGTAAATCCGTCTGCGTAGATGTCGTTGATCGTTTTTCCTTTGAGAATTGTCCAATTTTTCGGCGTTAACAGTCCTACTCGTATGTTAAATAAAGGTAGGGCGGTTTTATTGCGCGAGGGATAATGTATGTATGTATGTAAAACTCTTTATTGCACATAAACAATTACAAGACATGTTTGCATCAATATAAATTATGTACATAGGCGAACTTATCCCATATGGGATCTCTTCCAGTTAACCTTGGGGTAGAAGAAGCAAGGACAATGCCGAAGGATAGACAAATTAACAAAATTACAGGAAATAACAAATAGTACATACAACAGAGAAATAGGAAGAAAATAAAATATCTTCCTCAATAAGATACATACCTAAACATAGAAATAATATAATATACAATATAATACTACCACACATACGTAAACAGCAGTTAAAACCTACACTCAGGCTCATCCTGTTTATTTAGCCACAACTTCTTCAATCTTTCCTTCAATGAACCGACAGATTTAGATTGCCTCAAGCACGATGGAAGCTCATTCCACAATTGGACAGAGTGTACCGTGAAAGATTTAGCATAGGTACGAGTCTTGTTGGATGGAACGGCAAGGGAAAGGTTAGCGTTAGACCGAAGGCGGTGTCCACTACCATCGGCCAAAAAACTAATCCTTTCGGAAAGGTACAAAGGAGAAGAAGGAGTGAAAAGTACATAAATAAATGCGTCATTGAAAAATTTTAAAGGAATAAAATGTTCTGCATCAAGTATTGCTTCATGTTCTGGGGAGCTCGCTTCATCGTCAACATTCTTCTAAATCTTCATCCTTCAATAGGGTTTGTTCATATTTGTACAATTAGTCTAATTCGAAAACCATTTGAAGGAATAGGGTTTTAAAGACGTTCTGCATTATTAAGTTTTTGAAATATTGAAATAATAATATTTCAACAAAAGTATATTTAACCTTTGTTTGACTTTCGTTTTCGGCCTGAAGCCTAGGCAGGTTAGGCGAAAACCACTTAAAAAAGTATAATACAGTATTACAATGAAATTTTATCATTAGATATCATTTAATTGATGTAATTTATTAGAAAATGCCAACCCAAATTAAAAATAATCATGTGATCCATAAAATATCTGCTATATAAATAAATGGGTCAAATACAAAACGAATAAAATTGGTCTCTTAAAATTACCTATTATTTCAAACTAGAATGTAAAAACCGTATGTTATTTTTTTTAGTCTATCCCAATTGCAAGTTATTCAACAGCAAACCCATTATCAACATTACAAAAAACCTTTGGAAAGCCTGTACATACAGTACTGGCGTCCGCAAGTAAATTTGTTACTTCCCTTATCAATTCACCCTGGGTTCATTCATCTCATCATGAGTGAGGGTCTGTGCCCGACAGTGAACGAACGTTTAACAGGTTGATTATGGTGACGGTTTCTTATCGATCTGTGCCAATGTTTATACTACAAATAAACTTATAAACTCGTCTCGGTTTTGAACTTTCTCAAAAAATATACTAGAATAGGCCTTTATTCTGCTGAGTAAAAACCATGTCTTTATGATGGTTTTTAACTCGTCGGCCACTACTGTCAAGTAAGTAAGAGTTATCAAAACGTCGAGAATACGTTAAAAGCAACATGGTTTTACAATGTAGCATAGAGGCTGGGTACAGCCTATTTAATTAGTCCATTCCCACTTTATAAGGAAAGCATTTTTTTTTTCTCGGAGGTATTGTCCTCGATTTGTATTGACGACGCGCTGGCCTAGTTTGTAGTGACCCTGCCTACGAAACTAGCGGTCCTAGGTTCAAAAAGTATATATTTATCCATATACAGTACCGGCAAATTATATATCACCTTTGTACTTACGTCTCATACGATTACCAACAAATGTGACTCACCAAAATTGACAACCAATCAAGAACTGGGTGACCTATTGTATTGCTATTATTCAATTCGTTAGATGATTAAATAAGGTTCAATATGTTTGTACATATCTTAGTTTAAAAAAGTTTAGTATTGAAAAATACCATTGCTGACGTGTTCATACAAATCTCAAATTTAGTATGAACGCGTACTGTAAGTATTTATATCGTTGTCTAGTACCCATAGCACAAGCCTAGAGCTTAGTTTGGGGCTAGGTCAATTGGTGTGACATAGTCTCCTGATATTAACATTTTTTTTTGTTGTTGGGTTGAAAGCTAGTATTACATAAATATTTGTGGTTTCAGTAAAAGCCTTTCGTAAACCGGACGCGGTTACGAGACCTTCGTGAAACGATCGCACTTTCGATTGCAAATCGATAAAATAATAATATGTAATTCGTTGGAGTCGGATTCACTTTTACTTGCATCTTCAAATATTTAAGTAGATTCTCAAGTTGAACTTTAAATTACGTATTTTAAGACATGTTTTATCAGGCAGAAATAAAATTTGAGGAAAATTTTCACAATATAATTTATAAGCCAAATTTCGTTAGCTTGTAATGTTTATCAATCGTATTGTTGACGTCATGGTTGCACTTATTCCGTTGACAGTAAGAGCTAGCTATGACAGTGATAACGACATCAGAGTAAGATAGTCTCTAGTGTAGCTCATATAAAAAAGAATAAATACCTACAATTAATTATTTCAACATACATACATATATACAATCACGCCTCTTTCCAGTAGGGGTAAGCAGAGACCACAGAAAAACTTCATTTGCTTCCTCCACACTGAACTGACTGAACTAAAAACCAATCCATAAACCGTATCCCCAAGTGGTAACCAACAGAATGACTTTGACAAACACCGCGGTGCCCTTTGATTTCGTAACGAAAGACTAGCGCAATGACTGTTGTGGGCGAAAACGGTTGCAAAGTTCATGACTTATAGTGCAACCTTATAATGCTCAGTTAGTCGTTGTTGGGAAAACTATTACATTTATTAATCGTTTCTTTTTGCGTATAACTAGTTTATTTAGTTTATTTTAACTGACAATACGATATACTCGTACAGATCAAATACGATATGGTTTTACCACCGAGTAAAAAACAATACGATAACATGTCTAAAGCAATAAGCTTTCGAGTGGAATAGAGCAAGCAGCAAAATATGTTCTTTAATGATCGAGACAACGTTTCTTATTCAGTCTTATCGGATTAAATATTGTCATATAAACATCATATACACATTTATATAACGCGATTTGGGCGCACTTTACTCGACTTACTGGTCGTATACACATCGCATAATTATCATATAACTATCCAATATGTCATATAGAAGGGGTAACGCTGACTTCTATAACACTCGATTGTTCAATTAAAGCATGTTATATGATTATTACATGTCTACTGAATCGAATAACCGCAAATAATATGACCATCAAGCCGCATAACAGCGATTTATATCACTATGGAAGCTTTTAATATGACTAGTTAGTCCCTTAGTTGCAATTTTCATGACAGTTAAATCATCTATGGATCATATTAGAGCGGATTATATATTTATTTGGGAAATGCGGTGGGGAAATATATTTTTAATTGTGTTTCGGAGGAAAAATTGCTGGTAAGTATTTAAGTTTCATGTTTTCTACTACTATTTTGGTAATTAATGTTAAGAGCATATACACGTGAAGTATAGTCATATTCATAAACGGTTACCAGTTTATCGACTAAGTTTTACTAATGTTATGTTTAATTTTAATGCCCCCCCTTCTATTTGCTGAATTTAAATATTATTTATTTATAAAAAATATGCGGTAACAATTAATTGTTTGTTATTCGACACATAAGTTGCGTTCATTACAACTATTCATCTAAATTGTTGAGTAATAGTTACTTATTCAGCTAACCTGACGCCATTATTGTTTGTTTTAGGGTTCTCTAAGGCTAGCTCAAAACTCATTTTTAACTTACTTTCTAACAATGTTAAGGGTATTACTATAAGAACCTAACAGTAAAAGCTATGTAAAGGTACATGACATTCATCAAATTACTTAGGTAGTATTCTTTTTGAGTTCGCGTGCATATTAATGTATTTAGTAGGTATGCCGAATCGGCATATGCGCAACGTGACGCGTAAGTGTAGTAAACTAAGCCTATGCGTATAGTTTTTTTAAATTTCCTTTATTTGGTTTATAAGACCATTGTGCCAATAATTTCCAGTATCTACAGGAGTTACGCATATTTTTTCACTGTTTGTACAGAGGAGTGTTCTGGGGTCAGAAGGCATTATATGTACATACATACATACATAAACTCACGCCTTCATTCCCAGAGTGGGGTAGGCAGAGCTACAGAATTACCAACAACTGTAATAACTTGTTGATAATTCTGTAATCACATTTTGCAAAATCAGGCTAAGATGTTTACCAGCGTATTAGTGACAGGTTGCAAGCCCATCGCCTAACAGTACTACAAGCCTATATTCCCTTAGTCGCCTCTTACGACATCCACGGGAAGAAATGGAGTGGCACTATTCTAACCCGGCAACCACACGGGGTACATTATATGTGGAATTCTTTTATTTAATTTGTCGCTAAGTTCTTTTAGCGCGCTACCTGAAATATTTTTTTTTTTTTTTTTTTTTTTTTTTTTTAATCCAAAGCCCATTTCGTAATTTCAGTGCGGCATTCTAAGTTGCAGAGATGTTCATTAAAATCATCACTATGCTCTGAATTAGTATCTAGTGATGTGGTAACAGAATTTGAAGTAGCGTTTACTGAACCACTTTCTGTCACAATATCATTTGTCACTTGACTTTCCGAACCAAAACGAGCACATTCGATGGTCTAGACCTTAGATATTGTACTTCTATGCTTTTTTTTTTTGTCACTTTCCTCCTATAACCACCACTTCTTTTAAACTTTAACCACTTTTCCCATTCCATTTATATTAATAAATTTTATGATTTGCTTCATGCAGTTAAGGAAAAACGATGACTAAAAGTAATGATGGCCACAGTAATATGAAATTTCAGTCATATAATTGCGATTAATAGATATTAATGTTCGATTAACAAGAACTACAACACTGTTACTCGACCTGCCATATAACAGTTTAGTAAAAGAATTTTACACTACCAATAAATCGACTAAGATTTGTATAAGTTTCTTATATAGGCGATGTTTAATAAATAAAGTCGTTATACATATAATATAAGGATTTGAGTTGACGTTTAGTCGTGTTTTTAAATGACCAAAAATATTGCCAATTATTGCTGAGTAATTTGTTCTATTTGTATAAGTGTTGATTTTACAACCTCATAGTCCTGTTATAGCAACCTATAACACTTTTATTTGATTTGTTTTGATTGGCGAATAAAGGCCATATAAAAGGATTTTACATGTCCCATGTGTCATTTAAAAGCATTCAAAATGCAGTTTTGTCACTATCCCTTATACGACTAGATCGTTATGTAAAACAACCGTGTAAACGTCTACTCGACTTCTCTACATGTCTTAATGATTCTGTCGTTTAAAGATCGGATAAAACACTATAATATGATTATTTGGAATAGAATCGCTTTTATAAGATTGTTATACGATAGCATTATATAAGTTGCGGTTATCCGACTTTTAAAAGATCTTGAATCATGTAATTTGTGGTTATCGAACTCTTAAAAGATCTCAAATCATATAAGCATAAAATTATAGGACTACTTTGCTGCTTGGGATAGCTGCTAGCTACAGTGCCACCATTTTCTTAATAACGCTCGGCCATCTTTGTTTTTCTACGACACACGAGTTACAAATATACTGTAAGTTGCGAATGCACGGACCGGGAGACGAGCTGTAGGTAGGCCTCCAACAAGATGGAGTGACGACCTTGTGAAGATCGCGGGAACGCGGTGGATGCGAAAAGCACAAGACCGGTCCGAGTAGAGAGCCTTGGGGGACGCCTATGTCCAGTAGTGGACGTCTTTCGGCTGACATGATTGATTGATTGATGATTGCGAGTGCAAGCGTGATAGCGATAGCCAGCCGAAAGCTATTAAGAATACTGTAGGTATATCGTTGTATTTAGACGTTATAAATACAAAATACCTACTCAAACTTGCCAAATTATACAGGCATGGCAGTGTGAACTCGGATGACAAACATTCGCGCAAACTGGTTTGGTCGAAAGCAGCGGAAAGGCCTGTGTTTACATATAAGGTGATAATTTGCAACTGTGATTTGCAAAATTTGAATTTTTATAAATTGCTATTTGTTGGTACCCGGCATCGCCCGGGCGTTTTTTTTATATCGATCTAATCTGAATGTTTCCGGAAAATTTCATCAAAATCGATCTAGCCGTTTTGTTTATTGGGACATACGCGCATATAATACGTATACATTAAAAACGTGTTTTTCGCAAGCTTTTTTTGCATAAAGCTTTTTCATCGTTGACCATTGCTTTCTGGTTGTTAAAAAGCATATGTTCAATTATAAAATAATTTAGAGGAAAGGATTTACTGACTTTTGGATAAGAATATTTCTCAGGGTTCAGAGCCTAAACATATAAATCAAGAAACAACGTCACATGTATGGACCCAGTCCAAACTGAGCTCTAGGCTTGAACTATGAGTACTGAACAACGATAAATATGCTAGAGAAATACATATATAAATGCATTTATGATAAAGCAAAATAAACCTTAAGATCTTATTAAAAAAGTTTCATTTTACCCCTTATTATAAATGTTACTTACGCGGTTTTGCAGTTTCACCAACGGTAACCAAATACCAGAGACACATACAGAGAGATACAGAAATATAGTTTCGGAAAAACGTGGCTGTGACATACGGACGGACAGACAGACAAACATGACGAATCCATAAGGGTTCCGTTTTTTGCCATTTGTCTACGGAGCCCTAAAAAAAATACACTTACTCCACCGACAAGAGCCTAGCTCTTAAGTTAGTAGTTAATGATGATGAACTAAATACCAAGAAATCGCTCCCCGGATCCATAGCATAAGCAACACTAGGTTAACTACGTCACCGATGTCTATGTAATTCGCAATCACCCATATTACATCTAAATATCTTATCTCATATACGTGCTACTTAAAAAGCTATCGGCCCATATTAATATTAATTAGATAAATAAATGTCACCAAGGCACGTGCTAATGATAACCAGCGCAAGACGCATGACTTCCTCGACCAGCCTGGAAGCTGAATTTGTATCAAATTAACATTAATTTATTTTTAATTGGTATAATGAGTCATGGAGTGGGCTAGAATGTTCATCTAGCTGATTTTTGTACGTTATTGTCCATTTAATAGTTATTCTTTATTAAAACTTTATTTAATATAATATAGGTACTACAATTAAACGTTAAAACTAAACTTATTTAACTACCACTATAAAAAGAACACCCCCTCTAGCAGGTCCGCTCGCGGCATGGTCCCTATGACACTGGCTGCATTACCTCTCTGGATAGCTAGCCCAATCCTTTGGGAGAGGTAAGCACCAGCTCTAGGATCTCCGGAGGTGTGTATGAGCCGGGATGACAGAGCCTTAATAAAGCTTTTCATATCACCTGACCAATAATACACTCTCGGTCAAATAATACAGGTCAGAGTGCGTTTTTCATACAAACGAGGCTATTTCGAAGCCTTGGTTCCTGGACACAGGCATGTTTTGAGTGAGGTTTAATGGTGGATACTCCGAGGTTAAACTTGGAGGTCAAAAGTGCTTAAGATACCTAACAGATCGCACAATCAGTTAACACCACAGCGAGAGAGCATGGGTCAGCATTTGGATTTCCTTACATTTTATTGCCATTTTATATGTTTTTCTGAACATGCACAATTCCGGCGTTAACCGCAGATTCAATCCGTTGGGTATCTTAGGCAATCTGGAAGTCCTGTATCGATGCTCGGGGTGTCCATCATCAGATTTCACTAAAAGCATCTCCTGGCGAGGAACCAAGGCTTCCAAATAGCCTCTTTAGTATGAAAAACGCATTCTGACCCGTATTATTTGACCGCGAGTGTATGTATAGAATTTTACTGTTTTTGATACTCATTTCATCCTTAAGTGGCCAAAGGGGACAGTGGCACCATACAGTACTAAATAAAATAAATAGAGTAATAAATAAAAAAATACCTGGGGGGTTACCATGACATACTAAAGCAGTTCAGTTTAGGTTGAGAGAAAGGGTCAGAGCTGTATAGCTGCTATAGCTCTGTCTCTTTCTCTCAACCAAAACTGAACTGCTTTAGAATGACATGGTAGCACCCCTGAGCTCATCACATTAGGTGCGCCATTTGTACTTATTGGGAATCTAACCCAGGACCGCAAGCTTCACAGGTAGGGTCACTAAAAACTAGCCTAGTAAATTCAGCGGTTATCTTACGAGTAACAAGTCAAAGAAGAACTTATAATCGAATTAGTAAAATAAACTAAAGTGGTAAAAATTAGCGAATTAGGTTGCCGTCATAAAAACCGGTGGTAGTTGCGCGCACGCAGCAGAGCGTTGCTGCCGAACGCGTGCGCAACGGTTGGCCAACGGTTGGGAAACGGCGCCGGCGCAGGCCTTTTAAACTGTGTAGGGGTTTAAATAATAAAAAGTTAATCATTTGTCAAAACGGACAGTTCCCGAGGGAGTAGCGATAAACGACTCTTATGCGGACGGAGTCGCACGTATAAGCTAGTTCTAAATAAACAGGGGGACTACAATCCTTTATTCCTTAGGGTCTCCCCACACCTATCGACGCCGAATCGGCTTGAGCCGGTAAGAAAAAGTTTTATGTCCAATAAGAGCGAAAACGACGTCGTTCCGCCGAATCGAGACGAGCCGAGCCGAGCGACGTCGTTTTCGCTCTTATAGCATGGACATAAAACTTTTTCTTACCGGCTCAAGCCGATTCGGAGTCGATAGGTCTGGGGAGACCCTTAGTCGCCTGTTACGACATCCACGGGAAGACATGAAGTGGCACTAATCTAATCCGGCAACCACAAGGCATTTTAAATAATTTTACAAAGTTACAGAGAATTATTCATTTAGAGCATAAAAGCTTTTGCTAAGTCACCATTCCTTAATTTTCCTTATTACTATAAAGTTTCTTACAATTTTTTAATACGATTGTTTTTTTTGCTAAGTGACGCTTTAAATGCTTGCATATTGATCCAACAGATTCAAACTTGAAAACGATTTAAAACTAATTGGACCATGCATTATAAAATAAATTCATCCTTAATATAATCAAATGGATTCATATTCGTTATCATTATTCGTGTTTCACCAAATTAAATCGTTATTTAAAATATTTTTGCACAGTTGTTATTTTGAGGTTATTTCCACTATCTAAAATTGTCTATACACAATCACTGAAAATGGCGATAGATCGTCCTGAAAATTGGTTTTCCCGTTTGAGAGACAGCTCAGAATATAAGGATTGCCATTATATTAGGAGTTTTTATCTATTCAACAAAAAAAAATAAGAACATACATCAAATTAGAAACACCTTTTAGTGTTGAAAGCTATAAAATACAAAAAATAACAAAATCTCGTTCTAAAAATTGTAAATGCATATATTACTTCTTTTTAATTAAACAGTGTCAAGCCAATATTAAATTATAGAAGTTTATTACTTATCGATATCGTGATCATCATGATTATGCAAACAGCTGACGATGAATAATTGCATAATTATATAAATTATATAAATATCGAAAACGTCTGTCAATATTTGCCAACAGTTCGCCTCGAGGGACTGTATTTTTTATAAACTCAGCAACAGGGCACGTATATGATCGATAAAACATCCGCCACTCTCACTCTTACATACTAGTCAGAATGTGACAGATTTTATTTATTTATATTTATGTTTATGTTTGTTTATATTTGTATTTATGTATATTTATTATTAAACACTAATTGCACAGTATAACAGTTAGAAAACCAAGACACTGTGAAATTGTAGATACTTACAAATACCGAAAATTACAATAAAATACAATAAAAATACAATATAAATTTCACATTAAATAATTGACGACACGCACATCCATACTCTCGAAGTAGGTACCTGAAACATTCATCTCGCAGTGCAGCCCGCCCGCTAGCAAATACATCCCGCTCAGGGGCATATGGGAGAAGCCCGTTTAATAGGTCGGACACATATACAAGTAAAACGCATAACACTCCTTTTGGGCTTTGCCGCAGTCAGACTTTATTGGCTTTACAGTTTTATTAAGTTTGTAAAAAAGTCAATTCTATCCGTTTTTATAATTTCACTGGACATAAATAATAGTATAACTTAATTACGTAAACCGGAAAACCCCTCAGGATCAATATTAAAATACAACAGGTACATTAATTATAATTATGCATCGACTGGATCTATGGTGAGATAGAGTGACAGGCGCATGGTATTTATGGTCAATGATATCATCTTCTTTGTTTTTAGCTTCCTTATTTATAATAAATTTAATTTATGACATTAATAATATGTTATACGGCGTCATATGTAATTATTGGCGTCATATAGTCAACGACATGAATATACTAGCAGATATATAACTTGACTGACCAGTTTTACAATATAAAATGAACAAATGTGACAATATTGGTGGTAAAACGTATTATATCTTTCATAAGGTCATATTCAAGCGCCTAAAAATATTTCTCAATTAAAAAATCAAATTATTTATATAGAAATATCATGTGTATCATGAGTAATCATTTAGAACAATCATTATTTACATACATACTTACATTAAATCACGCCTGTTTCCCAGAGGGGTAGGCAGAGACCACTTCTTTCCACTTGCTACGATCTTGACCAATTTCTTTCGCTTCTTCAACATTCATACATCGAGTCATGCACGCACGTCGGTTTCGGGTACTTAAGATTCGGCCCATTTCCAGTATTTATCCGATTTGATTCGAAAAAGTACGCCTAGGGCGGCCCGTTTCGACCCTTCCACTCACTTTCGATCTGTATATCTCTTTCGTCAATATAATAATAATTTTAGGCAAATAAGATTAACAATATGAATCATTTTGCAAACAGTAAACTAATATGCAGGACATTACGCAGTCAAATATACGTGGCTCACAACTCAAAAAATTACACTTGTCTGGCTCCACCATTAATATCTTGACCCCTCAGAATGACATGAAACTTGAAATCCCGGAAAAAGAGATTGTTCCCGAAAATAAACGAGTTCTAAGCGAATAAAGACTCAATAACATCATCATCATCATCATCATGTCAGCCGAAAGACGTCCACTGCTGGACATAGGCTTCCCGCAAGGCTCTCCACTCAGACCGGTGTTGTGCTTTTCGCATTCACCGCGTTCCCGCGATCCTTCGTCGTTTCTGGTAGCCGGATCTCTGACGGAGATTACCTGAAGCACCCCCTGCCCCGCCGTTACCATGGCCGCTACCGGAGCCAGGAATAGCGGGGCCGCCGGGGACTAGGGGTCTGGGCTGTTGTTGTGTATTCATATTGGTTTGATCTAGAACCGTTGGGGGGAAAAATGCCGTAGCCGCCACGCTTGGCAAGCGGGTTGGCGACCGCATTATACCATGTAGTCCGCGGAGGACGCTGCTGCCCATCCTCCGGTTTATCCCTTAGTCGCCTCTTACGACACCCACGGGAAGAGATGGGGTGGTGCTATTCTCGGCCGGCACCAACACGGCTCAAAACTCAATAAGTTAGTTGTTAATTAACAAGTTTGTAACTTCGGAGAACGTTAATATAAGCAGAATATCATGTTTCATATTGGTCAGTTTCGGTTGCGAATGTTATAAGGTGAAATAACTTGTTTTGGAGTCATGTTTAATGCTGCGTTATATATGCTTATTGTTGTTTTTATATTAATATGTTAATAGCATATAATAAAGGATAGTTCGATCACCCGTAATGGTTTAAATTTAAAACGGTTTAAAATATAAAATGTTTAAGGAAGGTTTAACAATGTTTTGTAGAGTCTATCGATACAGATCCAATTATATTCTCATAATTACGAGAATTTCGAGATTCCATTAATCGGTTGTACAGTAGGCAAATTGCATTTTTTAAATTTTATTATTTATTATTTATAATTATAATGACTTTAGTACTCCAATCGTAATTATAAAACATGCAACTACAGTTACAACTTGGAGTATAAACTATTTCGATTTGGGACTAATAGTCATTGATAATTATTACTAGTTATTTAGAGGACCTTTTATACACATACAGATATGTATAATTTATGGCGATTAATGATATCGGAGCGGAGATATTAAAGATCTAAGTATTCAGTATTTATAATGAATATTTAAATATCTCTACTCCGATGCACATTACATTACATAACAAAATACGTTTATTTTGAATAATTCCAACATGGCCGCTCACCTTGAAAATGTATAACTTTTACAAATTACAACACTTTTACCCTAACCCCTTCCATCCAAATCCCTTCATCCGTTCTGGCATGATTGAGTAACAAAAGAAATCAGCTCTTCTTCTTCCAGTGCGTCTTCAATCGTGAAGGTTGGCCGTCAGCTTCTTGTACTCGTCCCTATCCGCAGCCAGCCGGAACAGCTCTTCGACGGAAGCGACACCGGTCACTCCCGGATGTTTCGTAGCCCGATTTCTTTCTCCGCCCAGCGCGTCTCTTCCCCACTTTGCCCATCATGATCACCTGCAGCAGCATGTATCTGTTGTTTCTAAGCACGAGGCCGAGATACTCTTAAATTAGCTCTAGCAAAACTAAAACTAACTAAATTTAGCAACTTGTGCTCGTATTATCCGTGTACATGGTGACAATGCATTACTTAGGCCTCGCGAATGTCCGTTCCGTTGTTTATCTAAACTGCACTTTCACTTCGGTTGCGCAAGTGTTATAAACAGATTGAAGGAGTCATTGCGCTTAGATAACTTAAGTAGATCAGTTGATGCAGGGATTAATATTCAGGGAACGGGAGAAAGGGATTCGAGGTGGTATGGATGATAATAGAAGTCGTCTGGGAACTGTACAAAGCGGGATCAAAAGTAAACTTTTGCCTTTGGGCATAGAGCATATAATAAAACATTTTTTTCATTTTCACATTAAATCACGCCTGATTCCCAAAGGGGTAGGCAGAGACCCCTTCTTTCCACTTGCTACGATCTTGACAAATTTAAAAATAATTTCGCGTTCATAATATAGTATTTGTAATGATTTATAATGATCAGACCTAGGAATATACGGGGTAAAATTTAATGACAGCTAGGGATTACCTGTATCGATAAACGCAATTATCGATGCTTTCCCCATATACTAGTGATCGCTCCAAGTTTATTTAATAAAAATATTTTTTTATTGACGGTATGCAAATGAAACAAAATAGCAACATAATTCTGGTTATGCTTTAAGTTAAAAGTATTTTTTAACCTGAACTACAAGGTTATACCCAACTATTATTATATTGTCCAAGTTCTGTTCTCGGCATTATTGTTTTTAAATTAATAAGTTACTTTTATCTCATACTCGCAGCAAGATCGAATTTTGCCCACTGTTGTTAAACAGCATAACCTATATTTTAGAAGAGCTGAAAACTGAAAACTTATATCTGTATCCTGGCACTTTACATTTTAAACCTACTGACTAAGAGAGTAGGGTTGATAATTCAATGTACATTCAATGTAGTTCTAACTTTTTTTTATGTAATCGGCTTGGTGTTACGGACACAAAGAAAGACAATGGTATTGTTTACAAACAATGGCCTTTGTGTAGAAGATCGGCTCAGTAGAAATAATAAAGACTATACCAGCAGATTTTCCATGTATTTTTGAAGCTTGCTTAACAAATTATATCTCAGTGCAGTAGCAAGTTGGTCAAGTCTGTATTATCTCATACCGCTGTTTAATTTAAAACCGGTCATAATTGCTTCATATCCTACGTTGACAATATTCATGTCTTTACTCGCGATAGTGAACTCTACACACATTGTAATAGAGGCTGCCAATTCTTGGGCAGTGTGGAATTTGTGTGATTTCTTTATTACGCTGCTACTGATTCATAAAGTAAAACTCAGAGTTATTACGAGAATAAGTCAGAACTCATCATTATACAACACTTGGATGAATCACAAATAAAAAACTTAACATATATTGATGGGAAAAATATATAGCGGCAATGGCAAAAATCTTATTTCAAATTTCATACGGTCTTAAATTGATTGTTGGGTGAATATTCGGGCGTTTCAACCACCGTCATTGTTGTCTTCAATATATTGATGAAAATAATGATAACCACCAGCAAATTTTGATGTCAAAATCAACGGGCCCGGGGGTAGTCCATTCCATTTAAAAGATCATGAAAGTTATAAAATTTATCTGGAATAATATGCCAAGCCAAGACAATCTTACTGACTGCCGTTCCCACAGTCAAACTGTTACTCCAGTTTTGTGGGGCAATGCCTAATTTTAGTCTTAATAAAAAAATGTACTTATTAAATTAAATAAATAAATAAATAATAATAATGCCGGCGGCGCGGCGGTTAAAATGCCGAATAACCACCCTGTTGCAAAACAAATGAATCGTATTCATTTGTATCCCTGATCTTCTGTATAATAAGAATCAAGTATCCATCATAGGTCCTTGTTCATTACTGGTTCGGTGACCCTATTGGGGTACGTTTTATTGATAAAAATACCTACATTTAAACCAAAATGCAGTCATCACAGCAAATGTGCGCCCGTGAGAGATAAAGGTTTTCAGAAAATCTTAGCCACTACTTTAGGCAGCGCTAGATACGGTTAATGCCAACGTTGACTCCATTAGTTCTATTCCTCGTTTGCGTCAAGAACGCAGATCCCGACTCATCAAGATGATTTAGAGACTGCTTTATTTATGTGGGAACAACATTAAATATTAAATTCATAACATTTGCTCAGTCAAGAATTGCGTCAACCAATAAATCTCGACTGAATATGTCATGGATCATGCCTTCTCTTTCACCGAGGCGATTGGGGTTTCAAAAGGTTATCGTTAAGTAGTAAATTATATTGATTTAAAGTTTCCATCGTCATCGTTAATTGGGATTAAGACGAAGCGTTGGCCTGGTTGTAATATAATAACCCTGCCTATGAAGGTAGCGGTTCTGGGTTCGATTCCCGGTTTGGGCAAATATCGAATCGCACCTTTACAACAATAGTGACATAATTTAGAAATTTGGAATTTCGAGTTAGGGCTCTATCGTATCTAATAATTTTATGACTTAAAGTTTGAAAGCTGAAATTTTTAATTATGTCACTATCTAATGGTGCGATATTTGTGTGATGAGCGCGAGGGTTGGTTTCTGAATCTTGGATGTTTTCTTTATATGTAGGTATTTGTTTCTTTACAATAATAAATAATAAATGCCGTGGCCGTGTGGTTGCCAGCTTAGAATTGTGCCACTCCATGTCTTCCCGTGGAAGTCGTAAGAGGCGACTAAGGGAATAAAGGCTTGTAGTACTGTTAGGCGATGGGCTTGCCACCTGTCACTAATACACTGGGAAACATCTTAGCCTAATTGTGCAAATTGTGGTTACAGAGTTATCAACAAGTTTTTGGAGTTGTTGGTAATTCTGTAGCTCTGCCTACCCCACTCTGGGAAAGAAGGCGTGAAGGTATGTATGTATGTATGTAAATAATAAATATCAGGGGACAATGTCACACCAATTGACCTAGTCCCAAACTAAGCTCTAGGCTTGTATTATGGGTACTAGACAACGATATAAATACTTATATAGAGAAATATATATTTAAATACATAGTAAACATCCATGACTCAGGAACAAATATTCGCGCCCATCACACAAATATCTGCCCTTACCGGGATTTGAACCCAGGACCGCTAGCTTCGTAGGCAGGGTCACTACCAACTAGGCTAGCGCGTCGTCGACAATAAGAATTAATAATCGTTGTCTAGTACCCACAGTACAAGCCTAGAGCTTAGTTTGGGGCTAGGCCAATTTGTGTGAGATTGTCCCTTGTTTTTTTTTTAAATATTATACCTTCTTCCTACCGAACATAAAGACATGATGAAAGGACAACCTTCACCTCTCACCTGGCGATTGCACACGGCCGATTCGCCGCCACTTGCACACCGACTCGTTAAACCTCGCAACACTCGTTAGAGTAGCCAATGTAACCAGTGTCATTAGGTTACAGGTGTAAAATAACATAAGTGATGATGTTACTACCTTTACGTTGCTACCTTTCTAAATTATTGAAGTTATTGGATACAACTTGATGAGCTAGGGTAGGCAGGGAAGGGATCCATGATACGGCACGACTGTAAAAATGAAAAAACGGAACCCTTCATGCGTCTGTCTGTCTGTCCGTCTGTCACAGCCAATATATCCGATACTACTGGACCGATTGAGTTGAAATTTGGTACACATATATTGACAAATATAACACAGATGTGCAAAGTATTTTTTTTTAAGTAAGTGTTATATTTTTGTTATTATGGTAAAATAAATAGTTTTGATTTTATTCATGAAAGACGAAAATTGGCCATTCCCCCCTGATCTCCGAAACGTACAATTTTGAAAAACATACAAATTATAGCTCATTGCTTATAGGTTACAGGAAAACCCATAAGAATTCTAACAAAAACAAACTTCAAAAAAAAAGTACTTCTCTCTCACTTGCTCTCATACGATCTTATTAAGAGCGAGTGAGAGAGAAGTACTAAACCGAAGCCTCTTTCTTCTAAGTGCTCACAGACTGTACGTATGTGTTTCAAATCTTAAGACTCCAATTGTGAGACTGCAATCCTAAGACTCATAATGTGTTACCAACCCTAAGGAATATGCTAGTAATTTCACCGGTTGTCTTATACCAGTGCCGGAATACAACAATATGCTGCTGCGTGACGGTATATTAAAGGATAAGATGCTGGTAGCGATCCAGACGGACCTTGCACAAGGTCATACCGCCACTTAAAGACGTGCAGATGTACAACGCTGCCCTCCTACGGAGAAAAAGTGCATGTGCAATTAATTCATAGAAGCATATTCAACTCTTATACCTAGATTATAATAAGGTTGGATGTTCAATACAATTCATATAGTAGATACGCCTTTTCTCCGTAGGAGGGCAGAACGTATTGAGAGCCGCGGTATGCATGACGTGCGGGAAGAACGCAACGGTGACATATCTGGCGACTTTGCGGGATAGGTGTCGGCACCGACGTCATGCGAAGTTGAGCGACTTTGAAAAACTCCAGTAATTGGGTCCGTTTGACACGCTAATGGCACGGAATCCTACAATGACACTTACACGAAATAATGACTTATGTCACTTTAATGCTAACAAATGAGTGATACTCATTACTTACTTGTGGGAGGACCTTGTGCAGGGTCCGGGTTGGTACCACCATCTTATCCATAAACCTACCACCAAACAGCAGTGTTCGCATTGTTGTGTTCCGGTTTGGGGATAAGACAGCCGGTGAAATGACTAGCATAGAGGCATTCCATCTTAGTCCTCACGGTTGGCAGTGCATTTGCAATGTTGTGAATGTGAATGTCTATGGGTCACAGTTTCCACTTACTATAATTATGCCCTAAAAAAACAAGAAGTTAATGAACTGAAGACATTTCAGTGATAAATAAGTTTTAATGATTCACCAAACAATCGGCAATAGATCAAATGTCAAAACGAATTCACTTGCAGAAATTACATAAGCCTTATGCACTTAGTTACGTAAGTATAACCTTTTCGTGCATATTTTGCAATTGGGAGCTTCGTACTTTCGCGTCGTGACCCGCCGGCTTGGATGTCTATGGCTGAAAGATCTTACTTGTTAATTTGTTGGGTAATATGATGATAGATTTTAGGTAACTGGACGGACTTCCTCCGGTAGAACACGAACAGTTTTGAAGATTGATTGATGGAGATTGCGCAAACGCATATTGAATGTTTGATGGCCTCAAGTTCTTCCGCAACGAATTTGTTTGTAAGTTTCATTTTGAGGAGTTATGCCAATTATTTAAAAAAAATGTCCTGCAGTTTGTCAGTAAAAACACAGTAATGTACATATTTAGCTTCACCTTGAAAGATGAAAGTTTAGAATATAACGCAAAAAATTGTCTCATAGGCAACCAAAAAAACCGTCAGGGCACTGATTGATTTTTGCATTACTTTATTTCATCATCATCATCATCATCATCTCAGCCGAAAGACGTCCACTGCTGGACATAGGCCTCCCCCAAGGCTCTCCACTCAGACCGGTCTTGTGCTTTTCGCATCCACCGCGTTCCCGCGATCTTTACAAGGTCGTCACTCCATCTTGTTGGAGGCCCGTCTCCCTGTCCGCGCACGCCACTCAGGAACCTTCTGACCCCATCGGCCATCAGTCCTGCGAGCGATGTGCCCCGCCCACTGCCACTTCAGTTTAGCTATTCTTCGGGCTATGTCGGTAACCTTAGTTCTACTGCGGTTACCTTATTAACTTGCTAAAAATCACTTCAATTATTGTAATAGTAGGTAAACGTCACTAACAGCTTTACTTTACTAGTCCGTGTCCGCTGTGTACAAATATCCACGCACGATTTTGATGTTTGTTCCAAAATGGCCGTATCGACCATTACGACGGCACTACGGGCTTTTCAAACAAACCAAAATATGACGATGAACTCACGATCATTTGTACTCCGATAAAAGTGAACGTGTGCGTTTTTTGTGCATTACCTACCACGTCCAACGTTGTATAGTAAGTATCATAACTGTCAAAAGATCGATAACCTCTTTATTTTGGAAAATAACGCTAATTTATTGATCATGCAGGGGCAACGCACTCTAAGTACCTCTTTAAACGTTTGATAAAAAATACCATGACTCACAAGTATGGTTATTAGTGCCTTATTCAATGCAATGGGTATCATAAAAAGCTTAATAACAATTTTAATATACCGGTCATCTTTCATTATTAAAATGACGGACATGAAGAAGTTTAAAGGGGTTTGACAAAGTAATTTTGAGCTTTGACTTAATTGATTTAAAAAGAAATAAAGCTTTATTAAAAAACATTATATTTACATTAATATCTTCAGTCTCCTAAAACTGTATCGACAATATACATATTACATTCTCTTATAGTAAAGCTGCTGGTACCGGCATGAAAATGACTTGTATATTTTATGTAGGAGTACAGTCAACAGCATAAATAAGTGATCATTTCTGTACCTTGTCGCTTTCAATCGTTTCACAATTTAGTATAAAATTCCAAACACAACGTTAAAGTGACAAGGTACATAAATGATCACTTATTTATACTGTTGACTGTACATTCGACTGTAATTTAAAAGTGTCCCAATTTATAATGTTGTCTATATACTTAATATTGTTCGTGTGTGGTTAACTTCTGGTACATATCTTGATAAGCCGTCAATATCAAGCACAATAAAATATATTGCTTCGCTCTCTCATAAGTTGTTCACAGCGGGAAGCCAGTTTCCTGTTTTCTGACCTTAACTATGCGCAAAAATGTATAAAACTAGTAAGAATTTGCGAACATCAAAATGATTATTGACACCATGATCAATATTTGACATAATCATTAGTCGACCGTTGAATTAAATTCTATATTTGTAAATTCTTATCATGTTTTACATTTGTTCATGTCATGTTTTATTAAAAACGCAATATCAATTATGATGTCTATATTTTATTACTATTATGAATATTAATAAACGTAATGTCGTATATATTATTACGTTGTTATATTCACTTTTTATAGGGCATGGCAATTATTGTGACAAACAATCAAGGAAGTTGACAAGGACATAATTTAATTGAGTTTTTTTTTCTTTCAGGTAAGTGGAGATCTGGTTTCGTGATGTTTTATACAAACACAGGACAAAACGGTTTTTTTTTCACGAATAAATTGAGAAATTAACCTCCTCATAGACGTAAGTACATTTATTGTTTTATTCAGTATAATAAGTTAAAACTAAACTTATTTAAATTTAAATAAAACTAAGCTACTCAAAGATGTAAATATTAATCACCACTATACAAAGAACACCCCCTCTAGCAGGTCCGCTCGCGGCATGGTCACTATGACACTGGCTGCATTACCTCTATGGATAGCTAGCCTAATCCTTTGGGAGAGGTAAGCACCAACTCTAGGATCTTCGGAGGTGTCTATGAGCCGGGATGACAGAGCCTTAATAAAGCTAGTTAATTATTTAATAAAACGGTAATTCTAGGTTTAAAACAATACAATTCAAACCACAGAGATTTGAAGTAATACTAATATTTGTATTAATTAATCAATAATTATTTTTTGACAATCTGGTTCTTAGTACTGTTAGGCGATGGGCTTGCAACCTGTCACTAATACGCTGGTAAACATCTTAGCCTAATTGTGCAAAATGTGGTTACAGAATTATCAACAAGTTTTTAGAGTTGTAGGTAATTCTGTAGCTCTGCCTACCCCGCTCTGCGAACAAAGGCGTGAGTTTATGTATGGTTCTTGCTTAAATTTCTAAAACGTTCACCCTTACTACTAGGATGTTGAATATTTTGAATAATAACCCATTTCTTCACAAACCTAAACAGAATAACTGTCTTTGTTCAATGACTTTCTTTCTATTTGAAGTATCATCGAAAAGTGCATTGACTTCATTATTTAAAGATGTTTGTGTAACGGCAGTGTACCGGTACGTTAGGTTTTTCGCACTTGCTATTTATTATTTGATCGACATCAGTTTTTTGACGACGACTTTGATTTATAATGTTTTGACAGCGATTTTGTTTGATTCAATAATAACAGTGTAAAGGCAGGTGTACATTATTATGCTTTAAAGATATGACATTACTCAACAAGTGATATGAAAAATCATGAAAACGCGACACATATAAATATTATTAGAATTTGACAGTAGTAAAAGATTATGACAAATAGGCATTAACAGAAGTGACATTCGTATTGAGAAACGTTTATACCTACGAGATCAAAATGTATACATTTTCTTTCAAATATCTTACCTCCGTACTTGACTTGATTAGTAGTACATATTTAAAGAGATTAACTACTTACGTTATCTTAACGTCAACCTCTTCAGTCAATTTTCTGCTACTTTAGACATTTGTCATTCTTGATTGATTTGATGCGTACAAAAATGTGTACAAAAATATATCTTAATTAAATTTGAGTGCAAATGGAAAATACTGGGATTGACATAATATTTTAATTTTGGTTAAAGCTGACAACGTTGAGACTTATAAAAGCGTTTACTCAGTGTAAGACAAGTAAGTTTGAATGATCGTTTCCAGCGAAAACTGCATGCTAGATATGAAGAACTTCTTAGAGGCTTAAAATGTATAGGCAGAATATTCCGTTTATACTAAACAGACATTCTGTGATATGTGTTCTTTAATCGATTTGTTTTTGCTCCCGCGACAACGACGTATGTAAATAAATAAATAAATAGTCTTGACAGATGCGCGTGGAGCTCACCCCATGCGCTTCTGTTTAGACCATTAGAGAAAATACTCTTTTACCCGACAAAATGTCTTCGCGTGTGATATCCATGGACTTATTTCTCTAAAAAGTCCATGGGAGTGTCTATAAATAACATGGCGAAATACACCTTAACAGGAGTGAAAGCCTATAATTAAAATAAGAATTAGAAAGACATAAATAATATGTTCATTAACAAGTAGTCGTTGGTTGTATATAGTAGATAATTTGTAGACATTATTGTTGTGGTTACTTTTGTATTTATAGCTTAGTTTGATCCTTGTCTAGCTTTATCGAAAAAGGAAAAGATAAAAAAAAACAAAATTTAGGTAACAAAACAAATAGCGAAAGCCTTTTAATAAAAAAAAACAAAGCCGGTAATAAATAACATAACGAGGAGTACAGTCAAGGTTAAAAATAAATATCCGCACTAGGTTGCAAAAATATGTACACATAGACCTTACTGCCATAGTAATAAGGGCAGTGTACATATTTTTGAAACTTTGTGGTACATATTAGTGACCTTCCTAAAAACTCAATTGTTCCAGACATTAGGAACAAAATAATGTAAGTTTTTTCTTCACAGCAAAATAACGCAAAAAGATAGAGCGTATTTTTTCAGGCAACGCTTTCAATATGACGCAAGTCTCTATTTCATCACAAGCTCCAAAATCACACATAATAACAGAAAATTTCAAGAATAATGCCAATTTGAGCAATTCCCAGGATTAAAATGACGTAACATCGAATACGACGTTTATTTACTTAACTAGAGTACCAGTGCTATGCGACTGTGTACTTTTATGGAGTACTTTTAGAGTTGATTTAACACTGGCAGAGTAATTTCGTGAAGGTAAAAAGTAGGGCTAGTAGGTAATGGTAATGACTGTTGCCCAAGATATTTTAACCAGTTTATAACTGTTAGATAACTTCGGCGTTGATTTGTTTGTAAAAGATGGCCATTGTTTTCTAAAGAGGTTAAGCTATTGTTGTCGAGAAATACATGATTGTATTTACTAACCCACTAACATCTATGGATCCTAGTAGTCTGAAATAAACGTTTTTTTATTTTTATTTATTTAGCGAGCTGTTCACATATAACGACCCGGGGGCCTCGTATGGCTGCGTTTGTCGCGTGACAAAATGTGGATAAAACATCCGTCACTTTCTGACACGTATATAAGTACGAGAGTGACGGATGCATTATCCACATTTTGTCATGCGATAAACATATCCAAAGTAGGCCCTATTCTACGCGGTAAAACCATATTGTTTTGGACATGTTATCGTATTGTTTTTAACTCGGCCGCCATTAAATAAGAGCTATAATTTCGATATCGATTGCTCAAAAACAATACGATATCACTTGAAAGGCAATATGGGTTTTCGCTATAGAATAAAGGCTCTAAAGACCATTCCAAGATTTTAGTTCATGTGATAATTTGGTTCCAGATTTTACCTACAAGCTTGGCCAAAGCGGAACTTAACCCCCCCTACATACGGTTTCTTATGGCGTGGAGTAGGCAAACGAGCACACAGACCTTCATTGTGGGATCTTGAGACTGCAAACGCATTTCCAACACAGGAATACGGTAGAATTAATATAGTAATTTTACTGGTTTGCTTATCCCTTATAATATACTAAAACACAACAATGCGAACACTGCTGCTTGGTTAAAGTTGGAATGGTAATAGCAATCTGAACAGACCCTGCACAAGATACTACCAAAAAGAAATACACGAAAACGAATTATTCGCAAACGAAATCGCATTCATCTTCTAGTCCATTCTACTGGCTTCTGTGGCATTGTCATTAAGTAACCGTCAAATTCGAAAATGTCACTTTTGAAAAAGGAACCCATTAAAAATTATCACGCATCAGCTCGCGTGTTTGAAAGCTAGCGTTTTGGCCGTTACGGCGAGGAAAGTGAACCGCTCCGAGCTGACGCAACGCATTGTTACCGGAGTCGGAAAGCCCTCGAGCAAGTATTTATTGCAAAAATGTACTTTTAACCGGTTTAAAAAAGTCTTTGGTACTGTTTACGTATGTTTTTGATTTTGCAACAGTCAACAGGAGTTGATTCATATTTCTCAGTTTCTTACCTATAATTTTGTAAAGAGAGTTTGAAGTAGTAGCGAATCTCCAATATTCTCAAGTGGCATCACACCAGCATTTTTTTGGGTAAAAGTTGAAACTCTATACTCTATATAAGCGGAGAGATTCATAAATCCAGCGAGCCTTTGACTTAGTCGTAAATCTGTAACGCAGTCTTAAAAAACATTTCTAAATATGTACTGTTTTGTTGGTTTTTCTCTGCATATCAGATTTACTAAAATTAGTGTAGTTAAAAACTCGTTTTGCTGTCAAAGTTAATATTGATCTATGCAAATAAATTGAATGTCAATACAGCCAGTGTTATTTAGCACCTTGAATTAACATTTTTAATTTAAATGCTGAAGGATTAGCCGTCGAATTAACAGCCGCATGCGGCGATATGCCGAGTAATTCCTGTTCCGAAATGAAGAGGTATGTTCTGGGCCTCTATTCTACTGGATTAAAAATGCCTTTGTCATTTGATCGTATAGTTCTGACGTCAGCCGCCATTACTGTCAGTCAAGTAAATAAGAGCTGTCAAAACGTTGACAATACGATAACATGTTCAAGACAATATGCTTTTACGGAGTATAATCCATATAGTCGTTGACCTATTATCGTATTTTCAACGTTTCATTTGGGATAGACCAAAAAAAATAACTCATGGTTTTTACATTCTAATTCGAAAGAATAGGTAATTTTAAGAGACCAATTTCTGTAATTTTATATTTGACCCTATAGTTTTGTTTTAATATCTTTATTTATTTAGCAAAAATTTTATGGATGACATGATTATTTTAAATTTGGGTTGGCATTTTCTAATAAATTACAACAATTAAATGATATCTAATGATAAAAAGTGTTTGTAATAGTGTAATAAAACGAATAAAACATAGTATTTCAAGAAGTTTTCGCCTAACCCGTAAGATACACCTAGAAGGGCTTCAAGGCAAAAACGAAAGTCAAACAAAGGTCAAATATACTTTCGTCGAAAAGTCCGAAATAGATAAATATTTCACAAATTTAATAATGCAGAACGGCTTTAAAACTCTATTCCTCGAAATGGTTTTCAAACTAGAGTAATTAAAAAAATATGAACTATCCCAATTGGTCTTATTTACTTGACGATAACGGCGTCCAAATTAAAAACAATACCATAACATAACAGATCAAAGACATGCTTTTTACCGCCTCAAATAGGGGCCCAGTAGACTTTGTTGGAACTGTTGAAAACAGTCAATAAGATCAAATCAGTGTAATACACCGTGTTTTTTTTTGATTTACGATAACTTCGGCATATTACTAGGTACATCCATAGAAACTAAGTGGTAGATACATTTTGAAATATTGCAAAAAAAAAAAAAAACTGTTTAGAACAAAGTAATTAGTTGTATCTTTGGTCATTCTAAAAGGGCCTTTAGAGTTAACTCATAGTCAGTGTGTGTCAGTGTCAAATACGTCAATGTTGGCGTGACATACACAAACTGTTAAGAGCCTTTTAGACCAGTTATCATTTGTTTGCCTTCAGGAAATTAACTTTATTTGACCTAAAGAACGTTCCCTTAAAGTTATCGTAAATCAAAAAAAACACGGTGTATCAAATGGTGTCCTGCCGTTTGACCAAAAGACATTTGGCAAAATTACACTTGACAAACAACGTCTTGCAAAAAAATGTTAAGTCAATTGATCATTTTACTACTAGTCATTTTACAAATGACTTATTTTTCCAAATGATCAACAGTTAAATTTACATTTTACGAGGAAGACGTATCAGGGCATAACCGACTCGGATAGGTTAGGTTAGAAGGCAAAGGCGGGAGCTTGGCTCCCGCCTTGGCCTTCGAGGTTGTTTTTTTTTCTGCCCAGAAATAGGTAAACTAATTGCTAAATGATCAATTGCTAAGTGAGTTTTTGTAAGATGATACTTTTGTCAATTGTCTCGTTTGCCAAAGGATCATTTGGTGAAACGTTGTTTGTCAAATGACTATTTGTCGATAATTTTTTGGTCAAACATTAGTGAACCGTATCAAATAGGTAGTTGCGTTGTGATACATTTAATACGGCTCAATCGTTTTTATTCAACTGTAAACATTATATAAGTGCAGTCATATTCAGAACAATTAGCCTCGTTAATTGTGCATTTTTTCTTTAACGATGGCAAACGCAGCAGTTCCGTCTGACATAACATTAACGCATTGTTTAGCTTCCTATGAGGACTGAGATTTTATGGGAAACGGTGCTAAGGAATTAGGTAACTGGTATTAAAGAGATGGTCACGTAATTAAGTTCTTTCTGAGACATTTAATACTTAAAAAATCTAGTGCATAGCTGGGCACCGGCATTGTTGTGTAATAATTATGGCATCACTTGAAATTTAAGTGTGTTTTACTTTAATAAGTTTTTTTTTATTAATTGGTAATGAGTTTCCTCTTGATTAACTCTTGAACTGTTTTTAATGTAATGTGTAAGAGAAATAAATTAAATACTATTATTAATATTTTTGCAACTTTTTACGTATTTCTCTCTTGAGATCTATGAAATTTTCAGAAAAAAGAAGAGTTCTACATATATGTATCATTCAGGGCGTTTCCTGAAAATATGCTGATCCTATTTTATTGGTTTTCGATCGGACCTGGTGCGATAACTTCGTGTATTTCAAACGGAATATAAATCTCCAAGACTCGCAGCAAAATATTACAAAACAGCCTTTCTAACGTCGCCCACAACTTAACCCATTAGCACTTAACTAACTATTGAAACTCGACTTTAACGGTCACTGGAGACACTCATAATGATTATCTACATTCTGCTCAAAACTGACTCTATTTCGTATACAATTTGAAGAACTGGGCACTCAATAATAAAGATTATCTTCAGGAAGTTTCTCAACATGCCACATTGCGAAAAGCCGTAAGTCACTTCAAAAGTCATATGATTAAACGCCCTTTCGGATAAGAGTGGGTTTGACAGTTTGACATATGGTCAGAATGGTGTAACGTTTGGTTGATATTTATGTAAGTGCAAGTGATTATTTGGGATGGATCAAATTTAATTAGTGTGTCTGACGATGAGCGTTTGTTCTTTACACGTCACTAGAAGTATAGTGTTAATAGAAAAGTAGTTCGTTTCCGGTCCTTTAGGAGTTCCTGTTACCTATTGCCTCTCGAGCGCTAAGGTTGGTCGGCACTTAATAAGAACACAACTAAACGCGGCGACGGTTTCGCAGCACCGACTAAACCGGCTTGCTCCGTCCTGTTGAGGTTACTTGTGGTGGGTCGCACACATGCAAACCGCATGATATACCTTTGTTTAAAGAGAACCTACTGCAGCAGCAGTGATATAAAAACTCTGGTTGGTGTTGAAATGCTAAAACAGTAAGAAATAAAAAAAAACTGACAGGATCCACGTGATATTTCTTTAGAGCAGACGTATTATGATTTTTAATACTTGTCAGTTACCAGGCAGGTAAAGGGACGCACATATCGTCTGAAACTGCAAAACCGCGTAAGTAACATTTTAAATAAACAGCAAGATGCACCTTTTTAATAAGATAGTAAGGTTTATTTTGCTCTATCATAAATTTGTTACTTACTCCGTTTTGCAGTATCACCGATGATATAACAGTTATGAATATATAATTATGTCCTTTTCGATGCCTGGAAATTGAAATTTTTTGACAACCTATCATATCCCTTGATTGGCTGCATCGGGTTTCATGAAGATGAGCTTAGATTTTTAGACTAAACTACTCAATGCACAACATACTTATCACTTTACTCAGTCTCCCAAGGGTTAGGTGGGCTGGATGACGTCCTTCTTATATCTTCATTTGTATTTTTTTTCCTGTGTACTGTCACCCCAATATAACCCTGAGCTACCATAGAACGGTGTCACAGTGACGATATAAAACAATTTGTTTGACACTTGTTACAACTTGAATCGTAACATCACGGTGACATAGTTCTATGGTGGGCCAGGCAGGGATCGTTACAATTTGGTTCTCTACATTCGGAAGACCAGCTTAAATGTTATTATGAAACCTTATTAATCGCCTTAACGTATATTTATCGATAAATCATTTTATCGGTCACGTCTTACTTTACGTGATCGATACTTTCCTTAAGCGCATTTATCTCGGTCGATTATTCCGAGTCGATCGACTGTGACACGACTAGTACGTGAGTATCGAATTGTTACCAAACTAATAAACCTTACGTAACTTTGCTCTGTAGGTTATTTTAAATAGCTATTGGACCCGATTCTACAGTGGCCTCTAAACTTCCTAATTTTATTTAGGTGTCGCTAAAACCCTTTGCTATTCTATTTGCAGCTGTCATAATCAAATGACAGCGCCATGACAGCGCTAATTTGAATCTGACACTTCTTATTTCAGGCAGTCTTATACATTGTCAGCTTGACATTCTGGAATAGCACTGGTTAAATCTGCTGTCTAAACTATGTCTTAAAATTAGACAATTTAGTTTTAGGCTATTTAACACGTTCCCAGTCCGGGTGCCCCCAATGTGGGGTCATGAAGTTTTTTTTCAGGAGTCCGTGGTTCCACTATGGGGTCACATCCCCATACTAAATGCACAGTTGGACGTGTGACATTGTCAGATCGTTTTGTATGGGGACAGTGAACGTGTTAAACGATGTGCTTGTAGAATCGGGTCCATTGTAGAACTTGGAATTAATAACCTATTTCTTATCGGCTATAATGACTTATTATTAAAAGTTGGATTGTTATGTTCCGGGATAAGACAACTGGTAAAATTACTAGCATGGAGGCATCACATCTTAGTCCTCAGGGTAGGCAACTGTCTGTGTGCTCATTCGCCTCCTCAATGCCATCTCATCATGTCAGCTGAAAGACGTCCACTGCTGGACATAGGCCTCCCCCAAGGCGCTCCACTCAGACCGGTCTTGTGCTTTTTGCATCCACCGCGTTCCGCGATCCTTACAAGGTCGTCACTCCATCTTGTTGCAGGCCTACCTACAGCTGGTCTCCCGGTCCGCGGACGCCACTCAAGAACCTTATGACCCCATAGGCCATCATGCGAGCAATTCCATCTAAAAAAGTTTTAATATCGTGTTATTTTCTAGAGCTCGTCGACGAATATAGGCACAATTGGCGATCCATCAGTGCGTATAAATTGAAAGTTCTCACATGTCTCGACTTTTGCCAAGCTCCATCAAACAGTCATGAGTCATGACTATGAGCTATGAATAAGCTGTAGCTTCTAGCGGCACCTCTCAGGGTATTTTAATAACTTCCTATGATATAAAAAAAAAAAAAAAAACTTCTGAGACCCTAGCTAAGTTGCATTACGCTAACTAGCGTTTCTAAACGTTTCGTTTTTAAACCAATCGCGTCGCTGGTAGATCACGTGACTCTTCGTATCACGTCATCTACCAGCGACGCAATTGGTTTAAAATCGGTATGGGTCACATCGTGACAATACGGCGTAAAATGACAAATACCGTCCATATAACCGGTACTGATACGGGCACGGAACCATATGGCGACGAAATATCACAAATGAGGACCCAGCTTTAGACCCGAGGCATTAAACTCTGAGTAGTTCTAAATTCCAAACTTCATTAACACGGTTTCATTAAGCTGTGCTAATGCAAATAGCGTAAACCGCATTGCGTGATAAGCCCGGCCTCAGACACGTGGTTTGGTCGTAATCTAATAAAATGATGCAATGAGCCCAGATCGTGAGCGCACAGAGTATAAAGAAGTTTCACTTTACAAGTACAAAGTTCTAATATTAAAGCTTTTATTTAACTCGCAATGTAGGTATGTATGTATGTATATGTATGTTTGTACGGGTCAAACCTTGCTGGTTAAATTTGACCCACTTCACGTTTACGGCATGGGCTGAAATTTGGACCACATATTTTAACCCGATGACAATGCAATATTATGGTATGTAAGAGGTGATCTGATGTTGGAGTCGGAAGGTGGCGACCGACAGGATCTCCGACCCACCGTGTTAGGACTCAATTAGTTTGGTCTTGACAAGCAGATACAGATTTTCCAAAAAAAAGTAGAGTCAGCAACAAAAGCTTGTCACAAAAATGTAATTAGTTAAATAAGTTGACATTAAAGTTGAGTTACTAACATGACAAAATGACGGAGATAAAAATCTTTGTAGTACGAGGCAGATAGGAAATCAATGACGCATTGCACATCCGCCAATTTTACAGAGCCTAATTTAGCCTTTTCAAAACGTCCTAAGTGCCTCCTATCAGGAGGTCACAGATTATCCATTAATAACCTAAGCACAGAGCGAAAGCGAAAGTGAGCGGAAGGGTCGGAAGGGGCCGCCCTATGCGTACTTTTTCGAATCAAATCGAAAATAAATACTGAAAACGGGCCGAATCTGTGCATGACTCGATGTATGAATGTGGAAGAAGCGAAAGAGATTTGTCAGGATTGTAGCAGGTGGAAAGAAGTGGTCTCTGCCTACCCTACTGGGAAACAGGCGTGATTCAATGTATGTATGTACCTAAGCATCCTGTATAAGAATAATGATGGTCTATTTTTATTACTAATTCTGTTTGACTTTAACTGTTTAACTCATAAAGCCTAAACCACTACCACACACATCATGTTTACTAAGCAAAAGCAACAAATAGCAAAGCCCAAAAGGCGTGCGTAAATAATGTCCAATTTTCTGCACTAATATTTGAGTCGCTTTACTTCAAACTGACCACGAAATTTGCGTCTTCTTCAAACAAGTTAAGTTTCAAATTCGTATACCAAATTTCTAGGAGATATGCGAGTTTGAAGTGAAGCGACTCATTTCCAAGCTGTAATAATAGCACTTTCGGTAACAGTTGCACAATATGTTACATTACAAGCCGATAACTTGTTAGTAACAAGTTACCAGTTAGACTGTAACAAGTTGTTACAGTCTAACTGGTTTTTTGGTTGATAATAAACGCTTTTTTAACTGATTCAGTAATTGGTAATACATTGAATTAGACTTACGGTGTTAAACTGGGTACTATGTCGGTAATCATTTCTTCGTTGTTACTAATTGGTTAATAAATGCCAAAGTTTCTGAGAATGTTTAACCAAAAATATGATGGCTGAATGGACTTGACCAAAAATATGAATAAATGTGTTTTTTACGTATATAATTAATTACTAACTAAATGTATGTAGGTCAGCAAAGTCACTATATATATCAATTGAAATGAGCAATGATGTTAACAAAACCTAACCAACATAATCACGTGATTCGCACATTCCATTTAGATTAAATAACTTATATACGCTATTGTTTTAATAAAAGCTCACTTGATTTTTTTTCGAATTTTTTGCCGTTGCAATTAATTCAAAGATCAAAGGTTTTAATTGATTGTTTTAAAATAAATGAATAACAATGACCCCTATCTTCTGTAACATAAGAATCAAGTATCTATCATTGGTCCTTGTTAAATACACTGCCCTCCTAAATAAAATGGACGCATGCGCAATTTAATAGTCAAAGTAAATTTAACCCTCCGTCTAAAGAAATAAGGTCGCTAATATATACGCTGTTCTATGAGACATACGCCCTCTTTTCCAAGGAGGGTAGTACTGGTTCCATCACCCTAGTCTAGTCATCAGAATTTAAATGTTTATGGGTTTCAGATTCCTCTTACCGTTATGTGTTCTGTCTGCTCTGTGCCTTATTCTTGCCATAAAAAAAAGTATGAGGAGTTACGCACTATACGTATATTCGAGCAAGAAAGTCCTTTACTATTTTTGGACCTTATCGCCATGCAGATAGAGTCGAAAAATGGTACAGTAGTTTCTTGATCGACTATACCTATGGGTATGCGAGATTTTGAATTATGTGCGTCATACAACATTCTAGAACCTTCTATTTTCTAAGATCCAAAGTAAATTAAACTTCAGTATCGTATTTACCAAGTTTCTCACGAGCAACAGAATAAACAAGGAGCTGCAATGCATGCATGTCTTGTAAATCGGATGTATGACCATCAAAGTGCATGTCATTTCCTGTCTTACCAATTCCCTGCACGCACTGCTCTAACCATACTGTTGCAGTTTCTGTGCCCAGTTATTATTTATTTAATATGAAAGTTTTAATATAAAAAGTTTTTTTTTTTAATTCTTCAGTTCTTTGGAAGTTATGTGAAATGAACCACTAAAAAGTGAAAATATTTTTATTTATGTCAAACTCGCTTTAGGGAGGCACCCTGTATAGAATTGTAACTCGAGTAATTTTAAATGTTAGTCATATATTTTGAACCTCTTATGCTCTGCCATTCGTTTGATCTGTAAAGACATATATAAATAAATAAAAAATACTTGTCAAAACCTGTTTTTTTTTAATTTTCAATAAAAGCTTGGGTGTTTTTTTTTTGGTGTATCCCTTTCATTACCACGTGCACCAATTCCACTTTCCAACCATGCCGGCCGAGTCGTGAGTTGCATAAGATATTTATAATGCGGGTGCACTTTGTATTTTAAATTAGATTACTTTATTGTCAACAGACACGCAATTTGGCAAATAAACATTGACACACATAGATTTCCTGGAAATTTATAGATTTATGATCTTTCGCTCACAACTACGTGCGAGGACTGATTTAATGTTATTCCCTTCGTAATCTATCATACAATTTAGAGGCTTACTTTATATTCTTTATACCTGCCAAACATCATCAAAGTTGGTTTAGCCGAGAAACTATAATAGACAGAGAAACTCCCAGTAGCGTTGAGTCTGTAAAGATTCTTGAAGTATTTAATATTTATGTTAAATACTTTATTGTATAAACAGGAAAACGCCAAACACAAAATTGACGGAAATAAAAAATATGTTCAAAATCGAACTTATCGCTTAAACGGAAGTAGGTACCCGAGATGTTATAATTTATTACAAAGACAAAGATAAAGACATTTATTGCCAAAACATAGTAGTTATACAGATCTTCGTGGAATAGGATGAGCTTAAGTTCAACCTAAATTAGGCATGCAATGTTATAATACAGATCGTTTTTCATCAAGGAACTCCCGAACGGAGACAAAACATTTTTCCAATAGCCACCTTGTGATTAAATGTTAAAATTTATTCAAGGGACATTTCTGTATTACAGAGGGTAGATGATTTATTTATTCATGACAATATCGCTTAGATCCTTTTCTAATCTTTTATTGGTCACATCAAAATTGCGTCAAAGCCTTCTTTATATATCAATTGAGGAAAATATTTGAATTTATACGTTTCTACGTTTTTCAGTTTAGTAGTGCGTTGTCTAGAAATAAAACAGTTTTATAAGTAAATTAGTTACAACCATTCCCAACTAAACGTCAATTTTCTTTTAACATTTTCACCAATTCAACCATGCCAACATAATTTTCCAAGTCTGTATTTATCCGTTTCACTAACAGCTGTTCTACAAACGTATAGGAAGTGCTTCGAGCACGCAAGCTGCGCCTGCGTCTGTGCGCGTGACCGTCGCCTACGCATCGCCTGGCGTCTGTGTGCGGCTGATTAGTGTGCCAGACATATCACTGGTGTTTTTATAGGGAAATTGGTTGGTTCAAGTAGAAAAACTGGAGAAATTTCTATAGACGAAATTGGATGAAAGTAAATTGTAACGTCTATAAAATTAATGGAAATATTAAGCTTTCAGCACACATAACTTGTATACAAAATTATATAGGTAGGTACTTAACAGTCAGTCAGAATTTAAAAAAACCTGCAATCCAGTTCAATATGCTCAATTTAATAGTTTCTATTATTAATAGCTCATCCTGTATCATGTATAGCTTCAATTTGTCAAGGAAACAATGCATTTTAAAATCAGTAGCTAATAAAATTCACTATTGACATTTGCATTGTAAGTTTACGAGCGAATAAAACTATATCCAATATTCCTTAAAATTTTGCATACATGATATTGTCTCGTTTAAATATCAATGTCAAATATCCAATATCAATTAACACTATGATTGTTTTTTTTTAATAATATAAAAAGTCGCCATTGTTGTTATTATTGTTTTGCGCAGTTAATAATGTATTTTGCCTGGGGATTGACCGCATAAGAGGGTCACAAAGGTGAAGAGTACTAAAACCTTTAGGGTTCAGTAGCCGATGTGTAGCCCAATTGGGATTGTCCATATTTTTACAATTACTCTAATTCGAAAACCATTTGGAGGAATAGGGTTTTAAAGCCGTTCTGCATCACCAAGTTTTTAAAATATTTATCTATTTCGGATATTTCGACAAATGTATATTTAACCTTTGTTTGAGTTTCGTTATCGGCTTGTAGCCCTCCTAGGTGTATCTTACGTGTTATGCAAAAATCGCTTGAAATAGTATGCTTGAATGCACAATTACAATCCCAATTAATATACGCCAACGCTGTCCGTCCGTCTGTCCGTCCTAACTGAAAAGAGCTGTATGTTTTGAAACGTAATAGATAGCTGGTTGTTTCTTTTTCAGAATATGTCTCATTACGGTGGTTTTAATAACAAATAATAATAAAAAAAAACGAACAATACTATGTTTTTAACAATATTCATATCAATTAATAATAATGGTTAATGTAATATATAAAGATGGAATGAAATTACTTAAAATATATGTAAGTATATATATAATAATTAAATGTAAAAAAAAACAACTATGTGTAATTGGTCACCTATTGTTACGTATTATGTTTTTGCTATCTGTTTCATCTTTAGATTATATTGTAGGAATGTTTTTTGCATGAAAACCTTGTTTTGTTAGAAATAAGGATTTGTTAAAATAAGTATTATAGGAAATGAAGTATTGCAGTATTGTATGAAATCAATAAAGCTTATTATATTATATATGCGGCGGTACGGTACCCTCAGTGCGTGAGTCCAACTCGCACTTGACCGGTTGTTAAATATACCACGAAAACTATGACGAAGCGAATATGAATAAAACGTGCTTAAGATTTATCAAAGTCACATTAAGATCAAAGGCCTTTTTTTATTACTTACATACATACATAAACACGCCTTCATTCCCAGTGGGGCAGGCAGAGCTACAGAATTACCAAAAAGTATATAAGTACGAGAGTGACGGATGCATCATCTACATTTTGTCATGCGATACACATAACCAAAGTAAGCTATATTCATACATAAACTCACGCCTTCGTTCCCGGAGAGGGGTAGGCAGAGCTACAGAATTACCAACAACTCTAAAAACTTGTTGATAATTCTGGAACCACATTTTGCTCAATCAGACTAAGATGTTTACCAGTGTATTAGTGAAAGGTTGCAAGCCCATCGCCTAACAGTACTACAAGCCTTTATTCCCTTAGTGGCCTCTTACGACATCCACGGGATGACATGGAGTGGCACTATTCTAACCCGGCAACCACGCGGAACCAAATAACGGGAATACTTTATTGCACAAAAATAAAAGTAGACTACAAAAGGCGAACTTAATGCTACAAGCATTCTACCAGTCAACCTTAAGGCGAAACAGAAATCAAAAAGTAGGTGCAATAAAATGACAATCATTTCCCTTCTTTCATTTTTGTTTTGCTATACTTATGTTATTATCATCATCCGTGGTCCATTCGGATCACTACCAATATCTTATCCTTCAACATACCTCCAAGCAGAGTATGTCCCGCATCTTTATGTAGAAATAAAAAGCCGATGAAATTACTACTAATAGGATGTCGAGCTTAGCCCCGAGGATTGCAACGCTTTTGCAGTTTTAGATTGTAACCCTGAGGACTAAGTTAAAAGCTACATTAGTAACTTCACAGGTTACAACACAACAATGCGAACGCTGCTGCGTGGCGGTAGGCAGCCTGTCTTCTTCATTCCATAAAAAATACATATTTTATAAGTTTATTACAGACGTCAATGATCTTAATTTGAACTGACTTAGAAACCCAGTATCGATTTATACGGATATATGAACTAAAAATATTAATAATATACCTTACTATATTAGAAAGAAATAAAAACAAAGTCGTTCGAAATAAACCAGATTAACCAAACACTATTAAACAAAGATTAACAAACTTCTCGTTTAACACATAATTATTATTTGCACAGTTTTAAAACTAACTCGAACAATTAGACGAACAATTTTATATTAAATTTGTTTTTAATTGTTCAGTTGTGAAATATGTACTTGCGGGGCAATATGCTACTGGGTTTTCTTTTATGAAACGGTTACTGGATCACGGGGTGAAGAGAAATTATACATTGGCATAGTGAGACTTTAAATTCGACTTGGTTATCGACGTAGTCAATCGAATTAGCAACTTGAAGTGGCAGTGGGCCGGCCATTTGTGCCGCAGAACCGATAATCGCTGGAGTTATCGTATTCTTGAGTGGAGACTGCGAATCGGCAAACGTAGTGTAGGACGCCCTCAGACTAGGTGGAGTGACGATCTTCGCAAGGTGGCTGGCAAGAGCTGGATGAGAGTGGCCACGAATCGTGCTCGTTGGCGTGCAATGGGAGAGGCCTATGTCCAGCAGTGGACTAATATAGGCTGATGATGATGATGATACTGAGACAATAAAGAGTAGAAATTTAATGAGGGCGCCGCTCTCTAAAATGTAAAATGCTTTAATATGGCAACCATTTAGTATATTATTTTTAAGTTCCATTTTATTTATTTTCTTAATTTTTGTATCGCACTGTACTTATTATTTCAAATAGGTAATTTAAAGTTTTTCTGTGTATCATTACACTAATTTGTTTATTTATCTTATTTAATTCATTAAGCGTTTTTTTATACGCATCGACAATGCAACTCAAATTGACTTAAGGTGCTACCCTGCTGCGTAAAATACGGTGTCGTCGGCCGTCGCGTAAACAAAAGACGGGGTCACAGTAACAACATGGCGCCGTTTTTGACGCACCGTAATATACGCACCGTTAAGCAGTGCGGTCGCACCTGTAGTCCATAAATTGATTAGGTTTAAAGGGAGTGAAACGTTATCGCATGTTGCATTGAAATAGGTTAACAATACTCTAAGGACCGTATTAATAAACTGATCTCAACTGTAATGCTCGTCTCAAGATGTGTCAAAACTGACAGTTTTCTACGGCTTGTCGTTTACTTTGCCGTATCATGTGACAAAAAATCGCGTTCATCTCACAAATATTTACCCTTAATGGGAATCGATCCCGTGATTACTTGACAATGCGTAATATGTTCTTACAGGTTTTCTATTTTTTTGTCGTCAAGCTAACAGGCGAGATACAGAACCCAGACGCCATTTTGTTTGCAGCACTATAACAAGCCAATAACAATGTCGTAATTACGCTTGCGGCATAGTCCAGTACACGTGTTGTTTCTTTCCTTCAACACAAACTGGTATTTTCCGAGATAAAAAGCATTATCCTTCTTAAGATAGGTTCTACCTACACGTTTTATAGTTAAGTTTTTAAATTGGTTATAAATATAATTTTTTATTTTTATTTAATTGATACAATGACAGTATTACTAAACTCATCTTGGCTGAGATGCCCGTCACAAGATACGTCAAAGTAAACGTCAAGCCATAGAACACTGTCATTCTTGACGCATCTTGAGACAACATTACAGTTGAGATCAGTTTATTAATACGGCCCTAAGACCAAGTTCGATAATTATTAAAACAAACCGACCTAAGCACTCGATAATCCCATCTCATTTGTTTTTCCTACTGGCCGGTTTCGCCAGTGACCTAACAGCAGTTCAAGGTCGGCCTAATGACTGCAAGTTGCTTGCAACACACTTTATAAGCCGCTAGCTGCTTAAGTTGCATTTCGCTTATCAATGGCAAATGTGCATTTCATCATTGTTTGATCACGTTTGCATGTTGATTACTTAAGTGTATGTTTTGATAGTTTACCGGAAAATTGTTAGGTTGTTCTTAAAATATTTATTTTTACCCGACTGCCGGAGGAGGACGGTAATGTGTTTATCAGCCTATATATGTATGTTTGTTCCTTTTTGGCGCTCTAGAAACTAAACGCGTCGACCGATTTTGATGATTGTTATGGCAATACATTTGTCTTAATCTTGTGAGTGTCACTAAAATAATGACAATAATTAAATTTATTACAGTAATGCTATGGCGAACTTAGGTATACCTTTAAGGGAATGTTAAACGTTAAATTGCTACTATATAAACAATCACGTTGCGAGACTTGCGACATGTAATTCATAAACTGGTTGACATTTTATCGACCTGTTTTTTGCAATAAATAATTTGACACGCCCGAAAAAATCATTGACCACATAATATATATTTATAATTGAAAACCAAAAACCAAAATCCACCTACGAAACCTTATCAAAACTAAACTTATCTTAAAGCTAAACTTTAAATGTAAAATGTAAATTGAATGTGTAAGGAATTAAGTAATCGTTGAAATGGTTTATAAATAACCATAAATTGTAAAAAAAATATTTGTCCAAGGGGTTTTCAAGCCCCCCCCACTTCTCATTGTACCCAGATAATGAGTATAGTTTGCGTGCTTAAAATGTTAATGAAAGCTTTTCAAAGCCTAAAACCGTAATAACTTTCAAAGGTGCGCCAATTAAGGCAAGTGAACTATTTTGAAGGAATTAGAAAGCTATTTGAATATGTTAATACTAGCCGTAAAAATTTAACACATTCATTTTAGTTGCTTTTGTTAACCAAACTGTTTTCTTTTTTTCCTATTTCATTATGTTAAACAAAACCAAGATAGATTTAAATCATTACTTCACATTGGCCAAGCTTCCCTATCTGAAGATACAATTCATTCGAAGCAACAAAAAAAAATTGCTTAGAATAGTGCCACTCCAAGTCCTCCCGTGGAAGTCGTAAGAGGCGACTAAGGGAATGAAGGCTTGTAAACAAGTATTGTTAGGCGATGGGCTTGCTACCTGTTCCTAATATGCACATGGTAAACATCATAGCCTGATTGTGCAAAATGTGGTTACAGAATTAAAAAGTTTTTAGAGTTCTTGGACTTCTTGGTACTTAATTCTGTATCTCTGCCTACCCCACTCTGGGATTAAAGGTGTGAACATGTATGTGAATGTATGTAAAAAAATATTTCTCATTAGACGGAAAAGGAGAATAGGTATAATATTAATCTATATGTTTATTACGATACACTATAACTACCTCATTTGGTTTTATCGCTATATTTTTGCTCTTAGTTTTGGTACACCCTGTGTAGCTAGAATCAAACGTCAATGTTGCAACTATAAGCTACTTCCCGATTGTATACCAATCACGGCCATTTTGTCCACAATCGGCAATAATTCGATATTTCCCATTCGGCTGGAAACCGGAGATTTTCTCTGCAAGCCGTGATCTATGGCACTTACGCAGATATAAAATTTATTACGGCCACTTGATTTATACGTATTATGCGATTAATAAATCTTATAAACGACATAAAGTGATTACTTCAAGTATTTAATTGATGTAATAACAGTTTGGAATAAAATTACTTATTTAATTATTGTTTATTTGTTATCAGTGAGCTCGAACTCTAATTAAGAACGCATACCCTAAAATATTGTTTGTACACTTTGACAGGACAACATTAAATGGGTTGATAAATGAGTTCCTGTTATGGCAGCCCATTGAATTGACAACAGGTTTTTTTTTAAAAGATGTACTGATAAAAATCATGATTATAGAGGTTTGTCTCAAAACCAAACGAATTTGTTTCATTTTTCAATATTATTATTATTTATTAAGAAAAATAATATTGAATATAAGTACTCAGTGTTTGTTACGCCTGCTTTGGACCAGAAGTGGTCGGAATGACGTCATTTTATTTGTAGCCGCGTTTTGTTTTTTTAAATCTAGCACTGGCTGTGTCGTAGACCATGTGGCATTTAAGTTCTTCAGCCATTATCAGTAATTTGTTTATTAATTTTATCAGTAAATAAATAACAAACAAAAAAGGTTAACCCATCGTTTTATCGAATTTTACTTCATCGACGTCGAATTTCATTTCATCGAACGCTATTTTCTGCTGAAACCATGATATGTTCTGGATATCCCAAACATTTATTACGCAGGTTAGGTTATACTTGTGACTAACAAAAAAAAACTCATGCGCATGCCGTGAGAAATGCCTTTCGATGAAATGAAAATTTTGCGTAATGTTACGTTCGTTGAAAGTTGTTTCGATATAAAAATAGGTACTTAGATATACCCAAAAAAAGTAGGTTTTCGAGACAATTTAAAAAAGTTCCTGTAGTCAAATTGTAAAGGCGCTTCCAGACACCCGCCGCGTCACTTCCTAGCGCACACACACAAGCGGCGCACACACATACGCGTCACGTGCGCCGGCGGCGCGGCGGCGCGTTCACTTTCGATCGCCGAGGTTAATACTACTATGTTAACTTTATAGGTTTCGCCGCGACTTGCTCTTGTTTTCATTCCTTATTCAAAATTCATTGTTATAAAGCGTCAGCAAAGTGGCTATACTCTGATCATTCTAAGATGATGCATGTGACAGCCAAATTTCGTAATTTCAATCGCTTACTATAGTCACAAGCAATGTTTTTTTACTTATAAAACAGGCAATATCTATTTAAATTCCTGAAAGGCGTCGCTAGGTTTGTACCGATGTAGTATTTATGTAAAGATAAAGAAATAAGTGTAGTAAGTGTTTTTATGAGCTGTCACAGGCGTCATTTTAGAAAAACCAGAGTATTGTAAAAACGAAAGTTGATTTAGCTTCGTCGAAGCCTGTCTGCTTTCAGAGCTAGGGATTACCGTGACATACTAAAGTAGTTCGGTTTAGGTTAAGAGAACACAGAGCTGTAGGTAGGCCTCCAACAAGATGGAGTGACGAACTGGTAAAGATCACGGGAACGCGGTGGATGCGAAAAGCACAAGACCGGTCTAAGTGGACAGCCTTGGGGGAGGCCTATGTCCAGCAGAGGACGTCTTTCGGCTGACATGATGTATAACTGCTATAGCTCTGTCACTTTCTCTTAATCTAAACCTTAAATCATGAGGGCAAATTGGGCCGAAACGCAGCAGAGGTACTGCTTTTTCACGTCGGTATTCTGTGACAGGGTGGTACAACCCGGTGGAGCCGGCCCATTCATACTGCACTCAAAGTAACGACTGAATACGGCGTGGCTCTACCACTTAGAATTTCTCTATGTAAAAGTAAAAACGTTACATGATGTCCAATTTGGAATGTCGAATGTCTATTCGGACGTTTTATTTTCTTTTATTACATTATTTTGAATTTACCTTGCATTGTTCGTATTTATTTTATCTTACAAATAAATTTCAAACAGTTTTATCAGTTATCGATTACGATAGTCTATTGAGATTGGAATTTCGTTACAGTTACATTTATAAATGACTAGCTTTTTCCCGAGACTGTCTACGTAGAAACCGTATTCCTTCAGATAAAACTAAAAAGCTAAATCCAAAACATCGCCCCTGCTGCCCTGCCCCGAAGATGCTGGCAGCATATTTTCCGTACCCAAAGGATAAAAACGGGACCCTATTACTAAGACTCCGCTGTCCGTCTGACCGTCTGTCCGTATGTCTGTCTGTCCAGGCTGTATCTCACGAACCGTGATAGCTAGACAGTTGAAATTTTCACAGATGATGAATTTCTGTTGCCGCTTTAGTAACAAATACTAAAAACAGAATAAAATAAATATTTACTCCCATACAACAAACGTGATTATTAATAGATAATGGTACGGAACCATTCGTGCGCGAGACCGACTCGCACTTGGCCGATTTTTGTTTATTTTTTACTTTTATGTTGTTATCTATACTTATAGATATCGTCGGTGATACTGCCAATCCGCGTAACTAACAAATTTATGATAGAGCAAAATAAACCTTACATTCTTAATAAAAGGGGTAAATTGCTCCGTATTAAAAATGTTACTTACGCGGTTTTGCAGTTTTACCAACGATATGAAACTCTTTCATGGCTCACAGACAACGCACAGCCTAAACCACTGCACCTAGGGACTTGCAATTTGGAGGGAATATTGTTTGGATACCATAGACCTGCATTAAGAAAGTATTTTGGAATAATCGACGTCCAACAGAAAGAAATAACAGTAGCAGAAGTAAAATACTACAAGTATAAAGTCACAGGCATCCTCTAGTCGAGTATGTTAAGTTAACCAACGTCAAAGGCCTTGCACATTGTTTTGCAACATGCATTAAAAATCTTGTAAAAGATCACGACAGTCGACCTTCGGTAAAAATACCACAAGCACCTCATTAAACGGTCGACCTATCAATCAGAGGTAATTATGCCAAAAGCATTGTAGTTAATGGCATAATGACCCAATTTATTTATTAAAAAAGATGCACTGATAGTATTTACACAATTAAGATTTAAAAAAACATTCCTATAATATTACAAGCCTGTCTGCAATACCGTGGCAAGTATATACAGCACTCTTACAATATAGTCATCGCTTTTAAAATATACTCTAAAATGATTACCTGTAGTCTGCACAAACCTAAAAAAAAAAAAAGTAAAAGTGAGTATGTTTGTCCGTCTTTCACGCTTCAACCACTGAACGAATGGCAATGAAACTTGGCGCAGATATTGTTCAGATCCTGGAATAGGACATAGGATAGTTTTTATCCCGGAAAATTGAACAGTTCCCGAGGGAGCAGCGATAAACAACTTTTACGCAGACGGAGTCGCGGGCGGAAGCTAGTAAACAACAAACAATAATATTGCCTAAAGTGAGTCTTATAAGTATCAGAGGGCTCTTGCTTCTGAGTACGTAATCGTCGCATACACACCTCGGATCACGCAGTTGTTTTCGCGGGTTAAGGCAGCTTTGGTAGATCAGCTTATAGAAGGAAAACGATAACATAAACATAATGGTTCAGGGACTTCAAATGCGTTACCAACCCTAAAGAATGGAATGCTTAAGCCAGTAATTTCAACCAGCTCACTTGAGCTGGTGAAATAAGGAGCAGACACCACGTGATGGTAAGCATGTCACTGTCGTCCATTCACGCCAGCAATGCCCAGCTGGGGTACAGCTAAGTTGCTGCCGTTCAGTGAATACCCAGTGTATCCACCGGCAAAATAGCATAGAAGCATCCCATCTTGGCCCTTTGAGGCTTGCAATGCAAGAAGTTTGAAGAGCGCCGGTGGCCTAAAGGCTTAGGGGGTCAACTTGTGATCGTAAGGTGCCGACTTCAAACCCCGGCGATCACAATGTAGGTACCAATGAGTTTTTCTAACTTAAAAAAACATCGTGAGGAAACCTGCACATTTGAATAGCTGAGTTTTTTTTATGGCATAGGAAGGCAATCTAGCACACAGGCCACCTGATGGTAAGTGGAAACTATGACCCATAGACATTCGCATTCACAAGACTGCAAATGCACTGCCAACCCTGAGGACTAAGATGGAATACCTCTATGCTAGTAATTTCACGGGCTGTTTTATCTCCAAACTGGAACACAACAATGCAAACACTGCTGTTTGGCTGTAGACACAGATCACAGAAACAAGGGAGATATGTTATGGGGGCGTGGTTCGTGTCGCCTCGATATGGTCAAATTGACCATATCGGCACGAGGCGTGTCAAGCGTTGACACAGTCACTCACTGAACGCTGTCAGTATAGAAGCTCCGTTTAAATGATAAAATGACTGTATGTAGCGTGAAAGTGTGCAAAAATCGAAATACAAACGTTAATATAAAATCAAAGGGCATAACTTACCACCGGTAAATTTTGTTTTTAAGTATTATTTATATTTTTAAATGAATATTTTATATTTGAATGGATTTCAGAGCGTAAGGTTGAGAAAGTTGTGTTGACGTGATTTCTATCGACTATCGATAAATGGCTTATTCTACAGCTATCAATAGAATTCAATGTGTTAATAGTTATAGTTATTTATCACTACCACGACACGCTTAAAACAGAAGAAAAATAATTTTAACAAATTTTCACGTTATACAAAATTTAATTTTCTTTACAATATTAACGAACGACGAAGGACTCTAGCAATTCAAATATAAGTAGGCAAATCATACAATTAAGATAAAAATAAATTAACCAATCACAAAGGCAAAGGGCTCTGGCTCAGTATTGAGCTGTGTTTGCACACAGCGCTGATTGACAGCTCGCGCCGACTCACTCTTAAAAGGATTCAAGCCTAAAGGTTGGATGGTAGAGATTGCCCCAAGTATTAAGTCTATCTTTCTGTTTTAAGTAACTTGTACCATTTATGAAATAAAGTTTACATAATCAAGTCGGTAAACTACTGGTTTGTCCCAAACTGAGATCTTGTGACGTGACACTCAACCGAACCCATTTTATTAGTGTATTTGTATTAGGCCTTGCATTCGAATATTCGAATATTCGAATTATTCGAATAATAAACTGGTTCGAATATTCGAATATAAAACTTGCGATATTCGAATATTCGACCAATTTCCGGAATGCAAAACTCAGAATTTGATGCATTCAAAATACAACTTTCAAAGTTCGCGCGCAAGTCTCGCGATGTTTTCGCGGTCCGCCCGACCCGACATGATTCGTCACAGCTCGGAAGCGATCGGGAACTCGGGCGGGAATCAGTGCGACGACGGCGCTGGTTGGCGGCTTTTTTTTTTCATTTTTTTTTCTAGTAACTTTAAAAAAGAGTATTGATTGTTTTTGATTTGATTGATTGATTGTATGATAAAAAATATTATTGTCTGTCTGAGTAAGACCTCGATTTATAAGGTTGATTTTGCTGTTAACCACCAACTATTTTCCAAGTTTTTGTAAGACTGTGAATGTGATACACTCTCGGTCAAATAATACGGGCCAGAGTGCGATTTTCATACAAACGAGGTTATTTCGAAGGCTTGGTTCCCGGCCAGGGGTTGTGTTGAGTGAGATTAAATGGTGGATACTCCGAGGTTCAATAGAGAAGGCCGAAAGCGCTTAAGAAATCTAACTGATCGCACAATCAGTTAACACCACAGCAAGAAAGTTCGGGTTAGCATTTTGATTTCCTTACATTTTATTGCCATTTTAGATGTCTTTCAGAACATGCACAATTCCGGCGCTAACCGCAGATTCTATCAATTGGGTATCCTAGGCACTCTGGGAGTCCTGTATCGATGCTCGGGGTGTCCATCATCAGATTTCACTAAAAGTATCCCCTGGTGAGGAACCAAGACTTCGAAATAGCCTCTTTAGTATGAAAATCGCACTCTGACCCGTATTATTTGACCGCGAGTGTAGTTTAGTGCCTTACACCAAATTAAACAAATTGTTCTTTAATTTTTAACTAGATTTTGTTTGTATACAGATAAATTAGAATCTAAATAAGACATTGGCAATAAAAAACTTGATTATTACAACAGTTTTTAACTATTCGAATAATATTCGAATAATTCGAATAATACCAGAAAAAAAATCGAATATTCGAATACCGAAAATTCTCGAATATTTGCAAGCCCTAATTTGTATTAACATCATAAAGTCCAAGTTTACAATTTAGACTAAAAGTCTACTGTACTAATCAAAACGAAAATCTTAAACAGCTCCAGAAAATTTAACCAAAGAAATTCGGCCATTTTTTTGTTAAGTTCTAATATAGGTATCGTTCCAAATTTAAAATCTTATGTAACAATTTTACGCAAACCGTATTCTTGCTAATAAAATATTATTCTATTCTAACAATAATATATTAAGTTTAAATGATGTAATTGTATTAACCTAGTAGTAAAATAATAAAAATAGTACTTATTGCCTATAAATTGAATAGTACCTATATTAACGTTGCAAACAAGTTTGAATTGTTTATCGATATATTTTGAAACATTCCTTGTGGCATCCCTAAGTGGACGACAGGAGAGAAACGCACACCTCTTGAAAAAAGTATAACTAGATGTCGCTGTGTGTGGGTAGTCCTTAACCTGCTGAACATAGGGACTACTATCTTGGCGCCATCTAGCTCTGAGGAACTAATTAATTACTCGTCGCATAGATGGCAGCTAAGTGACGAGTAAGCGCTACCTTACGTTCAGTGACTGAACTACGATGGAAAAAAAACGATCTTTCAGCATTTTTCAACCTTGAGAACTTAGTATAAAGCTTAATTTTCTGCTACTATCAAAACTATGTTACGGCGTTTTTAGTTCGTAAGCTGTAACCAATTATGAGGAGGTTGTTTTTGTAGTAGTTAATAGAGCGTAAGCGTAAGACGCACACATGTTTAAAAGTGGCGACACCGGGTCTTGTACGAATTGGCGTTCATGACATATCTCCCTTGTTTCTGTGATCTGTGGCTGTAGATTAATGGATAAGATGGTGGTACCAACCCGAATGGACCCTGCACAAGGTCCTCCCACAAGTAATTTACTTGTTGATTTGGGTTTGGGGATAAGACAGCCGGGGAAATTACTAGCATAGAGGCATTCCAACTTAGTCCTCAGGGTTGGCAACGCATTTGCTGTCTTGTGAATGCGAATGTCTATGGGTCTCAGTTTCCACTTACCATCAGGTGGCCTGTGTGCTCGTATGCCTTCCAATGCGATAAAAAAAAATGCACAAAAGATCCTGAAGGGGTCGAAGTATTGCATGCAACCTAAGTGCTTGTTAGCCTTCTCCGCAACCACATATTTGCAAATAAAACACTCCCCAAGGATTCCTCATACGTTTACTATGACCAAAAACAGTTGTTAGTCCGCCACGCGTTGTTAGTTGTTGCGAGACTTCCCCGGCGCAGGCGCAACTGAGCAAGTAGGTGACGGACGCGCGTAATCAATGGTAATCATGAAGCTTGCAAAATTAAACGTAGGACGTCTTAACGTTGGGACAATTATACTAACTTTGTTTCTGTGGCATGGAGAAGGCTTCATTGACCACCTGATGGTAAGTAGGATGGATCTAAGTTAAATTCTTTAGTATAAAACAAAGTCGCTTTCCGCGTCTGTCTGTCTATATGTTCGTCAACTCTTAAACCACGCAAGGGATTTTAAAGTGGTTTTCACCGCATCACTTAGATATTTTTCACGGAGGGTTGTTACGTATAATAAATTCTGGTTTAGGTATGTGTGTTATAGAAAAAAAAATTTTATATAATGCTAGGTTAAGTTTATTATTGTTTGATATCATTAGCAATATTTAAAAAACGAATTACTGTTGAGTTTCTTGCGGCGTTTCTTCTCAGCAATGGTCTCTTGTGAAGCGCTGGTAGATTTTTGACGTGTAAAAGTGCCCGTGCGGCCTACTTACTGAATAAACATCTTTTATCTTTTTTTTTTTTAACATAGATCGAGAGAAGCGTAAAATAAAGTAAAATAATATTTAAGTAAAATAGTAAAAAAAACAAGCTTTAAAAGACCCAACGGTTGCTAACCAACTTTAAATCGTTATAAATCCTAAATTATCGTTAAAATTGAAATATGATGAAAGAAACCTGGCAATGATTTTTAAATACCTAATCATTGATACCTCACTTGTAATAGTTCGTCGCATTTTTTTTTCTTCATTACAACATGGCGTCTAGTTGCCGCCATATTGAATTTTTATCACTTTATCTTTATTGACGCTCACAAGATTACGGCAAATCGATTGACATAAGAATCATCAAAATCCATACACGCGTTTAGTTTCCAGAGCGCCACAAAGGAAAAAAACATAATTATAGGCAGTCGGGTAATGAAATACGTCAATGCTAGTTATTTCACCGGCTATCTTATCCTCACGTCAAATCATAAGAGTGCGAACACTAAGGGCCGTATTAATAAACTCATCTTGGCTGAGATGCCCGTCACAAGATACGTCAAAGTAAACGTCAAGCCATAGGGAACTGTCGTTTTTGACGCATCTTGAGACGAGCATTACAGTCGAGATCAGTTTATTAATACGGCCCTAAGTACTGCTTGGTGGCAAGTAGGCGAGTAACACGGTGGTGGCTATCTGGATGGAACCTGCACGAGCTCCTACCATTTTGCGATAAGTATAACTAAGAAACAAAAGCGAACGCTTGCACAAAAAAAGTAATTTTTGAAAATATTTTCTTACCAACCAAGCATGTACCAACTAACCTAAGCTAGACTGGGCTGTTATGGTATTGTTTTTAACTTGGCCGTTATTCCGGTCAAGTAAATCATCATCATCATCATGTCAGCCGAAAGACGTCCACTGCTGGACATAGGCCTCCCCCAAGGCTCTCCACTCAGACCGGTCTTGTGCTTTTCGAATCCATCGCTTTCCCGCGATCCTTACAAGGTCGTCACTCCATCTTGTTGGAGGCCTACCCACAGCTCGTGTCCCGGCCCGCGGACGCCACTCAAGAACCTTCTGACCCCATCGGCCATCAGTCCTGCGTACGATGTGCCCCGCCCACTGCCACTTCAGTTTAGCTATTCTTAAAGTTAAAGTAAATATGAGCTATAAAACATTGACAATACTATTACAGGTCAAAGACGATATGGTTTTACCGCCTAGAATAAGGCCCTGGTTATTTACGCAAATCCTTTTGAACTTAAATACGAATGCATAAGTTACTTGGTTACTTGTCAAGGCGACGAGTTGTGAGCTGTTGCATACAGACAGACATACATACATAACAATGGTGCCCACGCGTCGCACTACTCAGCGATTTGTTGGTTTGTTCCACTAGTGACCTAACATAAATTACGTTGTTTTTTTTTCAATAAACATGGAGATGAAGGTGCTGTTTCCAATTTACAAAACCACACCTTACTAAGGGCCTGTTGTTTGATCAGTAGTTAAACTAACGAATCGTTAAAACCCGTAACTAATGGTTAATCCTTAAGGAAATGTGTCAAATTTTCGATTCCTTTTAACAAATAGTTGAATTAACTACTGAGCAACGGGCCCTAAGTAGTTTTTTCTTAAGTTATGAAAAAAAAAAAAACATCTTGCATCTTGCATCTTACACTTATATTATAAATGCAATGTATAGGTGAGATTTTTTTTAAGTATGTAATTCATTCACTCTAAAACGGCTGAACATATAATTTCACATTTAAAAAAAAACCTAGTCCCAAACTAATCTCTAGGCTTTTGCTATGAGAACTAGAGAAATAGTTTAAATCCTAAATAGTAGAATAAAATTAAGCCACTAAGTTTTTTATAAAATAACAGCTCTTTAAGTTGGTTTCACTATTCAACTATATCATCTATTTTTCCATTCCCAAAATGTAGATATCAGATCTCATTGACTATTTAATCAGCTGCCGTAATAGATACTAGTCGTTATGTAACCGAACTATGAACTTAACTAAGAGGGTCAATGCTGAGGCACAGTGTAGACCTACACAAATATTCGGTGAAACTGCAATAACGCGTAAGTAAAGTTTTAATAAGGAGCAAAATGCACCTTTTTAACAAGGTAGTAAGGTTTATTTTGCTCTATCACAAATTTGTTAGTTACGCGGTTTAGAACTAGCACCGAGGAAATGCGTGTAACTCATTCAACTTTGAACCGTATACCAAAGACCTAACGGTGTTGGAAAGTGTTATTGTAAGAGAGTTTAACTATAACATCTTGTCACTTTCTACGGAACAATAGAGCAAAACGGTACAAAAAATAATAGATTATGTCGGCTTGTTAGTAATTTGAAAATAATGGCGTCTTTTTGGGTTGTTTTTTAATGATAGATATATAACATGGTTTCATATTTAAGAGATTACACAGGGGGGAGGAGGAGGAGTGAGGAGGGGAGGACACTTGACTCTAACAAAAATTAGTGCTTTAAAGCTTAATGTTTCACAAAGGGATCCCTCAATTGAAAAATGGTTTTCACAAACTTGCTAATTCTCACAAATAAAACTTGGAGCGGTCACTAGTATATGGGAAAAGCATCGATAATTGAGTTTATCGATCAAACAATCCCTAGCTGTCATTAAATTTTGCCCCGTATATTCCTAGATGACGACCTTGTAAGGATCACGATCGCAATATGGTTTTACTTAATAGAATAGAGGGCCTGCGTAGTCGTTTGCCTTCTTTATCCTGACTATGGCGAATTCCATACGGGCTATGTATGTATGTATGTATGTATGTGCCTATCATCATCATCATCATCATGATCATGTCAGCCGAAAGACGTCCACTGCTGGACATCCCCCAAGGCTCTCCACTCAGACCGGACTTGTGCTTTTCGCATCCACCACGTTCCCGCGATCTTCACAAGATCGTCACTCCATCTTGTTGGAGGTCTGCCTACAGCTCGTGTCCCGGTCCGCGGACGCCACTCAAGAACCTTCTGACCCCATCGGCAATCAGTCCTGCGAGCGATGTGCCCCGCCCTCTGCCACTTCAGTTTAGCTATTCTTCGGGCCATGTCGGTAACCTTAGTTCTACTGCGGATATTATCATTTCTGATTCTATCACGCAGATAAACCCCGAGCATAGCCCGTATGAGCTTATGTTCGCTCGTAACTACTCAACGGTTTAACTGATTTTTATAAATGATACGTCATTACATTTTTAACAATAAATCGACGCCAATATCATAAATGTAGTTGGGGTTTTAAAGCTTGCTTTATTTAGTTATTAACTTATTACGTTATGCTATTCGATAAAAAAAAAACCAGTAATAGCTCTCCGATACCAGGGAAGTGGCTCGCATCTTACCACCTGCTCTCTCTAATCATAAAGAACCAAGCGAGACGCGTCATACTTACAATGAAAGTATAACAAAGATTCCAACGTATAATTATAATTATTATAATCTATTTTGAACAAACTATGATGTAACTGTTTCATAACATACTCCTTTCTTATTTGTTTTAATCGCAGATGATTTTGACAGTGACAGCTCTCAGATTTGTGTTGTGTTGCATACGAAAGGATGGTGAATTTATTTCATCATATTTTAATGAAGGAAGTCGATATGAAGGTAAGACGCTCTCTAATTTCGCTGTATTTTTTTTTAAAGTCATAAGGATCGAATTTGATTGGTCAATTTACAACTACTTTTTGCGTTATCTTAAAGCGATGTACCGTTGCTCTTTATTATGTTTTATTCGTTTTATTATAGGCTTTTAATAAACTTTCCTGATTCACTTGACATTGGCAAAATTGTCTCCGCGATGGATGCCATAAACTAAAAAAGATAGATATAACATAACATAACATTAAATCACGCCTGTCCCGATAAGAGCATCAATTTTCGAATATTCGCAATTTAATTTCTGGTCGTTGAGCACTTCCCAGAGGGGTAGGCAGAGACCACTTCTTTCCACCTGCTACGATCTTGAAAAATTTCTTTCGCTTCTTCCACATTCATACATCGAGTCATGCACGCACGTCGGTTTCGGGTTCTTAAGATTCGGCCCTTTTCCAGTATTTCTCCGATTTGATTCGAAAAAGTACGCCTAGGGCGGCCCCTTCCACTCACTTTCGCTCTGTATGTCTCTTTCGTCAATCTTCTTTCATCCATCCTTTCCAAATGACCGAACCATCGAAGCATGCCCTTTTCAATCTTAGTCACTACATCTTCTTTTATTCCGCATTTCTCTCTGACTTTTTCATTTCTTACTCTATCAATCAGTTTCACACATTGTATACTACGCAGGAAGCGCATTTCAACTGTATTTACATGACTTTCATGCTTGTCCTGCCACACCCAACATTCACTACCATACATCAAGGTAGGGGCCACACTCCATTGTGACCACATAGATATAATAACTTTAATAATATACAATCAAGGAGTCCGACTGATATCAGATTACTCTAAAACATTGCGTCGTCGTTCGTTCATTGATAATAAGTAAATATTGATAATAAAAAACAGGTCGATGTTACACAAAATAAACTAGTCACGAAAATGAAGTATTCCTATTGGTGATTTTCCCTCGCACAACGCTGCGCTATCGCGCATAGATCTGGTAGACATTCGTTCTAATGAGCCTACTACCTACCCCCTCGATAAAATGTATCCAATGTGACGTAACGCAGAATTAGGTAGGTTCGCACTTTTGCCGGCACCCACGACCAAATACAAAATATACACTCCCACTGAAATCTTACCCTCCAGGGTACAACGTAAACTCGCCGGTTAGCCATTCATTGACGAATCGACAAGCTACATACATACCTTCACGCCTGCAATCCCAGAGTGGGCTAGGCAGAGCTACAGAATTACAACTTTAAAAAGTTGTTGATAATTCAGTAACCACAATTTGCACAAATAGGCTAAGATGTTTACCAGCATATTAGTGACAGGTTGGTCGACAAGCTAATTGTCAAAAATAGTGACATGTTCGGCTGCCATGACGTCCAAATAACACGCAACAAAGCGTAGTGTTCACTCGTTCAATCTCAAGATCGTGCGACCGCTTACAAGACTATTGTTGGTCGCTACAGCTTGGCTGTAGCCATGTTGGGTAACGCCGAGTTGCTGAGACAAGGCTGTGCGATGGGACGTAACCGCCGGTGGCTCATGCAGTCGGGGAACTCATGTTCTCTCAATACAATACAATACAATGCAAATACTATTTATTGAACACCAAAAAAAAAACAAAACATGGAAAAGCACATTTTAACTATAGGTATACAACAGGCGGTCTTACCGCTAAATCTTCCAGACAACCTTGGACAGAGAAATAATAAAGACAAAAATACATGGCAGGCGGTGTAGTGTAAACTAAATTCTTCAGAACTCAAACTAAACTTCAAGAAACACTTCTACATACATAATATGTACATACACACACGCCTTCATTCCCAGAGTAGGGTAGGCATAGCTACAGAATTACCAACAACTCTTTAAACTTGTTGATACTTCTGTAACCACATTTTGCACAATTCGGCTAAGATATTAAGCATATATATTTTTTTTATGGCATAGGAATGCAAACGAGCACACAGGCCACCTGATGGTGGAAACTGTGACCCATAGACATTCGCATTCACAAGACCGCAAAACTGCCAACCCTGAGGACCAAGACTAAGATGGAATGCCTCGATGCTAGTCATTTCACCAGCTGTCTTATCCCCAAACCGGAACACAGCAATGCAAACACTGCTGCTTAGCGGTAGGTTAATGGATAAGATGGTGGTACCAATACCAACCCGGACGGACCCTGCACATGGTCCTCCCACAAGTAAACTAACTTCATGGTTGTTCAATGTGAGACGTTTTTATCTGCCTATTACTAGGTATAATAGGCCAACGCTTTATAGAAATAAATATTCGAATACTTACTTATGTTTTCCGGCTCCTAACAAATGTTCATTAACTAAGATAATAATTAACGTAAACCTTAAGCCTAGTCTTAAAGCGCGGAAGTCCAAAAATAAAAATGCCAAGGATTTCAAATTGGTTTCGTCTAAAAATTAAAACGATTATCTCTCTGAGCATAACTATGTATGGTGTACACTATAGCAGCATTAGTAATAATAGGGCAGTAATCTTGTTAATGCTGCTATAGATATGCTTAGAAAAAGGGCGTATGTCTCATAGAACAGCGTATGTGTTAGTGACCTTATTTCGTAAGGGTGTTAAATTTATTTTGACTTGGAAATGGCGCATGTATCCTTTTTATTTAGGAGCGATTATAATATTTTAGTGGTGGCAGGACCTTATACAATAAAATACTTAAATTTTGTACCCACCTTAGGTCCAAAGTCAATCTGATATTGTACAACAATAAGGTTGAATTTCCTGTTAGTTACAAATGACTTTGCATCTCTAATGACATTGACCACTTGTTAAAACAGTTTTAAATTCAACCTATTAGCAACCATGGTATGTAGTAATAAAGGTACAAATTTTCAAAATAGATACTTATACCTACGACCATTCGTCTCACAAAACATACAAGGCAATAAATGACATGTTACTTAGAAGCGAAACTTAGAAATGTACTTTAATTAAAATGTATTGTAAAACCAACCTTATCAAGCCAGAATAAAAGGACTTTTTCCTTTTATTGCCCTGCGTGTTACAGGATTTTAGGTCGTTTTTAGGGTTCTATAGCCAAAATTTTAAATTTTTCGGACGGAGTCGCGGGCCTCAACTAGTCAAAAATAAAAATGTCAGTGTCCGTCGCGACTCTTCGTCATATTTTTGAAGTAAACGTTTACCCTAATTAAAATGTTCATCAAAAAACTACAGAAATCATCGAAATTAATAGCACGTGACTGAAGACTAGGCATAATTAATTGTTTTGTTACAAAAACTATTGAAATCCCAGCAGAAGGTTACGCAAGCGACTAATGCGGTAAATCTGATTACGATCGGTTTCTGATCGCTTTCCAACTAACTGTAACCCTAAATCGAGGGTTGATTGGGTAACCGTTGTTGCTATACTAATTGCTATCGCTTTTGTATACTTTCTAGGTCATTGATGTTACTTACGCGTTATTTCTGAAAGGTGCAGAAAATATACTGTTATTTTATTTTGATGGGGTTATTGTGATAATTTATGACTTTATGAGTGTGGCATTTGACTTTCATTAATTTTTATTGTTATTAATTTGACAATATTTTTTTAATTTATATGTTACGCAAATTCTTCGTTGATTTGATTTTTATAGATAATTTAATTTTAGGAAACACAGTGGGTCTCATGGAAAATAAGGGTGCTTATGATAATTACAAACCATATTTTTTAAGAACGAGACTTTTTATATCAAATGAACGCTGTCAAACCTTTTACAATTATGATAGTACGAATAATATATAAATTTGAAAATCAGCATATAAATTGTAAAATCTTGTTTCTTTTGTCCGTAAAACCATTTGGTACGAGTATTTATTTATTCATTTATAATGTTGTACTGCACAGAAATAAGTACAAATGGCGGATCATTTAATGGCATTCTCTACCAGTCGACCAAAAAACCCCTATAGAAATTTACATAAAACTAAAAACTTAAACCATAATTTCCTTCTTCTTCTTTTTTTTCTTTCGTGTCGGCAATAACTCGGGCTAAATCTTACTTGCCCAGAAAGCGGCTACCGTGGTAGCCCTCTGGTTACTGACAAGTAAGTCCTCACGCGAGCAGGTGGTCGGGCACGCGGGACAGTTTGTGAGGTGTAACATGTTTTGCAGGGGTTCTCCACATTCACAGCTAATTTCCTTAACTATTAGGTATTTATTAAGTATCATTCTTTTTTACCCAGTTCTTATCATAACAATGCCGATGGCGATGTCATTGTATACGTAATTGGAGCATTATGCGTGACAGTCAGAATTATTAGGTAACCGCTGAAATCTAACTATATAGGGCATTGGGTTGCGAATCGAGGTTGCACAAAAAATGCAGTGGCGAGTGACCTTTGCTAACAAAAAAAATGTTTTGTGGCTAGTTCAAACTTTCCGTGACCTCTGACTGTAATTCAATTACGCTATGAAATTGATAGACTGATAGTACAGTGCCGCATATAACTTCTGAAGAAATTATTTAAAAAAAAAGTTTATATCCAAAAGGCTTAAAAAACTAAAACAGTCATAGCTATAATCTTTACTCTTAAGATTGTATTAGCTAAGATTATACAATTACACGTTAGAATTAAATAATTGTAACTTTACTTAATACTTAATGTGACTTTGGTATTGCACAAATATATCTATCGTTCCAACCACACATCATAGCCCTCTTAATAATACTTTTGACTAACTTTGGTTTATCAATAATTTTCTCTATGACGTGTCCAGGGAAATCATTTACCAAAAAGGTAAGTACTGCCCTCCTTAGAAAAAGGGCGTAGGTATGTCTCATAGCACCGCGCAAGTATTAGTGACCTTATTTTTTTAAGACCGAGGGTTTAATTTACTTTGACTAACCAATTGTGAATGCGTCCTTTTTATTTAGGAGGGCAGAGTAGTTAGACTACACTCTACACTGTATTGATTGATTGATGGCAAAGAGAAGAAGACGAGCGAGTTAACAGGTCACCTAATGGTTAGTGGGATCTACTTATAAGAACTATTGACATTTGCGTAACTGACTCCTCTACGGGAAGGGGAGGGTCGACAACCCTGAGGACGAAGATGGAACGGTCTAATGCTAGATATTTTACCACTTGTCTTAACCCCATACCGGAAAGCATCAAGATATCCATAAACTGCAGAACCAATATTTTGACGACGCGCTGGCCTACTTGGTAGTGACCCTGCCTACGAAGCTAGCGGTCCTGGGTTCAAATCCCGGTAAGGGCAGATATTTGTGTGATGAACGCGAATATTTGTTCCTGAGTCATGGATGTTTACTATGTATTTAAGTGTATATTTCTCTATATAAGTATTTATATCGTTGTCTAGTACCCATAATACAAGCCTAGAGCTTAAATTGGGACTAGGTCAATTGGTGTGACATTGTCCCCTGATATTTTATTATTTATTAATATACATCAGGTGGTCGGTCCGTCTGATACCTATATCCAGGCCATAAAAGTACGCTAGACTGACTGGGGAGCTGCAGGAAACGTGGACTGGTTTAGTTTTATAAACAGTCGGAGGAAGCATCAATTAAAAGGAAGCGAAATCGTTTCGATAATCGCGTAGTAATTATTGGGAGCCACGCTACGTACAGTCGGGTGTAATATCGCGTTTTATTGTTTGTTTGCTATCGACGTTATCGTAGATACATACATATATACATACATTAAATCACGCCTGTTTCCCAGAGGGGTAGGCAGAGACCACTTCTTTCCACTTGCTACGATCTTGACAAATTTCTTTCGCTTCTTCAACATTCATACATCGAGTCATGCACGCACTTCGATACTTTCGATCTGTATGTCTCTTTCATCAATCTTGTTTCATCCATCCTTTTCAAATATCGTAGATAAAATCGTGAAAATAGCGGTTAACTGTAAAAGTGAATAATCAAGAACATAGAGATAAAGATAAAGACATTTATTCAGTAAGTAGGCCGCACGGGCACTTTTATACGTCAAGAATCTACCAGCACTTCACAAGAGGAGACCACTGCTGAGAAGAAACGCCGCAAGAAACTCAGCAGTCAGTCATTTTTTAAATACATTTAATATGTTATGTCTAAGAAGGTTTAATGTCCCTAAATTTAGTATTTATTTCTCTACATATAGTGTTCATTGTTTTTGAACACCCAGTACAAGGCTAAAGCTTTGGGATTATTTGACTTTGAATAAGATTGTCCCCTCTAGTTTATTAATATTATCTATATGTTCTATAACTGGGGCTGACTGTACATTCGTAGTATGAAAACGTAAACCACTTTTAAACTCTATTTCAACGCTGTCAAGGTTGCTTTTAAAGCCGCGACTACACATTAATACGAATACCAAGCCATTGCCAAAACACCTGGACTGTACCTAAAAAAAGTACACCGGAAGTCTCTTTCTTCCGTTTTGACGATTGTCTTAGGACTGAGCTTGTCTCAGATGCCCGTCTCAAGATAAGTCAAACTAAATGTCAAGTCTTTTTTTGATGGCATAGGGAAGGCAAACGAGCGCACATGCCACCTGATGGTAAGTGGAAACTGTAACCCATAGACATTCGCATTCAAAAGACTGCAAATGCACTGCCAACCCTGAGGACTAAGATGGAATGCCTCTATGCTAGTAATTTCACCGGCTGTCTTATCCCCAAACCGGATCACAACAATGCAAACACTGCTGCTTGGCGGTAGGTTAATGGATAAGATGGTGGTACTAACCAGGACGGACCCTGCACAAGGTCCTCCCACAAGTGACATATGATTCATTCACGGAATTCCTGGTCTGATACGTTCACACCTAAATCAAATGTGATTGGCTGTGGTTTGGAGGAGATGGATGATGGTGATGAGGGATGTTGTATGGACCCCGTCCCCACCCTCTACCCTACCCTAACCAAACCTAACTTTACCTACACCTAGAACTTTAAAGAGCAAGCAAGGCAAGAATGTGTTTATTTTTAAACAAATGCCATACGATGCGGTTATGATTTTCCAATGGAAAATCCCATTCATAGGACGATCGTCGTCATAGTAAAATATATCCTGATACCAAAGATCTATAAACAGACATGTTTCATGTCTGTTGGTGGGTGGGGATATTATTGTCTTGTTTTGGATACAATTTTACATACAGAACTAAGTATTAGACGTATGACAATGAAAATACATCCTATATGGTACAGCAAATCTGGGCCTCTATTCAACACGATATAAACCATATCGTGATTGATTTGTCGTATTTGTTATTTATTTATTTTATTAACTAGTACGGTTACAAACCATTTACACTAATTAATGAATAGATTAAAACTAATTGTTATACATTCATGTCAAATTATATATACCTATGTTCAACAAATGTACAAAGAAAATTACAAGTCAAACAAGCAATCATAACTATCATTCATAACATAAACACGCGACAGTCGACGAAAAAACAAGTTACAAAATATATTTAAAAAAAAACCATTTTCATAGTTCTTATTTATTAGACAGTAATGGCGACTGACGTCATAATCATAACAATACCATAACAGGTTAACTACGATATCGGTTTTACCGCCTATACCGGCCCTGTAAATACGGCTCTTAATATTTCATTCTTGAGACTGCAAATGTCACTGGTCCTAAGACCACTTAGCACCCAGTGCTTATTAAGAATATAAATTCCAATCGCGGGTGGTAGGACCTTGTGCAGGGTCCGTCCGGATCGCTATAACCATCTTATCCATTAACCTACCGCCAAGCAGCAGTGTTTGCATTGTTGTGTTCCGGTTTGGGGATAAGACAGCCGGTGAAATGACTAGCAAAGAGGCATTCCATCTTAGTCCCCTCAGGGTTGGCAACGGATTTGCAGCTTTGTGAATGCATGTCTATGGGTCACAGTTTCTACTTACCATCAGGTGGCCTGTGTGCTCGTTAGTCTTCTCTATGCCATTAAAAAAAAACGTTTTCTTAAGCCGGGTACTCACTAGCGAGCTGTCACTGCAACCGTCGCAGTTGTAGTAACGAGCTCCTAGAGGAGGATACGTCACGATGATACGTGGAGCAGTAACAGTTACGGCTTGCTGGTGAGTACCCTGGCTTTGTTCTCCATGTCATATCGGGCTTTGCTACGTCGGTGATACTGCAAAAATGCGTAACTAACAAATTTATGATAAAGCAAAATAAACCTTACCGTCTTATTAACAAGGTGCATTTTGCTCCTTATTTAAAATGTTACTTACGCAGTTTTGCAGTTTCACCGACGATATGTTGTCTCTTTCCTTGAGTACCTTGCGAATAAACATCATACAAATATCTCGGAACTAGGCTGTTTGTTTTATGACAAAGTCAACATAACAAGGTAAAGTGTGAGTGTAATTTATAATTCTGTGAAACCTCTAGCCTTCTATCGGTCGGTCGGTTAAGATTACAGTGGAAACTGGATAAGTGGAACCTGGGTTAGTGGAAAACCTCTTTAAGTGGACCGAAGTTCTCGGTTCCAGTCCCTTGGCAACGAATTACCTCTATAAGTGGAATTTTGGGACCTCTATAAGCGGAATCAATTTTTTCGAAAATTTCTTATTTTTACCTCTCTAACTGGAAGCAGCCGTCTCCGAAACCTCTATGAGTGGAAAAGCTAGCTCGATATTGAAAGAAATGTGATAAAATGTGACTCAGGTCAACAAACCAAAAGACGGTTTTTTTTCATTAAAGTACAATCGGTACATTGATTTATTTAACCATACTGGTTTCTGTTGCACAAATAAATATTAGGAGTGATTTTGTTTAAATATACGTTACTTTATAACAAAGGACAGATACATATTATTTTTGTATACGAGTACTGTAGATTATTTACAGTATTGCTTTTTTTAAAGTCAGGATTACTAACCTATTTTTTGTTCTATCTTTCTACATACATACATATTTAATAGAAGATGATTATTTAAGTCTTGATCTTTTATTTGACCATATACGTGACCTCTATAAGCGACGTTACTACCATCCACAACCTCTGTTAGCGAGAGCCTCTGTAAGTGAGAAAACGTTTTATTTGAACCTGGTTAAGTGGAAAACTGGATAAACGGAACTAAACAGCCGGTCCCTTGCGATTCCACTTATCCAGTTTCCACTGTATTAAAGTAAATTGGTTTAACTACAACAAGTACAAGAACCCTACAGCCCTATATACAGGGTGTCCCAGAAACCGACGTCAACCCGCCTAGGGCTGATAGAGCAGCTCATAAGTTATCGATTTAACGCCCATGTACCTATGTTCAGCAATTGTTATTAGTTTCCGAGATATTGATCATTTAAATCAGAATTTTTGCCATTTTTCCTTATGTCCGTGGTACGGAAAAACCCTAAATTAATGTATTAATTCATTTTTTTTTAGTGTTTTCTTGCATGATTAGAATCACTGTGAAATATGGAAGTTTTTAAAGCTGCATGGATTTGGAGCATATTTTTCGCCTACACAAAGAGTGAGGGATCTACTATTGTACTGACCTGAAAATGTGGATCTTAATTTTATTGTTTACTTATAATTTATTTATTTATTTATTTATTTATTTATTTATTAAGGATATCAACAGCACATTACAATTCATAAAAGCAGTAAATTAACAAGAGAATAGTGCCAATTACAGACATCCACCAACGAGCAATGAATAAAGAACAACAACTACAGATACATGCAAGTAGTTTAGTAGTAAGTAAATTAAGACGATCGTTACAGTTACGTACAGAATAGATGCGTGATGCGACTGTGGTCGCATATTGTGTGTGTATGTGTGTGTGTGTGTGTGTGTGTGTGTGTGTGTGTGTGTGTGTGTGTGTGTGAGAGAGAGAAAGAGGCTCACGAACGGAAACTTTTAACAACTGCTGATTTGATAATTACCAAACCCCGTTATCAGTTAGTTATTTATTCATTTATAAAATGGATCCTGCACAGTAATAAACAAATTTAACGCCAACTAATCTAGAAAAGCACTGAATAATTTATTCTATAAAAATATTTACGTTAATAAAAAAATGATTTATATACCAATATATCACAGTGACTACGAAATAAATATGTATTATGCGACAACCCTATAACTTAGTTTATACATCCGCTAATCCATTCTTAGTGCACCCCTAGGTTATCAAAGTAATCCTTCCAAATTTGAAATCCCAAGCTCCAGCACTTGAGGCTGTCCTTGGCCTGTAAATCAGTCACGGAACCGTTTCACATGTATAGCTAAAGAGAACAAGCAGATGGACTGACTCCTAGTTTTCCTCTTGTTTTAAATAACCGTCATAAATGACGTATCGCACGCAGCGATTCAAAGATTTAGCACTTACGTGTATACATATAGGGGGGAACTAATGTGACGCATGGTTCTTCAGAAAGTGTAAGCCCACGAGATCTTAAACGCTTAATAGGTAGGTATACTATAGGTTGTTGAGAAGATCTGCGTTGTTACCCGGTTGACGTCATTATGGGATATTTTATCGCTTATTATGGGTACCTATAACGATGACTAAGGGCCGTATTAATAAACTCATCTTGGCTGAGATGCCCGTCACAAGATACGTCAAATTAAACGTCAAGCCAAAGAAAGCTGCCATTTTTGACACGTCTTGAGTCGAGCATTACAGTTGAGATCAGTTTATTAATAAGGCCCTTAGAAGCGCTATTTCATCAATTTTCCGGCACAATACATACACGCACGAAAATTGTTTTTATTTCGATTCGTAATTAATTAAAAAGTTCGTTATTTAAATTCAAAAGAGGAATTTACTTTTTCATTTCTATTTAAGGCAAGAGTGAATATAGGCATCTTTTGGGTAAGCTCGCTTCGTCCTCCAGGGGCTACAGTTAGCCAAGAGCAAACATACTATACAAAAAAAAAGTGGGTATGCTTAAATAAGTTTCTGTCAAAAAAATCATTTTTAGGACGAGCTTTTGTTACCGACTATACTTTTTTTTTCATCAAGACCAAATTATTGAGTCCTAACACGGTAGGCCTATGGTAAAAATGGCGGAGATCCGGTCGCCACTTTCCGACTCCATCATCAGAACAGCTCTTAGATACCATAAGATTGCATTGTCATCGGCTTTACATAATATGTTCAAATTTCAGCCCATTCCGTTGACGAAAAGTGGGTCAAATTTAACTTGCAAGATTTGACCCTACCATACCATTGATAAAGAAAAAGAAAGAAAGAAAATAATTTATTCGTGACATGCATAACAAAGATCAGATAAACAAATACAAGAAGAAAGAAGCCACGAAATGGTCCCAACTCAGCGTAATGCTGGCATTAAAGTCAGCGCTGGTCTTCCGTTGGAACCATCAGGTGAAAAGCCCATTGCAAGTTAAAAGCTTGTAAAAGAGTTACCTGTGGCTATTATAAGGACGATTTTTTTTCTTCATTACATCAGCTGACCTGCTAGCTAGTTTTGACTCTTCCAGCAAAAAAAATAGTTACTTTTATGTGTTTGCAAATATTATAGAAGAATAGCTAAACTGAAGTGGCAGTGGGCGGGGCACATCGCACGCAGGACTGATGGCCGATGGGGTCAGAAGGTTCTTGAGTGGCCTCCGCGGACCGGGACACGAGCTGTGGGTAGGCCTCCAACAAGATGGAGTGACGACCTTGTAAGGATCGCGGGAAAGCGGTGGATGCGAAAAGCACAAGACCGGTCTGAGTGGAGAGCCTTGGGGGAGGCCTATGTCCAGCAATGGACGTATTTCGGCGACATGATGATGATGATGATGAAATATTATGGTTACCAACCTACAAGTGTTATGTAACGTGTGAAATTTTATAAGTTTCTCGTCGCTAAATATGTCCGTGTGGCTCATTATGATACTTATGATATAACGTGTATGATATAAATCTTAGTCATCGCAGTTTTAGATTGCAAATATTATTGAAATATCACAATGTTTTTGTACTAAATACCCACCGTAAGGCGTACAGATAAAGATACATAAGTACCAGTGATCGGATTTCACGGTGCAACACTGCGGGATATAGAGTAGAAATCTTAATATGGATATGACTAAAATCCCGGGATCTGTTTCGAAAAGAAAATGCGATTGTTGGGATATTTATAAATAGGCATTTGGATAGGATTTTAGACGTGTAAAGAAATCGATTAAACATATAAAATATTGAGAAAATAATTGTATGCTACTTCAATTTCATACAAACTAATAAAATATAATATCTGTGTGTAGTGTGGTGAACTGATAATGCGTACCCTATTATATATTTTATTTATATTCATACCCAAAGACTATTTGGCAGATCAATTTTAAACAGAGTATAATAAAAACTAACTTTTTTTATTTTTTTACATACCTAAATTACTTTTGTCATAATCATAATATTTATTTTACACGTTTAAATTGTATTGAAATTTATTTGAATTAATAAAATCAGAATAATATTTAACAACATAAGTCCCGGAACCCCGGGGCATATCCATATTAGCATAATGTTTGAGGTCATTCACCCCGTGTTGCACCGGGATATCCGATCATTGATAAGTACATAACACTGTCAATCTCATAAAGATCTATTGCAAATGAGATAAAGTCGAAATTACTTAATCATATTGCAATCATAATAGGTTATCTCACCTTCAGAACAATAGCGATCTAATTCAGAAATTTTAAATTTCGCCTAATCTCTCGTTTTGGTGATTTGCACTAGGTGGCAAGGTCGCCCGATTTGTCCGTTCCAGACTTCTTTTTGTGGGGTTTCTTGAAGTCACGGGTAGTGATGGGCCGCGGTAATATTCCCGTTACCAGTAAGTTTCCGTTTGGGAATATTCCCAGTAAGTTTCTAATGTTACCAGTAATATTCCCAAAAGGTGGGAATATACTATACTGGTGATTTATATGAGATTTAATGATTATATAGTTAGTTAAATAAGCAATATGCATAGATATATTCCTTTCTCTTTTACACATATCACCTTTTTTCTCTATCACACAAACTTCTTATCTAAAATGGCACAAACACAAAGGACTTAATTTTGCCCTTGACTCGACTCAGTGCACGTGCTTTTTGTGATGATAGTGAAAAATGTGATATTGATTACTAAGCTTAAAAAAAATCGTTTTTCATGAAAAGAGGAAAAACATTTATTCACGCCAAAATTACACAATCTAAAAACATAACAAAATTAAAAAAATACAGAAAAACCAATTCTTAAAACTAAACTTAAAACCTAGTGTTACCTCCCCAAGCCCTAATTACAGCCTCCATGCGATCCTTCATTGCCCTCACCAACGTCACGATTCGTTATTGAGGAATGTCACTCCACTCCTCGACGACGGCGTCCCGAAGCTGTTCAAGGGTAGCAGGGGCAGTATCACGAGACCGCACCCGGCGTTTCAGATCATCCCAAAGGTGCAGGTCAGGACTTCTCGCTGGCCACTGCATCACGGGGATCCCAACCTGATCCAGGTAGTCCCGAACAATCAACGCCGTATGAGAGCGGCCGTTGTCGTGCATGAATGTGAATTCAGGCCCGACAAAACCAGCATATGGGACCACGTGGTCCTCCAGGATCTCTGTGATGTACCGATGAGCAGTCAGGGACCCCTGGCCACGTCCACCTCCAGTGCGGGAGACGCACACAAGGTCGGTTTTGCTCTGGATTGAAATTCCGCCCCAGAACATGCAGGATCCTCCTCCGTAGCTGACGGTTTCTTCAAAGCAGGCTTGTGAGTACCGTTCTCCCTGCCTCCTGTACACTCTTCTACGCCTATCGTTGCAGAAAAGGCATACCCTCGTCTCGTCGGAGAAGAGGACAGACTGAAGTCTGACTCGCCTATGCTCTGCTGTCAATTTGGGGCCCGTAGCAGCCCTACGAGGCAGGATTTTCTTCTCTCGCAGCCTTCTTCTTAGTGTGGAGACGCTCACCGACGTCCTCCGAGCTGTTCGGAGCTGCTGTTGCACCTCAACAGCGTTGGAGAATCGGTTACGCAAACACGTTGACACAATATAGCGGTCGTCTCTGTCGGAAGTGAAACGTCGTCTCCCAGATCCATGCTTCCTGATGTAGGTTCCAGTCTCCTGGAACCGCTGGGATACTCGTTTCACCCGGAAACGGCTTATGTTGAGTTGTCGAGCAACATCAACCTGCCGTAGTCCTGATTGCAGTAGTGCTACCACTTGAGCTGCTTCTTCTGCCGTGATATCCATTTTTCAGAGTTTTCTCTTACTGGAGCTGTTCAGGTGTGACTTCTGTGATGTCTGGATATCAAATTACCCATAATTCATTTTTACCCCCCCCCCTTTTATTCGTGTTCAGGGTGGCACAAGTAGTGAGTCCTCTAATGAGTTTTCCATCACTTTTTTTTAAAGACCCTAACGTGTCGTGATCATTGTTTTTACGAAAAAGAACGATTCGCGTTTTTAAAGTTGATTAACTGTGCTTTCAAATGATACTAATATTGGTAGGGTACAATAAATAAGTTAAGAGCTTTATTCGCTTGAAATCAAAGTTTCAAAAGAAGCGATTTTTTTGACGCCGTGTGTATTTGTATAATTAAACTGATTTTCCGACTTTTTCTTTTATTTCAATCGAAACTAAGATGTTTTTACCGTGATTTAAAGTGTACTTGGCCATAATTACACGATGTGAATATTCCCAGTAACATTGGAAAAATACCTGGTAATTTTGGGAATATTCCCGGTAACATTGGGAATTTACTTTCTGGGGGGGAGCTCCGTATTTTTTTTTATTCTAAATTGTTCCAATGTTCACCAAATAAGCATAAAACACAAAAAAAATATTACTTTATAATTCAGTTTTTCTATATTTCCCTAAATTTCCAATACTTGAAAATATTACTGGTAACATTACTGGGAATATTCCCGCCATGGGAATATTCCCGGTAACGACCCATCACTAGTCACGGGTCTTTGTCAACAAACCTCAGACTCTTGAAGCCCTCAAAGAGAATGTCCGACAAGAATGCGAGAACCTATCGCCAAATATTCTGGCAAGAGTGATGAAAAATGCCATAAATCGGGCCCGTATGGTCATCAATTCTGGCGGCGGCCACTTGGCCGATATCATTTTCGCGACTTAATGGAAATAAAAATAAGACATCAAATAAACACAATCCAAAAGCAAAACGAAAGTTTTGTATTTAAAAAAAAAATACAGCCAAAGAACATCGGGTGATTGATTACTTTTGCGACACCTTGTAGTAGGATAAAGTCGCCAGTGGTCAGCCAGAGACCTGTAGTCGGCCTCTGCCTATACTTTGTATGAGTAAGAAGAGTACGAAAGAAAAATAAAACGATGCATCACTAGCGTTTCTATACGTTCCGTTTTTAAACCGATCGCGTCACAGGTAGATGACGTGATGTGAAGAGTCACGTGGTCTACCAGGGACGCGATTGGTTTAAAAACTAAATGATTAGAAACGCTAGGTAGCGTGTGCATCTTTGCTATTGTAGAGCCGTTACCATCTGACCATCGGGGCAGTAAATCATTACCTATATCGGATTCTCTTGCTCGCACTCGTGGGGCTTATGGCGAGCGTAAGGGATACAAGATAACGCTGGTACTACACGCATCCCTTACGCTCGCCATTAATCCCACGAGTGCGAGCAAGAGAGTCCGATAAAATGATTTATTGCCCCGATGGTCAGATGGTAACGGCTCTACAATAGGGCCAAAGGAAAAAAGAAAATCCGTTAAACTTAATACAGAATATCAACCAACTTTTCTCGCGACCTAGCGAAGATAAACATACACACAGCACATGTGTCGAGGTGCTAAAGTCAACAATTAGCGTAACTTGCCTAAATCATTAGTGACTTTTAAATAATTAAAACACACTCATGTCCATTACGTAACCCTTATATAATCCGGTTTAGCTAAGATTGTTTGGAGGTTATTGACGTATTTTTTTTCCCAGGTAAGTTGCAGTTGACGTCTTTGGCGCAAGCAGGGCCTGGTGGTGAGTGATCGTTGAGACCCATGAACTGGTTTTTTTTTAAGATGAAAATGTTTCTATGTTCGATATTTTACCGGATCGCATTTTTGGAAAAGCGTGAATATTGATGTAAAAGAAATTACGATTTCGGAGTACAATTTCAGTCTGACAGCATTTGTGTAAACTAAATACTGTGTACAAGTGGTCTCAACCGCTCATATGAATTATATTATAAGAGATATCGTTGACAATAGTAGTTTATGCAACTGTTTCATAATGAGAGGCCTTAAAATACCATTGTGAATGCTCGTTTCATAATAGCATCACGCGAGTGTTCTAAGGCCTAATTATGTACAGTTGCATACACTACTTTATCTATATACTTATCATACGTTTAGAATTATCCTACTTTCGTAACAGCAAAAAAAAACAAACATATATGACAATAATAATGGCTGCAATTCGATCCCCCTTAAGACGAATGTTTAAAAAAAATCATAGACAAACGAATGAAGTCCCTATTTTCAAGTCACGCGAGATCAAATGCCGTGCGGTTTATATCAAAAATCATACTGAATTGACGTTTCGAGTCGATAACTGTTTTAATATCTATGAATACTAGAATAGAGACCCTCTTGGATTTTGACAGCTGTTCCAAATTTAAACTCATAACGTTACAAAAATCAGAGCATAATCTTTCGTGGGAGCTCACAGGTGGCCCGAAATTATGAACAAATCGAAGCCATCGCGAAATGCGTTCCAAGTTAAAATTAACATATATTTTTTTAATCAGCTTTTACATGATAATGTTGCCAGTAACAAAATTGAAATTCCCTACCGCAGCGTTCGCAATTTGAAAGTGTTATGCCGTGATACCCGATTTGGGGACGTTTTTGCAGGGACATCGAATTTTCGGGCATCGAATGTGTTAACAGTGCGAGTAGGTACTTGCATATTTATTGTTAACTGTAACATTGTTGTATCCTACCTGAGAGTGAGATGCAAAAACAACCTTAACAAGCTGAAAATATAGTTACAATTTGAATGAAACTAGTAATCGTGGGATATGAGCTTGATAAACTTATCACTAAGAAGGTAATGAATACATTCCGTTAGCTTTAATCGGAAATGCAAATTTGTTTTTTATTTGTTTCAGTTTGCATGCTATACTACGGAACAAATGATTGAATGCACATAATAATAACTTATTTAGTATATTTTAGGCGTCTATTTTCACTTACTTCATTTAAATTTGGCATCTTGTAATTTCATTTAAAAAAAAAGATAACTAGCTTTAAATAAAAAAACGTCTTTAATAATACAAGTAGGTACAGTAAGCAACAAAGCGAGTCATATATTTTTTTTATCACACAATGGTGTCCCTTCCGCAATTAAATAAGCCACCGATAAATCTGATTCAAAATCCCCAAAAAAACCAAGGCCTTTTTTAGTCCCACAATCTGAGTTTGAATCTTTGCTAAATAACAAAGGTGTGGTCTAATGTCTTAATACGCGATTTATTTGATAATGTTTGATTTATGGCCGGAAGATTGGCAAATAAACAACCTCTTCACTTAGTGCAGAGACAAATGATTTGTTTGTTATCTTTGATTATGGGTTTCCTTATTGTTTTTAGTACAAATATATTTTTGTGAACGCCTATACTCTGCCAATAGGCGGTATCTCAAACGCAATAGCGAAGGCAGATTCAACCCTCTCCCGTTTGAATTGAGGATGAAATTACTGCAAGAGTTTTGCCTGAGATACTTCCGTTTGTCTTTTGGTTGTTTATTCAGTTTCGGATTATAATTTAATAAACACTTGGATATCATGAGTTTGATTAAAGCTCTTAAAGCTGATCATTATCTTTGTAATGTATAAATCTGAGGTTTTGATAAATTGCTAAATTATTCCTTGATTCGCTACGTTTTGTCAATATTATGTCTTTTAATGGGATGAGGAAGGCAAACACAGGCCACCATGATGTTTCGGCCCAGAGGTTTTTATACGAGTAAATTCTTGCTGCATTTTAATTATCAGCTTTGCAATTTTCCAGGTTAAAAATGTGTTACCAACACTTAGGGATTAAATTCATCATCATCATCATCATGTCACACTGCTGGACATAGGCCTTCCTCAAGGCTCTCCACTCAGACCGGTCTTGTGCTTTTCGCATCCACCGCGTTCCCGCGATCCTTACCTACAAGTTATAATGCCACAAATTGACGCGCGAATTTGGCAGTTTAATGTGAAATTTAATAAACAGAACAGACCGTATATGCTGTAGGTTAACGATAGATTTAATCAATATTTCACACTTCTGTAAATCAATCAAAGCTATCATTATCGTAACACAGCTGCTCTATATGGATCATTTATGGTCTTACACTCATCACACATGTTTCTCAGAGCATACGTGATCTAGTCGATTTTTTACAGCTTGTAAATTTTATCAAATTAATAAGCTTATGGCTTAGATGCCATTTAAAATAGCTGGCAGTATCTCCATAGCATCCTCTGGAAAAAATATTTAGAAGTATCTAAGTCAATCCGCCATGTCCACCTAGATCTACATTGCATGCCTAATTAAGGTAGAACATAAGCTCATCCTATTCCACGAAGATCTGTATAACTACTATGTTCTGGCCATAAATGTCTTTGTCTTTGTCTTTCTGTAGCCGTCACATGCCGTTCTCAAAATTGCTATATATACTGGCTTTATTTGCCATACCTTGGTAATGATCGTCATCATCACCACCGCTGCCAGCATCATCATCATCATCGTGATAAAGCAAGAGTAGGATAGCATCCACTTTTCTCTATCTTCTTTGTCGTTTCCTCATGTGTCGTGACCGACATCTGTTAGATAGATAGAGCTCACCAAGCTACTCTTTCTTGCTGGTAAATAAGATTTGAGATAGACATAGGCATTCTGGAAACTAAATTCCTAAGACCGCGTAAATGCTTTTGAATTTGAATGAAATTCTATGCTAGTAATTTCTAACTCACACACCGGAACACAACAACGCGAATGCTGTATGGCGGTAGGTTAATGGATGAGATGGTGGTAACGATCCGGACGGACCATGCACAAGGTCCTGCCGTAACTAAAATCCATCCATTTGTCCCTATTTGGTGTCTCGTCCGGCCAGTTGCTGAGGAATGCGCCCGACCTACCGGGTACCTATTATTTTTATTAAAACACCTATCAATAAAAGTGTGATAACGCGTAATTTTCATTCCATGGACATTTCTCGCCGCGTGAGTTTTTTTTTAAGTCACATGTCTAACCTAACCTAACTTAGGTTATAGTTTCAGCAGAACATATCATTGGATGAAATGATACAAACAATGAATTGAAATTCGATAATTCAGGTACCTACCCGTCCTGCCATCTCCGTTCAGCGGTTACTTAGTGTAACCGTTAGGAAATAAATATTTTTATATACTTTATATTCATCTCCCAGTGGTTTTCCATTTTCGACCGGTCTCTTATTATAGTTATTATAACGATTACCATAAAGCAGTTCGTTGACTCCGTAAGCCGTAACCGAGTAACAATGATTGATTCCCATCTGATGAGATGAATGGAGTTGGTTTAATCTTCGAATGATGTGATGATTCATGAAAGAAACAATTTTGCGATATAGAAGTTTTATAGGTCCTTATAAGATTGAAGTAAGGACAATTTAATAGGTTAGCTTTTGCCTGGGACTCCGCCGTAGAAGTTGCTTATTGCTATTGTAAAAATGGTATAAAAAGTACATTTTCTCGTATGAGTAAAGAAATTAGGGCCATTGGCAGGTCCTAGCAGTGGGACACTATAATTTTATGTTGTATCATCGCCTCACTTTGGCGTTTTGGCAACTAGGATGTTTTTCTACGAATACAATAGGTTTCTAAACCCACCATTTCCCCACATAAAACATCTAATAAACTAAAGAAAGTGAACGCATTTTAAGGATGCACCACACGGTCAGTTTTCGCATCGTCTCGGATATAATATGTTCGGTAGCGTTTGGCCGTGTGGGGTGAATCCCAATTGGCTTTCTTTGCCGACTTATTTGAAAGTGTCGCAATTGTACCACATTTGACATGTGTCGTGTTATTTCGTTGATTTGTGGAAAGCTTCGCAGCTGTAGCAGTGAAAGTGACGTACAGTATTCTACTCGGCAGAGCCTAATTGCTCTTGACATTCTATTGTCAACGGTACGGACATTTTGATTTACGTTATAGTAATGACTGCTGAGTCAAAAACAATACGATAACATGTCAAAAGCAATATGGTTTTAAAGAGTAGAATAAATAGATAAATATCAGGGGACTATGTCACATAAATTGACCTAGCCCCAAACTAAGCTCTAGGCTTGTACTATAGGTACTAGGCAACGATAAACTTACTTATATAGATAAATATATACTTACGAGTAAATACATAGAAAACACCCAAGACTCAGGTACAAATACTCGCGCTCATCACACAAATATTTGCCCATACCGAGGATCGAACCCGGGACCGCTAGCATCGTAGGCAGGGCCACTATCGACTAGGCTACCGGGTCGTCGTCCATAGATAAATATATAATAATAGAGCCTCTTATAAGCGTTAACGATAGCCGCTATAAAGGTCAGTCACAATATTTCGTCCCTGTACTTTCTCAACCGCGTATCCGATCGAATAGTTAGTTAGAAAAGTAGTATTTATTCTTTAGTTGACAAGAGTGCTTTTCCTATCTAACCATCCGATCAGATACGAGGTTAAGGAAGTAAAGGGACGATTTCTGTTTACAGCTTCTTATAAAAAAAATGTTCTTGTTAAATTATCTCGCGGGTAATACCAAAGATTGTATTACTGTTACTTAAGGCAATGTTCTCTGAATGAACGGCCTCGTTACTGATAACTTGGTCTTGTAAATGCCGCCTCAATTGAGTATGGAAAAATAAAAAGTTTTTCAAATTGCCAGATAATCGTACGACTAAAATTATAACAAGACGCATATCAGTGGCGTTGGCGATTTTCAAAAACTGACAAAACAACATATCGCACTGCCTCGTCACTCCATCTTGTTGGAGGTCTTTTTTTTTTTTTTTTTTTTTTTTTTATATCATAGGAAGGCAAACGAGCACACAGGCCACCTGATGGTAAGTGGAAACTGTGACCCATAGACATTCGCATTCATAAGACCGCAATCCTAAGACTGCAAATGCGTTGCCAACCCTGAGGCCGAAGATGGAATGCCTCTATGCTAGTCATTTCACCGGCTGGCTTATCCCCAAACCGGAACACAACAATGCGAACACCTACAGCTCGTCTCCCGGTCCGCGGACGCCATTCAATAACCTTCTTACCCCATCGGCCATCAGTCCTGCGAGCGATGTGCCCCGCCCACTGCCACTTAAGCTTAGCTATTCTTCGGGCTATGTCGGGAACCTTAGTTCTTCTGCGGATATCATCATTTCTGATTCTATCACGCAGGGAAACCCCGAGCATAGCCCTCTCCATAGCCCTCTGAGTGACTTTGAGCTTCCTTATAAGGCCCATTGTTAGCGCCCGATCATTTATTTAGGACACGATATTTTGGATCGCGAATGACACCCGTGTGTGTTGCCAGTGATGACGAATGGATGTGAGACATGGTCGCTCACAATGAGCCTCATAAGAAGTCTCAAGGTCACTCAAAGGACGATGGAAAGGGAAAGAGCTATGCTGGGTGTCTCCTTGCGAGAACGAATCAGGAATGAGGATAACTTACATAGCTCACCGAATTGCAAACCTTAAGTGGCAGTGGTGGGGCACTATGGTCGTAGAACCGGTGGCCGTTGGAGCGGGAAGGTTCTAGAGTGGCGACCGCGGGCCTTCCACAAGGTAGACTGACGATCTGATAAAGGTCGCGGGAAACCGCTGGATGACAGCAGTAGAGGACCGATCGTTGTGGAAAACCTTGGGGAAGGCCTTTGTCCAGCAGTGGACGTCTTGCTGCAGTTGATCATGATGGGCAAAGTGGAGGGAAAGCGACGCGCTGGGCGAAGAAAGAAATCGTGGCTACGAAACATCCGGGAGTGACCGGTATCGCTTCCGTCGAAGAGCTGTTCCGGCTGGCTGCGGATAGGGACGAGTACAAGAAGCTGACGGCCAACCTTCACGATTGAAGAGGCACTGGAAGAAGAAGAAGGACGTCTTGTGGCTGATGATGACGATGATGATGTTAGTCTAGTGATCATAGTTTGGGACTTGAACAATGTGTGTGAGATTATGCCTTGATTTTTATTCATTTATCCATATATCCTCTGGTGCTGCAGGTGTCTATGGGTGACGGTAATCGCTTTCCATCAGGCGATCCGTCTGCTCGTTTGCCTCCTATACCATAAAAAAAAAAAAAAAAAAAAACAAGAACGGCATAAGTCGCCGTAAGGTTTCTTCTCATCTCAATGGCCACATTTTATTACCAATTTATTTTTACAGCGCGAAAATTGGCACTAACGTTAACACGTACTAAATATCCGTCTACTCTCCGATAACGCTCGATAAACGGCATTTATTATCTTGGTATTCCTTGGTATTACTATAAATTACAAATTTATCAGTTGCAGTTCAGAAAAGTTGTGATAATATTAAAGTACTTATACTGATATTACGTTTATATTTACATGTTCCTTTTGGTTTTAAGCCGACTTTGCGGGAAAAGAACTCTTTCCTCAAACAGTGGATAACGCTTGGGAGCGAGCAAGACGCCTAGTTTTATTTTGCATGTTTTTAGGGTTCCGTGCCTGAAGGCCGTCCAACGGGTCCCTATTACTAAGTCTATTCCCTTCGTCCGTCCACCTGTCTGTCTGTCCATACTTTAAAGAGCTGTCTTTTTGACCTTGTTAGATAATTGTGGTTTTATAAAAAAGGGTTAAGTAATAGGGGAAACGATTTTGTTTTTAACGTATTTTTATTTTGGTTGTATCATAAAAACGGTAAAACATACACGCGCATGATTATAGTACAAACTGAAGAAAAACATCAAATACTAAAAATTGGTCATGCGTGAGCCGGGCCCGCGCTAATTCGATTCGAAATTTACATACATACATACATACCTTTACGCCTTCATTCCCAGAGTGGGGTAGGCAGAGCTATAGAATTACCAACAACTCGTAACAACTTGTTGATAACTCTGTAACCACAAATAACAGTGTATATTAGTGACAGGTAGCAAGCCCATCGCCTAACAGTACTACAAGCCTTTATTCCCTTAGTCGCCTCTCACGACTTCCACGGGAAGACATGGAGAGGCACAATTCTAAGCCGGCAACCACACGGAATTTTTTTTTTTACCGTTCTCTAGTACTAGCAGTTTAGTTTAGGACTAAGTAAGCCAATTTATGTAATATTGCTTCCTGATATTTATTAACTTAACCATAGAATGGAACTGATGTAAGATTTTAGAAGTAAAGCAATTTTGATTTAAACTGCGATTATCCATGTTGACTTACAATGGAATTAAATTAGGCTGTTACCACACCTGTGAAATCGACGTTGATCGATTTCAAAATAAGATCATCCGATATCGATTGCTCGATGGCTAATCGATTAGTCATCTGATATCAATCTATCAACGTGCTGATCATTACGAACGGACTGTTAGTGTATAATAGGTCCTAGCAACGTAATAATACGAGTCAATCTCTTGAATAACAGGGTTCCTTGGGGAATACTGAGAAATTGAATATCTAGTAGAGACGATATTTTTAATTCTAAAATCAGTAGGACCTTTTTGTATTCGTTTAGCCTTTGTAGTCTCACCGCCGCACTCAGAGACGTCATTTAAATTTAATGCTTGATTAAAGTTGTCGCTGTCACTTTCTCTGCTATAGAAATAGAATAAGACAACACGTCACTAAACAAGCATTAAATTTAATTGACGTCTCTGAGTACGGCAGTCAGTGTTTTTATTCTCTCAGTAAATAATTACCAAGAAAAGTGTGCTTTCGAGACCTACTTCTAATTTTTTGTCGATTTCCTTATAATAAATTTCCTAGAGTATTTACGCGTGTTTCTGTCAAGTCTTTATCTAGCTTTGATATAGTTATCATAGGTTAACCTGTAGCGCTTTTTCACTTGACAGAAATAGCAGTAATTAAAACGTCTACAGGAATATTATTATAAACCCTAAACATTTCTGTACTTATTTCTTGGTAACGGAATTTGATTTATTAAGTAATAAATAAAATCACTTCCACTACCGGCATGTTACCGAAAACATAAAATCAATATTTATAACGCGTTAAATTAATCATGTTTGACATAAAACTCTTCTGTTATGACATAAGTAGGAAGTAATAACACTAATAAGTAATAATAATAAACAATTTGCTGATTACTTATTCGATTGTTTTGACCATTATTGTCTTCTTATCAGTGTTTTAATAATTTATTTAAGTGCCTTAACAGATGACTTCGTGACGGATATTACACAGAATAAAAAATAGATTTCTTATCAGTAAGTTTTGACTCGCATTATTTAAATAGACAAAGTCTTTTCCGCGTCTGTTTATATCCTCTATCTCTTGCTAAACTACTGAACAGATTTTGATGAGGTTTTCACAATAATTTCGATAATTTTTCACGGAAGGTTTTTATGTATAACTAATCAATTCTGGTTTATGTATGTGTGTTATACGAGTGGCGGGTCGCTACTTCGCTAGTAACAAAAAAAAAATACGAACGTGTATTTTGCTCGGTTTTTACGGTTTGACACCTTTCAGATTGACCCCAGCCCTGATAATCGGAAAGTTCCCGACGGGACAAAGATAAAAGATGTTTACGCGGGCGGAGTCGCAGGCAATTTAAAAGCTAGTAACTTAAATTTTAGACGTTTGGAAAATTATTACCGCGAGCAAAAGCAGAAAGTAACTTAAAATGTATTAATACAGGAAAAGTAATCGTAGAAAACATAAAGAGAAGTGGAAAAGTAACAAGGATACATAAATAATTCACGTGTCAATATTCGATAAGTTCCTCGCTTATACTTAATATAATTGACAACCGAAGCCGTTAAAAATAAAAAAATAACGGCCAATAAAAACCTGTCAAGACAGCGCCATCTACCGGTCATGCTAATTAAAAAAACACGAAAATAACACTTAAACTGCCTCGGCGTTACCAAGTAGGTCGCAAAGTTTGGCGATGGTGAAATAAAAATGACATAACGATAAATAAATCGGCGCATTTAAGTTTATATCGTTAGGAACCGACAAAGAGCTTACGCCGACCAATTGGGCTGAATGGGGAATACAGTTGTGTTACCTACATTCAGGTTAATAATTCTCTTGTTATCAATAACGTCGCAACTGATAATGGGTCGCTTTTCCAACTAAAACCGTAATATTTTTTGTTTAAGTTTAAAATGCAATGGTGCCAGAGTTGCAACTTTGTTGTAGCAAGCATTTTTACTGATATGGAATGCAAGGAAATTATTACTGTATCAGGGATAATTATAATTTGAATACCTGACCTGGTGTTGCACTTGTGTGTATGACCAACATTTGATATCCATAGCGCTCACTATTATTGCAGCTACCTACCTTAACGACCAGGGGCCCGAAGGTTTACACGAAGGCTTGTAGCTTGTATTCATCATCATCATCATCATCATGTCAGCCGAAAGACGTCCACTGCTGGACATAGGCCTCCCCCAAGGCTCTCCACTCAGACCGGACTTGTGCTTTTCGCAGCCACCGCTTTCCCGCGATCCTTACAAGGTCGTCACTCCATCTTGTTGGAGGCCTACCCACAGCTCGTGTCCCGGTCCGCGGACGCCACTCAAGAACCTTCTGACCTCATCGGCCATCAGTCCTGCGTGCGATGTGCCCCGCCCACTGCCACTTCAGTTTAGCTATTCTTCGGGCTATGTCGGTAACCTTAGTTCTCCTGCGGATATCATCATTTCTGATTCTATCACGCATTTTATTACAAGCGGAAATCTCTTTTCAATAATATGTACTTATTCAAAAAAGACTTCTAGGCAGTGAAAACCATATCGTCTTTGACCTGTAATTGCATTGTTTTTAAGTCGGCCGTCATTATACTGTGTTCTGTTTGGGACTAGGTAAATTTGAGTAAGATTCTCCCCTGATATTTACACTCAGGGACAAAAAAGCGGTTCAGAGCGTTTTTCATACTAAAGAGGCTATTTCGAAGCCTTGATTCCTCGCCAGGGGATGCTTTTAGTGAAATCTTATGATGGATACACCGAGCATCGATACAGGACTTCCAGAGTGCCTAGGATACCCAACTGATTGAATCTGCGGCTAACGCCGGAATTGATAATGTTCAGAAAACATCTTAAATGGCAATAAAATGTAAGGAAATCCAAATGCTGACCCTAACTCTCTCGCTGTGGTGTTAACTGATTGTGCGATAAGTTAGGTATCTTAAGAACATTTGACCTCCTCTATTGAACCCCGGAGTATCCACCATTAAACCTTAGTCATAACGACCCCTGGCCAGGAACCAAGGTTTCGAAATAGCCTTGTTTGTATGAAAAACGCACTCTGACCCGTTTTTTTGTCCCTGAGTGTATTTATTTATCTTGCCTCCCCTCTCTAGCCTTATTACGTTGAAACGTTTTCGCAACTTTCCACAATTTTGATTCAAACTTGAAACGTAACAAATGATGTTCAATCCAAAAGACAATGAAGATCTGCACCTAGAATTGGCAGTTTCGCAAATTCGGACATCAGCGCGTGTCGTAACGGCACAACGTTCACACGCCGCGTGGCGCAACAACGACTCTTTTGTTGGTTTTATATTGCAATTCTTCGGTAGCTCCAGCTAGCCGTGGAACTTGAGTTGATAAAGTTATTATTTTGAAGAACACTATTATCAAACCGCGATTAGAATACAATTGAGCACAAATGTCGTTTCTGAATTAATACATGAAATGACTTTGTCAATGGTAGTGTGCAGATAAATGAAAATACTTATTTCTGAACGATGAAGTTATAAACCTTGGGAAAAAAACATAAATTAAATTACCTACTTTAAAAAAATACAAATACCTACTGTAATAATTAAATTTAGGAACACCATCAAAAATTATTAATTCATAACACCATCGTCTTCAGCTGTCAGTATCATCAGCTGGCACAGAGAAAACAAAATAGATAAAATTAGTGTGCTAAATAGTGTTAAATATGCATGTTCACATCTAACAGCATAGAAACAGGTTACTGCTGTACCTACCTATGGTGACAACTACTTCATTACGAGGAATTTCCAAGCATAGGTAGAGTTGTGTTGTGAATGATTATGATGAAGCAATTCTTTGTGAGGGAGATGGAGTTACTCGCGTCCGTAGGTTTTACCCTTGATACCCTACACGTGTCTCCCGGGTGGTGCCAAACGAGTAACAACGCCGAGCATCGGGCGGCGGGAAATAACCTGACCCCTGGTCTTCCAGGACGGCTGCTACAAGCCGTGAGGCGTTAAATTACCTCAGAAAAGAGTAGACTCGCCAACCCGCAATGGCCAGCGTGGCGTTTTAAGGCCAATTAGCCTTCATGCACAGAAAACAGAAAGAAAGGCCCTCAGTCCCCAGCCGTCCTGCTAGGCCTGGCTACGACAGCGGTCAGGGAACCGGCAGGATAGAGGGTGCTAAGAATCCCTGGGGGAAACGATACGGCTGTCAACAAAATGTATACCTGGCTACGTATAATGTAAGAACCTTGCGCACAGAGGAACGTTACCAGGAACTGGAATCTGAAGTGTTAAATAAGATCAAATGGGATATTATTGGATTAAGTGAAACAAGACGCAGAGGTGAAGAACTTATTAAACTTTCAACGGGTCAGCTGTTTTACTACAAGGGCCACGATGACAAATCCCAGGGGGGAGTAGGATTTCTCATAAATACATCAATGTCATCTAAGCTGCGCAACATTTGTGCAGTTTCACCACGTGTAATATACGCTACATTTCAACTAAATAAGCGTTACCACCTTAAAGTGATTCAGGTGTATGCCCCAACATCTGCACAGGACGAGGAAGAAGTAGCATCATTCTATGAAGATATAGACCGTGCTTTGAGTGAAAGGCCCTGTTTCTACACCACTGTAATTGGCGATTTTAATGCTAAGCTGGGGAAAAACCACGAAATTGGTGAGTATGTAGGCAAGTACGGGTTGGGTCTGAGGAATACGAGAGGGCATACTTTGGCTAACTATCTGGAACACCAAAAACTGTACGCCATGAATACCTTCTACCATAAGAAAAACCAACGGTTGTGGACATGGCGGAGTCCTGATGGTAAAACCAAGAACCAAATTGACTACATCCTCAGTAACAGACGGTTTATCGTTGAAGATGTTGATGTGATCAATAAGGCCAGCGCGGGAAGTGACCATCGAATACTGCGAGCCCGCTTGGTTTTTAACCTAAAATTGCAGCGAAGACGTCTTGTGGAAACTACTCGCCCACCACGAGATACCAGATTCATAGCCTGTCAGGAAAAATACTATCAAGAGAGACTGGCCATTAGGTTGTCTGCGCATGAGTTTCATGAAAATGTGGACGCTATAAATCACCAGTTGGTTAACACTATTCGTGAAACTATAAGCGAAATAGAACCTAAAACAGCAACCTACTCTGGGCCACTTTCAAATGAAATCAAAGACCTAATAGAGAAGCGTAGCAATATTTTAAAAACCCCGGAGCAAGTTGGAATTGGAAATATCAACACCCGTATAAAGCACCTAATCAGGAAACAGCTAAGGCAAAGGAAGCATACGTTGATTCTAAAGACTATAGAAAGCCACCGAGGTCAGAAGGTTTTTAGGAAACAGCTGAAGCGGGGAAGTCACCAAATTCATAAGTTATCTACAGAAAATAATACCGTAACATCAGACCGGGGTGAACTTCTTACAGTTGTGGAGACTTTCTATGCGGAGTTGTATTCCTCAAAAGTACCCGAGCCAAATAAAGTACGTCAGGACCCGAGGGCTCCACTGAAGAAGCATAGAACAGAAGACCTACCCGATATTAGCCTCTATGAAATTAAGCATGCATTAAAACAGATGAAGTCAGGCAAGTCACCAGGCGAGGATAACATCACCTACGAACATCTACGCTACGGAGGCAGACCTATCCTAAAGCAACTCCAACTGCTATTTAATAAAGTGTTATTTGAAGGGGTGGTGCCGGAGGCATGGCAGAATGCAGTAGTCATATTGCTCCATAAAAAAGGTGATGTTACGAAATTAAGTAACTATCGGCCCATCTCGTTACTCAGTCATGTTTATAAATTATTCACAAAGGTAATCACCTCGCGCCTTAGTAGCAAACTCGACTCAGCGCAATCAGTAGAGCAGGTGGGCTTTCGAGGGGGTTTTTCGACGATCGACCACATTCACACAGTAAGGCAACTAATTGAAAAGTGCACAGAGTATAACCAACCCCTTGTACTCGCCTTTATTGACTACGAAAAGGCATTCGACACGGTGGAACACTGGGCCGTTGTTCACTCGCTTCAAAGATGTCAAGTTGATTCACGGTACGTTGAAGCAATAAAAGCAGTTTACCGTGGTGCCACGCTGCAAGTAAAGTTACACGAACTCACAAGACAGACGCAGGTAAAAAGAGGGGTTAGGCAAGGAGACACGATTTCCCCAAAACTTTTCACGTCTTGTCTAGAAGACATTTTCAGACTTCTCGACTGGTCAAACAGAGGTCTTAACATCAACGGGGAACGCCTAACACACCTCCGCTTTGCGGATGACATCGTGGTTTTTGCCGAGAACTTGGACGATTTGCAATGTATGGTTGGTGAATTATATGACGTCTCCAAGACAGTGGGTCTAAAAATGAATACCACCAAAACCAAGATAATGTGCAACAACAACACCGTAAGCTTCATCACTATTCATGGCCAAAATATTGACAGGGTTGAGGAGTATGTGTATTTGGGCCAAACCTTAAGTCTGAATAAAGGTAGCCAAGATAGAGAGATAGAGCGCCGTATCCGCCTAGGCTGGGCGGCGTTTGGCAAACTGACTGATGTACTCAAGGGAGATGTGCCAATGAACCTCAAGCGTAGAACGTTCGAACAATGTGTTCTGCCTGTCATGGTGTATGGGGCCGAAACATGGACGCTCACACGGCAGAACATCAATAAACTGCAAGTAACACAGAGAGCTATGGAACGGGCTATGTTGGGAGTCTCGCTGCGCGATCGAATAAGGAACACAGTTATCCGGAGCAAAACAAAACTAGTGGACATCGCCAAGACTATAGCTGCAAGGAAGTGGAAGTGGGCGGGTCACATATGCCGTAGACAGGATGGGAGATGGGGAAAAAAGGTCCTTGAATGGAGACCCCGTTCGGGACGCCGAAATGTGGGCAGGCAGCCAACGAGATGGACCGACGATCTGGTCAAAATAGCCGGTAGAAATTGGATGAGGAAGACCCAAGATCGTAGAGAATGGAGTGCAATGGAAGAGGCCTACACTCAGCATTGGGTGGCAATAGGCTGAAGAAGAAGAGAAGAAGAATTCTTTGTGAAACTTTTATTACTTTACTTTACTTTACTTTTTTTTTATTTTTACTTTTACTTTTTTTTTTTTTTTTTTTTTTTTTTTTTACTTTTTTTTTTTTTTTTTTTTTTTTTTTTTTTTTTTTTTTTTTTTTTTTTTTTTTTTTTTTTTTTTTTTTTTTTTTTTTTTTTTTTTTTGCAGTTAAACTATGAAGATATCATAGATTGACTTATAATTAATTATATTTATTTATTATATGTACTTTTGTGCTAACGGTACTTCCGAAGTGTATTCTAATCGCGGTTTGATAATACATGTTATCTTATAACCATCTTCATTCATTCATTTACTTATTTAATGGCACCCGGTCGCATTATCGAGCAATCATTTCTGCCAGTGTCAAGTGTGTGTATGTAACATTTACATATAAAAAAATCAAAAGCCAACGTTGTACGGTGATCCTCTACCGTCCGTGAAGCGATGTAGGTAAAACTTTACGAAGACCAGATGGGATTTTCTTGGAGCAATCCTCCCAAAGGCGATACGTGTTCAAACTTGAATTCTTCATTATACTGCACATTTCAATGTTAATTTACTGCATATTAATACATCATTACTATCCATTAAATAACAAAATATGCTAAAAAATCAAAAACAATTAAGACAGCGACACCATCTTGTCAAACATCATCTTTTCATCGTGTCTTGACGTGTAAAAGTGCCCGTGTGGCCTACTTACTGAATAAATTTAAACTTTTTTATCTTTTTTTTTTAAACACCCAAGAGAAAACCCTATAACCTTCTTTAACACCATTTCCCAGGAGAGCGGGAGCTACCTGCCCAATTAATGGAGCCATGACCCACCATAAAACGGTGTCACAGTGACATTATAACGTCGCCGTGCCTGCAAAAATCGCTATGTGTTTTTGACCTACTTTTCAGGAGAGACATAAAACTGATTTTCTCGATTGATATTAAAAGCAGATACAGGGAAATTTATATGATAGTATTATATGTATTTTTACGTAAATTATGATCTCTTTTGAAAATATATCACTATTAATAAAGCTTGTAAAAAAACTTTTCCATAAATTTGTCACATAGCGATAATTATTTTTGCTCTTAAATATCCGTCATGTGTTTCATGAGTACATAGCTATTTTTAGACATTATTGAAACAATTTTATTTGTGCTTTTCAACATCACATAGTTATTTTTACAATAGCCCTTACTGTAACGAATGTTCGCTACGAATTTACTATTAATTTATTTATATTTACTCAAACCTTTTGCAATGACAGGTAACAATGAATTATTTTGCGTCATTCGTGTCAGTCACTAAAATAATATAAGTATGCAAATGAAATAAAACATTACTTTTTATACATATTTTATTAATTGTTACGTAAAATCTTATTGTAAATCAAAAATAGCCACAGCTATTCGAGTAATATTGTCACTTACAAAATTGAATTGTATTAATCTTTTGTAACATGTAAATCGCGCAAACGCATATCAAAACAATAAAAAATTAACATAAAAAACTACAGAAAGTTATGAGTGTAAGGTAGGTACGTAATTATGAATGATGCAAATTATCATAAAAGGGATGATAATCACGGTGCATATACTGTTTCAGACTTTTTAAATGATTAAATTTAGTACCGTCGATTTTTAACGGAGCATCGTACAGTCTTGTAGGTTCTCTGACTTCAGATGTATTAAACCTCCTTTGTGGTAAAGTTTCCCAGTCATCCGAGTGACGTAGTTTGTATTTAACATCACCATTAACATAAAGCAGTCCTCTTATATCTGTGACAGTCGGATCACCAATTTTTCGAACTGGTCTTATACTTGTAAAGCCACCAGGCACATCCTCATAATTTTTGAAGAAGGTATAGTCCAAATGATGAACAATATAAGGCTGCGAAGGTCGAGCTTGCATCATTCGCAAGTAGGGAATGCAATCTCGCGAGATTGGGGCTCAGGCGAGATTTCGCGAGTTTATGAATAACAATACCACGAGATCTCGCCATTTTCGAGATCTCGCAAGATTGGCAGTTTTGTGTGTTTATTTTTGCAAATAATCACAGTATTTGAATAAATTAGGTAAAAAATATTAGAATTATAGGTATTCTGAAATATACATAAATTCTTACGATTTTTTTCAATAAACTTTTATGTACCTATTTAAGTAACATTGTTTGACGTATCTGTCTATCATTTTTTTTATAAACTTTTATGGAGTAAACTTTGACGTATCCACTAAAATAAGAAATAAGAAAAACCACCAGTCTTTTCTTCTAATATAAAAAAAAGTATTTTAATAATAAAACAGTTATTTTATAACAAAACAACAAGCAAGAAGTCAAAAACTAAAATGAAATGAGTTGACTATTAAACTGAGCTATTATTATCTTTATCAATTAAAGAAAACTATACCAATTCAGAGATCTATTAGAAATATGAGATTAATTAACAAAATATACGAATCAAATTATAGGCTTGTTCACTTCACATCATACGCCATTACTTAATATGAATTATTTTGAAAGTATCTCCTTAAGAAGCATAAAAATGTCCAAAGAATCGTCTGCTAAACAGCTTCTTATTTTGCTGGCCAGAAACCAGCCTACGCTACGCTAGTTGGAACCACATATCTCTGGAAGTCGTCCGCGCACTGTAAAAGTTCGCCTTTTGACCCCCCGGACTCGTATAAATTCATTTAATTTTTGATTAATGAGTCCAGTGAATTCGTAGTTACTTATCTGTCTCTAGGTTCCTTGAACGCAGCAGTCAATCCGCTTCTAATAAGACGTTTTTATGCGCGAGTGCAATCACGCTAAACTCGCGAGATCTCTCCCATTTTTCGGCTGAGATCGATCTCGCTAAAAAAGGCCGAGATCTCGCGAAAACGAGATTTCGCGAGAACGAGATTGCATTTTCTATTCGCAAGATATAATCAGATGGAGCATAAATAGGGGCTTTGAACTTCTTTTCAAGGGTAGAATGAACGCTATCTACTTCCATCATTGTACCTATGCCCTTTTTCAAGGATAATTTGTTCAATAACAATCCCTAGTGCTTGGCTTAGATTAGCTAATGAACTACATAATGCTTTGTTCCTTTTTTGATAAGAACAGCCATCAGATATCAAAATAACTTTTTTATATTTCATTCGCTTAGATAGAAAGCCGAAGTATTATTTAAATTAAATCGTTAATGTACTTACCTTGTCACTCTTTATTCACAAATGAATGCACATTTCTTAAATTTTCCTAAACAAAATCCTGACCTTCTCTCATGAACCGCAAAACAACAATGATCCACTCGATAAAAGAAAGTAGTTATGTGTTAATTCATTGGAGCATTGCAAATGTAGACTGGTCTCAACTTGTACAAAAATATCGCTATGTGCTGGGAAACACATCTCGGGCGCAATCAACCGGATCAAACTTGTACAAAAATATCGCTATGTGCTGGGAACACATATCGGGTGCAATTGCTGCATTGTTGTTGGGTAAAACCATTTCAGTTATGTGATTTTTGTCACTAAGCTGTTATTAAAGGAACATTTAATATATGAACATCACATAGCGAATTTTGTCACTCCCAGAAATATTGAAGTTAGCGCTACGGTGTTTTTGGAGCATACGTATATTGAAATAAGGATCAAATTTGCATCAAAAACCAAAAATGAGAAAAAATCACATAGCGACTTTTGTAGGCGCAGCGACGATAAATACAATTTGTTTGACACTTCTCACGTGTCAGTTGGGCTCATAGTACCTGCAGTCAAAAGTTTTAAACATAATATACACGCCCGTAGAGCACTGATAAGGTCTATGTTTGTTATTTATTATGAAAGACGTATAATAGTATCTATAGAATATATAAAAAATCATCAGTTTAAGCGGTAAATCGTGTCGGAATGACGACAATCGAAATCTACGCGAAGTCGCGGGAAGAAGCTATTTAATATAAATATGACACAGGGTTTTAAATAAGGACATCAGTAAAGGGACATTTGCAACAAAACGAACTAAAAGACATACATACATACATACATACATACATACATACATCTCCCAATGGGGTAGGCAGACTATGGAATGCCAGGTGCACCGATCTAAACATATGACTTTCGCTTCCTCTACATTCAACAATCTCTTCATGCACGTACGTCGGTTTCGGGTGCTTTTTATTTGGCCCTTATTCAGTACATCGCGAGTCTGATCACCGTACGTCCGTCTAGGACGTCCCCTACCGACTTCTCCGCTCACTCTCGCTCGCCATATATCTTTCGTAACCCTTCTTTCATCCATCCTTTCTAAATGACCAAACCATCTTAGCATACCCTTTTCAATTTTAGTCACTACATCTTCTTTCAATCCACATCGTTCTCGGATCTCGCTATTTCCTTCTCTGTCTATCATCCTAACTCTACACATACTTCTTAGAGCTCTCATTTCAACTGCATTAATCCGGCTTGTAGTGAATGCCACCATTTTAGTAGGACGTATGGGAAACTATCATCTCTGCGTGAATCTCATTCACACGATAACTCAAGGCGAATTGCTTAATTATAAACAAAGTAAATATATCCTATTATTTACTTCCGAGCACGCTTCCGCATTTTAAGAATTAGCTACTTTTAGGATTCGCGTGTAATTAAACACTAGCATCACGGATATTGAAATTGACGACGCGCTAGCCTAGTTGGTATTGACCCTGCCTACGAAGCTAGCGGCCCTGGGTTCAAATCCCGGTAAGGACAGATAATTTGTGTGATGAGCGCGAATATTTGTTTCTGAGTCAGTTTTTTTAAATGTATATTCTGTATTATGTATTTATCTCTATATAAGTATTTATATCGTTGTCTAGTACCCATAGTACAAGCATAGAGCTTAGTTTGGGACTAGGTCAATTGGTGTGACATGCTCCCCTGATATTTATTTATTTTAATAAATTAATAGTAAAAATAGTAGTAGTAATGCCGTGTGGTTGCCGGGTAAGAATAGTGCCACTCCATGTCTTCCCGTGGATGTCGTAAGAGGCGACTAAGGGTATAAAGGCTTGTAGTACTGTTAGGCGATAGGCTTGCCACCTGTCACTAATACACTGGGAAACATCTTAGCATACTTGTGCAAAATGTGGTTACAGAATTATCGAGAAGTTTTAAGACTTGTTGGTAATTCTTTAGTTCTGCCTACCCCACTCTGGGAATGAAGGTGTGAGTTTATGTATGTATGTAATTAATAGTAACTCCCTGTGGGGTGCAATAACAGATAATTCCATTGTATCGTGATTGGGATTGTAGACAGACGCTTTTTTAAATCGCGTAAAAAAAAAACTTAAGTAGGTAGTTAGCTCCGGGCCATACGTTTTTCACCCCATCAAGTCCGATTTTCACGATTTTTTAATATGTTGTTAGTTTTTATGAAAAACTAGTTCTATACGTTTCCCTTTTTTTTCGTATGTAATGTTCTATGATGTCCTAACGAGCTAAATATGATGGAAACGAAAATGTTATACAAAAATCTTTTTTTTTTAATTCAATATTATAATCGTATGGTTTTTCAATTAGCAAGAAAATTTCGGTACCTTTTCGCTCCTTTAATAATTGGATGGGAGTTTCATAATTTATACTGTTGCCAAGCGGTTACGGAACCCTTTTTTGGAATCCTGAGGAGCACCTGGTCATGGCGTATTAGGGTTGCCAGTTTCCTTCATAAAATTGGGATAGGTTTACCAAATAGATGTAGTCATTAAACCTGCCGCGGAGCAGCAGTGTTCATACTGTAAGTAGGTACTGTTTGTGGCTAGGGTAAGAATGCCAATTAAATTACAAGCACACAAGCATCGATCTTATAGTATAAGACAAATAAAAAGTCAATCCTAACACATTTGCACTACCATTTGAAAATCGTCAATTTTTCAGTGCTCATATCTAGACAACTAGTTGGAATAAGAAAACAAAAAACAAAAAAAACAGGATCTTCGTTGTGCACACCTCTCTCCTAAGTTAACTTACTTGCCTTACTGGTTAAATAAAGTTCAACCTTATAAAACCTCCTACTATGGAATTTAAAGTTCCATTTTATCTACTAGACGGGGGGCGTTCCGTGGTGTACAGAGCACGACACTTCATTCGTATAGTTGGTGTTCAAGAGGTTAAGGTTGACTGGTAGAGAATGCTTGTAGCATTAAGTCCGACTTCTGTAAAGTTAGAGTTAGAGTGTTGTCAAGTTAATAACAATACATGTAGAGACATTGTAGAATAAAGGGGTGCGTTCCTTTACCTTCATGCCAAAAACAATTGCACTAGTGACACCCCTGAAGTCAGTGTTGCCACACGGAAACCACCTGGACGCGGTCGTATTTTAACATTTGCGTCCCGCGGGCTTCTGAGAAGAGACATTGTCCTTTGCGGACGTCGACCCGCGTTTGGTTTGTTTATGGTCGTCCGCCGCGAGGAAATTTCCATAAACTGTTGTAGTCTATGGAAAAGTGTCAAACGTTTTCAACTTTTTTTTTTACGGTCACGAGTGTGTTTAAAATATGCTTTGGATCTTTCGTTCATTTGCGACATGGTACAAAGTTAAAATAGAACACTGTTTTTGACGTTGCGCGATAAATAAGTAAATACCAGGGAATAATGTCACACCAATTGCACTAGTCCCAAACTAAGCTCTAGGCTTGTACTATGGGTACTAGACACCGATATAAATACTTACATAGATAAATATATACTTAGAAAACATCCAAGACTCAGGGATAAATACTCTAAATGTCCATACCTGGATTTGAACCCGGGACCGCTAGCTTCATAGGCAGGCTAACGTGTCGTCAAAAGAATAGTTACCCTTGTTATTTTTTGTAGTATTCTTTTTCGGATTACATATTTCAATACAATTGAAATACAATTCAATTAACTCGGCAACTGACTTATCGGTCTGAAGGCCGAGTTCGTGGGTTCGACTCCCGCTCACTTCCGATCAACATTCGGAACGTGACAACATGACAAACACACTATCTCTATATACATCTGATAAGCAAATAAACTCATTGTGACTACAGACAGAAGGATGTATAAAAGCCATTCACCAGTTCCGTAAAAGATAATCGTTTTATTTATTAACTGACAACACTGGTGGAATATTTCTTGATCATCGATAATCGATATTTATGAACACCGTTGATTTTGAAATTGATCTTTAAGTGGAAAGGTCCTTGTTCGATCTCAAAATTAAGATTGATAGCATAATTTAATTTAATTTGCAATAAACATGGTGAATTAAGTTCTGAATGATCTAATCAACAGGCATATTAGGTTGCACGTGATTTGAGCCCAAATGTGACGTGTCGTATCGTGGGTGTTTTAATTAAGTTTTATGATTTTAAATGAGGTTATAAAGTTCACTTACCCGTTTGTTAACAGGAGTTAATAATAAGTGGCTTTTTTAACAATATGGGTCCAATTTGGACCTTTAATTTAAAATTTATAAACGTCAAACTCTATTTTTTCAATTAAATAATGGCCTGTCACTCCTTGTTTTAACGAGGTTTATTTTGCCGATGTTGAGTTATATAGATAATCACCATGTACTTATTTAAGAAATAAGTCTATGGATAACATGCTAGGGCAATAATTGCCCATATTATTCGGCTAATCTTAGCCTACTTGTGCAAATTGTGGTTACTGAATTATCAACAACTTTTTAAAGTTGTTATTCTATAGCTCTGCCTAGCCCACTCTACTAAACAGAAGCGTGGGAGGGGGGGTAGCTCTACGAGCTTCTGTCAAGTCATTGCAGGTTCTATCGCAAAAATAATTAAATGACACCTCTGTTGTTGTTAGACTAGAATCGAGTTTGACGTTTACAAATTTAAGTTAACTGTTATTTTAAAATTATAGTACACTGACACGAACTTTCCCTATATACATATTTACTGATATAACCTCTTGATAAGTTTATTCTTAATTTAGTTTTTTCCACTTTTGCTGTGTTGTCGACATTTCACTTTGGCTCTTGGTTATGGTTGGTTGGACTCTTTCGTTCTTTATTTAAAAAAAATATGAGAGACGTAAAACAATTATTTACGATATAGAGTTTCATTTCAATTTTTTTTTAATTTTTTTTACAGATCCGTCATGGAGTCGTCGGCTTGCAAATCGCCGCACTGGCTGTCAGCAGTCGTTCTCCTCTGCTCCTTTCTCTCTACTCATTCTTTAAATACTAAGGTATGTTCTATCAAAAAATAGTATACCAACTTATTACTATAGCATATTGCAGCAGTGAAAGCCATTAAGATTCTTATTCTTATACACATACAGTGAGATGCAACATGCAGTGAGATGCAACACGATGCAATATTATTAAGATCAAATGTGAAGGAATGCACAGATGTGTTTAAATTTTATCATATCACTTCTAAAATTGTTATTAATACGTTTAGGTCACTTAATCTAAAAAAGACTGAAGATCTCTGGGGCCTCTCTGTCACAGTATTGCAGTCCATCCTGGAATTAACTGCACCTTATTTAGCTGCTTTATTTAACAAGTGTATCGATATCGGAGTGTTTCCCGACCTGATGAAACACAGTAAAATTATACCCTTGTTTAAATCAGGGACAAAAACAGACCCTACAAATTTTAGACCAATTTCGATACTGCCAGCACTGAGTAAAGTTTTTGAGAAAATCATTTTAAACCAAATATCCTCACATTTTAGTAGGAATAAGTTGCTTCACAGTAGTCAATTTGGGTTTACTAAGGGACGGTCTACTACAGATGCCGGTTCAACCTTAATTAAATATGTATTTGATGCCTGGGAAGAATCACTAGACGTAATTGGAGTTTTTTGTGATTTATCCAAGGCGTTTGACTGTGTTGATCACGTAACGTTAGTGCGGAAGCTAGGTTATTATGGAATTAAAAATGGAGCCCTTGATCTTATCAAATCTTACCTTGCTCACCGAACTCAGCGGGTGGACATAAACAGAACGCAATCTCCTGGATCAGCTGTTGCTATGGGAGTGCCCCAAGGCTCAATTCTGGGCCCATTCTTGTTTTTGATCTATATCAACGATCTCCCTTACGTTGTGCGCGATAGACATGAAATAGTCCTGTTTGCCGATGACACTTCACTTTTATTCAAGGTAGATAGAAAACAGAAAAATTTCAATGACATTAATGATACGTTGTCTACAACTGTTGATTGGTTTACAGCCAACAACTTACTTTTAAATACCAAGAAAACCAAGTGCATGAAATTTTCTCTGTCAAATGTGAAAGGAGTGAATGGGGCTAGTATTAGACTAAAGGATGAGACGCTGTCATTCGAAGACAAAATAGTATTTTTAGGTATTACTTTAGACTCGAAACTGCAATGGAATGCTCATATATCCACCCTTGCGGGAAAACTTAGTTCTGCAGCGTATGCAGTAAAGCGAATCCGACAACTTACAGACGTCGAGACGGCGGGACTGGTGTATTATAGTTATTTTCATAGTGTTATGAGCTATGGGATTTTGTTATGGGGAAAAGCGGCTGACATTCAGGCCGTCTTTGTACTACAAAAGCGGGCTATACGTTTTATTTATCAACTGGGTTCTCGGGTCTCTCTGAGAGATAAATTTAAAGAAATTAATATTCTTACTGTCGCGTCGCAGTATATCTTTGAAAATATCATGTATGCACGCAAAAACATACATCACTTCAGACATAACCATGACGTTCACAAGTTTAACACGCGAAATAAAGATAAACTCGTAGTCCCATGTCACCGTCTTCGTAAAGTTACCACATCGTTCGCAGGGAACTGTATACGCTTCTACAATAAGATACCTACTGATATTGTCAATATGCCGTTCAATAAATTTAAGTCTCGCATTAAGTGCTGCTTGCTGGGTAAGGCATATTATACTGTTAATGACTTCCTAAATGATAAAGACGTTTTTAAGTAGTGTGAGCTTACTGAAGTTAGGGTTATTTTTGTCTTTTGTAATTATAGCTGAGCACTGGGCAGCGCTTATTGCAAAATGCCTTTAAGCCAATGATGTACACTTTTAAAATTAAATTTACCTATTGTTTTTTTTGTAAAAAAAATATATATATTAATTCTTGTGTGCACAAGACATTTTAGAATTGAGAACACATTATGACGTTTCTCGCCGGACAGATACTTTTTTATTGTTATCTTTGTCCGGCAGCATGAGCATGTCATGCTCACTTAAAGGTCTTTGCTTACGGCGGCGTCGTTGATCGGGTCGCCACCTTCCCGAACACATGGTTGAGGGAGGCGATGGCTGAGATACGCGTCATACTCGTGAACGGGTGCTGTCTGTGGGGTCCGGTCTGTTCACGCTTGCAAGGACCTGTTTTTCCAATTTAGTTATTTTAATTATCGTTCCTGACGTAGAGACCTCGTCATGTTGTTCTCCTAATCATGATTTTTAACTTTATTTTATTGACTTTACATTTGTAAGGATTTTGTTTGTATTGCTTTTTTTTTAAATAATTATTTATTACTTTATTACCTTGTAATGTAACTTACTTTTAAGTATTATTGTACCTAATTAATAATTGAAAAAATGACCTTCTGTTGGAGTTTCTTGCGGCGCTTCTTCTCCGCAATGATGGTCTTGTCCGAAGCGCTAGTAGATTCACTCCATGTTACCGACGTGTAAAAGAGCCCTCATGTGGCCAATTTACTGAATAAATATTTTGATTTGATTTTTTTGATTTTTTTGTTAAAACCATCGACTTTGTAAGTAGCTGCACAACTTTGTACTTTGTCGCTTTAACACTTTTGACTGATTAGTGCTGCAGCTCAAACATAACGTTAAAGTAATAAAGTACTAAGGTGTGCTGCTACTTATAACGCCGTCCATACCTAAACGTAGGGCCATAGAAAATTGTAATTTTTGACGCGTTTTGAGACGAGAATCTCACTCAAGATCGGGTTTACTGCGCAAGATTAGTACATAATTAATTAGATTAATATCTGCTCGACTATCTTTATATTCTAATATCAAATTTATGAAGTGCAATTATTGAGAAATCATCACGATAATTAAATTATCATAAAATCATACCTACTTGAGTCAAACGTGTTTAAGATACCGACATTGTTTGATCATTTGAATCGAAACGTTTGATGACTCAATTAATATTCGGGCATCGTCTAATTAGTCACAATTTGTAAACGAGATTGATTGTGAACATACATTAATAGGGAATATGCATGTTTTTTTTTTACAGCTTCAATTGAAGCAGATTCATGTAACAAACAGATCACAAAAATCATTTTTTGAATAACTATAAAAATAACCAAGATATAAGCCAACAAAGATTTGTTCCTATCTCTTTCTAGAAAAACGGAATTTTACATGGAGTTTATATGGCCGCAGTGCACAATGACGTCACGGTGCACATCGGATCTCTCTGTCTAATTAGAAGTTTGAAATGCTTATAACTTCCGTATTTCTTGACCGATTTTAATTTTAATTTCCGTTTTGGTGATCTCTTTTACGGTATTTTCATATTTTGATGAGAAATGCGATTTTTAAAATCCATGCATATTCCCTATTATACCGCACGATATTTAACGCTCACGTGTCTAGTTGATCGAGTTAAAAAATACTTCAATTGAACGCACCGTTATCCCACGCGTTCGCGCGGGAAAAATCACCTGACATCTGTCAACCTGACAAACAAAATGGCCGCCATTAGCATTTTATTGAGCGGAACAATGCGACTCATAATTGCTTCGTTGCCGCGGTTTCAGCGTAGTTTTTTTCGGAAGTCGGCTGCTCGCCAGCACAGCACATACATAATTCATACAGTTACCGCATTACGGTTACTTTCACTCATTCTGTTTGCGGTTAGCACTGTGAGATGTTGCAGCAAATAAACTACGCTTTACAAAAATTCTTTGCCCTATGACGCGAGTTTGAATGCCGCTTCGCACGGTGACATTTTTCCTTCTATTATCTATGACTAATCCACAGACTAGATAATAATTGATGAGTTCATCTTTTAATTTATGGTTATTCTGTTGTGGTTAGTTTATTAACCATGTCTGAATAAATCAAGGACAGATGGCAGAACCGCAAGGTTTTTTATCGTCTCAGTTTGAGTTATATTTCAGAGTCGTCAAATTATTAATGATTGGTATTTTGGTATAATTTAGAACATTCATCAACATTATGTCTCAGTAACGGTTTATCTGGATTAACCTAACTGTATTCGGTTGCAATGGAAAGAAGATATTTTTTTCCTGTTAGCTCGATAATGTATTGCGATATACTTACAATACATAGATAATGCAAAACTGTCGAAATTTTTTCATACTCTGTGGTTCATATTGATTGCCTGCTTTGATTTAATACAGTTAGCCTATTGGTTACTCGGATTGACTATGAAGCGTCCAATATGCACGCACTAACGTTCAATAAATGTAATGCGCTTTTAGACGGCCTTCTTGCCGCGCACCTTATTTATGTATGTAGAATCAGCTTTCGGGGTCTGTGTTTCTGAACCAATATGACTTGGTGCTGGTTTCTCTGTGATTGCTCTGGTGTTGCGGGTGTTTATGGGTCGCGATGATCACTTACCATCAGGTGGCTCGCTTGCTCGCCTGCCTCTTTTGTCACATTAAAAAGTTGCGTGCCGTCCCTTTCTACCTGGCAAACTAGAAAGTGACAGAGGGTGTCCTGATAGGATTTTAGTGCTGTCTGTAGGTTTATGTTTCATTAAGAGCTTTCTTTTCAAGATTTACTGTAGTTATTGTTAAAATGAACTGTTCCGTGTTTTGTTTTTTTTGGTGTTCAATAAAGAGACTTTGTATTGTATTGTATTGTATTGTAAAGTTCACTAAACTTTCATTTCGCAATGTGGTACTTCCCCCGATTTTAAACGAAGTCTTATCTAACCTATTTAATAAGCCCATGTAACCTGTATAGTATGTAATTGCTAATGAGCAGAAATATGATTTTGCGAAATGATACGTTACTCAAAATATCGGAGGGGGTTTACGATCATAACCATAGACCATCCTGGGTTTCTGTCACCTTGAGATGCTATTACTTTTTTTTGGTGTAAGGTTAATACAAAAAGTTCCAATATTTTTCGTTAATAACCAAAATATATCCGTTAAATATTTATAAAAACGTGTGTTACGCGTCATCATACGATGATATTCATCATAACGTTTTAAATATTCATAAATTTTAAACATGGTCAACTAATACCAGCAAATGGAAGTCCTGGTCAGTTTTGTCACTGACCACAGAATGACGTCATCGTAAAATTCCGTCCATATGAGTCTATTGTAAACCTTGATCTACGTAATGTCTATTCAAAAATGGACGAAATAATCAGCGTAGGCGTTTACAAGAGCCGTGCATTAAATCTGATAAATACTTGATAATTGAAGAGAAAATACCTAGTGGTAGAAATACTAGGATAAGTTCGCCTTTGTACTTACCTAATTAATTTAAGTATTTTCTATTTTTCTTGCTTATCTACTATAAAGTGTTTATTACATACATAAGTATAGTGCTCTACTATTTCGTTAAGAGTCCATAGGAAGGCTTTTCGCCAAGAGATAGAGATGGGGCTAGATAGAGAAGATGAGATATAACTTTGTTTATTTTTTTATTTACTCTATATTTGTTACTAATACCCTACTTTTATAAGTGGTTGGTAATTCTGCAGCTCTGCCTACCCCACTCTGGGAATGAAGGCGTGAGTTTATGTATGTATGTATAAAATTTCTTGACAAAAGAGGGAATGACGTGGTGACGCATATAGAACTGCGCAATGTTCTGGCAAATACCAATGTGTAAAAATTGAATGATATTACCAATTTCACTAAAACCTGTGCACTATTTTTCCAAAAAAAACCCGGGCTTTACGTGGTCTTTTTTCGGGAAGCGCTGTTCTGTAATAATATAGGACCAATATTAGACACAAATACTTATATTCAACAAGTGTAATAAAAACCAAACATTCATACATACATACACTTGAAAAACATAACCCTCCTTTTGACACAGTCTTTAAATAGATAAGGGTTGATACGTATTATGCAGCAATCAATTTAGAGTCGTATTATGTTTGAATTAAGAGTCAAGTATTCATTATTGACGCTTTGTCAACTAAAAGTATCCATGGCTGGTAGTACTCAGAACTTTTCTAAATCCATCATTCATTTCTTCATTATTTTATTTCCTCAGTGAGATATGTTTCAGGAAACAACTGTATCTAAACTACTTTGTAAATTAGTTCATAAGTAAAGCATTGTTTGTTTCTGTTTTATCTCCAATAAAGTAAAAAAATAAAACTGCTGGTAAACATCTTAGCCTATTTGTGCAAAATGTGGTTACAGAATTATCAACAAGTTTTTAAAGTTGTTGGTAATTCTGTAGCTCTGCCTACCCCACTCTGGGAATGAAGGCGTGAATTTATGTATGTATACACCGTGTTTGTTTTGATTTACGATAACTTCGGCATATTACTAGGTACGTCCATAGAAACTAAGTGGTAGATTCGTTTTTTTTATATTGCAAAAAAAAAATTTTTTTCTCTATGGAGCAAAGTAACTAAATGAACTTTGCTCCAAAGAGAAAAAAAAAATTTAAACGAATCTACCACTTAGTTTCTATGGACGTACCTAGTAATATGCCGAAGTTATCGTAAATCAAAAAAAAACACGGTGTATAATATGTAAGTAAAAATATAAGTAAATAAATAAATTCTAGATCAACAGGAAAGCATTTTGAAACAGTTATTTTTAATTCGTGGGAATTTTATAGTTTTTGAGTGTTGTTGTTAACGTTTAATTTCGTCAGGCACCCGCCATTTCATAACGAACCGGCCGGCGGTGTCACAAGTAGCGTGGTAAGGCCGCGCCCAATTCTACCGTTTTAACTTTTAACACACTTGATTTTGACACAAACGGTATCGAGTTTTGTATTGAAACCTTGAAACCATAGAGCATGGAGATATATGTTTTGAGTTAAAAGTCTTTGTTGTACGACAATCTTTAAAAAAAAATGAAGTCATCTTTAGCTGTGGTTAATATGTTAATGTCAGGTTCTTGAGTGGCGTCCGCGGACCGGGAGACGAGCTGTAGGTAGGCCTCCAACAAGATGGAGTGACGACTTTGTAAGGATCGCGGGAAAGCGGTGGTTGCGAAAAGCACAAGACCGGTCTGAGTGGAGAGCCTTGGGGGAGGCCTATGTCCAGCAGTGGACGTATTTCAGCCGACATGATGATGATGAATGTAACGAGAACAAAATGTCATACAATTGAGCTGAGTGACCAATGAAGATAAACAGAGAGAAACTGTCTCTGTCATGCACATGAGATTCTTATGTAAAATCTAAATTTAACTCTTTCTACATTTTCTCACTTCTGTCTATAATGGGCAGTTAAGTGTGTGGCTGTTTGTACAATACACATATTTTACTCCAGTCAAGAGATTTTGTTTAAGAAATATTTAATTCCTCTTTTATTTCGGAAGTTCTTGGGCAATGGCATTAGATTGTTGTTAATCTCATATCATTTATTCAGTTTATTTTTAAACTAGCTGTTCCCGTGCTCGCTTCCTTGGAAAATATCACACTCACTAATAACGTGGCTTTCTATTGGTAAAATAATTCCCAAAATCCGTTCAGTAGATCTAGAGATTACCCCTTACAACGTCACAAACATTACCCCTTTATAAAATAGATAATAATTACTATCACTAGTTTAAACAAATTCATGTCTAATGTTCATCTTTCCAAGCTCCCCTAAAAACATCAAGTATATTAGATCGTCTTAAAAAAAGTACTGTTAACTAAATTGTACAGTAATACGAAAATAAATTCCAATTCAATAAAAAAATCATGGGCGAAATTGGAATGATCCTTTTTTTAGCCCGCTTAAACAGGTCGATCTTGTTCGACTTATTATAATATTAATTAAATATGTTTCCTAAAACGAGACGAGAACTTTGACCTCAACTAAATCATTATTTTCTATGTAGTTAACATTATTGGATGACGTATATATATGTATCTACGTATCAAGTGGAAAGAAGTTGGTCTCTGTCTACCCCTCTGGGAAACAGGCGTTATTTAATGTATGTATGTATGTCTGTACTCATAAGTCTTAATGCGTAATTTCCTCCTGAACTCGTAGCTCAAGAATATTACTTTATATTGTTTTTTCCGAAGAGTGACAAAATTTTATGGAATTGACGTAGGCACTCGACGCGATTGTCTGACAGCTTATGTCAATCCTAAATATTTTGTAACGATAGCGAACGCCGAATGTATCTACATGTCAAGGGTCTCAGATCAGTTGATACGGGCTTAAGATTGAATTACTTCATCATCATCATCATGTCAGCCGAAAGACGTCCACTGCTAGACATAGGCCTCCCCCAAGGCTCTCCACTCAGACCGGTCTTGTGCTTTTCGCATCCACCGAATTACTTAATGCTAGTTATTTCACCACCTGTTCTACTCCCACAGCGAAACTGAGAATCTTAACAAATAAAACAAAGCCGCTTTCGGCGTCTGTCTGTCTTCCTGTCTGTCTGTATATCCACTAATTCCACTTAAACGAAAAAACCGCGCAAGGGCATGTCTGACCATGCTCAGTGTAGGGTTCCGAAGACGTTACTTCACAAAAACTATCTAATCTAAAAAAAAAATCATTTCTCTATTTAAAGTCTATTTATTCTATTCTAGTCTTTCGTAGAGGCGACTAAGGGAATAGTTATGTTATGTTGTTATGTTATGACTGACTGTGTAGTTGGTATGTCTCTACCGTAACTACTTCACCCGGGCACGGGTAGCGATGCCCTTAGCGGGGGGCATGCTGAACCCTAAGTTAGAGGTGCGGTGGTGGTCGCACCTCTGGAGGGGTGCCTCCGTCGGGAGTCAGGCCGGTCGAGCGCAGCTCGGCCGGCTGAGTGTCTTGAAGGACTTCGTTTTCTTCGGTTGCTTCCAAGTGTTCGGTTTCTTCGGTTGCTTGAGTGTGTTCGGTTTCTTCGGTTTCTTCGATCTTCTCGATCCCTGCAGTGATGCTATGAGGCTCAGGTCCGGATCTGGGGGGGCGGCCGCGACGTCCCTGGCGCCGAAGCTTCTTGCGGTCTTCAGTGCCCTCATCCACTGCGAGTTGGATGGGATCGGTGGGGACTAAGGGAATAAAGGCTTGTAGTACTGTTAGGCGATGGGCTTGCCACCTGTCACTAATACACTGGGAAACATCTTAGCCTACTTGTGCAAAATGTGGTAACAGAATTATCAAGAAGTTTTAAGACATTGGTAATTCTTTAGCTCTGCCTAACCCACTCTGGGAATAAGGGTGTATGTATGTATGTAGTCTTAGGTGATTTTAGTGGTTATAAACAATTTAGTCGCCTTTAGTTCAAGAATTAATCAAGTCTACTTAGTCGTGATAGTTTTTCATTTAAATTCGTTATATGCGCTTTCATTGAACATTTTTTACTGATTTTTAGTATTTGTATTGTTTTCAAGATTTTATTTTACCACTTCGTTGGCGTGACTAATATGTATATTCATGCCAAATTACAGCGTTCTAGTACTAAACTATAAGGGTTCCTAGTTTGACTACGGAACTCTAAAAACGGATTGATGCGGTTTTCACTGTCGTCTATCAGTTAGATAATTTTACATGGAAGGTTTTTATGTGTATGTGGGTGTTACGAATAACTCGCGGTCTATAGGGCAGGTCGTTAGTACTATTATTTAAATAAAGACTTCAGTTTTTTTTTTGCCGAAATGCTACATTCTATGAAACATTTGTCTGTGTTGAGGTCGCCATAAATTTTACATTGACATCAACTCAGTCGAAACACTATCATTATTGCAATTTAGTTTCGAATATTCATTCACTTTGCTCAACCGCGGAAAGTGCGCAAGAGTTGTGTGAAAATTCTTACAAGCGGAAATGTCAAGTTATTACCGCTAATGGTCCATTTTCGATAAATAATAAGGTATATTGACTGTTTATACAGGTTTACTGACAATTTAGAAAGAGTAGACCGTAAAAACAGCACCAATTTTTTTTGTAAGTTTTATACTTTTATGTAATAATTATAAGTCGTGATACGATGCGCAAACGCATCCGGCAAATGTGAGAAATAAATGAATGAATGAATGATATTTATTTTCCAAAGTAAGTAACAGTAAAACTACATTGCATATTGTGTACAAGAAATTACATGGAAATCGTCAAAAATATACACAAATTTTAACATAACCAAAAATAAAAATAAGAAGTCGGGATAACAATATAGTAACGATAATAGTACTGTTAGGCGATGGGCTTGCAACCTGTCACTTGCACTGGTAAACATCTTAGCCAAATTGTGTAAAATGTGGTTGCAGAATTATCAACTAGTTTTTAGAGGTGTATGTATATGTAATATATCTCTGTGCCAAATTTTATCCATATCCGTCCTGTCGATCTGACGTGACTGAGTAACAAATGTCCAAAATTTCACATTTATAACATTAGTAAATTCTTGAGATTGCTAAAGTATCGAACCCAAGCCCTAAGAACAAGCATCGGTGTATAAGGGTGTGTCCCCTTGGACTTAATTTTTGATGAGCTAACATTACTTAAACCAAACTGGTTGCGAACCAGGTCGCGTGAGCCCGGTTAACATGCATTCTCGCTTTGGCAACGGGTCACGTCAATTATGACTAACCGTCAAAAAACTGACCGATGACCGTACTAATCGGTGAATGGTGTAAAGGTCATATTATTATCGCACCGTTCTCTCAGACGTTCGTTTCCGGTTGATGTTAAGGTTTTTTATCTATCCCCAAAGTCTTTGTCAAGACGAATTTAGAAATAATACTTTGAATCAACGTCATTTTAAATGGTTCAGTTTTTTTTTTCATAAACCGTGTTCATTCATTCAGCATATTTTATTATATTCAAATAAAATCCAATGGTACTTTATTTTTTATTGGTTGATTTTAAAGACTCACTTAGGCGACTGTACATTTATATACATACATATAGACATATCTTTGTTGGGAAGTTAGGAAAAAATTGGTACCAGATCCAGTTTTCATTCATTCATTGATTTAAGTAGGTGATACCAAAACGGAAGGTGTGAAAGGTGGATAATTTAAAAATGCCTCGGCTTGAAGCGTTTTTGCAAGATTGTGACACTTTATTGATAGCCGTATTTGGGTCAATTCAACATGGACGAAAACTGTGAATATCGCTCGAGAAAATTTGAAATAAAAAATGTAATTATTATGGTAGCAATTTGTCTGACTGTCTGTCCGTCATTGTGGTCAATAAAGCGTACGTATTAAGTTGCAATTTGTATAAATTGCAGAGTTCTCTTGGACGTGTCAATAATTCAAGCTTTAATGTCAATATTAACTCTATATTAATATACCGTAGATCTATAAAAGTTAAATTTAGCAAAAAAAGCATGGTCTGACAGCGGAGGGCAAGGAATTATCTAAAAATTTAAAATTGCCAGTTACCTCACTTTTTTTGCGATTAAGTACCATCTTTAGCAGCTGTATTGATTGTGTAGAACTATGTATGGGAGAACATTTTCCAATGCAAAGTAAAGTTGGTCTTTCAATCCGATTTACTTTCTTTTTATTATAGTCATATTTGAAGCTTCTTATGTTGAAGTATAGAAAACAAACAAAAATCTTTCATACTCTTTGTTCCCGGGATAGATGAACTATGTCTAGGCGCGCTGTCTCGAGGCGAATATAAACCTTATTTTTTTAATAATAAGGTTTATATTGCTACAGGAGTTTTATCAGAGATACTGCCTATTGGCTTAGGAGGGCAGAATAGTGACCTAATTCAAAATTAAAGTCATAAATTTATTATTATAGAGACCTAACTCGAAATTTAATATCTGAATTAGGTCACTATTGTTCTAAAGGTGACACATATCTGAGAACTCGACCAAGAAAAAAATAATGTAATGCCACAAGTAATAACACGGAATATCGTTGGTGGTTTTGCAAGACCGCGTAACTAACAAATTAAATAAGGTGGGAAATAAACCTTCGCAATTAAGACGGTAAGGTTTATTTTGCAACTTAATTAATTTGTTAGCTACGCGAGATTGCAGTACCAACGGTTTGGCAGTTAGTGAACGAGATGAATATTAAACCGTCAAATGGTTTACTCACCCAATGCACCAGCCAGCGGTGACAATCGCAGCAGAGCCTTTTTTGAATATCTATCAAATTACACTTCTGTGAGTGACTGGCAGACTATGTAAAGCCAAAACTCTTGATTTTTTAAAATTTGGAGGGAACAATTACCCTAGGAGGCATTGAGAAGATTTGGATAAGGACCAAAAAGTTGGACCATAGTTAAGCGCAGTTAACCAAACAAACAACGAAGTCGAAAAAAGTTCCGTTGTGCAACGAAAAGCATCCCTATGTATGGGCGCTAATGGTGCGTTCCTATATTTAAAACCGTTGGTAGAGTTGTAACGTCTCGTTAAAATCTGACACATTTTGTATGTAGCAAATGTCATAACGCTACTGCCCGTAATTAAAACGATTCGTTTCTCGAACATAGGAACCGGGCATAACTCAATCAATTAAGTTTCATAGAATATTTAATTGATTGAGTTGGCGTGACAAAATTTTTGGTCCTTACCCAATTTTTTTTTATTTGTCGGTAAGACATGGGGATTAGCGGGAAATTTATGTTACTCCGCCCTACAGTAATATTATTAAGCTCTAGTGTCTGTTTGTCTATTATTATTTTACGATTAACCGCAGAACTGGTTTTGATGAAGTTTGGCGATAGCTTGAACCCCAACGTAGGACAGCAAATTAGCTATAAAAGAGTTATTTGCGGACTGAGTCTTATGCAAAAACTAAACTATTCATAAAATAAAGCCATCAAGGCTGTCGTGTAAATCACATTTTTCCTCCGTCTATAATGTATTCGTTACTTTTTCCCCGAACTTCAGCATAATAAAAATCATAAACTTGTCAGATCGTAAATCTCATAATGACGACACGTCCGTCATTAATTCGCGATTCAATCAACTCCTGCGCATTTTAAACGAATCTTGTCGATTTTTTGTCGATGTCGTTGGTTATTTGTATAGAAGGTTATAAATTTGTTACCTTATTGTTATTTCTAAAGCCAAGAAGTTGTATTGGCGTATGAAAATCAGGGTGTTTGGTACTGAAATTAGAACACTATGTTTTTTCCTTGTAGAACGAAAAATGAAATTACGCACGGCAATGTAGAAAAAAAAAAAGTTGACCACGCGATAGCCTGGTTGGTGGTGACCCTACGAAGCCCCGTGATTGATTCCTGGTGTGGGCAAACAATTGCGTGATGAGCGCGAATATTAATTCATTTTTCTATGTATTGAATGTATTTCTATTGTGGTCTAGTACCCATATAGTAGAAACCTAGAGCATAGTCTGGGACTAGGTCAATTCGTGTGAGATTGTCCCCTAATATTTTATATTATTTATTAGGTAACGTTTCATTGGCTAGCTGTCTGTACATGTAAAATTCTTCCGTGACGACTCACTGGCACACAATGCCGCAGGACCTAGGGACTTGAAATTTTGCAGTGAATATTCCTTGGGTACCGTAGGGTACCCTTGGGTGCATTAAGACTATTTTTTGAAAATCGACCTCGATCTGAAATAAAAAGAGCAGCGGGATACACAAACCAAGTCACGAGCTTCCTCTAATATACGTATACCTATTAGTGATAACAATAATGATATCTAAAGCGAGATTTAGAGACTGCGGTCTAGCTTTAAAGTTTAGAAAAAGACAGCAAAATACTGCTTCTTGCTCTAGAACTGAACTTAAAATAAGACAGCAATCAACCTCTGCAAAAAATGAAATAAATATCAGGGGACAATCTCACAGAAATTGACCTAGTCCCAAACTAAGCTCTAGGCTTGCACTATTGGTACTAGGCAACGATAAACTTACTTAAATATATAGATAAATACATACTTAGATACATAGAAAACACCCAAGCCTCAGGAACATATACTCGCGCTCATCACACAAATATTTGCCCGTACTTGGGATCGAACCTGGGACCGCTAGCGTCGTAGGCACGGTCACTAACAACTACGCCAGCGCGTCGTCAAAAATCAACTCTACACACTTATTGCAACACTGTTGATATTCTATTTGTTTCCGGGGAAAATCCTCATGTCATGTTCATAACCGCAACATCCTTATGCAAATTCTAAATATATATTTTAATGGCCTCATAAACTTATTCGCGAAATGTTTGGACCATTCATACATGTTTTTGTGAGGTACCCTTGCTTGTCGCCGTTTGAATTTATAATTAGTATAAAAATTCTTTAGTACCGTTTGGTAACCAAACTTTCGTAACCACCTACAGAATTAAATTAAATTAAACGCTAGTTACGAAATTTTGGTTACCAAACGGTACTAAAGGATACAAATAATATATGTTTTATCGTGTTTATTGGTGAATACTCATGCATACCTCAAAAGTGGAATAGCTTAGGTATTTACGTCCAATCATAACTGAAGAGATAGTTATCAAGTAAGTACAGTCAACCCCTTTAATTGACAACAGGATTTTTCAAAAATATTTTTTCGTATAAACCGTGCTTAAAGAGGCTTGTCTCAAAAACATACTTATTTAAGTAAAAAAAAAATAGATTATTATTTAGTAAGATAAAAACATTGGATATTGTCAATGTTGGCTGCACACGCTTTGGACTTGTGGTCGGAATGACATCATTTTGTTCTTATCAGCGTTTTGTTTTTTTAAGTCTAGCACTAGATATGACGTAGAAAAGACCATGTGGCGTTGAAGCTCTTTAACTTTTTTTTTCTTTTTTCTTACGCTCTACCATGGAAGCATGTCTTAGTGACAACGTAAAATTAATCAGGGGGTTTCTCTGACAGGGTCGAACGCTTTTTTCGCAGACTGGATTTCTTATCGAAATCAGTCTGTGAATGCTGATTGACATAACAAAAAAATATCGATGGCGTCTTAAGGTCATTATCGCATGGCGGCCACAACCAGAATTATGTTGCTATTTTCATTTGCATACTTCAAATAAAAATATATTTTGACAAAAAAACTTGGAGCGATCACTAGTATATGGGAAAAGCATCGACAATTGAGTTTATCGATACAGGCGATCTCTAGCTGACATTTAATTTTGCCCCGTATATTACAAGGTCTGGACTAAGTCTCGTACCCTTGCTTTTTAACTTTCCACAGTGTATAAATATTTACTTGTAAACGTATGTAGTTTACAAACACTTCTAAACGAATGTGACCCAGATTCCAAGTAAATTGAGTTCGAATTCTCGTACTCAATATAATGTTGCTTACGAACAGTATCCTTACCATGAGTTACAATGACCGTACTCGCTTGCGAGTCTAATGCTCTGTCCCTCGCAGACCTCGCAGTATTCTTAAAGAGTGCGAGGGACAGAGCATTCAACTCGCTAGTGAGTACGGTAATTACAACTCATGGTAGGGGTACTGGTAACTGAATTAGATAATAACTTACATAATCCGAATACCAGCTACGGCATTTAACTGGTTTTTAGTTATTAGCATATTAATAACTTGCTAATTAACTAATATTTTACGGGCCCTGTTGACTGACAGATCTACTTCAAAAGGTCACATTCTTTCTCTGCAAGTTATCTTTGATCGACAGTTTGGTATTTTGTTTAAATTAACATAGTAAACGGTATGTTTATTCTAGTTCATTTTGGTTTTTGCTATTATTGGGGTATTCCCGTGTGGTTGCTTTGTTAGAATAGTGCCACTCCGTGTCTTCCCGTGGATGTCGTAAGAGGCGACTAAGGGAATACAGGCTTGTAGTACTGTTAGGTCATGGGCTTGCAACCTGTCACTAATACACTGGTAAACATCTTGGCTTAATTGTGCGAAATGTGATATCAGAATTATCAGAGTGGTTGGTGATTCTGTAGCTCTGCCAAACCCACTCTGGGAATAAAGCCGTGAGTTTCTGTATGTATTTATAGAGTATCCAATTCGTAAAGACGTGCCTCAAGAGTTAGTTTTGGGAAACTCTCCAAAAGTTTCTTTAGTCTATGTCAATAATTAAAAAAATAGTAGAACAAGTACCTCGTTACAACAAGTTGTCCAGCTTGTGATAGTTGACAATATTTAATGTTTGACCTGCAGCAAAAAATATCCGGAAACATATTCATATTAATTAAAACAATAGTTTGGCAAATCTTTTGCCTATATAGACAAAAATAACTCAACCGCAATTTGACGTAATTTTGCTGATTGAGGCCTGCCAAATGTCAATGTCAAGTGTGAGCTGTCTGTCCTGTCAACGATTCGACGAAATGACGCCATTTTTTAAATACGCCCTTTGGAGGCCATTTGCAACGTTAAAAGATGGCGGACGTGTAATTTGTTTTAGACTTTAATTTTTGGGTAATTAGGTGTTCAAAGTTCTTTTCTGATAGTGATTTGTACTTTTTATGCCTTAGTGTCGCACAGTGATTGAAGACTTGGACTTATTTCGTGTATCTGGCATCTTTCTTCTCGTTTCAAGTGGACTCGCAGTGGTGCAGAGGTTAAAACTATCTTGACCTCTGACCTACAAATCACCGTACAACGTTGCCCCCAATCTTCCTAGAGAAGATTGGATTGTGTTTTATACTCATATAAACCTTGACACTGGCGAAATCACTTCACGTGGAAGCCATATCCCTGCGGTAGTAGCTGTTCAAGTCGCCGCGGGGGCAAAAAAAATAAAAAAAATACGCCCTTCTAGACCCGTTAGAAAATGTTGTGTTCAAGTCATAAGTTTTTTTTTTTTATGGCATAGGAAGGCAATCGAGCACACAGGCCACCTGATGGTATTAAGTGGAAACTGTGACCCATAGACATTCGCATTCACAAGACTGCAAATGCACTGCCAACCCTGAGGACTAAGATGGAATACCTCTATGCCAGTCATTTCACCGGCTGTCTTATCCCCAAACCGGAACACAACAATGCGAACACTGCTATTTGGCGGTAGTTCAATGGATAAGATGGTGGTACCAACCAGGACGGACGCTGCACAAGGTCCTCCCACAAAAAAAAAACCGGCAGACGTCACATTTGAAATTGCATTGCTAATGATATCTGGATCCTAAGGTGTTCTTCGTTCGTTGGATATGATTACTTAATTTAAAAAAAAACTCTAACCGTACCTTCGGTAAAAATAGTTTGGATTGGCGACGAAGAGAAATAAAATATTTGTTGTTGTATCATTAGTTTGCCATTTCTATAGATAGAGCCCATTTGCCATGATGTGGCTTGCCATGTGTCCGTTTGCCTGAACCCAAGCCATAAAAAAAAAACAAAATGAAAATTCCAACAACCAACATTTCCTCATACTCAGGAGTCACAATTTCGCGAACTGTCACATCTATATTCTGCTAATATTAATTAATCAATTGATTAATGAAAGCCGGGTCCAACCTCGAACCCTGGCTTCCGTCTCGCTCTGCCGGTGCCCTCGGTTGAAGGTTGAGGGAAAGGGATCGAGATAGCCGATCTGGCTGATCTGATGTCCTTTGGATGTATGTCAGTTTGTAAACTCGAAGACTTGTTACTTTTTTTTATTAAACACTGTGTTTTGGCCTACGACTTAAACGTAGAAGTCTTTCAACGCAAGTCCATAAAAAAAAAATTTTTTTCGTGTTCAAAATAGCGTCTGACACACTTCCAACTTCTAATCGTTTCTCTGCAAAAACAAAGTTTATTCATTATTTTTACTTTTAAAATGTATTTGAATAATTTAATATCATGCAAGAAGGTTTATGCTATACCGGGATGCACCGTTGCTGTGTGAAAGGACAAGCCAACAAACCACAAGCACATTTATAAATTTACAATACGTAGGTACCTACTTTAAATTAAAACTAAAATTTAAATTGAATTTACTGTTATTGATATACTTAAAAAAAACAGAGGACAATGTCACACCAATTGACCTAGTCCCAAACTAAGCTCTAGGCTTGTACTATGGGTACTAGACAACGACATAAATACTTATATAGAGAAATATATACTTAAATACATAGAAAACAAACATGACTCAGGAACAAATATTCGCGCTCATCACACATAATATCTGCCCTCACCGCTAGCTTCGTAGGCACGGCCACTACCAACTCGGCCAGCCAGCGCGTCGACAACTTAGTTAGTATAGTATAGAGATTCGCCATGTGTTTGGAGTTAAATGACTTCAGGGTCGAAAGATGGTTAATCTAATATTATCTTAATAATGGTGGTAGTACGTGAAGGGTCCATCAAGATCGCTTCGACCATCTTACCTTTAACTTACCATTATCTTGCTTGTTGCTTAAGCAATGTTCGTATTGATCAGTTCCTGTATAATGTTGGTAAGCTTGGAATGATCTTATTTCAGTCCTCAGGGTTCACCACGCATTTGACGACGCGTTGGTCTAGTTGGTAGTGACCCTGCCTACGAAGCTAGCGGTCCTGGGTTCAAATCCCGGTAAGGGCATAATATTAGTGTGATGAGCGCGAATATTTGTTCCTGAGTCATGGATGTTTTCTATGTATGTAAGTATATGTTTCTCTATATAAGTATTTATATCGTTGTCTAGTACAGTCAGCATCATATAGTACGTAGCAGTCAAGATCACCAAATAGTTGGAAACATCCAGAATACTCATTAACATCGACGCAGCCTAAGTAATCAAATTGTTCAGGTCATCCACAGTGCTCCAGGGACCGGAACCGCTTAGCGCGAAAGGGGTTTCCAATATGCTTTTTGATAGACTTGTTGTTACAAACCCCAAGGATGCGCTAAGCTTATCGTCGGCTTAGCTCAAAGAAAGGCCAACCAAACGATACGGTTAATTCGACTAAGCGCTAAGCCTATCCCAATACCCTATTGTCTGTTACCTTATTCAAGCTTATTCGACCGGTTTCAAGCTGGTTTAACCTCTATGCGCAAGGGTTTAGACTTATTATTGAATTACCTAACAATTGATAGGGTGGGGGAGGGAGTAGCCGCTTAAGCGAGACGGCTAGAATTCGCCCGAACGCGCAAAAAAGAGAGAGGCGATCAATGGGGTAATACCCAGTCAATGCTAAGCGCTTAAATATTAAACTACCGAAACCCTTATGAACCGGGTAAGCTTTATTGATGAGGTTAACTACATCCAAGGGGTTCGCCCTAACGTTAAGGTGACTCAATCATAGCTAAGCACATCGATTGGCTTACCGAATGATAGGCTAAGCCTATTGATAAGGTTAATCAAATGAAGGGGTTTTCCGGTCCCTGCAGTGCTCAAATATTCCGGAGCACACACAACGGCAAATACTTGATTACATTCAAGACACCGCTCGTACCGTCACAACCACACCGCCGCTGGTATCGCAGCATCCGAAGTAACCAAAAGTACGGAACACAACAGATTAGGAAAATGGACTTAATTACGTGTCGTATACGGTTCAATGGTCAAATCCTCTTTCAATATAATCCGAGCAGTAAGTTATCTGAACGGTAATAAAAACTATTTTTTAATTTAAATACTGGCAAAATTCAAGCTATATTTAAAAAGAAAATCCTTACAGACTGACGTAGGTAATCAATTTCAATTTGAGTAACATAATTCATTAAACCAAGATAAAATAAAATAAAATCTTATGCTATTTGAAATAAAGCTCACTTTTCTATTGTGTTCCGTACTTTTGGTTACTTCGGATGCTACGATACCAGCGGCGGTGTGGTTGTGACGGTACGAGCGGTGTCTTGAATGTTATCAAGTATTTGCCGTTGTGTGTGCTCCGGAATATTTGAGCACTGTGGATGACCTGAACAATTTGATTAGGTACTTAGGCTGCGTCGATGTTAATGAGTATTCTGGATGTTTCCAACTATTTGGTGATCTTGACTGCTACTTACTATATGATGCTGACTGTACCCACAGTACAAGCCTAGAGCTTAATTTGGGACTATGTCAATTGGAGTGACATTGTCCCCTGATATTTATTTATTTATTATTTGTGGCCTGTTACCATCAGGTCTACATACATACATTCATATCTAACACAGCATCTAGTCGTGCTTTCTATCAGTCTACCGATGATCCCGTCTGACTTCTTGATAACTTCGTACTCTATTAAAAAAAACAAATCGATATAGTCGATCATGCGCCGGTTAAAAGTTCGTCAACCATAGGGGGTCTATCACCATTCTCTAGAATAAAAACAAAACAGGCCAGCGCATCTTGCCCGATAGGTAATTCCTCTCTATGCAGTCTAAAACAAAAGAGACGCACTAAGCGATGAGCGAGAAAATATAACTTTCGTCATCGTCAGCTTACAGTCCTACACATATTCTTTGATTTTAATAATCGTTATGTACATTGACCAAGGCGTACTTACTTACAATCTAAGTAATACCCATGAATGTCACACGCTGCTAAACCAATTTTAAGCTAACCGATACAGTTAAGTTACGCAAAGCAATTTGGCGGGACCTTCGCGTCGATCTTGGACTGGATAAGCGGCTGAATCACGGCGACGCGGCGGCCATGTTGATAAAGCCTTTGAAATTACCGCTTTAGTGTTGAAGTGGCTGTTGGCACGTGATCGAATAACACTGGGGTATTATTCTATTGAACAAGTCACTTTGTAATTCGAACTACTACAACTATACTCGCGTCATTTTAATAGGCCAGTTTTGACAGCTGTCAGAAACTGTACAAAATATTGTGTTGAAGCATGTTTTTGGTTATATCTTGGACTTAACAGAAGCGCGTGGACCTAACCCCGTGTGCTTCTGTTTATTGCACTAGAGAAAACACTATTTTACTGAACCATCGTCCTTGCGTTGCTCTAATTAGTCCATGGGATGGTCTATAAATTACTCGACATTGGCAAAATGCACCATAGCAGGAGTATTTCCATTTATTGAGATTAGAATTAGAGGTTATATTTTGTGCTTCGGTGACAGCTGTCAACATCGGGCCTTTTAGAACGACGCGAGTGTAACTTTATCCCGCGCGGGGTCATAGGTCGTAAGACAGAGTTAAGTACCACTTTAGGAGAGATAGGCACATTGTCGGCAAAATGTGAAACTAAATTAAAAATAATAAAATATCGACAAATTGAAAAGTGAAATATGATTAAAAGATAACAATGTTAAAATCATCCCGAGAGCTGCGTAGGAATTTCATTACAGACAATTTCGTTGTGATTTTGCTAAATAAATTGTTGGTCATATTAAACAAGATATGTTTTTTTGAAGTTATTTTTGTAAAGTTAAAGACATAATTAATCAACAACATTTTGATTACAAACTGCTACAGGACCAATATTCTAGGCGGCAGTAAAAACCATATCGTCTTTGACATGCTATCGTATTATCAACGTTATGATAGCTCTTATTCTTGACAGTATCTAATGGAGCCTGAGTTAAAAAGCATACCATAACAGGTCAAAGACGGTATAGATTTTACCGCCTAGAACAGAGGCCTAGATTTATACATTTTAATACGTTAATTGGGTCAATAAACTTTTCTTTGTAGCTGGTTGCCATGGTGACGTCTCCTGGGTCACTCTTTAAAACTATAATTTCAAAGGATATAAGTCCATTAAAAAACTGTTTTATTGGCAATTACACACCCATTCTTTTATGGCCTTTGTCCTGAGTGTGCTGGAAGTATATGTATATTATAACATTTTTTCTAAGAAACTCTATCACTGTTGTCTCCTGGCTTACGGGACAGAATAACAACAAAAAAAAGTTGATCCACCCAATTAATAATTACTAAGTACAGGATGCCTCATAATTTGTCGTTCTAATTTCTTTCATAAGACCTTCACTGTTAATTACTACCAATGTCATATAACTGTAATCTCGTCAAGCAACATATCTCGTTAAGCGACATTGCAATTATACTAGGATCGCCCCCTCACGTTCTATATAAGCGCATATCGAAAGTTGCCCGTGAGGTTTCACAGGACGTACAGTAGTCGCGTGACTACTGTATTTACACGCTCTTAAGGCTATTACAATAGAGTCGTGTTTATGTTAGATATGTGTCACCGGGTGTACATCACTTGCGCTGGCGTCTAATGGAGAAAATCTGCAATTGACTTCTGGTACGCGATTATAATCACGTTTGTACCTTTGTAAGTAGTTGTTAAATTTTTATGCGCCTTGTGCTGCTGATAAAGTGTATAATTAAAACGATTTTTACCGTTTAGGGTTTAGGGTTCCGAAGCCGTTACTACAAACAAATTAGACCTCGCGACCAACTTAACTTTGCCGTTAGAAAACTGTTATCCCCATACATCGACATAGGTCGCAGTCAGTTTACCAACACTGCAGATAAGTTTTCGATTACATTTAAACCGTTTGTAACTCAAGAACCACTGAAGTCTACTTAGTAGTGATAGCTTTCCAGGTAGTTAGAGGATTATGTATTCGACCTGTATGTATAATAATATGTCGCACCTTTAGAATTATAGTGACCTAATTCAACATTTTAGCTTTCGACTTTGAGACATATATTTATTACCATAGAGACCTAACTCTAAATCCAAGATTTTTGAATTAGGTCACTATAATTCTAAAGGTACGATGTATATGTAGCTATGTCCGTTGCTATGTCCCCTCGTAACTACTTAACAGCTCAACAGATTTTGATAAATGATACGTCATTAGATTCGTCTTGATGGCGCGTGTCTATCAAATAATCAAAATGGCGGATTTCTTAAGGTTTTTTTTTACATATATTGACGTCAATATCCAAATGCAGACGGGTTTTTAAAGCTGGCTTTTAATTTTATTATTTCAAGTAATAGCCTTGATCTTTGGATCCTTACTTTCATCACTTAGTCATCTGAGTATTTGCAGAGAGATCCACAAAGGGGCGAGGACCTTAGGGTTCGGGGGGGTTATTGATCCCCGCGCATGCGCAAACGTGCGCGTCCTTCTGTATGTTTGTACACTGGGAATTTCTTTGTTGTTAAGGATAAACAGTGTAAAATATTGACTGTTTTAGTGTTTACACTCGAAATATTTTTTTTGTTGATTTTTGCTAGAGCCTTACACCAAGGAAAACAGTTTTCTCCTATCTATCAATCAATCTCAATTTACATGAGCAGTCTAGTTTTCCATTATTGTAGCAGTAACAACATGATAAGTTGATAAGTAAGTATAGGGGTATAAACCAAAATAAATGTCTGGTTAAAGAAGATTTTCTCACAGTAACATAACTGTCGGTTAACGTCAAACACATACATTTTTGTAACGGAATTGTAAGTTAGACATCATTCAAGTGACATTGAAATAGCGTCTTTATGTACATTTATTATGGTTTTTACCCATAGGCGAAATACATTTCTGTAACATATCTAGCATTAGCAAGTCTAGTCAAATAGACCGAGTTGAGTTCCTGTTCCCTAAACTAGGTAAACCTGTCTTATACATTATGTATTATACGACGCGGCAGCCTAGTCGGTAGTGACCCTGCCACCGAAGCTAGCGGTCGCGGGTTCGATCCCCGGTACGAGAAAATAATTGTGTGATGAGTACGAGTAGTTGTTCCTGCCTGAGTCTTGAGTGTTTTCTATGTATTTAAGTATGTATTTATCTATATAAGTAAGTTTACGAGAAACTTGTTGATAATTCTGTAACCACATTTTGCACATTAATGCTCAGATGTTTACCAGCGTATTAGTGACAGGTTGCAAGCCCATCGCCTAACAGTACTACAAGCCTTTATTCCCTTATTCACCTATTACGACATCCACGGGAAGACATGGAGTGGTACTATTCTAACCCGGCAACCACACGTTTACACTAATGTTTACGTTATTAATAAATAACCTATTAAAGGAAATATGATACCTGATTGGTTTTTAATTGAAATTATGAAGGTCATATTATTATTATTATAGGTCTTAGTCCTCAGGGTTGGCAACGCATTTGCAGTCTTAGGATTGCATTGCAGTCTTGTGAATGCGAATGTCTATTGGTCACAGTTTCCACTTACCATCAGGTGGCCTGTGTGCTCGTTTGTCTTCTCTATGCCATAAAAAAAAAAAAAAAAAAAAATACAAAGTAAAGTAACGTTTCCACATTTTTTACAAATATTGGTTCAATTTGTCTAATTTTCTGTCCGTGTGTGTTTCTTTCTTACATTAAAGTAATCTAAATATATAAAAGACCTCACTGACATATCAACGCACAGCCCAAACCGCTCTAGGCCTCTCTGGGACTTGAAATTTGGATGGAGTATACCCCGGGGGACCCTAGTGGTGCACTAAGAAACTAATTTCCGAAAGACAGCCTCCGACGGGAATAAATTGGGGGGAAAGACGCGGGCTTCCACTAGTCCTTATATGTATGAAACTGAATCGGTTCCGTACAAAAAAAAACGGAACCCGTATATGATCACTCGTGCGTCTGTCTGTCTGTCCGTCTGTCACAGCCAATTTGCTCCAAAACTACTGGACCGATTGAGTTGAAATTTGGTACACATAATATGTAAATTGATGACCCAAACACAGATGTGCAGTTTTTTTTACATACATACATACCTTCACGCCTTTATTCCCAGAGTGGGGTAGGCAGAGCTACAGAATTACCAACAACTCCAAAAACTTGTTGATAACTCTGTAACCACAATTTGCACAATTAGGCTAAGATGTTTAGCAGTGTATATTAGTGACAGGTAGCAAGCCCATCGCCTAACAGTACTACAAGCCTTATTCCCTTAGTCGCCTCTTACAACTTCCACGGGAAGACATAGAGTGGCACAATTCTAAGCCGGCAACCACACGGCAAAATCAAATGTCAGTTTTTTTTTGTTGGAAAAATTACCGTCTAAAAAAATTTTGCAAGCCTTACTGTGTCATGTATCAAATAAAAGGGCTCGTTTTGAGGTTCTCATATCGTCGGTTATACTGCAAAACCGCGTAACTAACAAATTTATGATAAAGCAAAATAACCCCTACTCTCTCATTAAAAAGGTGCATTTTTCTCCTTATTTAAAATGTTACTTACGCGGTTTTGCAGTTTCACCGACGATATATATTTTTGTTATTATTGTAAAATAAACAGTTATTATTTTGGTTTACCCTTGTTTCGCCGAAAATTATGAAGCAAATTCTTAACTCCCCAAACTACGTATCCCATATTTTCATTTGGTCAAATTTTCATTTCCCAATTCAACGTTTCGCACTAATATCATTTCCCAACGAATGATTTGATAAATTATTGTTAGACAAATTATTAACTACCTGGGATTCTTTTAAGATGTCAATTATGTTTTCGTCAAATGTATTGATTGGCATAAAATTAACCATAACCTATCTATATCTGAGAGCAGTTTCGTTTAGGGGTCATAAAAAAAAATAACCCTAACCTACCTATCTCTGGGAGCAGTTTCGTATTTAGGGTCATAAAAAAAATACCCTAACCTACCTATCTCTGGGAGAAGTTTCGTTTTTAATCCAATTTATATTTGTTTCAGACAACACAATTATTTACCACATAAAATTTGACAATATGTTATTTGCCTTAGCAAATTATTTGCTTCACAATTATTTACCAAATAAAATTTGACGTAATAAATTTTTGCAATATAAAAATGAAGCGAAATAAAAGAATTACGATGTAAAATTATGCCAAGGATTGATTTGCCAAATAAAACTTCGGCGAAAAGTTGATTGCTAAATGAAATTTGACGAAACATAATTCGGCAAAAAGGCAGTACACCTATTATTTTATTCACGAAAGAAGACAAAAATTGACCATTCATATGTATACACTTTAGTACCTTGTCACTTGAAACGTTGTGACAATTCATATAGGGCAATTTAAACTTGACATTAAATAGACAAGGTACTCAAGTGTATACATATTAATGAACTCGAGTGTACATTTAAAGATACATACATCCCTCTTTTTTACGCCGGGGGCTACAAAACGGGAGACATTAACAATTCTTAAGGTAAACATACAATACATACATAAACTCTCGCCTTCATTCCCAGAGTGGGGTAGGCAGAGATAAAGAATTACCAACAAGTCTTAAAACTTCTTGATAATTCTGTAACCACATTTTGCACCAGTAGGCTACGATGTTTCCCAGTGTATTAGTGACAGGTTGCAAACCCATCGCCTAACAGTACTACAAGCCTTTATTCCCTTACTCGCCTCTTACGACATCCACGGGAAGACATGGAGTGGTACTATTCTATCTAACCCGGCAACCACACGGCAGAACATAAAATATCAAAGACAAAATCAAATAAAAATTACGGTAAACCATTAAATTTTAATCTTTTCCCGGGAAACATTAAAGTTCCCGGTTTTGTCAAGGTCCTTTGTCTCGTGTCACTTCATCTCGGTGCTGTGCGAGAGGTGAACGCTCGGGCCGTTGGCAGGCTTGATGGTTTAGGGGTTAAGAAACCGGTCAAGTTCGACTCGGTGGCCCTTGCATACATACATACATACCTTCACGCCTTCATTCCCAGAGTGGGGTAGGCAGAGCTACAGAATTACCAACAACTCTAAAAACTCGGTGGCCCTTAACATGATAAAAAGTGTGTCAAATTAAAATAGGCATGAGAACAGGCTCCTAATTTTTTTTTCCCCATTTCTTGTTATTTAAAAAAAAAACGGCCATGTGCGAGTTGGACTCGCACACGATGGGTTCCGTACGTCCGTATTATCTATAATAAATCACGTTTGTTGTGTGGGAGCCCCGTTAAATATTTATTTTATTCTGTTTCTAGTATTTGTTGTTATAGCGGCAACAGAAAGACATCATCTGTGAAAATTGCAACTGTCTAGCTATCACGGTGCGTGAGATACAGCCTGGTGACGGACAGACGGACAGCGGAGTCTTAGTAATAGAGTCCCGTGTTTACCCTTTGGGTACGGGACCCTAAAACAGGGTTCCATTTTATGAAACTTATTTTATCCAGTTTGCTTTTTTGCCATTTTATTATCAATCCTTAAATATTACGCAATGAACTCATGCTTTGATGTCTTTCGGAATCAAGATCAAAATGCAATTAGCTTGGTGAATTACATACATACATAAACTCACGCCTTCATTCCCAGAGTGGGGTAGGCACAGGCAGAGCTAAAGAATTACGAAGAAGCTTAAAACTTCTTGATAATTCTGTAACCACATTTTGCACAAGTAGGCTAAGACGTTTCCCAGTGTATTAGTGACAGGTGGCAAGCCCATCGCCTAACAGTAGGTACTGCAAGCCTTTATTCCCTTAGTCGCCTCTTACGACATCCACGGGAAGACATGGAGTGGCACTATTCTAACCCGGCAACCACACGGGACCTTGGTGAATTAATTATATATATAAAAAAAAAACTGAATATGATAATTTTACTTCTAAGTATATTGAGCAAAAATTATACGGTTTCCGAAAGATTTAGTATTGTTTACTCTAAGAATATTTCAAAAACTGAAATGCGACTGAAATGCGAATGCTGACTGAATGAGAAAACAAAGTTTTATTGACTCGAGATGGTTCGGTTGAAGTACTGACGAAATGTATAAATGGACAGACGTTAAAAATAACCTATTATTAACTTTATTGCAATTTTGTTTTCATTTGTAACATTTACATTCAATAGCTTAAAAATACAAGTAAGTAGCTCAATCCCTTTTCCTTTGTTGCGTTCATTCCAAAAGTGCATGCCGTATTTTCTCCACTTTTCCCAAATTAAAGTGCAGTAACAACTTTTACCACAATTTCATGCGTTTCGGCCAAGTGGTTCAAATGTTAATCTGCGGCGGTGAGTTTCACTTGCCGTCTTATTGTTTGTTGTGCCCATTTTATATAATTTCAATATAAATAAATGACAGGAAACAAACTCAAATTGACTTATTCCCAAACTAAGTTCTAGGCTTGTACTGTGGGACAATGATAAAAATACTTATACAAGAGAGAGAAATACATACTTAAACCAGCAAGACATAAAAACAAATAGAATATCTGCCCTTACCGGGATTTGAACCCTAGCTTCGTAGGCAGGGTCACTACCAACTAGGCTTACGCATCGTCTAAATAAATATGAATACATGAATACTAAGTTCATCAATTTCAGTTTCGGGCCCATACCTACCTACGTCCTTACGGGATATCGAACCCGGGACTCGAGACCGAAAACTTTGTAAAGTTGTATAGTACTGTGTTGTATAGATAAATAAAGATCGATACTTACATACATACATACCTTCACGCCTGTAATCCCAGAGTGGGGTAGGCAGAGCTACAAAATTATCTACAACTTTAAAAACTTGGTGATAATTCTGTAACCACACTTTGCACAAATAGGCTAAGATGTTTACCAGCGTGTTAGTGACAGGTTGCAAACCCATCGCCTAACCAGTACTACAGGCCTTTATTCCCTTACTCGCCTCGTACGACATCCACGGGATGACATGGAGTGGCACTATTCTAACCCGGCAACCACACGGGAAAGAGAAAAGATCGATACTTAACCACAGATAATATACAAGACTTAGGAAAAAATACTCACGCTCATGACACAAATATATTCCCATACTGGGAATCGAACCGGGCACCGCTAGCTCTGTAGGCGGGGTCACTACCAATTAGGTAACTAAGCTAAAAATCTTATCACGGACATGTCATTGAATTCAATCTCAGAATTGCAAATGTGTTGCCAACACTAGGTTTTCAAATAAAAATCTCTGCTAATTTCACTGGCTCCACACCGGAACACAATACTACTGCTTGTCGTCATATTTGCGATAGGATCACGTGAGTAATTTATTTTATTTTGAATTTTTATGGCATGGGAAGGCAAACGAGCACACAGGCCACCTGATGGTAAGTGGAAACTGTGACCCATAGACATTCGCATTCACAAGACTGCAAATGCACTGCCAACCCTGAGGACCCAGATGGAATGCCTCTATGCTAGTCATTAGTATCAAGATTTACCACGAATAAATTTTAAAATAAATAAGATTAGTACGTTAATAGCAGATTGTTAACCAAGGGATGGAAGGCACCTATTTCACACGAGATGTTTTGGCGCTCGAGAATCGCGAGGGCGCCAATATTTCAAGTGTGAAATACCTCTAAATGTTGACTTTCACCCAAGTTAAACATACTTTTCATGTCGACTACGAGGATAATACTAATAAAAGTATGACTGAGTATTGAAGGAATATTCAGTACACACGTGATACATAAAAACACACACACGCATTGAATCGGGTCAAAATGGTCCCCATACTCAATACTTGAATTGCAAAAGTTAGTAAGGTTTCTGCTACTGCACAGGTCCATATAGACATATGTAACCTACTTAGTTATTTTTAAATTACTTTTCTTCCCTAGGGTAGACATGCATCACTTTCATCCCGCTTCAAGATAAACAATAGCCTACTTTCTAAGTATGAGACATGAAAAGAATATAAATATTTCATTCTAAGATGCGAAAAAGCCTAATTAAAAAATAGTAACAAATACGTATCTCCATTTTATTCATATCCAATGACCAGCCCACGACGTCATCATATTAAACAGCACGGAAACCCACTTACTACTGAAAGGATATCTAAAGCATGCACTAGTTTGCAGAAACCCACTTACTACTGAAAGGATATCTAAAGCATGCACTAGTTTGCACTCCACGGTGCAGTGGTCATAATTAAGTGCCCGTCACATTAGTTTCTGTAGAAAATAGACTCCTTGTGGAGTTGTCGGCATTGTTGCCACTTATGAGATGGTGCCGAACACCTTGATTCCTTCGCATAATAGACCCGTTGTGGAGTCGTTGGCTTGTTTACAGCTTTAGAGATGCGGTAAGAAAGTCGACCGCGACGTATGGCCCGCGGTTTCAATTTACACCAGGAAATTATTTGAGAAACTTGCAAAACGGTAAATTTAGAACCTCAGTTGAAACAAGCGTTTATTATATCTGGATTTATATCGTAATATTGTCTAAACCAGGGATTCCTAAAGTTTCCGCTGCACAGTTTTTTTAATCTCGTTAAAAATAAAAACTACATGATTGCGGCCATGTACCTACGTCAAACTAAGAAGTGGACAGGATATCAATAAAAAAAAAATGCACATTCGTAAAAAAAAAAACAATAATAGTGACTCAATTTTTTTTCATCAGCTATGTCCAGAGCCCTTTAAAGCAACAAACAGGTTTAAAATAATACACAAGCTGTGCCTCTATTCTTGGCGGTAATATCCAAATAGTATTTGACCTGTTACGGTGTTGTTTTTAACATGGCCACCATTGCTGTCAAGTAAATAAGAGCTATCAAAACGTTGACGGTAAGATAATAAGTCAAAAACAATATTGTCTTTACCGTGTGTGTTGAATAGAAGCCCTGTACGATAATAATAAATTCAAAGCGATCAACTTAAAATATACTTAACTTTTCATATGGGTTTTTTTATTCAATTACCGGAAAAAGAAACCCACCAAACATAACTATCCTGTACATTTAACTTAAGCGGTACCTATACGGCATTTTAGTTTGTTTAATCAATTGTTTTTAGTTCATGGCATCCGTCGCGGAGACAATTTTGCCAATGTCACGTCAGATACCTGTAAGAAATAGCGTGACATTGTCATTTTATTATTCATCTAAATGAAGTGGCCAATTCAATGATAGTTAAGAGGTATTAATCACTCATTAGCTGTGATATTATATAACAGGGTGTTTTAAAGTAACAAGTACTAAGTATCTGTTCCAAAAATATCGGTACCTAATTTGTTAGCAGCTTATGTAATGTCACGTTTGTACAAATAATTCGGAGTATGTACGTAATTTTGTTTTATATTCTTTAATAAATTTTCCTTATTTTTTTCAGGTAATTATTTTCTCACCGCTGCAAGTACTCGTCACAACGTACCTGGTAACATTATGATGTAAATAACCCGCTCATTTATTATGTTTACTCTCAATCAAGACCTTAAAAGACTCGCTAGGTGGCTGAATTGTGAAGAGGTCCCTCTCTCTGCAGCCCTACCGGTAGCTTGAGCCTTGCCTCGCTGTAGGCGGCACCCGTAGGATTTTTAAAATGTTCATTTTGTAGTAAGAAAAAAAAAAACTTACACTGGACTCGAAAATATCTAAAACGTCGCTATTATTACAGGCACAAAGATGCTTTTCAACTGGCAAGGTGAGACCGTAGCATTTGAATTTGTATTAAAAAAGCATTTCTATCGAAGATGCGTGAAATAAATAGCAGGTAATACAAATGTATATTCTCGCCTCACCGATGGAAAAGTACCATAGGCGAGTGTAACATATTCTTAGCCTAATGATGAATATTACATTATTGCTGTGAGGCTGTGACGGTACCTTTTTATAGCCGTACCGTGACATCTTACATATGTCATGTTTACCTAACATAAACACTACAAGAGCAAAATGAATCACCGTCCGTTTGTCTATGACCTTCACCTTAACACAGACAAAGCCGTCCGGAACACACAACATGGTTCCTGTTTCCGCCTGTCAAACTTGTCAACGAATGTCAATGGCTTTCTTTTTTTATAAACGACCTTTGGGAGGTGTGGCCGATTATATCTAAAAACACTTGAGGTAACGAAGTGTTATTGAAAAATTAATGGATGAAATTCCATTTGCGTTGTTGGAAAATTAATCTTAATATAGACGTGAACAGACATAATGACAAGTTAATTAAGTTCTTCTGTGTAATAATCGACTAAATGTTGCTCTTTGCTTTGTAGGGTCTTCTGTCTCTTTTAATGTTCAGAAGCAGCTTACATCTATGTTTTCTTGATTTAAGATTTCACGTCGGATAGCTTTTTCGTTTAAGATCTATTTAGTCTTAACTGTGAGGCGGAAAATTTTCAAACATAATGCGGTACCGTTTGTCTTCCCTTAAACCTGGTGCGATATTATTAAACTAGGTCTTTGCGGTAAACGGAATGTACAGTCAGCATCAAATATATAGACACAGTAAAACTTCCAAAAATATGTAAACACGTCTCTACTGCCAGGGAATAAGGGTGTATATATATATTTCTAAAACCTTGTTAACGTATATATATTTATGACGCTGACCGTACCTACAATCCTAGTTTATAATAATGAATAACTACTACATTTACAAAAATCGGACTGGATTTAGGGGGTGACAAAAGTTATCGCCCGGAGCTAATAGTTATAGCCCGGTCGACTAAAGTCGGTTTCAATTGAAGTATGCAAAATGTAAACAAATTAACTGGTATTGTTTGACACGTAGGTAACCTCAAATTTTCGTCGGGAGTGTTTTTATTTAAACCTGTACCTAATATGAAAGTAATATCCAAGTAGGTATATAAATATTGAAAAAGACTTCACTTGATCTTTTAAGGTACTTGATTGTGGTGGAATAATGGTAAATTAGTTCCCTTGGTATTGCTTACAACTTAGCCCATTTCAATGGACACTGTCTATACTTAATCGACCGACCATGTTCCTTTGAAGTACTTTGAACGTCTTTTTTCAAAGTGGGGCGCTTAGCCAAAGACATGGCAGCGAACGCGTTAATTAGCAAACAAAAAGGCATCCTAATCAATTCTCTCGAGCCGCAATCGACCAAGACGATGTTTCTACGTTCATTCCGATTCGTTTCACGCTTTGTCCCGCCCAATGTCATGTTTCTAAACCCACGCAAATACCATCCACACCAATTCCAATTCTGTACACGTATCTTAAAGTCGCTTTTTGAATGTAGAATGATTCGAGCTACTATTTGTGTTACTGGGTAAAGGGCGAACGTGTCGGTAAACGATCCATTACACGCGCAAAAAGTTTCTTGCTGCGGTTTTGTCTATGAATAGTCTATGGTGCGGTTAACCGACCATAGAGATTTTATTTTTTAATTAAACGTGCGAATTATAGTGTTAAGCGTTGCTGGGGCGTGAGTTGGGTGATTTATAATGACTGTTACACACTATCACTCAAATTGTTTAATTGTTATAGGTGCTTTTAAAACAAATGACGCGGTTGTTCTAGCAATAAAAGTGCCTTCTTTCCACTACGGCATGCCGTACTGCTAGTCAAATTTACATTGCACGGTTGCAGTAATGTATGTTAAATTAAGTAGTAGTAGCGCGGGACAAATTAAAAACACTTAAGTGACCTATTGACCTAGTGACCTTGCTTACATAGCTAGCGGTTATGGGTTAGATCCCCGGTAAACAATTTTTGGGTGTTTTTATTTTATTTGTTTCTGAGTCTTGGACGTTTTCGTTTTCAAGCATTTATTTATTCTAAACTATTCAACGATATGTGTAAATGTATATTTAATCAAATTCTTGAAAACAGCTCTAACGATTATGTTGAAAATTGCAATAAAGAGTTTCACGCGGGCGAAAAATCAAGATGTCAAGTTGTCACCTTGGGAAAAAGTTATTTTCAAGCCTCGAGCCACGCTCCAGGTAATTAGAGTAATTAGATAAAACGTGTACTTAGCAGTGAGATTTAGACAGGCTAACAATGTTATGTATTTATATAAATAATTTTAGCGAGAACCTCATATAGGTACTATCAGCCCATTGGAACCCTGACCCACCATAGAACTGTGTCACAGTGACGTTATGATTCAAGTCGTAAGAAGTGTCAAATAAATAGTTTTAAAATGTCACTGTGACATTGTTCTATGACATGACCAACAATATGGTGTTGTACGATTTGTTTTGAAATTACAAGCATGGTAAATAAGCATGAGTAGATAATTACAATTCCATATTCATTATTGTATTCAGATACTGACAGATTTATTGATAACACAAAAAACCTAAATTTAAAATTAAGCGCAGAATACCTTATTGATCTATCGACCCCAATATTTTCTTTAGTCATGTTGCAAACAATTAATAAACTTTAAAGCAATTTGACATTGATATGGGTATGCAAGTAATACATCATTTTAATTTTCATTGAGGATTAAAATATTTTTGGGTTTATAATGGAGTGCATCATCACATGGTGCCTGAAATTAGTTAATAATTACATTAAGTATGTATCTTTTCTCAAAAATGACCGGAAAAGTTGACATTACTAACTCCATACTGAGACGCGAAGTAGATAGTTAACAGACAGTTCCCAAATTAAAAAAAAAATACATAGCGTGCTCGCTACACAAGCCCGCAATGTTGCATATAAATTTCATTGTTATCTAGTTTGTAACTTTTTAAAAAGTGAAATCGGCCACAGTAAAATGAGGGCACAAATCTTATACATCCATATTTTATTCGAAACGTAGCTTTTTTATCTGTGTCTGGAATAGCTTGAGTTTTTTTTCTAAAAAAGCTAGCGTTTCTCCTTGTCATAAACATAAAGACGGCAAAGAGTGATGTTATTTCACGTGAAGTTTCTGTTTATATGTGATTTATAACATGCGATTTTTGAGAAAAGCTCTATACAGGGCGTCCCACGGCCATGCCACATGGAAGGAAAGTACCTTAAATATTGTAGATGGAACATTTTACTGAAAGAAGACATTATTTTAATTTAAAAAACAATACAAACTGCATTCATAGATATTTAAATAATTACATGGTTGAACCGGGAATCGAACCCGTTACACGAGAAAAATAATTACCCTGTAGCTTTATCATACCGATCGAAAGGCTACACCATTGCACCATAAGGATTATTTTTCGCTAAATAACATAGTGTCGGAAATAAAAGGAAGTCCATGAATTTTAACATTTGATGTGAAATTTCGTTCAGAAAAATGAAAAGCTGACATTGCCGTAAGGACATTCAACATGACATTATCATAAGTACCTATTACTAATAAATGTACCCACTTGAGAAGTACGTGTCATTTCCCTATTATAAGCTACAAACAGAACTTAGATGTATTATTCTAAATGTCCACCACAACAAGATAAAAAAATCGACACAGCGAAATAAACAAAAGAGTGCGACTTTGTATTCAACAGGAAGGGACTCATTTTGAGCATTTGATAAAATGATTAATTTTGTATTAAAAATGTTAAAATTCATGGTCTTCCTTTTATTTCTGACACTATGTTATTTAACAAAAAATAATCCTTATGATGAAGCCTTTCGATCGGTATGATAAAGCTACAGGGTAATTATTTTTCTCGTGTAACGGGTTCGATTCCCGGTTCAACCATGTAATTATTTAAATATCTATGAATGCAGTTTGTATTGTTTTTAAAATTAAAATAATGTCTTCTTTCAGTAAAATGTTCCACCTACAATATTTAAGGTACTTTCCTTCCATGTGGCATGGCCGTGGGACGCCCTGTATATGCCTCGGTAGGAACGGCAATTGCCTGCTTCACTTCCTAGGCAATAATGTACTATTATTGATCATTCTAAATTTCATGACTTAAATGTGAATAAAACCGAGCTTCAGTCATTTTTTTATTAAGCGGAGGATGAATATATATACATACAAAAACTGAATATGCTGCAACAGTAAATTATACCATGACATCCCATTGGCTAGTTGCATAAGCAGTCCGTTGAAATTATCGACGAATATTACAAATCAAAGACAAAGACAGATACCATCAGTAATTATGATCAAAAATGTCGTGTCAATAATATTGAACATGTGCAAGTCATTTAAAACAAAGCTGAAATTTATAGTTGAGTCATTCAGTTAATGTCGTAACACAAACAGACACACAATTATCGACTTACATTGCGTATAAGAGGAAATGTGCAACAAGTATGTCTTTAAATTCAACCGTTTAGTGGTATCTTTTATTATACATCATTTTTATTGGCACATTTCCGACTCAGATATATGTAATTTAGTTGTTTTGTAGAGTTAGTACAGTCAATTGCATAAAGAAGTGATCATTTCTGTGATCATGATCAGTGACCTTGTCGCTTTCAATCGTTTCACAATTTTGTATAACATTTCAAACACAACGTTAAAGTGACAAGGCACATGTTGTTATATTGTTCGTGAATCGTGTACACCTATGTTGTTAAATTATTCGTGAAACATTTTAAACAGTTGTAATATGATGATATTAACGTAGGTTTTTTTTAATAGAGTTAGGGGCATTATGCTACCTCAAAATGGCAAATACATTACACGGCTATTACGGAATGTTTCAAATGCTATCCTTATTTTCGGCCCTCTTACTATCCAGTGCAAACACTGCTACCTTGCGGCCTGTATAGTTTTAAAAACTTTTTCCCGGCTGCCAATGTAGATTTCGTAAGAGATATAAATAAGTATATACCAGAACATACATACATACATATCGTCACGCCTGTAATCCCAGAGTGGGGTAGGCAGAGCTACAGAATTACCTACAACTTTAAAAAGTTGTTGATAAATCAGTAACCACTTTTTGCAAAATAAGGATAAGATGTTTACCAGCGTATTAGTGACAGGTTGCAAGCCCATCGCCTAACAGTACTGCAAGCCTATATTCCCTTAGTCGCCTCTTACGACATCCACGGGAAGACATGGAGTGGCACTATTCTAACCCGGCAACCACACGGGCACATATACCAGAACAAAACCTCAATAATTGAACTAGTTTTAAACTGAGCTCTAGGCTTGTACTTTGTTCTACTAGACAACGATTAACATTGTTATGTATAGAAAAACACACTTAAATACATAGAGAACATCCAAGACTATCAGGAAGAAATACTCGTTCTCATCTCACAAATATTTGCCCTTACTGGGAATTCAAGCCGGGATCGCTGACTTCGTAGGCAGGGTCACTACCAACTAAAGTCGAGTCCGGAATTAGGCGAACTAACTTGACAGTTCATTGTACACTAATGTTGCCACAGTTTGGCTAGTGCTGTTAATATCGATATTTAAAAAGTCTAGTTTATCATTATTATTGTGTTTGAAATCTAACTAATAATTTGGAAGCCACCTAAAGGATCACAATGGCCTGTTGTAATGTCAGCATTATTTTTGTATTTTATTCCTAATTTGAGGAGTAAGTATCGTAAATATCCGCTTTAAACCGTACATCCTTCAGATCATATTATATCGTAAAAATTGCTGTGGTTTTTCCCTATTTGGCAAGTATGTATGAGTGTGAAAGTTTCGATGACAATTACTTGATAAAATATAAATATAATCAGATTTATAGAAGGCACAAGGTTATATCGACATATTTGTGTCGACATAAACCTATCACTATTTATTTTTTCCTATGTCTGGCAACATTTTCGGCTATCAAGTTAGTTCGCCTAATTCCGGACTCGACTATAGACATACTGTGTCATTTATGGCATCCAATTTTAGAAAATCTATTAGTTGGGCATTGAAAGCGATTAGACTAACAGCTAGATATCGACATATTTACCGGTAGTTTCATTGCCAATCAATAAACCACCTTTGTATTAGTACTAAAGAGCACTTATTGGCTTGTCACATTGTTAGTGTCAATGACGGAAGCGGGAAGGAAACGTTACGTAACGGAGTGGTTACGATTACGAGACGATTACGATCGCGCCCATCTTTTTATTGAAATCGTTGCGTGTGATGTGGTATACTTAGGAATTATATTATAGTTACACTTATACAGGGCTTCTGTTCTACTTAGTAAAAGCATATGGTTTTTGACCTGTTATCATGTTGTCACGTGACGATAGCTCTTATTTACTTGACAGTAATATCGGTCGAGTTAAGAACGATACAATAACATTTCAAAGTAAATATGTCAGTATGTAGTAGAGGTCTAAGACCGAGAACAAGAAAAAAAACAGACTGAAATGGGGCATTGTTACCCCCTAGGGCTAAAGTACCCCGAGGTTACGGTATTCTTTTGTTTTTAGAAATAAAAACAACATGTACATTTTTTTGGCCTTAATATAAGCTCTATAATTAGACCTTCCAAGTTTTCATCCTAAAAAGCGGAGATATAGGTGATAAATATCTCTGGCCTTTTCAATCGTGAAAACTATTTTGAAACTAATTGGACTATGCATAATAAAATTAATTCATCTTTATTATAATTAAATAGATTCATATGCGTAGTCATTAATCGTGTTTCACGAAATTAAAACGTTATTTTTTATTCAGAGGTTTGCAAAGTAAATCACTATCACTACATAGTATAAAACAAAGTCGCTTGCGCTGTCTGTCCCTATGTATGCTTAAATCTTTAAAACTACGCAACGGATTTTGATGCGGTTTTTTTTAATAGATAGAGTGATTCTTAAGGAAGGTTTATATGTATAATACATTCCACGCGGGCGAAGCTGCGGGCGGGTCGCTAGTATAAAATAAAATACTTTACTCCCTAGAGATTAATAAGCTTTTAGTCCCGACATGAGAAGTGAAATAGTAGATTGTATAACTAGGGTCAAAAATAAGCCATAGTACCCCGAGATGGTTATTTTCCCGAGCAAAGCGAGGGAAAATTGTGCGAGGGGTACCTAATATGGCTTTTAGACCCGAGTTATACACTCTACTTTTCACTTCGATTGTGAGAAAATAAAATAATTATACAATTATCCACCCACAATGTATTCCGCGGCAAAATATTGTTTTTATACTCGTCGATTAAAATCTGTGTATTAAGATTTCATAGAGAATACTGTAACGTCACTCTTTTCATCGATGTTCCTTCCGAAACAACCGAAATAACTATTTCGATACGCTCAAGACAACCGAAAAAAATTTGAAAATAGAACTTCGGATTTCCATGTGTGTCCTTGTTTAAGGAGACTCGATCCGATACAAAATTGCCAATCTGTGGCGTTTAGGAACGTAGCAGCGTCGCGTCATCTGTCAAAAATCTACTTTTCAATTATCTTGTGTCAAAAAAGTCGGATAGTAGAACACTTACGATATTTAGTTTTCTTATATACTCGTATGACTTAAATTATTAATTTTAATGAACTCGTACAAAAAGTATTGTTCACAATAGTGTCATAATTAAGCTTTTTAATCTCGTACCTTACTTAGGCCACTCAGCAAGCTTCGTGGCCTAAACACGGTACTCGACTAAAAAGCTCTCTATTATAACACGATTGTGAAAAATACTATTTAATTTGGCGGCGTGTTTTTTTTAAAACTACTTTGACACAGATACAAAATATAGACTAAACGGCGCTGACCGAGTGAGTATTATCGCTTTAAAGCGTAGCTCAAACGATTTATGATATTTTAGCAATTGTAAAATAGGTACTAAAAAACACCTAATGTTTTGAGAAATGAATTCTGTTACCTGATTGATCGGTTTTAATATAGCTTTATTATGGTTGGTTGATATCAAATGCATTTTTTTTTTTAAAGATTTGAATTAGTTAACGAGTGTACGTACCAAAAAGAACTTAACGTTCCGACTGACAGTCGATGTGTATTGTGATTGGTGGATTTAATTTGGTGAAGTATTTTGATTGGTCAAATTAAGATGTTTTGTAAATGTAAATCATTCTATTTTCAATTTCATATTTTCCCTAGTGAAAATATATATATTATATTTTCCCTCGGTTGTACATGTATCACTTGAGTCTCGCTTGATAAGTCTAATTTGACAAACTTTTTGAGCATGAGAAGTGAAAAGTTATTTAAATGTCGCAACTGAATTTTATTAAACCTATGTAGGTCAATCATATAACTAGAGTTAGGACATTTGGTGGCAAATCGTGGTTTTAGAATCCATGGAGTCGCTATTTCTTACTTTTTATAATAAATACCATTTTGATTTTGACCTTTAATTTTTTAATATTCAAGTTTCGTTTATGCACACCACTAAACCAATTTCAATGCAATTTGGTATGAAGGATATCTCTTCTGTGAAAGCGTTACAAACAAGCAAATATTAGTAGGTATGGAATTACCGAACTAAAAATGTATTTGGTTCATTTTAAAATATGACCACACTGAAGGTCAAAATCAAAGTGTCATGTATTATAATAATTAGGAAAAAGCGACTCCATTTATTTTAGAACCACGATACGCCACCAAAATTCCTAACCCTACTTATAACACGGAGGGCTGTTTGCGGGGGTAAAAATGCAAACAAACACTATCAATAGATAGGGTCTTATTAAATATAAGATATAAAATTATAGGGAAGCGGAAAAGTTGTCACTCGATGTTCTTTCGCAGCCAAAAATTTTAAACCAATCGCGTCATCTACCGATGACGTGATACGAAAACTCACGTGATCTACCAGTGACGCGATTGGTTTAAAAACGCAACGAATAGAAACGCTAGTTAGCGTAATGCATCTTTGCAAGCGCCATGGGTGTTAACTTTTGCGCCACCGTTTAGGATGTCAGTTGAAGATATTTACATACATCCATACATACATTAAATCACGCCTGTTACCCAGAGGGGTAGGCAGAGACCACTACTTTCCACTTGTTACGATCTTGCCAAACTTTCGCTTCGTCTACATCGACTCATATATTTAATCCTTATCATTGACCATATATCTATACAAAATCCCCAAACCATTTTTCGCCCGTCCCCGAACAAAGAATAACGTCAGTTTCTTTTTCGCCATACCTACAGGTTGTTGACCCGGACCTTAAAATCGCACCCAAGTCTCGATTAGCGATCTAAAAGGTCACGTCCTGACACTTCTGTGACACATGTCATAGCTTGCGTATTTCTAAATATAAGACAAATGTACCCTTTTAAAAGCCACTTAACTTAAGGCTCTTTTTCTCGAAAAGAGAGGTTATTAATCCTCATAAATAATAGCAGTACTATAAGGTCGTGTTTATCGATGTGGACAAACGTGGATAAAATATCTGTCACTTTCTGACTAACATGTTAGTGTGAGAGTGACGGATGCTTTATTCACCGCGATAATAGCGACCACAATACGAATCCAAGGGATAATTTATTTATTAATGAATAAATATCAATGGGCAATCTCACACATATTGACCTAGTCCCAAACTAAGCTCTAGGATTGTACTATGGATACTAAATAACGGTAAATATACTTACATACATACATAAACTCACGCCTTCATTCCCAGAGTGGGGTAGGCAGAGCTAAAGAATTACCAACAAGTCTTAAATCTTCTTGATAATACTGTAACCCCATTTTGCACAAGTAGGCCAAGATGGTTCCGAGTGTATTAGTGACAGGTGGCAAGCCCATCGCCTAATTACTACTACAAGCCTTTATTCCCTTAGTAGCCTCTTACGACATCCACGGGAAGACATGGAGTGGCACTATTCTAACCCGGCAACCACACGGCAGATATATAAATACTTAAATACAAAAAATAAACATTCAAAACTCAGAATAAAATATTCGTGCTCATCACCGAAACATTTATGAATTTATCATTACCTGGAACCGAACTCAGGATCTCTGGAATGATAGGCTGAGGCACTACCAACTAGGCCAAACTAGGAGAACTGTGTCAAAGTAACTTTAAAGCCTTTCCCCGTGTTCCTGAGACTTTTTATACTCTACAATGACTTGTTTAAGATTCAGTCATCAAATGTCTAAAATATAGTGAAGGTTAGGTTAGGTTAAGCAATTATTTTAACACTGTTACATTATGCAGTTTAATGCAGTTTCATAATGAGTTAAGAAGCTACAAAAACATACCTTGCACGAAAGTGTCAAGATGTTTTTCGAGTGACCTCCAGCGATTCTGAAAGTTGATACTTAATGTTGCGACAGCTCAATCGTTTGTCGCATCTTTTTAAAGGTATTTGTACACTACAGTATGATGCTAAAAATAAAATAAACTACCGTCTTTAAATGGTTGACCTGACCAGATTGAAAAAATATATCACTCAAAGCAGATGAATATTAGTTAATTTAAAAAGGGTCTATAAATCATTACACAAACTCGACGACTCGACAGCCTAGTCGGTAGTGGCCCTGCCTACGAAGCTAGCGGTCCCGGGTTCGATCCTCAGTACGGGCAAATATTTGTGTGATGAGCGCGAGTATTTGTTCCTGAGTCTTGGGTATTTTCTATTTAATTAAGCATGTATTTATCTATATAAGTATGTTTATCGTTGCCTAGTACCCATAGTACAAGCCTAGAGCTTAGTTTGGGGCTAAGTCAATTTGTGTGAGATTGTCCCCTGATATTTATTTATTTATTTTATTTACAAACGGTTTCAAGGGCTAAAGCTTGTCGTGTCACAATGTAATTATGTCATTAAGTTTTGTAGGCATTGATTTGATTTAGTTTTTAAAAAAAAAAATAAGACTCGATAATTTTTTTAAAGATCGATCGTCAAATGTCCAAAAAAAAACTTTGCATGATTTACGTTCCATTTTCTAGAATCAGATTGTGTAAAATAGCCTTTAGATGTTCCTCGAGAATAAAGACCATTCACATTAATTAAAGAATATCACATTTCATACTCAAGGTGACGTAACGTTAAAATACCTCCGCTTGGATTACAAACTGCCGGTCGGCCCTCGGACAAAAATACTAACGGTATGTGATATGGAGCCCCAATGTGGACGTGTCAGATGTCTTGTTTGAGAGTAGAATAACCCTATATTCTTCAAACTGTTTTTTGTGGTTGCCGGGTTTGAATAGTGCCACTCCATGTCTTCCCGTGGATGTCGTAAGAGGCGACTAAGGGAATAAAGGCTTGTAGTATTGTTAGGCGATGGGCTTGCAACCTGTCACTAATACGCTGGTAAACATCTTAGCCTAATTGTGCAAAATGTGGTTGCAGAATTATCAGCAAGTTTTTGGAGTTGTTGGTAATTCTGTAGCTCTGCCTATCCCACTCTGGGAATGAGGGCGTGAGTTTATGTATGTACGTATGTTTTTTTTTTTTTTTTTTATTGCATTGGAAGGCAAACGAGCACACAGGCCACCTGATGGTAGGTAACTGTGACCCATAGACATTCGCATTCACAAGACTGCAAATGCGTTGCCAACCCTGAGGACTAAGATGGAATGCCTGTATGCTAGTCATTTCACCGGCTGTCTTATCCCCAAACCGGAACACAACAATGCGAACACTGATGCTTGGCGGTAGGTTAATGGATAAGATGGTGGTACCAACCCGGACGGACCCTGCATAAGGTCCTCCCACAAGTAAATATGAATATGAATAAGGGAAACGAGCGCACAGACCACCTGATGGTACCTACCTGTAAGCCATATAGACATTTGTATCCCCAAAACTAAAATCCGAAGACTGCAAATGCTTTGCCAACCATGACGGCTCAGATGGAATGCCTCTATGCTCGATATTTCACCGGTTGTCTTATACTCGTATCGGAACATTGCACTGCGAACACTAATGCTTTGCGGTTGGTTAAAGGAAAAAATGGTGGCAGCGATCGGGATGGATCCTCCGCAAGGTTTTTTTGTTAACTCACTGAGAAAATGCTTTTACGGGTACCACCTAGACCCCTAAGGTGGTTATGTGGGACTCGCCAACCGAGAATGAAAAGTACATACATACATACCTTCACGCCTTCATTCCCAGAGTGGGGTAGGCCGAGCTACAGAATTAACAACAACTCCAAAAACTTGTTGATAACTCTGTAACCACAATTTGCACAAATAGGCTAAGATGTTTACCAGCATATTAGTGACAGGTTGCAAGCCCATCGCCTAACAGTACTACAAGCCTTTATTCACTTAGTCGCCTCTTACGACTTCCACGGGAAGACATGGAGTGGCACAATTCTAAGCCGGCAACCACACGGCAAAATACTTGAATTTAATACAAATAGTAGAAAACTTCACAAACCAATTTAAATTCGCGCGTATCATATAGGTTTTTGCAGAAATTAACTAACTTTGTTACTATTTATCAATTTTGCATCAAAATAAAAACGTCATCCAAATCATAATAAAAATTTGCATATATCATCAACATTATATTTTAGCATTGTATATAAATAACAATGACCGTTGTATCTAATTTGTTTACACTAAATCACGAAACGTGAATGATTGTAAACATATTATAGTGAAAGATATAAATGTACGGTGACACGCGTTTATTGCCGTGTTAAAACATTTTGGATGTTTTATTGTAACATTACATATTTATAAGTTGGACACTTCCTTGATTATGGCTATAATTATATTGTATCGCAGAATATTTAGCCAAATTTTGCTGTTTTTTTATACTTAACATAATCAAGCGAACCGCCCTCGCTTCGCTTATGAGGTTTCCGTAACACCAGTTCATAGAGAAGAAATAATTTATTATACATACTATTTTTTTATTTATACTCGAAATCGACGTGCGTGTATGACTCGATGTATGAATGTGGAAGAAGCGAAAGAGATTTGTCAGGATCGTAGCTGGTGGAAAGAAGTGGTCTCTGCCTACCCCTCTGGGAGACAGGCGTGATTTAAGGTATGTAGTAGTAGTAGTGTATAGTATTTCATATTGGAAATTACATTATTATATGTCGCATATTTATAATAAATTCACAATAAGACCGTCAGGTGTAAACAAAATAATAATATAAAAAAGTAAAAATCAAATAATGTCAATGTGTACAAAAGTAATAATAATAATGAACCAAAAATAAAAACAGTAATAAAACATAAGAAATATAGCTCAAATCCTACAGTCATAACATAAAATGTCAATAATACAATAATAATTGGAAATGTATGTAATATGTATGTATGTACCTACTATTTATTTATTATCCGTGAAAAATGGTCTAACTGATGGTGAAAACTTAATGAAAATCCATTCAGTAGTTTTGAGATCATCGCGAACATGAATGCGGCGGGGGAATGGAGGTTGAAGTTTTTCGCGGCCCTGGGCTCCTATGAGAGATGATGCAGGCAGACAACCCTAGGAGGGTTGTGTTTAGTAAATAATTTCACTATATTGATTATGGTTGTTAAAAATACAGGCAAATTTGACGGATACGCGTTCGTTCCTTTGGTACGCACGTAAGGTAAAAAATCCTCGTTAAATCCGACTAATTGTCAATTTGAATCTTCCTCGACCGCCGCGAGGTGACATCACAAACGCTGCCTTTTGGAAGCGTTATAAACAAAGTCAACAAATTAATAAAGATATTTGTATTATGAGGGCGAATCATTTATATTGGGTTTGGATGTCTTTCTATGAATATAAATAACTATTTCACTATATAAGTATGTTTCATCATCATCATGTCAGCTGGAAGACATCCATTGCTGGACATAGGCCTCCCCCAAGGCTCTACACTCAGACCGGTCTTGTGCCTTTCGCATCCACCGCGTTCCCGCGATCTTTACAAGGTCGTCACTCCATCTTGTTGGAGGCATACCTACAACTCGTCTCCCGGTCCGCGGACGCCACTCAAGAACCTTCTGACCCCATCGGCCATCAGTCCTGCGAGCGATATGCCCCGCCCACTGCCACTTAAGTTTCAGAAAGTATGTTTATCGTTGTCTTATACCTATGTAAAAGCTTATTTTGGGACTAGGTCAATTGGTGACAGATTTTCCTATATTTTATTAAAGAGCACATATTAATGTTAAAAATGTACCGCAAGCAACAATACGTACATTGTTCAAAAAACAATGCATTATCGCACAACTGTGGCTATTAAATAGCACTTTTCCGCTAGCAGCGTTTGAGACAGTGCACGTATAACAAGTTTTCTACTTTTTCTTTTGTTGATCCGTAAAGACTGCTAATAGAATGAATGAACGAATGGATGAATGAAGACTATCGTGTTTCAAGAGCCCATAATAACTATATCTATACCAAATGTAGGTAAGAACACCACACAAATATGAAGAAAACTTTTAATAACTATAATATGAAAATATGAAGTAATTAACAAAATATAATAAGAATGTAAAGTAGGTACAAGTATACTGATGTCCAGATTAAGAGCGGATTCAGACATATCAGTTGTTCTGGTGGCAATACATTTCATATAAGGCTGTTCACACCTATCGGTATAGGATAGATGTGTACTGCTTTATATAAATTGTACCTATTGCTGATATTTCGTCGGATCCGACCCCCAATAAGTCCGACCTACTCTTAGAAAATCAATTTAAAAACGTGACACTTGCTTCCAGCAGTTTCTCTCAACCAGATGGTTGGTCCACCTTGCGACAGGCCTACCAACGCTTCGCCAACCTTTCCTCAACATTGGCCATTGGTTCAAAAAGAAAAGTGCCCAGTGCCACTTCATCATTATGTAAGACGTCCACTGCTGGACATAGGCCTCCTCCAAGGATTCCCACAAGGACCGATCCAGCACAGTATGCATCTATCGGTGTCCCGCAACCTTAACCACTGCGTCTTCCTGTAGTGCATATACTAAGCGCCAAACATAATGAATTCCCGTCACTGTACAGTCAAGGAAATTGATTCGTAGATCATTTTGAACTATGTCAAAGTGACACTGTAAATAAAATCATAAGAAGTCTCTTAACTTTTGATTGATTACGTCACTATGACATAGTCCAAAATGGTCTACGAATCAATTTCCTTGACTGTACTTGAACGAACTATTCCGTAAAGTTTCTGCTCTTACTTCTCATTTCCAATTACTTAAGTGACGTTATTTTGTTTAAAAAAATAAATTCTTTCAAATAGAATTTAATACTTTTATCGTAATGTGTCTCAAACCCCAAATCGAACCGCCATTATATGGTAAGTTAAAACGAGCAAGTTACCGGTATGACATCACAGCATTACGTTCTAGCGATCGAAAGCGAGATCGGCCGAGAACGAAAGTGACCATAGATAATATATTGGAGAGCTGACAATCGAAATTTTGAACATCTGTAATTTTGCACCATGCCACATGTATTGATGGCACATAAAAAATGTAAGAATCCTTAAACATAAAGAAACCTTTCTCTGTATATCTCATTATATTATGAGTTTAAAAGACATATAGAACGACGTCGATATGACCGTTTTCTGAGAAATGATATAAACTTGGGATTAAGGTATTTAATGATTATGCAAAATGCGCTTTACTGAATTTGCAAAGCAGCCATGGAAATCTTACCTAACCTTTAACATTGACTCTCACGGAATCCCAAACACTATGCAATACTATGCATTTCGCATAGATAGCATCGGAACCTACTGTACATACAGTAACAATATAGGCAGTCCTTGTTCAGTTTAGTGAAACATTTTTTTAATAAAATCATTACTAATTAAAGTTTTTTCTACCTTTTTTTTTTTTTTTTTTTTATATCATAAGAAGGCAAACGAGCACACAGGCCACCTGATGGTAAGTGGAAACTGTGACCCATAGACATTCGCATTCACAAGACCGCAATCCTAAGACTGCAAATGCGTTGCCAACCCTGAGGCCGAAGATGGAATGCCTCTATGCTAGTCATTTCACCGGCTGTCTTATCCCCAAACCGGAACACAACAATGCGAACACTGCTGCTTGGCGGTAGGTTAATGGATAAGATGGTGGTACCAACCCGGACGGACCCTGCACAAGGTCCTCCCACCTCCGAAAAACCTAATCTAGAAGTTACATTATGCTAATCTATTATGGACGTTGTTTTTTTGGAAATTTTATGGCCACCATACATCAATTTACACTGTGGCATTAAAATAATCCACATAAGTCGCCTGTGCAGCCATAGATGTGGCGAATGAATGAATGGATTTGGATAATTTAAAAAAATGGCGAGGTCTAACGAAATATCCACCAGTGGACGCGCATAAATCGTCTGTCGCGTCTGCGCGCCCAGCTCTCTGCCGCGGGAAGTGTGCCGCGCGGGCGCACAATTATTTGAGCCACATAAAATCGAGTTTCCATGTTACGTGCCCGATGGCCTGGATCGCGGTTACAACAGATCTTGCACGCTTTTTTTCGTTTTCAGACTAAATTAATTTTTTGGTCCAAAATATTTTATTAATTAGATTAAGTTACAACATAATAGATACCAGCTTTTACCAGTATCCGTTTGAGACATCTGTGAAATCCAGACGGTTGAATATCGACTTCGGAATGCTTAAAATTTAGGCCACTTCGCGAAGTGTTTTTACATGCTGATCTGATGACGAAGTCAGAAGGTGGTGGATCTCCGCTATACCTTACGTTAGGGGGGAATTAGTAGCGACAAATGACGAAAAAGAGAGGGCTTTTGCCCTACAGTGAGACGCTAAAGCAGGCTTTTAAAACTCTTATCGCTTAACTCCTGTTTTAAACAAAAAAAAATTAACGAATTTTTATCAGTTTGATACTCATTCTTATGTTAGGACCATATAAAATTATATTTCTAATGATTAAATTATTTCAAAAAGATCTGACACTGATATAAATATAACACAACATAATGACCTACATTCCATTCATTGTCAAATATGATTACATCAGGATATTGAACTAATCGAGCTGTAATCTGTTCAACTTCCTGTCTATGGTCAATTGTTTCTTTCCAATTTCAAGACCAAGGTTTCGAATGTCATACAGCCGTAACAAAATATAATTGCAGAGAAACGGCACGAATGTGCGATTTTTATTGTCCATTCAATCGATTTGCGGAAGCGATTGATGTTATGTAATGGTATTGAACTAATAAACGAACTGCATTGACCGAATGGGAAATTAGACTCGGTGTGCGCACCTTAACAGTTTTATCAAATACGTACAATCACCTAAATCAGAATACATTAAAATCTTTTATAGGCATTATAATTTAAAAAAAAACTAATATTTAAGCCTGAAACCTTGCGACATTTAGGTTATTTAGAAGACCGAACTGTAACATTATTACGCCTATTAGCCAACCGGTTGTGATTATTAACGCCTTAACTCTCTAACCATTAAAAACAATTGCTAATCTGTTTAATCTCCTTACTATTAATCAATCGGCTTCGAAATCACTCTATTGTACGAGTACCCATTCATCATGAATGAACACCTTTGCTTACTTTCATTCGTATTGTCAGAATGTCATTCGACAAAAGACCGAATAAGAGCTAGTGTAATAGTATTATTCACCATCTATGGCACCTCTGAAACTTTGCTATATGGTGACGTAAATATTAAAATCGCTTTATAAGCTGCCTTCGTCTAATTAATCGAAACGGCTGGTTTCGGCTGCTATGATGGTGACTGGTTGCTACATACAAGTATCATAAGTATTGTGAGCTTAGGTCTTGTGATAGGTACGTAGCTGATGAGTTAGTAGTCGTAGGTATTTTATAATCCTTGATGAACTGGAGAAATGTATGTGGCTGAAAACAATGCATCTAAATTGTGGAAATTTACTTTAGGCCATATTTAATACATCAAAAAGTGCATTTATATATTTAGAACATTGTTGCGTTCCGGATTGGGGATTAGACAAACCGTGAAACTTGCAAAAGGGCATGCTTTCTCGACATTACGAATGTCTCTGGTTCTCAAATCAGAAATAAATAAAAAAACAAAAGAGACTTAAAAGAGAACACTTTTTGACAGAACTACATCAATATAGAAGCCCTGATTCCAATTAATACTGAACTGAGTCACTTCAACCGACCTCAACGTACTGTAATAAGGTCTATCTATGTATTGAGGTTCAATATGAGGACGATACGCGATATCCAATTAGTACTCCTTCCCTTCATTGTACCAAATAAACGTGCATTGTTCCTTCAGTCTTTGTCTTAGCGTTTTTACATTAAATTAACATACAAATGAATATGTTTCTCATGATCTACGTAATAAATTATGTATACAACGCTGCTGATAGGTTATCTTTGCTAAAGTCATGCGCCGATACCAGTGTCAGTGGCGTCACATTATAAGCTCTGCTGGAAGAACAGAAGCTCAATGTATTGTTTGCGTCGTAAAAAAGGGTGTTGTATTATTACATATTTATAAATGTATATTGCACAGTACACACTTAATATCTTCAGGAATTCTCTACCAGTCAAACATTAGGCCAAACAAAGACTAGTAGAAGTTGTTGCTGAATTTAAAATGACGGCCAGAAAAGTAAAAATCTTCATAGGGCTTCAAACCATTTGAACGAAAGGGAGCATGTTTTATTGGTGCTGGTGGATTTTAGCAAGGCATTTGACACTCTTAATCATCAAACTCTTTACAACAGGCTTCGGCAGAGTGGTATACAGGGGCCGGCCCTAAGTTTATTTAAGAACTATCACATGAATAGGTATAACATGGTCAGCATTGCTGGAGAGCAAGGTGAGATGTCGCAGGCCCTCCAAGGGACAGCACAAGGATCAATTATCGGTCCGACCGAATACCTAATTTATGTGAATGACATGTGCAACGTATTTGCCCACGCCTCGGTATACCAGTTTGCCGATGACACTTGTCTCATAATAGCAAATAAAGATTTGAAAGCTGCGGAAAAACTGATGCAGTGTGAATTTGATGTGCTATGTAGGTGGGCGCATGATGCTGGCCTATCACTTAACTACCAAAAAACTAAATTAATGCATTTGCACTCACCATATGTGAAATCTAACACAGTTCCTAAAGTTAAGGCCCACGAGCACTCGTGCTTGCATGCTCCTCATTCACACTGCAGATGTGAGCCACTAGAACTAGTAAAGCATCATACCTATCTTGGACTACATATAGACAGCAATTTTAACTGGGGCACCCATATTGACCATGTGTGTAAAAAATTAAGAGCAATTTTGTGTAATCTTAGCATACTTAAACAAACAATGCCTTACAACGTACTACGCCTGCTATACATGTCATTAGCAGATTCAATAATAGGCTATGGAATTTCATGTTACGGAAGAACTTATAAAACGTATCTGCAGCGCATCTACAGTATTCAAATAAGACTGTTAAAAGCGATTGTTCCTCTAAAAGTCAAATACCAACATAGACACAACTATGACAGTCTATTTGAATACTGTAGAGTGCTGAGTGTATTCGATAAGGTGAAGCTAGCTATGGTACTAGAATACAGAGATGCTATGGGGGAATTTGTTAAATATAGAAGATCTGATAATCTACGAAATCTAAAAGAAGGAAAGTCATTTATCACTCCAAGAAGTAATAACCTATACGGGTCTAGAATTTGGTCAAATCTCCTACCTCATATTTTGAATAGTTTCCCCAAACATGTATTAGAACGCATGGAAGCTAAACCTGGGTCTACCAAAAACATAGTTAAAAGATTTCTTATGTCTTGTAATTAATTCTAATTAATTCTTATAAATAGCGTCCTCACTAACTTAGCCAAATAATCTTAAATAGGTAATGATTTTGGCTAAGTAAAAAATTGTAAACTCAACACAAATTTTGAAATAAACAGATTTTATTATTATTATTATTTAGATATTCATTTAATTTTCTATAAATTAGGTTTTTTACATATTCAAATATAAAGGTAAAATAACAATACCGATACAAAAAATAAACATTATAAAAAACCTAATCTACGGGTGCCGCCAGCAGCGGGGCAGGGCTCAAGCTACCGGTGGTTAGGGCTGCAGAGAGAGGAACCTCCTCATAATGCGTGCCGTGTCAAGGAGTACTGCCTTCTGTATCTGGCCCTTGATCCAGCCATCTAGCGAGAGTCTCTTGAGGTGTTGGTCGAGACTCTTCGCTATAAGACCGTTTGCCGAAACAACTATCGGGACAATGATCGTCGAGTCAACATCCCACATGGTGGTCACCTCGTGAGCCAAGTCAAGGTACTTGCTGAGCTTATCCTTCTCGGCCTTCACGAGGTTCTCATCATGCGGGATGGTGACGTCGACGAGCACTGCCCGGCGTTGAGATCGATCTGTCAACACGATGTCAGGTTTATTGGCGACAATAGTCCTGTCTGTGATAACAGATCGATCCCAATAGAGCGTAGCACGACCATTTTCGAGAACTGGCGCCGGTGTGTATTTATAGTACGGCACTTCAGACTCAACAAGACCGTATTGAAGAGCAAGCTGCTGATGAATGATCCTGGCTACGAGGTTATGTCTGTGCAAGTACTCGCCGTTGGCCAAATGCGAACAACCGGAAATTATATGTCTGAGGGATTCGCCGGGACAACGGCACGCTCGACAAATGTCGACCGTGCCATCCCTCAGAATATATTTCCGGTAATTGTTCGTCATTATGACCTCGTCAGCAATTGCACAGGCAAAACCTTCGGTTTCCCCAAAGAGGTCACCAAACCGTAGCCAGTTCACGGACGCTAAAAAGTCTACGTCGGGCCTTGTTAGGGCCCGGTAGAAGCGTCCGTGTAGCTCCTTGCTCTTCCATACGTTCTTGCGGTCTTCAGTGCTCAACACTGTTGGTCTACGCCAGTTTTCGTTTGCCAAGGAGAGAGGCGTGAGGCTCCTGTCTACTGCAACCACATCACGATGCATCCCACACTCATTGCCAAGGAAATAATCCCTGAGATTGCACACCTCGCGGTTATGGAGATTCTTAGCATTTAAAATGCCTCGACCTCCACATTTCCTCGGGATGTACAATCTCATGACAGATGAGCGTGGGTGCAACATGCGATGTGATTTGAGCAGTAGGCGGACCTTCCTATCCAGGGCGTCCAGCTCAGTCTGAGTCCATCTTAGTATGCCAAAGGAGTATGTGAGCAGCGGCATCACCCAGCCATTGAAGGCACGCACCTTATTGCCACCCGACAAAAGACTGTTAAGAACTTTTGTCAAGCGGCAAAAGAAGCGCTCCTTCACTGACTGCTTGACATCGCCGTCCATAATACCCAAAGACTGTGACATACCAAGATATTTGTAGGTTTCAACTTCGGAGAGAGATCTGAGGGTCATTGTCTCAGAAAGCTGCAAATTAGATGAATTTACAACTTTCCCTCTTTGAACATGCATGACCGCACACTTATCTACACCGAATTCCATCTTGATCGCACTACTGAACTCTTGTGTGATTTTCAATAATGCGATAAGATCTTGGCACCCCGATGCAAACAATTTGAGGTCATCCATGAACAATAAGTGAGAAATGACTTCAGCCTCTCTACGAAGTCGATAGCCAAGCCCGGAATCCTTCAGCAAAGAGCTGAGAGGATTCATGGCTAGGCAAAACCACAAAGGACTCAGACTGTCACCCTGGAAGATGCCTCTTTCAATCCTTATCAAGTTAGGCGAATCAGAGGGGATGTCTCGACCACCTGGTTGACGAAGGACTGTGACCCACTGCCTCATACACACACCTAAAAAGGACCTCAAAGTTGTATCAACTTTATACAACTCTAAGATCCTTTCAAGCCATGAGTGAGGCACCGAGTCATAAGCCTTCTTGTAGTCAATCCAAGCAGCCGAGAGGGCCGCCTTGTTTCGCCTAACTTGCTGACAAATGGTCATGTCTATGAGGAGGAGCTCCTTAGTACCACGGGACCCAACCTTACATCCATTTTGAGCAGAGGCCAAAATATTGTTTGCAATAAAATGTGCATTTAATTTTGTGCTCAAAATGGATGTAAGGAGCTTGTAGATGGTAGGCAAGCATGTAATGGGTCGGTAATTCTTTGGATCCGCGGTACTACCGGACTTGTGGAGCATGGAGGTGACACCAGTTGTTAATAAAGGTGGCAAGGAACCGATTTCAAGGGCATTTTGGAGTTGTGCTGCCAAACACTCATGTGAGGCTTTGAACCATTTAATCCAGAAATTGTGCAATCCGTCCGGCCCAGGACTTTTCCAGTTCTGAGCCATTCGAATTGCACAACTTACATCTTCGGGACAGATGGTAATAGGCCCCATTGGTTCAATAGCCTCACACGTGCGCTCAACAGCACGTATCCAATCTCCTTCAGTGTGCACGACCGGCACCGACCAGATATTGCGCCAGAAATTAATCATAGCAGCAGGATCTGGTAGCGGACACCTACCAGATCCTGCTGCTCACACCTTGATCAGTTCCTTCCCACTTTCGGTACACCTTCCTCTGATCACTTTGGAAGAGGCGATTTTGCTGGTATCTATTCACACGTTCTCTATAGCGACGAATACGGCTTGCCCACGCGTAAACCTTCTGCTTCAGGAAGTCGATACGTTCCGTGACACAAGCCATATAATGTTGGGACCTTATTCCGGTCCCAGTAAAGGCTTGGTTCACGAAACGCATGACTCGGGGGCGTTGATTGCCTCCCCTGAAGCAGATGAGCTTCGCTATGAGAGTCCTAAATTTATCAATACGCCGCTCAATTCGCACTTGCCAATCGGGGACAGACCCACGAGCGCGCGGAGCTCGGTCAGTGTCCGAAAACTTGACTCGAGCTACGCGGCACGCAGCTATGGCCCCGCAGTACAAAATTGAGTGGGTATCGATTATATCCTCGCTGGCTTGTAAATATGGCGCCAGCAAGGCGTTTAGGGCTCCCATAAGCGTTATTATTATTATTATTATGAAATGTAGAGTTCCGCTACACTTTTATTATTTGTGGTGCGTGAGTGGCTGTTTCATATAATTAGCTATAGGCTTTTTTAGTTTTGCTGCTTCCAAAAACTTTCTCAAATCAAATAAGAAATATGAAAATCAATCTGTCCAAATACCAACTTAAGAATCCTTCATGCATGACTCATCAAACCTGTAATTAAAGTCTACTAAATAACTAAAAAAGTATGTTCGTGATCTATATGTGAACTGTAGAAGGAGCGGTGACATTAGTTGTGCCTTTTAGGGATGCACAATGGAGGTTCATTGACATTGCCTTTTAGAGTTCGAAATAATATTTCTAGTGCAGTAATTAAAAGTGGATCAAGTTCAAATCATAAAGATGACGACCTTGATGAAAATTATTGGAGTGGCGAGCGCGTCAGCGAAGAGGGACAGATGAACTGGACCCACCAGTGCGTTTTAGTTACATGTTTATGCGTGTTTGAACTAAGATCAGATGTTCAGTCGAGTTCATAAATATGAATGTCTATTTAATGACATGTTTAAACTGCATATAATATGAGTTGTCACAACGATTAAAGTGACAAGTAACTAAAGTGTATAGGTACATATTTATGAACTCGACTATACTTAATGTGTGTGTAAGCTCTTGTCTATTTTGATTTGAAGTTAGTTAGAACTCTATTTATACCAAAATTACTCCCACACTTAGCCTGGTTGCTGATTTGCTATAATATTAAATTTAGTTTGTCATAGTTTGGTTTACTGTTACTCGTTGCATTTGTTAAATTATGAATAATAATAGCATAGTATATGTAGTAATTTTATAATTCTTGCCCATACCCCACATCACACATCATAACAACTTTAACTCCCAAAACAATTTCGAGTTCTAGATCTCGAGGGTTAGATTAAATTCCATCGTAAAAGCTATAAAATGCGAAACATAACCTACTTAACTCGTCTCGAACCTTGATATACTTTTAAGTATCATAAAGTGCATAAAACTGATTAACACCGAAATAATGCACGGTAACAGATCGATAGAGACGAATTTTCCCACTGCATTGCGAAACAAACCGGTGCTTTCTGGAGCAAGGTTAACCAAGATGGCCGACAAGCAACATGGTCGACGAATGTCATAGACTTTCGCGCCAAATTCTTTCTTATCTGTTGTGTTTAATGTGAAAAGAGGTTGTTGTTGTGTCGTTGTTTTAGGAATTAAAAAAAAGTTTATTCATTTACCTCTTAATTTATTTCTTTCTTTTTTTCGGAGGCTTACGGCCGAACCCTATATTCGAACTGCGGATACATAAGGCTTACTTCGGGTTAAAATTTGACTTTTGCCCCTAAATAATGTGTCAAATTTTAATCCGAAGTAAGCCTATCTATTCGTGGTTTGATTTCCGGTTAAGGTAGACGAATTTTCAAAAATCCATAAATGGGTGGATCAACTTTTTTTTGTTGTTATTCTGTCAAGTAAGCCAGGAGACAACAGTGATGGAGTTTCTTAGAAAAAAACATAATATTATTATATACTTCCAGCACACTCAGGAGAAAGGCCATAAAATAATGGGTGTGTAATTGCCAATAAAACAGTTTTTTAGTGGACTTAAATCCTTTGAAATCATAATTTTAAAGAGTGACCCAGGAGACGTCACCATGGCAACGAGCTACAAAGAAAAGTTGATTGACCCAAATGCAGGTTTTATTTTATGATAAAGGTAGTTTCCGTCTATGTGGCGTTCCTTTTTTCACCCTTTATATTATGTCACATACCCCCAGGGTTAGTTGACCCTTTTATGGTTTTGAGGATCCTTTTCAGTTCATTTCTATAGAAGCGGTTTAAAAAAAGTTCGTGTTAAATAATACTCGTATTATCTTATCTTCAGAACATGTTTTCCCTGCTCAAACCTATTTTTTAATAGTAAGATTCATGTAAACATTTCAAAGGATATAAGTCCACATAAAAACTGTTATATTGGCAATTACACACCCATTCTTTTATGGCCTTTCTCCTGAGTGTGCTAGAAGTATATATTATGTCATTTTTTCTAAGAAACTGTATCACTCTTGTCTCCTGGCTTACGGGACAGAATAACAACAACAAAAAGTTGATCCACCCATTTGATTGAAATGTAAGAGCTTAACCTTTATCGAAGTAATTACCTATATTTCAATAGTATTACAAAAGTTAACTAGGTCAATATGAAAAAAAACTTATTGCATTAGCGGATCGACTGGTTTGAAACAAAAGTGATTTTTATTTTTTTCTGTGACTAAAACGATTAGTTGTGCAACTGAAGGCCATCAGTTGCCGGTTCAAAGACAGAGAAGGAACTTGCAAATTAATTGACCGTGGGAAAGAGTAAAATACAAGCAAAAATTTGATTTATTTTGGTTTATTTTTGTAAATAATTATTTTGAAGCTAAAAAAACAGAAATATTGGTAGCAAAGGCAATTATAATGATGTTTCAAACATGTCTCTTTTCTTCTTTATCGCATGTGAATAAATATCACGAGGTAATCTCACACAAATTAACCTGGTCCCAAACCAAATTCTAGGCTTATACTATAAGTACTTTCTTCTTCTTTATCCGGAGATAAAGGTTCTTGACATACAGGCAGACGGACGGACAGACAGACGGACAACAAAATGATCGTAAGGGTTCCGTTTTTTACATTTGAGGTCCAGAACCCTAAAATACAGCGCAACTGTTTCTTTTAGTGACAGTTCAATATTTTTAGTACACGATTATAAGGACGAGCTTTAAACTCAAAATCAAATATCCCAAAAATATCCCACTTGAAATTATTATTCAAATTCATATATCCTTATAGGGTGACGTATTTGAGCCTCACTTCCGTTAAACAATGCCGATTTATTACAAACCGCGAAGGATAGATGGCGCTGATAACGGCGCGGACGCAAGCGCACGCGCATATTCGTTATTCAAACCTTTTGTAATGCCCCGCCATATCACGACGCTGTAACAGGGAACGAAATGTTATTTGGTTTATGTGCAAGCTATAATGAATTGTAACTAATAAATACTATTCGGGTCATACGCAGAGTTAGGTTCGCGTCTTTCCTGTGGACATACCCGAAGTTAACGCTTTAAGGAGGACAACTTTTGTTTTTTGTTTGCGTTGGACCCATTCATATGAAAGTGTTTGCATGTTTGTTTTCACGGTTCAGCATTTAAATCAATTGGTGAAAAACTTGGTACAGAGATAGTTTTAGCTCGGAGACGGAGTAAGGTTCTTTTGATTCAGAAAATTCGCCTGGTTTTCGAGAAATACCGACTTTAGACTCGTTACTTTGGTATCGATAGGCAGATGGAGCAACAAAGTACGTTTCATTTTTTTTAATACATACCTTCACGCCTTTAATCCCAGAGTGGGCTAGGCAGAGCTACAGAATTACAAGTTGTTGATAATTCAGTAACCACAATTTGCACAAATCGCTCATCCAATAGAATAATGACATAATTGCATTTTTAGCATGCATGTTATGTCATCGTTCCACGCGATAGACCTGACCTTTAGAACACTTATGACGGTTAAATTTCAAAACCCGATTTTTTGCAATTATGTCATTATTCTATTGGATGAGCGATATATATTTTTTTTAATACCGAAAGTGACATAATAAAGGATATCGTTTTTTTTATTTTCGTTGGACTTATAGTAAAATCGGTAAAACCTACAAGCGTTGGTATGAATATATAACGAACCCTGAAGAAGAACAACAAATACTTAAAAATGGTCAAGCTTGAGTTGCGCTTGCGCTGATTCGATTCAAAATCGAATTCAAATTGGAATAAGGAATATAGATAATGCCTACTGTGTGGCGGTACAGAACCCTCGCTGCGCGAGTTCGACTTGCACTTGAAAGGTATTTTTATACAACTACTAGTGTATTTTCTGAATATTGATTACGTTGACAGCAGTAAAAAACGTTGGCAGCAGTTTTGCGGGTGGTAGGACCTTGTGCAGGGTCCGTCCGGATCGCTACCACCATCTTATCCATTAACCTACCGCCAAACAGCAATGTTCGCATTGTTGTGTTCCGGTTTGGGGATAAGACAGCCGGTGAAATGACTAGCATAGAGGCATTCCATCTTAGTCCTCAGGGTTGGCAACGCATTTGCAGTCTTAGGATTGCATTGCAGTCTTGTGAATCCGAATGTCTATGGGTCACAGTTTCCACTTACCATCAGGTGGCCTGTGTGCTCGTTTGTCGTCTCTATGCCATATTTTTTAATTTTTTTTAATGCTGTTATTGTTTCTTCACACGCAACAATGTTCACCATTGTTCTACTGCTGTCAAGATTAACAATATTTAGAAATTTCATGGTTGTGCAATGTGTCAGGAAACAGGACTTATCATCTGACTATAGTGACTATAGTGATCGCTCTTAGAAGGTGCTTTGGGTTTATACTTGTCTCTCACTCACTCTCATACGCAATTGGAAGCAATAAACTACTCGCGTATGAAACAGCAAACATCCTCTATCTTCTCGCACAGTGCTACCATTTTCTTAGTAGCCATCGGCAAATCTTCGTTTTTGTATGACACACGAGTGACAAATATACTGTCAGTCGCGAGTGCAAGCGTGATAGCGATAGCCAGCTGTCAAAAAATTCCACACAAATTTAACTCCGGCCGTTAACGTTTCTCACCCCCTAAATCAAGTCCGATTTCCACGATTTTTGAATATGTTCTAGTTATTATAAAGAACTAGGTCTGCACGTTTCTGTTTTTTGTTTTTTAAATTTGTTTCATTCAAAAAATCGAAAAAATCGGACTTATTTTAAGGGTAAAAAATCCTCTTAAGAGCGAGTGAGAGAGAAGTACAATCTCGAAGCACTTTCTAAGTCACAGACTACACTATAACTAGACGGGTGAAGAGTTGTGTCCTTAATTAGTAGTTTAAACATTATACAAGGCAGCCTTGCGCGTAACCCCGTGAAATAGACAAATAGCCACAAGATAAATAAGTAAACCAAACGGAGACAAGGTGAACCTGTAAGGCTACATTGTTGTATTCACCATGTATTTACAATAAATGAACATTTAAATAGCATTACAAGGGATACAAGGGAACATAATAAAATTGGTTTGTGGAAACAATTTTTCGTTTACGGTATCCGTTTTTGAAATATTAAGCTCAAAAGTGCTAATATTTACAACCCTTGTTATTAGGGTTCCGTAGTCAAACTAGGAACCCTTATATTTTCGCCATGTCCGTCCGTCCGTCCGTCCGCAGCCTAGCTCACTCTTAGTACTAGAAAGCTGGAATTTGGCATACATATTAGTCACGCCACAAAAGTGGTAAAATAAAAATCAAATCAAATCAAATCAAATAATTTTATTTTTGAAACATAGATGGAAGGTTGACTTACTTGAATCACTATGTTTTGCCGTTAGGCATACAAATAGCTACAATAAGCATGCAGCATGCATTCTTACACACTAAATATCAATGTTATTGTTATTAATGTTATTTAAATATTCTTGTGGTTGGGGGTGGACCCGTGTGGTTGCCGGGTTCGAATAGCGCCACTCCAGGTCATCCCGTGGATGTCGCGACCAAGGGAATAAAGGCTTGTAGTACTATTAGGCGATGGGCTTGCAACCTGTCACTAATACGCTGGTAAAAATCTTAGCCTATTTGTGCAGAATGTGGTTACAGAATTATCAACAAGTTTTTAAAGTTGTAGATAATTCTGTAGCTCTGCCTACCCCACTCTGGGATTACAGGCGTGAAGTTACGTATGTAAATATTCTTGTATGGAATAAAAAGCCTTACTAACTAAAAACGTATACAATTCTTTCTTAAATAGCGACATATCTTGTAGTTTTAAAACTTGTATTTTTTTTTTATTGTATCTCCCCTACGCGTAATGTGGGGATTTTTTTTTTCTCGTCTACCCCTTAAGTGTGGATTGTCATTGGATAGGTCTTTAAAAAACATTGCGGGTTTGTGAAATAATTGTTTCGATTAAGGTATCCGTTTATGTAATACTAGCGACCCGCCCGCGGCTTCGCCCGCGTGGAATGTATTATACACATAAACCTTCCTTAAGAATCACTCTATCTATTAAAAAAAACCGCATCAAAATCCGTTGCGTAGTTTTAAAGATTTAAGCATACATAGGGACAGACAGCGCAAGCGACTTTGTTTTATACTATGTAGTGATTAAGCTTTAAAGCGCTAATTTTTGTTAGAGTCAAGACGTATGACCATAATAAGTCAAAAACCATATGGTTTTTTTTTTTTTTTTTTTTCAAATTTTAATTTACCGCCTAGAATAGAGGTACACTGCAAGTTAAATAAAAGCTTGTAGAAACAGTTCAAAGCTAATAACTAATAAAACCACCGACAAAAGTTAGGTTACAATAATATAACCAGATAATATGACCCATTGTATAACACAACTTTCCCAATCGGCTTCCTGTCCATAAAACATGGCAACAATTGTTGCTAGAAGTTGCGCAAGCGACTAATCTGGTTTATTTCAGCCCCCGGCCAGACTTGGGTTTCGGAATGCATGTTTAGTTCCGCCTGTGCTGTAACAGCTTGCAAGGTTTATTGAGTTCGATAGATATCAGCTGGGAGACGTCCACTGCTGGCCATAGGATCTATATATATAAAAATTACGTGTCACGTTGTTTGTCCGCGATGAACTCCTAAACTACTGAACCGATTTTAAATTTGATTTGCACACCGTGTGCAATTCGACCCAACTTGAAAGATAGGATAGCTTACATTTCAATTTATAGTCGCAATATTATTTTATTGTAAATTATTTGTCTTTATAAGGCAAAACAACGTTTGCCGGGTCAACTAGTCTAATATATAAAATTTCCATGTCACAATGTTAGTTACCGTACTCCTCCGAAACGGCTTGACCGATTCTTATGAAATTTTATATGCATATTCAGTAGATCTGAGAATCGGCTACTATTTATTTTTCATTTCTAATTTATCTTCTATATATATAAAAATTACGTGTCACGTTGTTTGTCCGCGATGAACTCCTAAACTACTGAACCGATTTTAAATTTGATTTGCACACCGTGTGCAATTCGACCCAACTTGAAAGATAGGATAGCTTACATTTCAATTTATAGTCGCAATATTATTTTATTGTAAATTATTTGTCTTTATAAGGCAAAACAACGTTTGCCGGGTCAACTAGTCTAATATATAAAATTTCCATGTCACAATGTTAGTTACCGTACTCCTCCGAAACGGCTTGACCGATTCTTATGAAATTTTATATGCATATTCAGTAGATCTGAGAATCGGCTACTATTTATTTTTCATTTCTAATTTATCTTCTATATATATAAAAATTACGTGTCACGTTGTTTGTCCGCGATGAACTCCTAAACTACTGAACCGATTTTAAATTTGATTTGCACACCGTGTGCAATTCGACCCAACTTGAAAGATAGGATAGCTTACATTTCAATTTATAGTCGCAATATTATTTTATTGTAAATTATTTGTCTTTATAAGGCAAAACAACGTTTGCCGGGTCAACTAGTCTAATATATAAAATTTCCATGTCACAATGTTAGTTACCGTACTCCTCCGAAACGGCTTGACCGATTCTTATGAAATTTTATATGCATATTCAGTAGATCTGAGAATCGGCTACTATTTATTTTTCATTTCTTATTTATAAGGCAAAACAACGTTTGCCGGGTCAGCTAGTATAAGCATAAAATTGGGACACGGTTTCTGTAGGAGAATGTATCGAAACTTTTATGTGGGTAGTCTTTCACCGTCATAGGTAAGTATAACTTGTTTTTTTTTTTTAATTATTACTTTTTGTGAAAATTCTGAGTGTTGACGCGTTTCCCTGCTCAACAACGCATGAATATATGATTTTTTTGTTTTATGTGAGATTCATTGTTTTATATAATGCTAGGTTAAGTTTATTATTGTATAGGTAATATCAATATCATAAGCAATATTTAAAAAACGACTGACTGTTGAGTTACTTGCGACATTTCTTCTCAGCAGTGGTTCCTTGCGAAGCGCTGTTAGATTTTTGACGTGTAAAAGTGCCCGTGTGGCCTCTTTTTTACTGTTCATAAGGTTATTCATGCATGATAATGAATTTTGTTAATACTTACTGGTATAGGCTTTCATCAACGCATGTTCCAAGATCAGATCGTATTAAATATAAGCTGTCAGATACTGACAAGCGGAGACAGAGGGAGATATGTGACTTTCATAGCTTAGTGAAACTTAACAAATTCAGCCTTCAGCCTTTAACCTCTTAAGGGAGATAAAGAAGTATGTGAAGTCGGTTTGAAATCAAAATAGACTCAATGTTTTTGATAACAAAGTTAAAAACAGCGAAATCCGATAAAGCCTTAATCCATTTGGCGTCCGCTTACGTTGCAACTTTAATCTGTTCAGCCGGTTTTTAATATTCAGTGCCGTCTGACCAATTTTACATAGAAATAGCAGTCCAGAACAAGTTCACGGCACTCAACATGATAAGCTTTCTACAAACCACGACCTTGCACAACGAGTTGCATTCTTATCAATGCTATCAGACTTGAAAACAATCGAAAATCAACATTAACACTGTAATACTAAGGATTATTTTACACTGTTGTAAATGTTGCTGTAATTATTAAAGTGTACATGTAGTCTGGACTCTATGTTTCGTAGAATAAGGATTGGTTTTCAGTATTACTGAGAAGACGTTAACGGCGTTAATATTGCCTAATTGAACTTCGACCTTGTAGAAAAGTGTTGCAGAGTTGATTATTGATTGTAATTTAGTTTTTTTTACATTGCCATTTGCCTCCGAATTGCTGATACGTTAAACCTTTACGGGTTAACTGCTGAATCCATTTTGACAAAATTTGGTGAAGATATATTTTCAGTCCTAACCAAGAGATGTAGAGTATTTTAGGGCCGAGTTCACCAACCAATTTAACAGATGGTTAAGTCTTAATCAACCGTTAGTCAATACATTTGACAACCGTCAAACCGCTAACCGTCCGTTTAATTGTTGGTGAACACTGCACTTAATCCCTTAAATTTACATTGTTTACAAGTCTACAACGATTTTAACCTAAGAGATCATTCTAATCCTTTTTCCTTTTTAACTATACCGCAAATATTTTCTCTTTATAACATTAATAAAAAAACAAAAGAACCCGATGTTATGTAACATCCCAAGAATAGTGTAACAACGTTTGTCTTTTTGTATGTTTTCATTTACAAGTATTGATAGCTATTGTTTAGAAACAATAGTGCGGAAATGTATCTGCCGAACAAGATATTCTTTATAATAAAGATATTGTATCATTATATCTTGTTTGATCTAGTAACGGAAGTGTTTTAACGAAACAAAGGTTGATGTAGGAACGTATCGCGAATTGTTGATGGACCTCGGACACAGTTTAGCATCAGATGCCCTAGGGCTCCATTCTGCTGGGTTTTACCCATAATGCCTTTGACGTGCTAGTATTGTCGACAGGTGTGGCGATATTTTGAAAATAAACTTTATTTTTGTCAGTAGCTTATTTTGCCAAAGATTATTATCTCGGTAGAAATAATTCCAGTATCATCATTTCGCAATGTGTATTTATCTGAATAGTTAGGTACAGTCAAGGAAATTGATTGGTAGACCATTTTGGACTATGTCATTGTGACGTAATCAATCAAAACGTTAGAGACTTCTAATGAGTTTATTTACAGTGTCACTTTGACATAGTCCAAAATGGTCTACGAATCAATTTCCTTGACTGTACCTTTATCATTTTCACAGAGTCAACGGAGCTCCTACTTCTGGGTAGTTTTGCCATTCGGGCCTGCTACAAAACTAAAGTAACCTCCTACCACCTATTTCGGCCTAATTATTATATAATTTCCGACTGGGAAAAAAATCCAGATTGGTGAATATGCGACCAGGCAAAACTAAGAATGCAATGGGACAAAAGACATTCGGTAAAAAGATAAAAAAAAGAAAGATAAAAGATTTTTATTCAGTAAGTAGGCCGCACGGGCACTTTTACACGTCAAAAATCTACCAGCGCTCCGCAAGAGACCAATTGCTGAGAAGAAACGCCGCAAGAAACTCAACCACCAATCCAATCCACGAATCGGAACAATCGAGTTTCGGAAAAATATTTATTCACCTTTGTCAACGTTATGATAGATAGCCCTTATTTGCTTGGCAGTAATGGCGCCGAGTTTAAAAAAATACCATATCAAGTTAAATGCAATATGGTTTTCCCCAGTAGAATAGAGGCCCGTGTGTCAAGTGCGATTCGGACTCGCGTACCGAGGTTCCCGTGCACAGCAGGTATTGATGATTCGATTTATATTCGATAATGAATCGAATCTGCGCATGTCTATTGTACTCCCACTCTGAGAGAGAGTGGGACAGCCGTCCCTCGTACAAATCGGTCCATTACTTTGACAGCTACGACCCAACAGACGGACAAACAAACAAACACGTTTAACTTATAAATACATAAATAAATAAATATCATGGGACAATGTCACACCATTTGACCCAGTCCCAAACTAAGCTCTAGGCTTGTACTACTAGACTAGGGTACTAGGCAACGATTTATTTATTTGTATTTATTTATTATCAAATACACATATAAAGCATCCATGACTCAGAAACAACTACTCGCGCTCATCACATCACACAAATATTTGCCCTGACCGGGAATCGAACCCGAGACTGCTCGCTTCGTAGGCAGGGTCACTACCAACTAGGCCAACGCGTGTCGTCTAAGTATAACACCCTTCTTTTTTTGCTGTTGGTTAAAACTCGCAAGCATATTCTTCCTCTCTTTAGACCTATATTTCTCTCCTCTTATTATATAAACCAATCTATTAAACAATAATTACTACCACTGAAGTTACGTAAATTGTATGCACATTGCTAACTGAAATTGAACTATACGCTAATAATAATAGGAGTTGTTTTCATTTTATTAAATTAAACTTACTTTCTTTGATTATGATTATCGTATAATAGCATCTTAAATAGGATTATAATGCGTTATGTAACTGATTCTTGGTAGGAAAGAGAGCGAGTATGTGTGAATGAGTAATTGTGTGGTAATAGAGACAAAAAATACAAGTGTAGGCTTCACGTATGATTATATTAAATATGTTCGAGGATAGGGTTGTCGACGCAGTAAAACTATTAATTAAAATATAAAAAAAAACTGACATCTCCGATGACTGAAATGGAATGCCTCTTTGGCATTTCCCTGGCAATCGTAGACGAGCAGTGTCCGCACTGTTGTGTTTCGGTGTAGCAGTAATACTACTAGTAAAATTGCTAGCATTGAGGCATTCCATCTTAGTTCCCGTTTAAGTAAATTTTTAATTTTGAGTTTGTCACTTTTCTACTCTAGAAAACATTAGCAAAGCTTAAAGTTATCATGAACTTTATTTTGTACGCAATATATTCTATTTTGGTATTCGTCATTTTTTTTTAATTAGCGTCCCAATAAGTTTAAAGCTTTTGTATATGCTGAGAAAAACTGCTGTGAGCAATGTGCTGTGTGAAATATATTATTCGATTATTTTTAAGTAGTAAAACTCTTTACTAACTTTAACTTACTTAACGATGTAGATGACTTGAGAAGAGCATCACTAACGCCTATCATACAAGTCTGACTTAGTTTAGGAGTTAATTGGTAATAGGTACGTTTGTGACTTTGTACAACCTATGTTATCTTTAAGTGTACTGTGTATTACTAAGCATACCGTAAAATGTGCCTACTTTGCTCCCCCTTGGGTAACTATGCTCCATAGTGACTATTTCGTTTTTTACTTATAAGTCAAGGTCATTGTCAATTTTTCTAAAAAGTATCGATGTATACATCCAGTCGCGCAGTGAATGAAAGCAATAGACTGATTTACAATAGAGATTACCTCAATATAACGATGGAGCATAGTTACCCATGGGGGAGCAAAGTAGGCACATTTTACGGTACTGTATTTTCATTTATCTACATTAAATCACGCCTGTCTCCCAGAGGGGTAGTCAGAGACCACTTCTTTCCACCTGCTACGATCCTGAAAAATCTCTTTCGCTTCTTCCACATTCATACGAGTCATGCACGCACGTCGGTTTCAGTAACTTAATATTCGGCCCTTTTCCAGTAGTTCTCCAATTTTATTAAAAAAAGTACGCCTAGGGCGGTCCTTTCCCACTCGCTTTCGCTCTGTATATCTCTTTTGTCAATCTTCTGATAAATATTCGTATTCTTATTTGGCCGATAGTACTTTACCCTACGACACTGTCTGCCACGTAGGGAATGCAAATAACCGGTTATTACCGGTTTAAACCGGTTTAAACCGGTTATTTTCATACAAAAACTGTTAATAACCGGTTAACTCGCTACTGCCAGCCCTAAAGCACTATCAGTCATACTTTTACAGCTGTCAATGTGTTATGTAACGAAATGTAGATCAGTCGAGCGAGGCCGGCGCGCGCGCCGGTCGGCTGTACTTCCGGATGTATGATATGATTAAGTGACGCTTTTGTTTTCGTGTGGTGAAGGTCTGCTGTCAATTATGAGTATTGTGTGCCATCGCCTTTAAGACAATCTATTGATAGTGGCAGCTGGTTTAATAATATCTCGAATATTCAGTCGGCGAAAAACGCGTTAGTAGTGGCCCTGCCTACGAAGTAAGTTCCGAGTTTGATACTCGGTCTGAGCGAATATTTGTGTGATAAGCGCAATCAATTGTTCCTGAGTCTTAGGTGTTTTCTATGTATTTATGCGTGTATTTCTTTGTTGAAATATAAATAAATAGAAAAGAAGACATGAACGTATGTTTATCGTTGTCTAGTTCCTATAGAACAAGCCTGGAGCTTAGGTTGGGAAGGTCAATTTGTGTGAGGCCGTGCCCTGGGTCAAGATTCTAGGCTTTAAAAACTATATGATCTTTGAACGTTTTGATAGCTCTTGTTTACTTGGCAGTAATGGCGGCTCTCTCGAATTCCGTTAGCATACAAAAATACAACTCAAATATGAAATGTTTGGCAGGCACACTTATGGGTAAAAACCAAAATAAATGTACATAAAGAAGCTATTTAAATGTCACAAGTCCCAAACTAAGCTCTAGGCTTGTACTATGGGTAGTAGACAACAATATACATACATAGAAAACATCCATGACTCGGGAATAAATATTCGCACTCATCACACAAGTCTGCCTTTACCGGGATTTGAACCCAGGACTGCTAGCTTTGTAGCCAGGGTCACTACCAACCAGGCCGACGTGTGGTTAACTGGACATTACAATTCTTAATTTAAATCTTTTCATCTTTACACCTACCCATAAATATACAGTTTCAAAATACTATTTATCATACGGAACCGTGTTACTACTCAATAAATACGCAAACAATCCAAACAATCAGCAAACCGCGCAAAAACAAAAAGGCCCATTAACATTACCGACCATAAAAGCTTCTGTATCACAAGTACTGTGTCACATTAACCCATTTCACTAGCTCCTGTAGAGTCGCATGCGTGTCTTTCATATGACAAGGTGTTATCTGCTGGAGAAAGGTAAGGGCGGTACTGACCGGGCTCAAGGTTTTCAGCTTCTGACATTTACAGTCTATACGGATGTTACTGCGAACTGGATCAAGATTGTTTTTAACGTTTAATAACAGTTAATATTTATTTAATGTCTTTGGACTATCTGACAAAAATTGGCTCAATCCCAAACTAAGCTCCAGGTGTGTTCGTTGGTTGGTTGGTTGTGGTTGGTTGGTTGGTTGACCCTGCCTGCGAAGGTAGCGGTGACGGTGCGGAAGACTTGTGAAAAAATACTCGCGCTCGTACATACATACATACATAAACCCACGCCTTCATTCCCAGAGTGGGGTAGGCAGAGCTACAGAATTACCAACAACTCTAAATCTTGTTGATAATTCTGTAACCACATTTTGCATAATCAGGCTAAGATGTTTACCAGCGTATTAGTGACAGGTTGCAAGCCCATCGCCTAACATTACTACAAGCCTATATTCCCTTAGTCGCCTCTTACGACATCCACGGGAAGACATGGAGTGGCACTATTCTAACCCGGCAGCGCTCGTCAAGTAAATATTTTATCCCTACCAGAGGGCTCAAACCGTGGAGCTCCTAGACCGCGTAGTTGTGGCGCTTCGCGGCTTGACGCAATTCTAACCTAACCTAACCTAACCTAACCTAACCTAACCTAACCTATAGATTAGTTAAGTGATCATGTGTCCTAGGTGTTTTATATCGGGCCGCCAGCCGAGCCGCATTACTCTACTCTCGTCGATAAAACCATATTGTTTTGACATGTTATCGTTTTGTCAACGTTATAATAGCTCTTATTTACTGAACAGTAATGGCGGCCATGATAAAACATTACAATAAAATGTCAAAAGCAATATGGTTTTACCGATGAGAATAGAGCTTGTTTATGCTTGTTTGCCTTATCAACCAATCAATCAATCATGTCAGCCGAAAGACGTCCACTGCTGGACATATGCCTCCCCCAAGGCTCTCCACTCAGACCGGTCTTGTGCTTTTCGCATCCACTGCGTTCCCGCGATCTTTACAAGGTCGTCAGTCCATCTGCGTCTGTTTGCCTTATAAAAAAACTATAATATCATATCTCTTTCGTTACAGATCCATGAGCACATGACCACCGACGAGCTGCGGCACGTTTTTCACGTGGAACACCAGAACAGCGTCCCAGAATACCATGTGGTGCAGCTAACCCACCACCTCGCCAGGCGGAACATCGCGCCCACCAACGCCAACACCTTCACCAACAAAGAAACCAAAACCCCACACGAGAAACACCACAGATACAAAACGGAAACGAGTCCGCCATCTTTGCTGAACGATGAAATGTTCAAAGCTGAGGGTCTTAAGGATATCATTGGTGATCTTAATAATACAGTTAGTGTTAATTTTGATGTGAATAATTCCGGTGAGAGTGATGAAAGTGATGTGCACAAGATTGATATGGAGGCGTTCGGGAAGCTGTTGACCCTGAAGCTGAGGAAGCAGGAGGGGTTGATGAAGAAGGAGGGGTTGAAGATGTGGAGGGTGATGGAGAATGAAACGCAGCCGCATGGAGTGGACTACGAGGAGATGACATCGGTAAGATTACTTTGAAAATTCTAAATTTTCCAAAAATTCCTCATTAAGGTCTTTATTCATCATCATCATCATTCTCCTGACCTTATCCCAACTTGTCTTTTTCTTCCATAATTCTCTATTAGTCGTCATCTCGGTATTCACTCCGTTTCTAGCCATATCGTCTTTATTATTAGGGTATTTATTATGACGTCTAAAAACTTGTCAAATTCCAGAAAGTGTAAGGAATACAGCTTGCCGTCCAAATAAAGTATTAGTTTATGCAGAACGCCATGCGCCAGCGCAAATTAATCTCAGTATCCTCTCGGACCGGTTGGTGAGCAATTGACACGAGAAAGCGGGAAACGTCGGAAACAATCATTATATCGGGCTAGCTCATTTCTCTGTCCCCATGGACTAGATATCTTTTGCCAGAGGGACATCGTGTTCTCGCATTTGACTAGATTAGATAGATTCGGTTACTTTGAGTTATTATTATAATTATTCGTTATATTACAATGCGAAAAAATATCTAAATGATGGTGAAAACCACATCAAAATCTAACTGGAAGACATCCCTTAAACGGCCTTTGTATGTACATTCCTGCCATATTTTTGTTAATTTTATAATTGTTATCTCTTTTGTTTGTACAATAAAGTGCTAACATACATACACACATAGGAACCGTTAGATATAAAAAGTTGTAAACACTTTAGGACCTTATTACAATGCAATAAGGTGAAAAAATGGATACAACTCTTTGTACGACTGTACAAATTCCGTTGCGTGAGTTAGGAGGTGTTAGCAGATATATACAGACATATAAGCAGACAGACAGACGCGGAAAGAGACATGGTTTCATACTAAGTATGTACAGAGGATGATAGAATTACCATTTAGTAATTATTGTGATTAAGATGTAAAGTCATAGGGTAGGTACCTACTTGCTAAAAAAAAACGTTAAGACTGAAAGTTCCATTAGCCTTGACTTATTTAAACTGATTTTATTAAGTCTTAAATATTATATTTTCGCCCAACGGTTGTTTTTGCTCGGATCTAAGATCCTTTTACGGCAAAGGAAGTATTCATTTTGACGACGCGCTGGCCTAGTTGGTAGTGACCCGATATTTGTGTGATGAGCGCGAATATTTGTTCCTGAGTCATGGATGTTTTCTATGTATTTAAGTATATATTTCTCTATATAAGTATTTATATCGTTGTCTAGTACCCATAGTATAAGCCTAGAGCTTAGTTTGGGACTAGGTCAATTCGTGTGACATTGTCTCCTGATATTTATTTATTTATTTATTATTTAAAACGGAATATTTTCAAACATATTTGCGAGTTTTTCGTGGCCACGTCCAATCTAGCCGAAACGAGACTTTATATAAAATCTGTTGCAAACGCGAAAGTTTAAAAATACCTACTTATCTAGTTCCTCGTCCAAGTACTTATATTTTTCTCAAATGCTTCGAACTTTACATCGAAAGTGTAGTTTTCCTCTTCATTAGAACAGATTATATCCCAGAGCATTTTCCACGCTCTCATCTCGATTAGTTTTTGTCCCTTTGTCACCAATAGAGGGCGTTACGTGATTTCCCTTTGCGATAACGACAACCCTGTCAGTAAATGAATAAGGTTGCGTATCCCTTGCGCGTGTGAATTTATTAATTAAATGCCCTGGAACTCAAAGTAAAGTACCTTATGTATACAAATTGGAGTGCGTGACACCGGAATTATTAGCGAAACGTGGCACTTAATGTATTTGCAAGAAGGTTGAAATTAAAAGATGTTTTTTTACCTATTAAATTTATGATGTTTTTGTAGATTAAGGAGACATTGTAATTGTTTATTACATATCTGTCAAATTAAGTATGATTTGTGTCAGATACTAGAATAACATCCTGCATTGTCCTCACATATTCTACTCTAATGTTAACTGGAAGAGATCCCATATGGGATTAGTTCGCCAATTATAATATCCATATCGGTGGGTAATAAAGAGATCTATGACCTAGTGGCTAGAGGTGTCGTTTCGTGATCGCAACTTCGTATTTTCTTTATTTTGACGTAATTTCTTCATATAACAAAGTTCTACGGCTGTATAACAATAATAGTGGCCAACTGTACTAGTGCCAATTGGTCTTAGTCCATCTTGCAGCTACATCGTAAACGGGTGTCTCAGAATCCCTAACAACGATTGTCCTAACACATCGTTTGTCCGAATTTTCATTTGCCCTAAACTGGTTTTCAGATGAGCAGGCAACTCAAGTTTTCCAATTATGTCTGCGGTTGGGTTAGGTTAGGTATTATAACAATATTAGCTTTAGGATAAATGAAAAATCGGACAAACGATTTATTAGGACAAATGACGATTAGGGATTCCATAGGAGAACCATACTGTTGACGTTAGGCTATCCTCTTTTAAATGAGTAAGGGCTATCATAACTTGAATAGACCAAGACAGTAAACTGTGAGGTCAGATCGTTTGTTTAAAGGAGCGTCCCCACTGAGAGCATCGGCGTCGAATATTCGAGTGGTTGAGCCGAGCGTTACAAAGCTTACACACCACTCGATGTTCGCGCCGAAAGCTCACTACACTCGAATGCTCTCAGTTGGGACGCTCCTTTAAGGAAATAAATAAATTTGAAGAGATAAACAAACCAAATGACCTAGTCCCAATATAAGCTCAAGGCTTGTACTATGAGAGATATAAACATACTTTTAAAGAGAAATAAAGTCATCTAAAAGTACCGAACGCCTCTTAACAGATAACCTTAACCCTTAATTTGGCAATGTGCATCACAGTGAACATACTATAATGTTCACTTTTAATGTTTGGAATGTTTTTTTATTTTTTTGCTGATTCAAAATCAAAAAGGGTTTGAATTCCCGACTTTTTTTATTTTAGCCAAATTAAGGGTTAAGATTAATATCACGGTGCTCTTATGTCCATTATAACATCGTGCTTGACTTTTTGCACTACCGAGTACAAATTATACGAATTCCTTACGTCACTCAGGAACCGTTAGATAAGCGCGTGGGAAACTTTCACCGCAGTGGAGCAGCGCGGACGAGCGCGTGCGCCGATATGCCGATTAATTGGAGTATTGTGGGATTGTGTAGCCAATTGATACGGCCTTGTATTACATACAGCTTTTTTTTAAACTTTTTTCAAGATTTTTTTAAGGCATGCGTGTGATCTTGTTGATGCACTGCATACAGTATACCAACAAGATAAAGTTCAATCTCCCTTAAGGACAAGGATATAGGTTATGGGCCCAAATCTGAAATTTCTTACCTAAGTGTTTTTTTGCCCGTGTGGTTACCGGGATAGAATAGTGCCACTCCATTTCTTCCCGTGGATGTCGTAAGAGGCGACTAAGGGAATATTGGCTAGTAGTACTGTTAGACGATGGGCTTGCAACCTGTCACTAATACACTGGTATACATCTTAGCCTGATTTTGCAAAATGTGGTTACAGAATTATCAACAAGTTATTAGAGTTGTTGGTAATTCTGTAGCTCTGCCTACCCCACTCTGGGAATGAAGGCGTGAGTTTATGTATGTATGTATGTATGTATGTGTTTTTTTATTCATATACAGGGTGCCTCTGACCTTGGGGCTTTAAATGCAACGATCGATTCTACTCGCCAAACTGAATTTTGTTCTGCAACATTAAAAAATGACTTAAGTTTCGATAACTACTTAATTGATGTGAAAGTTTAATTGTAAAATCAGTGTATTCCATACTGGCCATATAATCACTATCTCATGGTACGGGGGCGACATTTCCTTGGTACGAGGGCTAAAGGAAAATAGAGAATTGGATCGCTTAGGTACATTGAAAATTACATTTAACTTCTGAAAATTACACCTGTTTCTAATGGGTATGAAATAAGACGCTACACGCAGGTTCTATCAGGGGACAGAGACAGCAATGCACATTATCTGCTCATGTGAACTACTAATGCCCAACAGAAGTATCTACCCAGGGCGACATATCATGGACGCACAAGAGATACAACTCCTCACTGCCCAAAGCATCTAGACATCTCACAATAGATCAGCTATGGTCGAAGTACCCCCCTATAATAATAATAAACTATGACAGTAGCAGTAGAACAAGAATTTCAACATTATTATTAAATTAACAAACAAACAATACATAAATCTTGCTACAACAACTGTGGGAATGCACCCAAGAATGTTATTTGCCATGGAAATTCCTTTACCTTGCTTTAAACACTTACCCGCGCGGCTAACAACAAGCAGCACGTATTTTTCTGTCCTCCGCTTTCTTAATTAGTTTTGATTGAAAAAATCGTACTTTTAAATTCCAAATTTATACCAGTGTGAAGCTAAAACTTTGTGCAATTCAAATGTCGTATTTTAAACAGTAGTGATCAAGTGACTTAAGTACAATCGCAGTGTTAAACTCAAAACCGAACGTTATTTTTTTCGCCGCGAGAGACGGTCACCGGCCGCTGGACGCTTATCTTATCTCTGACGCGCTATTCAAGCTTGCCCGGCCGGTGTGCCCCCGTACCGCGATACTCATAGTCCGCTGTCGTTTAGCTATCGCTGCGTTTCTTGGTACAGGAATCATGAGTTGTTCCGGCTGTTTAGTAAATCTGGCGCAAGGCGAAGAGGTGACTAAATGTACTTCATCAGGCTGTCAGCAAAGTTTCCACTCGGCCTGTATAAACTCTGTGCGCCTGACAAAAGATGAGGTAAATTCCTGGGTCTGCCCTGACTGTTGTGCTAAGGCGAGGAAAGGAGGTGATAACTCTTCCACACCAATTCGCAACACCAACGAAAATGTCACCATGAGGAAAAAGGTCCCTCAACAACCATCGGGCCCCAGCAAGTCGGACGCCGCCGCAAACGAAAATGTCGCCACGAAGAAAAAGGTTCCTCAACCACAAACTCAACAACCACCGGGCCCCCACAAATCGGACGCCGTCGCCAATGAAAATGCCACCACGCGGAAAAAGGTATCTCAACCACAACCTCAACAAACATCGGGCCCCAACAAATCGGACGCCGCCGCCAATGATAATGCCGCCACGCGGAAAAAGGTACTCCAACTACAACCTCAACATCCGCCAGGCCCCAACAAATCGGACGCCGCCGCCGCGGGTCCCGTTAGCGGGCTCCAGTCTCTCTCCTCTGAAATGAGTCTTTTGCGGAAGAGTGCTACTGATATGTGGGACTTATTTAAGGGCCGTCTTGATGAATTATGTGACAAAATTGCGAGCCTTGACGGCAGGATTAAATCTTTGGAGAAGTTAGAGGGCGAAAATACTATGTTAAAAGCTAAGATTGACGATCTACAGACTCAACTGGAAAACCAGGCCCAGGCAGCTCTTAGGAATGAGGTCGAGATCATTGGTCTCGAAGAGCTGGCAAATGAAAACCCCTATCATCTGGTCCTTACCACAGCGGTAAAATTGGGCGTCGAGCTTAGTGACACCGACTTGGTACACGTAACCCGAGTTGGCCCCAAGCGCCACGGCGACCCCGGGTCTGGCGGCGACGAGGCTCCCACTCGCCGCTTGCAGCGGCCCCTAGCCGTTGTCTTTGTTCGTAGAGCAAAGCGGGACGAATTTCTCAAACAGGCCAAGATTCGCCGTAATGTCAAAAGTAAAGACATTGTCGTATCGGAAGGACCTGACTCAAAAGTTTACGTAAATGAGCGGCTCACCAGCAGGAACCGCCGGTTATTTCGTATCTCCAGAGAGTTCGCGAATGAATACAAATACAAGCACTGCTGGGTACACAACGGTGCAATCTTCGTCAGGAAACAGGACGCAAAATATGGGAGCCCTGCAATTAGGATCAAATCCGATTACGACCTCTACAGATTGTCCAACTCTCATGTGCAGTGCGCATCCGCCGCGGACCAGCCCAGCGCGGAAGCAAACGCCCCATCGTGTTCCATGCAGTCTTGATGTGTATTTCTTGTTCCTCGCTCTTGTTCTCGGTCTTTTTGTTAACTATTTACTATTGTTAGAATATTATAAATTGTACTTTATAACGCACACCTACATTACTACCCAAACACCCAACTCATGCACACTTACACTTACACACTTCTGCACTTTTATGAACTTAAGCGTGTTTCCGTATTACAGAAGGACATGTCCTGCGCCCGAGCATGAATTCACTTGGCAGTTTTTAGCATCAACTAGTTTTGAGAAATCCATTTCGTTTATCAATTTTCTATTTCAATGGGTACTTTGTTTTTGTTAGATGAAATTGACAAATCTTTTGAAATAAAATGCCATTTGACAAATATTCCGGAAAATTGCGCTCAAATCATATCCAAGTATTCGTTGAATATTTTAAGCCTGAACATCCGCAGCATAAACAAGAACTTTGATAGTTTTCTTGTTCTGCGTGAGAGACTAGATACTGAGTTTGACGTGATCGTTTTGAGTGAATGCTGGATCAATGAAGACTCTATTATTAACCAACTAGATAATTACGTTTCCTTTAGCTCTAAAAAATTTATAAATAAGTCGGGTGGCGTGATTGTTTACGTTAATAACAAGTGGTCTCCAATATTCTCAGAAGTGAATGTAAATGATGCTAACTGTGTGCTTGCACACGTGCCAAACGTATTCTCGGTTGTGGGTATTTACAGGTCACCAAGTTTCCATGACATTGACGCTTTTACTACATCACTTGACTTAGCTTTAAAATCCATTGCTCACTCCCCCTGTCTTGTTCTCGCTGGGGATCTTAATATAGACATACTAGAGTCCTCTCAAATCAGCACCCAATCCTCAGAGTACTTATGCTCTCTGGCTAAGCATGGTTTGTTACCTTGCATAAACACTGTCACTCACCATAAATCTTGTCTTGACCACATTTTTGTACCAGCTCAATGTCAAGCAGAGTCGATTGTTTGCTCCTCTGATGTAACGGATCACGACGTTACTATGGTGGGAATCTCGCTTCTTTCAGAGAAACCTATCAAACCTGAACGGTCTAAAACTGTTATCGACTACGACTCTCTGAAAACTGAGTTAAAATGCACAGACTGGTCATCCATCCAATGTAGCAGAGACCTCGAGGCAGCTACGGATCGTTTTTCAACAATGATTAGAGATGCTGTAGTCAAACATTCCAAAATTGTAAAGATTAGTCGTTCAAAGTATACTATCAAACCGTGGATGACCCCAGGCTTATTAAGATGCTCGAGACATAAAGATAAGTTGCACCAAGAATCTCGTAATGATCCCAATAATAGTGTCAAAAAACTAGTTTATACCCGCTATAGAAACTTTTATGTTTCATTGTTACGAAAACTAAAGGCAGATTTTGATAGGAATGACCTGACTCAAAATAGAAATGCACCCCGTAAGCTCTGGAATTCGATAAATCGCATTACGCATAAATCGTCCAAAGTCACTTGTTCAGAGGACCTTATCAATGCTGGACGCTCACCCGAGGAAGCCCTTAACAAATGTAATGAATATTTTTCATCGGTTGGCTCAAGGTTGGCTGGTTCAATTTTGACGAACTTAAACGAAACTCAGGAGTCTCTAGTCAGGAAGCTTTGCTGTGACAGTGCCACTCCTAACTCTTTTTACATTCACCCCACCACTCCACAGGAGATCATCAGCCTTATAAAAGTTCTTGACCCTCGCAGTGCTACTGGTTCTGACAGTGTAAGCAACAGGCTTCTAAAAGAGATATGCCATGAAATCGCCGAACCTTTAACATTCATTTTTAACCTCAGCATCGCATCGGGCTGTTTCCCTCATAGCTGGAAGATAGCTACAGTCATCCCAATACATAAAGGCGGACCTAAAAACACTCCAAATAATTTTAGACCAATATCTCTTTTGGGAGCCTTCTCTAAACTTCTTGAGCGTGTTGTGAACAAACGTCTCGTCGAGTACCTGGAGCAAAACAAACTTCTGTCTGACCGTCAATTTGGTTTCCGCAAAGGGAAGTCTACTGAGGATGCGGTAACAATGTTAATAGATACTGCGGTGTCTCATCTCGATGGGGGTCGCCACTGTGTCGGAGTCTTTCTTGACTTAGCTAAAGCATTCGACACGGTCTCGACTCCCATGCTTCTGAAAAAGTTGGAATCCTTTGGCATCCGTGGAATCGCGCTAGAGTGGTTTGCTAGTTACCTGTCGGACAGAAGCCAGCTTGTTAAAATAGGCGATAGAAGGAGTGACCTCAAACCTGTATCTTTTGGCGTACCACAGGGAAGTATCTTGGGTCCCTCGCTTTTTGTTGCATATATAAATGACATCATGTCTCTGGACATTTATAACAGTGAAATCCTGTGTTACGCCGATGATACTGCGTTATTGTTTCATGGTAACTCTTGGCAAGATGTGCGGGATGCGATGACTGAGGGTTTACAAAGAGTTGTACGCTGGTTAAATCACAACCTCTTAACTGTCAATGCAACCAAAACACAATTCTTATGTTTTCATAAAACCACTTCGTCTTGTCCTCCGATCTCAATGGAACACCTTAATATACATGAACCAAACTGTGTTGTCTCCTCTGTCGCTGGTTCGGTCTGTGCTTGCACTTCTATCAGTAGAGTTGCATCCCTGAAGTACCTAGGTGTTACATTGGATGAAAACCTTAATTTTAAGAAGCACTTTTCAGTCACGTCCGGTAGAGTGCGTAAATTTATTTACACCATGAAATTTTTAAGACATTGCGCCGATGAGTCTCTGCTGAAGATGGTGTACATGGCCTTGTGTCAATCTATCCTAGATTATTGTATTTTAGCCTGGGGTGGTTGTGCTAAATCCTCTTTGATACCTCTAGAAAGAGCTCAAAGAGCGGTTCTGAAGGCAGCTTTTTGCAGACCACGGCTGTACCCTACTGCGGACCTTTACAATGAAGCAGAAGTTTTAAGCGTCCGGAAATTATTTTTATATCGAGCGACAACCACCACTCATAAGAAAATTCTTCAATTGCCATCCTATCCTGACTTATTAAAGAAAAGAGTATTTAGAATTCCCATACCAACAGTAAAATCCACATTTGCAAAGAGATTTAAATCATTTCTATTTCCTAAAATTTATAATAATATTGCTAACGTATGTGATATCAACATGTCTCGAATCCCTGAGGCTAAAAAGCGAATACGAGAGCTCTTGTTATCTTGGTCTTACGATCAAGCTGAGGCAGCTTTGAGGTAATGGGACACTTCGCACCCTTCCCTCTTTACTCACACTACACTCACTCACACTCACACTTTAACACATTCACACTGTTTAAAAATTGTTTAAACAATATTTAAAAATTGTTTAAAAGTTGTTTCATAACTCTTTTCGTCTTAAAAATAAAATAAATATATAGTTAAGCAGATAGATTCCTTGGAACTACTGTAATATGTATATAATTTATCTTTCACAAATGTCAATTGCCGCTTTTCTTTGTTTTTGTAATTCACGTGTATGACTTGACTCCCACGATACAGGCTATGCCTAGTGTGGAGGTCACTGCTTATAATTGATTATTTGCTGTAACTTTCTTTTGGTAAATAAATTATTCTATTATTCTATTATATAGCTAAAATTAAGATCGGGTCTGTCTGTTTTTCCTTTACTGTAAAATACATACCTAGATACGTAGGTTATGTTAATTTATTTTTAACAAGAGTCAGAGATAATGTAGCTTTCTATTAGTGTTTTTTTTATCGTTTAAGTAGTTCCGGAGAAAACCTCCAACATATAAACAAACAAACACTCAATTTTGCCTCCGTATAACATTAGTACAGTTTAGCCTTAAAATTCCGAATTATTTGTTTTATATAGGTCAGGTTAGGTTTGATTTATAAAAATCGGATGTTGATCAATTCGGAACTATGGCTTTTTGGAATTATTATTTATTACCCTCGTTATTAACTGACTGTTAGACAAAGCACAGTATACAATAATACACGGAAAAATAAATATATGTATTAAATTAAACTTGGTGGCAGTGTTGCCAGATGGAACCTGATGTAGTCAGGTAGAAAAGTGAACATTTTAGCAGGTAGAAAAGCAGGTATATGAAAAACGTAATGCACACCACACATAACGTTATAAAAGGGCTTGAGGTCAAATTCTAAGCATAATATATGTCTGTTTATATATTAAAATATATAAACAGACGCAAACATACATATAAATATATAAACATACCTACTATTTTTATAAAATCTGAGTCAATGATTGAGTCAAAATAGACTGAGTCAAAATTTGAAGTTGAACTGAACTGAACTAAACTAACTTTTAACTTTCTGTGTTGACATTAGCAAACCAAACCAAACCAAACAAAATATTCAGTATGCACAACATAATAATAAACGAAATAACGAACGAATCAACCAATCCAATCCAATACTAGCTACCACAGATACAGTAGAAGAATAAAAATACCGCGAGACCACATTATTGCGTTACATTACATTACAGATAAAAAATAAATTGATGAACACAGACTACTTAGATGAGGCATACTACGTTAAGAATGTCATAAAGGCAAGAGGACACGACACAACGGCACAAAGGCGGAAATAATTTAAGTAAATCTTCATAATTGACAAAAATCAGGTAGATTTCTTACAAAAATAAGACAAGAGCAGTAGATCAGGTAGAATTTTTCAAAATCAGGTAGGTCTACTGCTTTATCAGGTAGATCTGGCAACACTGCTTGGTGGTTTAATTTACAGACAAACCCAATTGAATTTTTAACCGGCTGCCGAAGGAGGAGTGTTATGTTTTTTACCGTTCCTATTATGTACGAATGATTCTTTCTACCCTTGTAAAGGCTGTACGAATGATCCGATTTCGACAAGCGAGGTGAAAAAAAAAAAAAAAAAAAAAAAAAAAAACACTCGCTCTCATACGATCTTATTAAGAGCGAGTGAGAGAGAAGTACTAAACTAAGTACTATATATCTATACTGACATTATATTGAGGACATAATCCAAATAGTAGTTAGGTTTTTAAAGCTTCTTGTTTAAAACATCCTTTCTTAATGCAACCTAGGATTCCTATGATTCCTTACAAAAAAAATCAGCGGTATGGGCTGTTCGTTGATTGCTAGTCAGTGACTCACGGAAGTGTTTAATGTAAAAAAGATAACAAAGAGGATTTAAGGCCCCATACAAAATATTTTCAGACAAAGTCAAGTGCTAAAACTAGTCTATATACTATAATTATGCACGGCTGCGCCTGCGCTGGTCTGAACACAAAATTGGAGGCCATTTGTGGCCCTTATTATAGTTAACGTCTGTTCCGCTTGTCTGTCCTTGAGTTTGTTTGACAAATACTGAGTATCGGTGCAATATAATTACAGGGGCTCCAGTCTGCTTGATAAAACCATATTGCTATTGACATGTTATCATACTGTCAATGTTTTGACAGCTCTTATTTATTTGAGTAAAGTACAAGTCCAGGGCCTTTATTCAACACGGTAAAAACCATGTTGTGTTTGAGCTGATTTTTTTTAGGGAAAAAAAAAAGACAGATATTAGAAACAGAATATACAAACTAGAACATAAAATTAGATAAGAGTAGCCTATAGCCTGGGGCAATTCCCACTGAGACTTGCACAATAATTAAAGTAGTGCAATGCCGTAGGAACCAAACATACACAACAAACAGCATGCTGTTATCGTATAAAATAATGGTGACTGACGTCATAACCATACACCGGATTGACGGGGGCAAAAATGTACCAGTGCAGTGCTAGTGATTAACTAAATATCGACAAAGTGTATCGACAACTTTTGTCGTGACATATGGATCTTACATTTCTTGCATAAGTAAGTCGTACCTTTATCTTCTATATCTGAATGATCAGCTTTCCTTGAAGATAAACAATCTTTTTTCTTTCGAGGCATTTTTAACCGACTTAAAAAACAAAATGGTTCTCAATTCGTCGGAATGCTACAGAATATTGTTGTAGTGAATGAATTTTTTATTCAACATAATTTCAATGGTTGTCAAAAGTGACTCGAGTACAGGGTCACTAACAGATACTAGTTGTTTAAAGTTGCAATAAGTATGAATAAAAGAGGTTTGCACATAATTAAAAGGTATGCAAACTTGGCAATTACTTATGATAATGATGGATGATTAAAAATTGATTTTTATCGATGTCGATAAACTAAGTCGACATTTAAGGATCACTAGCACAGGTACATTTGTGCCCCCGTCAATCCGGTGTTTGGTCATAACAATACCATACTAACATGTTAACTACGATATCGTTTTTCCGCCTAGAATACCGGCCCAAGTAGGTCGTGTGGTTGCCGGGTTAGAATTGTACCACTCCATGTCCTCCCGCGGAAGTCGTAAGAAGCGACTAAGGGAATGAAGGTTTGTAGTATTGTTAGACGATGGGCTTGCAACCTGTCATAATATGACATGACCTCATCCTACCCTCCACTGTCTCACTTCGGTCTTCTAGACGCCGGCAGGGCTTCCATCCACATGTAGTAAAATATACAATGGTTCGCACGCAGCGGTTTGCTGCGTCGTTTCTTATTCGCACTGCTAGGGAGTAGTGGAACGCTCTCCCTGCGTCTGTATTCCCGGAATCATATAACCTTGGTGTTTTCAAGGCAAGAGTGAACAGGCTTTTTCTGGGTAAGCGTGTACCACCTTCGACCTCGTCGTCACTTAACATCAGGTGAGACTGAGGTCAAAGGCAAACCCATAGTTGATAAAAAAAATACACTGGTTAAAACAGCTTAGTCTGACTGTGCAAAATGCGGTTACAGAATTAACAACCAATTTTTAGACTCGTTGGTAATTGTGTAGCTCTGCCTACCCCACTCTGGGCATAAAGGCGTGAGTCTTTATGTATAAATAATGTATTTACTTGACATTAATGGCAGGCCAGTTAAAGACAATACCATACCATAACAGTCAAAATAAGATTTGGATTTTACTGCCTAGAACAGGCATACAGGGTGACTGGAAATTCGCCGTATTCCTTGAAAGGGGTTATTCTACAGCTCATTTTTAACGATTTAAGTCCAGTCAACCAGGGGTTAAAACTCACTGGTTATCGAGTTATTCACGTTTTTAGAATTTTAAAAAAATACCCGCCTTTCGACCTAAAACTAGTCATTGTGTTAAAACTTCGTCATTTAGAAATAAAAAAAAGCATTTTTCAAATAGCCAATGAATTACTGATTACGAAAAATAATAAAAAATGCCAAAGAAATGCAAAGATTTGCAAATAAAAGGATTTGAAGTTGAAAAATCTAGTCATTATTTTCCAAATTTTGTAAGCATAACTAAAAAAAAAAGTATGACACTTCGCGTACAAATGACAGGAATAGTTTGCTCAATTCATAAGCTTTCTAAAAAAGTAAAATTTATGACATTTTAAAATTAATTTTCATTTAAAAATGTACAATTAATAATAATAGCAGAAATTTTCGCGGTTAAGCTCCATCGTTTCAACCAAAAAACGCGGCATCGTTATCGTTTATAAATTCAGCTAATCGTGTTCTTTTAAATTTGCTTTTTAAAAACATAAAGTGCGTTCCATTTTTAACCGAAAAACGAGGGAAGTGTTGTAGTAAAATGAATAGAACATCGTTCTCCTTTTTAAATTCAGCTAATGGTGTTCTATTTTTAAATAAATTTGTTTTTTGAATAAAGTGCGTTCCATTTTGAAATTTCGAGCATCTCAAATGCTTTTTTTTATTTCTAAATGACGAAGTTTTTACACAATGACCTGAATGAATGAATGATGAGGTCGAAGGGGCGGGTATTTTTTTTAAATTCTAAAAACGTGAATAACTCGATAACCAATGAGTTTTGAGTTTTGACCCTTGGTTGATTGGACTTAAATCGTTACAAATGAGCTGTAGAATAACCCTTTCAAGGAATACGGCGAATTTCCAGTCACCCTGTATATATAGGTAGTATTGTCAATGTTTTGATGGCTCTTATTAACTTGACAGTAATAGCATTGTTTGGGTGTGAGCTATTCAGTTGAATGACGGCTCATTCACTATCATAAAATAATCTCAAACATTAGGTGGCCAGATTGTTAATTTAATGCCCTCCAATTAAATAATCATTTCGTTTTCCTTAAGCATTAACCATATTAAGCATACTACCGAAAATTGCATTGCGAATTAGCGAATATTATTGGTATGGAACGTTAATTTATTTTAATGAAGTTATTTAAAGCTGAATTTAATTCAAAGGCTAGTAATAGGGGGTCATAAAATAGCCTTATACCCAATTGCACCGTCCGCGTCGCCTGCGCTGGTATTAGGTAATAAGGCTTTGGGACCAATGCCCTATTATTGATATTTATTGTTTCAAATAAAGTTTAACTACTGAAAACCGAATAAAGTTATAAAGAGGTAAATTTGTGTGTTGGTTTGTCTGTATGTTGGGGATAATATCTGGAACTTTGGCGGTGGTAGGTCCTTTCGTCGCTACCACCATCATACCCACCGCCAAGCAGCAGTGTTCGCATTATTGAGTCGCGGTGTGGGGAAATCCGGTGAAATTACCTACGCTATTAATTTCCTCCTGATTCTTAGGATTGTAGTGTTGAGATTGTAGTCCTGAGAACTGTGGTCGTGATCCAAACAGCACAAGGTCTTACCGCGACATTTTTTAATGATTATACTAGAGAAATATTATAATCCGCGAACTCTTTCTCGGGATCCCCTTGAAATATCGAAAAACATTTCATAGAAGTCATTACACCGAATTTCATTTCATCGAAAACTATTTTTTGCTGAAACCTTATAGTTTTCAGGTTATCTTAAGCACGTGGAAATGCCTGTCGATGAAATGAAAATTCGGCGAAGTGAATCGTTCTATGAAATGAGTTTCGATATTTTAAGGGTAAACAATCTTTCCCACTTATTTATTGCCCCACAGCAGCTGTGCAGTTGAATATAAATCCATTATATAAACACATTTATATCTCTAGATATGTCTGCTCGTTATTCGAGCACGTATCCCGAAGTTGTTGTAAATACACCGAGAACCTATTTTATCGCCCGTAAATCGCTTAAACCTGAGTTTATGGCTCCCATTGGTTAGCAAATACATTTGTATGTGCGTCGCTTATTTCTTTTTTGAGGCATAAATTGGTTAATGCGAGGTTTTCTGACTATAAAATAATGTTGTTTTGTAGTTATTTAATATTTAACGCAAAACCTACTAAATTTCATACACATTCCAACCTACCATCGGTACGCAGAAAAGGTGTTAAAGTTTATACACAAACTTTTAAAAAATAGCTAACTTTATGCCCGACGGTGTCCTATTCAATTTAATTATTTATTTATTAAAAAAAGGAATATTTATTCTTTATGAATACAGACGTGGTACAGGTTTACGTAGGTTCATAAATTTATAATGCCTAGAATTTTAGTTTTTTTTTTGTATTTTTGGCCACAAGCACCACTGCGTCTGTAGTCTCTTTGCTTTTATTTTTAGGTGATATTCTTCTTTTGTCGTAGTGCGGTTATTGTTGCAAATAGATCATTTCCTATTTTTCTTTCATTATTTACTTAATAAGATAAGATAATGTCAAAAATATCATGAAGCTCTAGTGGCTCACTGTATCCTTAAAGTAAAGCTGATACAATAAGAGATATTTTGATTTTAACAATATTTTCTTCCAAATTAAATTGGCAAAATCACAGCCAACTAACAATGATTTAAAATAAAACGCAAACCTACTAAAAAAAGACGACAGGCACTTCGATGACCGTTGATGTCGCTGACAATGACACTTTATTTCTAATTTTTGTTTGTTGAGAACATTGTGTTTATTTATTTTTTACTAGCTGCCACGGAAGTTCACTGTTGGACCGCATATTTAATTTTACGCATAACGTATCAAAAAACTAACCTAACCTAATCCACTCAGGGCCGAGTTCACCAACCAATTTAACAGACGGTTAAGTCTTAATCAACCGTTAGTCAATACATTTGACAACCGTCAAACCGCTAACCGTCCGTTTAATTGTTGGTGAACACTGCACTTATAGGCTAACAGTTAGCAGATAAATTTTTCGACGCATTCATGTCATCGAAGTTCTATCTAGAGAGTAAATAATCAAAGGGTTTAAATATGACTATGACTATTCCACGGCGAGCTTGGTCAGTCAAACTGAAGTCGGCGACTAACAATATTTTTACCGAAAGCCGCCTTCAGTTATCTATACCTACCTACCATTTTAAAAGAAGTTACTTTTTGCGATTTTGCTCATACTGTCTTAGTGCAGTGTTCACCAACAATTAAACGGACGGTTAGCGGTTTGACGGTTGTCAAATGTATTGACTAACGGTTGATTAAGACTTAACCGTCTGTTAAATTGGTTGGTGAACTCGGCCCTCAATGTATGTTTATTAATGATGTTTGTTTGACGACGTTACGGTCTGGTTGGTAGTGACCCTGCCTACGAAACTAGCGATCCTGGGTTCAAATACCGGTAAAGGCAGATATTTGTGTGATGAGCGCGAATATTTATACCTGAGTCATGGATGTTTTCTATGTATTTAAGTATATATTTTTCTATATTAGTATTTATATAATTGTCTGGTACCCATAGAACAAATGAAATGATATTTATTTATTATATTAAATTATTATTTGTGCAAATTGTGGTTACTGAATTGTCAATAACTTTTTGAAGTTGTAATTCTGTAACTCTGCCTACCCCACTCTGGGATTACAGGCGTGAAGGTATGTATGTATGTATTATATTAAATGCTGCAATTTCAGCCAAAAAGGATGTTATGTGAAAAGATTTTGTGCGTTTTCCTGCCACAGATTACGATAAAATAGAGCCCCTGGTCAAAGCCAGGTTAAGTAACTATTCGTTAAACCTATTTATTTCTAAAGTCAAAGCCTATAAATTTTCTTTATAATCAGAAAATCAAACAACTCCCCAAAGGACCTCTGTAATGTCAAACGTCCCATCAGTCGGTCTGTCTTTCAAACACGTTTTCCATCCAAATAACCTTATTAGAATAATAAATACACATTTATTCCGTAGATAGATACGTGATACGGCATTTAACACCTTATTATGTATTTTAATTACATACTTCAAAAACCTTAAGATTCATTGTTCTATGTTGCATTTTAAGAAGTAATTTTTTTAGTGTCAAATGAAACGGCAATTTAAATAATTCAAATAAAAAGCAAACTTTACAAATCGACTGCATGTTACGATATGTCACTCCAACAACCAATACTCATGTCGGCCGGGTTAACCTTTTGAACGCCGTAAGTCAAATACAAAATGCGTTACTCACGCGCCAAACATGTTTGCTATGCTAAGCAAATTACAACTTAATTCATACGAAACAAAGTCTCTTTTAATCTCTAACTTGTGTCGGCTGTGGCCGTCGTCGGTGGCGTCAGTGGCACGACTTTCAGTTGTCCAGAGCCGACTGTGGCGTTCAAAAGGTTATAAACAATGCGATTACAAATGTCAAAAGCACTAGTCTAGTTGATAGTGACCCTGCCTACGAAGCTAGCGGTCCGGGGCTGAAATCCCGGTAACGGCAGAGAGATTATATGTCTATGTTCTCGTCTATAAAAAGTTGGGTCCATCCCACGATACATCTGATAGCAGCGTCGAGACGAATTAACAAAATCGTGCAGTGATGCCAATCTGACGAAGCGCGGAAGACGCGCGTCATGTTGGCTCACCTGTGCCTTTGGGATATTCATCGCATTTGGAATGTTTTATTATCTGCGTTCGTTTTAAATTTCCGGAAGTTTGTACGGAGTAAATTTTTCTTTTTAGCGTCTACGTATGATTTTTACGTAGTTATTTAAGGGACCTCTAAATACACATATCGCTCATCCAATAGAATAATGACATAATTGCAAAAAATCGGGTTATGAGATTTTACCGTCGTAAGTGTTCTAAAGGTCAGGTCTATCGCGTGGAACAATGACATAACATGCATGCTAAAAATGCAATTATGTCATTATTCTATTGGATGAGCGATATACCTAATTAAATAAATAATATCGTAGCGGAGATATACATACATACATACATACCTTCACGCCTTCATTCCCAAAGTGGGGTAGGCAGAGCTACAGAATTACCAACAACTCCAAAAACTTGTTGATAACTCTGTAACCACAATTTGCACAAATAGGCTAAGATGTTTACCAGCGTATTAGTGACAGGTTGCAAGCCCATCGCCTAACAGTACTACAAGCCTTTATTCCCTTAGTCGCCTCTTACGACTTCCACGGGAAGACATGGAGTGGCACAATTCTAAGCCGGCAACCACACGGCGAAAGATAAAGATAAAGATATTTATTCAGTAAGTAGGCCGCACGGGCACTTTACCACGTCAAGAATCTACCAGCGCTTCACAAGAGGAGACCACTTCTGAGAAGAAACGACGGAAGATACTCAACCTTAGTGTTGTAGAATGTCAAATTGATTTTGGACATAACGTGGGTACCAATTTAAGTCTAAACGCAATTATGGCAACCCTTTTATTCAGATTTAATAAAACCTAGCTAGGAATCATCCCGATGAAACATGTTTGTTTTAAAAAACTGCGTCCATATCGGTACGTCTGTTTGGGAGCTATAATGCCACAGACAAACACACAAACACAGATACAGATACTCATTTAAAATTTACAACACCCCTCTTTTATTGTTAGGGGTTATAAATCATTTTGTAATATTGGAAGACTGACAAATCATCTGTTTCGACTACTTACATCAACGTTCCATCAACACTAGCTCTTCATACCATTAAAAATAATGTTTCACTATCAGCGTAATCAAATTTCAACTTTAACTTAGTGAGTAGACAACTCAAATTTAAATGTGATAAAACGAAACATGTAACCTTTCAGCGAAACAAAGGTTTACCTAGATACATGAAATTTGCATCAGCTTAAATGCAATGTTCTTAAACTATAAGCATTGTTTTTACAGCTAATGTGTTATGTGTAGGTTTAAACGATTTTCTACCGTAGTGTCTTTAAAACAAAGTTTTTTTAAGACATGCACTTTGGTCTTATTGTCACACTGCATACAAAGATTTCGATCTCGAGTTCCGGGTTCGATATCCCGTAAGGACTTAGATAGGTTATGGGCCCCAATCAGAAAATGTATTACCTAAGTATATATGTATTCATATTTATTTAGACGACGCGCTAGCCTAGTCGGTAGTGACCCTGCCTACGAAGCTAGCGGTCCCGCGTTCAAATCCCGGTACGAGCAGATATTTATGCGATGAGCGTGAGTATTATGTTTTTATGCTTGGATTTTTTCTATGTATGTAAGTATGTATTTCTCTATATAAGTATGTTTATCGTTCCCTAGTACCGATGGTACCAGCCTAGAGCTTAGTTTGGCACTAGGTTAACTTGTGTGAGATTGTCCCCTGATATAATTATTATATGTATATAAATTTGTATGTTGTTGTCAGGTTGGTACTTATATTATTAGCCTATAGCTTAGTTTGGACCTAGGTCAATTTGGGTAAGATCCTGTAGCTTTGTTTTTTAACCGACTTACGTCCTTGTGGTGGTAGGACCTTGTGCAGGGTTCGTCCGGATCGATACCACCATACCTACCTACTATGGAGAAGGGTGGAGATGAACCCTGATGTCTTAATTATGGATATACTTTTATTCACCTTCATTATATTATTCACGAGAATACAAAATGGTGCGCACTCTGCGCTGGCTTCAAAGCGACTCGAAACTATATAAAACAATCAGTCGCTGTTCTATTGAATCATTTGCTTTTAAATTTAAATAATTAAAAGCAAACGAGACATTGTATACAAAGTACAATGCAATAAGGTTTATTTTAGATGTTATACCCTTACCGCTAAGCAACAGTGTTCGCATTGTTGTGTTCCAATATGGGGATAAGACAATCGGTGAAATTACTAGCATAGAGGCATTGGAATCTATCTTAGTCCTCAGGGTGTTAGCAACGAATTTTAGATCTTGAGATTGCAGTCTTAAGAATATATGATAGCATGTGTGCTCGTTTGTTTTCTCTACATATACCTTAAACATTTTTGACGCTATATCTTAACATGGCAGATATTGCAACTTATTTATATTTTAAACCTTCCTTTTTAAGCTGTAATGTCGTTTCTCGCATGCTGGTGGTTACGTGCCCAGGCGCAACGTTTATCATATAATCACGCAATGCGAGTATTCAACATGGCTTCCCACGACCAGCTGTTCCTGACACAATAGTCAGTAAAGAAGCTACCTCCCCACTAAAGTTACGTGAAGATTTTTTATTAAACGCAGTCAACTTGAGGCCGCATTCACACTTGCAAATTATTGCTGTAAGTTTTGAGACGCCACTATGGGTTAGAGTGAGTGGCAAATATCAGCATCTCTGTCTTGCATATAGCTTTGATTCAAAACTTACAGCAATAACTTGCAAGTTTAAATTCGGCCTAACAGAAGCGCGCGAAACTAATGCCATGAGCTTTTGTTTAGTAGGTACACTATAGAAAATATTGGGTCCTTACCTATGAAATTGTCGTTTTTTTTACGTGTTTTATTTCGTACGGAATTTATTCATTTCAATTTTAACTTCCAAATTCTTTATAAATTTCATTAATACACTATGCAACAAAGGTTTTAGATACAAATATACATATGGTTCAACTTCTTACTTAATGTTTAAAATTAAACTGTGAACTTAACTCTTTTTATGTGCTGCAAGTACAAGTGTTTCAATTACGCATAGTTTTATGAAGCTAACTACTTTTTAAGTAATTAAGATATGTATAATATAGCTTAGAAGTGTCCAATATTCCTGACAGAATTTTGTTTGGTTTGCATTTGACGTTACTAAATAATCCGCAAAATTAAATGTATGAAAACCACAGTTTTCATAAAATTCTCCATATAAAACGCCAATTTCATAGGTAAGGACCTAATACTCTTTTACCGAACAATTGTCTTACCCGTGTGGTTGCCGGGTTAGAATAGTACCACTCCATGTCTTCCCGTGGATGTCGTAAGAGGCGACTAAGGGAATAAAGGCTTGCAGTACTGTTAGGCGATGGGCTTGCCTCCTGTCACTAATACACTGGGAAACATCTTAGCCTACTTGTGCAAAATGTGGTTACAGAATTATCAAGATGTTTTAAGACTTGTTGGTAATTCTTTAGCTCTGCCTACCCCACTCTGGGAATGAAGGTGTGAGTTTGTGTGTGTGTGTCTTTACGTGTGATATCATTGGACTTATTTCTCTAATAAATCCATTAGAGTGTCTATAAATAACTAGATATAAACGAAATACACCGAGAAGAGTAAGTTAAAAATAAACCGAGTGCGAGTCGGTCTCGCGCACGAATGGTTCCGTACCATTATCTATAATAAATCACGTTTGTTGTATGGGAGCCTCCGTTAAATATTTACTTTATTCTGTTTTTAGTATTTGTTGTTATAGCGGCAACATACATAGATAGATCATCTGTGAAAATTTCAGCTGTCCAGCTGTCACGGTTCGTGAGATACAGCCTGGTGACAGACAGACGGACAGCGGAGTCTTAGTAATAGGGTCCCGTTTTTACCCTTTGGGTCCGAAACCCTATAAAAAACTAGTGACTTGTCGGGCGGCGTCCCTTGTTAATAATTAATGTATAATTTCACCGAATTTCACTTCATCGAAAACAATTTTCTGGTGAAACCGTGTTGTTTTCAGGTTATCTTAAAATTTATCGGATAGGTTAGACTTGTGCTTGTCACAAAATGGTACTCCTACACCTAGAAAAACCTGTCGATGAAATGAAAAATTCTGCTTAATGTTAGGTTAGAGTCTATTCGGTGAATGAGTATATGGAACTTGACTAATAAATAAGATTGACTTGGATTTTTTTTATGTACTCTGTATTTGTGTTGACTTTTACTATTATAATTTAATTCTATTTCTGACGACCTCAATGTAACTGCATATAATTTGACATATATGTGTGGTATATTGAGTAATAATATATGAATCTGAATCTGAATCAAGTGTCGACAAAACAGGGGTAGGGTAAGATGGGGGAATAGCGGTCACTTAAGCAATTATAAATTTTTTATTTTATTTTTATGATTTATGGTATCGGAAATTAACTTTTTACATAGTTTATATAGTAGTTTATTGATATATATGAAATACATTATCAATATATTACGGGTTTCTTATTTATTGATCATTTTGTGAAATCCTTAGTTGACCGGTATTACCCGCATTTGCGGGTAATACCGGTCTACTGTTGGGGTATTACCGGTATTTTTTTGCTTAGTCACGAAAAATGTAAATAACTTTCATAAAATCCAACAAGTACATACAATACACTTGCAAACGTACAGTAATTAACTTTAAGAAAGATATTAATTGGTATAAATCACTTTAAGCTAACCTTTCATCAAATTTTCGATTTTATTACAACAAAACACGTCCGAACCTGTACACAGCTGTCACACTCACTGCGCGCGAAAGACAATGGCGCCGCTCGGTAAATTAGTTTACTCGGCCGCATACTAGATGGCGACACTAGTAGCGATTGCATAATGTTGTTGGAAGTTTTATATTTTGACGTGACCGGCATTGCCCGCTGACTGCCATTCCCCCATCTTACCCTAAACCCTTACAAAAGCATGACAAACTGGAGTGGTGGTAGGACCTTGTTCTGGGTCATCTTATCCTTTAATCTACTGCCAAGCAGTAGTGTTCGCACTGTTGTATTCCAGTGTGGGAATAGTACAACCAGTTTTTAGATGGTAGTCTGGAGAACA